>JAVJGI010000057.1:41594073-41605238 GCA_035590275.1 Ibycter americanus
CCTCAAAGTCTTTCTGTTGGATTTTTCATGTCCAAGACCTTTTTCAGCAGTGCTCTTTGAAAACTCTGTCATACCAGTAAATGTTTTCTGCTTTCCTTATTTTCTCTCCTTTCACTGAAACAATATCCTCTTATATGAGTAGGCTTCATTGAAGGTTTGCCAGAATTCTTGTGACATAATTGGAACAATTTGTGCTACTTAATGTGGGCTTTACAGGATGCACAGGCTCTTTTTTCTTTAATGTATAGCCTACTATTATACTCCCCAGTGTAAGGGAAGATGTTATGCTACAAATTGAAAAATGGTGCATCTATTGTAACTTCAAATAAGACGCAAAAGAAAATGTAGTCTGATAACTTCAGAAGATATGCTGTTTTCTCCTCTTTTAGATAAAGTAGACCATTACACTGACTGTATGTATTTAGACCACATGCAGAAGTAGATTCTCAGTGTTCAAGGCCTAATTCTCATTTATACTAAATTCTGTCTCTGCATGTTTTCTGGGGCAAGTCGAATGTGGAAGATACAAAAATGCAATGCAGTAATCATTAAGAGTGTTCATAACTATGGCCTTACATTGTTAACACTTCCCCTAGGATGGAATAATTTATTCTCCAAAACTAGTTACAACTGAGGAACTGAGGTAAGTAATATCGATCAATTTGCAGTAACTCTAGTTGCAGTTTGGCAGTACCGCCACTCTTCAGAATCTCTTCTTTACTTGGTCATCTTTCAAATAAGTGTATTTGCTTAATCAGTTTGACACAACTACCAATGCTGTTTTGCCCCACTATGTACAGGCAGCTTTTTTGAAAATGACTCGGAACACTTTGGGAAACACATATGTGTGGCCTAAGAGCCATTTTAAAATCCTAGATAAAAAGGCCAAAACCCTATCATCAGGATAAGTAAATTCCTTTACATATTATAAATAAAATGATGAAAATATAATTGTATAAGGTTTGAGTTTCTTGTAGAGGTCTTTTTTTTACATGTCACCTTTATGGTTGCTCCGATCACCCATACCAACACTTAAATAATGACAGTGGGTCTATCGTTACATATTTGCATGTTGCCAAGTAGAGTAATAACACATAAAGTGACTTTTGCATGCAGAAAATCCAGAGCTTAATTTCAGTCTTTGATTCCTTCTGGCAGAATGTTTCCCAGTGCTGTAGGCAAATTATTCCAATGGCAAATGGATGCTGACCTAGGAAAAGCGTGGTTTAGCTGCACGGAAAAACAATCAGGATTTAAACAAGTAATAAAATTTTAGTTTAAAAGTTTAGACAGTGATACTTAACCTTGTTACTAGGTTACTTGCTATTGCTACAACTACCTTTTAAGGGTGAGTGAAGTGCTTTCTAGACCAAAGAAGGGGTCCTCTCTGCCCTGTGTCCTGTATTCAAGAGTAAATGTTAATTGATGCTTTGAAGAAGACTGTCAAAATTGGGTATGCAGATAGAGGCATTTTATTCAGTATATTTTCCCAGATTCTAGCAAACTACATCCTGAGGCCTTCTTAATTAAAAGGTAGTATCTGTGTATTTTCTTCTGTCTCATGATTTTTCCCATTAATCTTTGATCACTTTTTGATGACAATTCTATTTTAGGCATCTCTTTAGGCAATGTCTGATGGCAGAATTGCACGGGTAAACTGTGTGTTGTGAAAAGATGGTTACTTTTTCTTGTTTACAACATGTTATTTCAAAATTGCACAGGGTTTTCCTGGTTCTTCTAAAATGAGAAGTGGTGCATACTTATTATTTTGTTACATTCTCCATATGCTAGTTTTATCCACCTTTATAAGAATGTCCTGTCTACTGTATCATTTCCAAAATGGCCTAATTTATTTATTTTATCTGACGGGGAGACACCTTAGATATCTGATCACCTTTACTGCGTTTTGTATCATTTCCTGTTCTACTATCTGATTTAAAGGAGTACAGGACCAGAACCACTCTATTATCAACATGTGACCTTGCCAAGGATTTATAAACACATTTTCCATTTTCTGTTCGTGTCCTAATATTCCAAACATTTTATTTGCATATTTGGTCGCTGCAGAGCACTGAATTGACATTTTCAGAAAATTAGCTAGAACGACACTGAGTGCTAACAGTCAAATCAGAGACCATCATTGTGTAAAGAGCTCAACACTGTGCCCAGCTTGCTTTCTTACAAATGGAAATACTTACAAAAATAAAAGTGGTTGCCAATCTTTTGATTTTTTTTGATGAATTAATTGATCCCTGTTTAAATGAAGGCAATTAGAAAATTAAGATCATAGAATCACAGAATATCCCAAGGTGGAAGGGACCCATAAGGATCACGAAGTCCAACACCCAGGATTCTAAATTTTAAATTACTTTCTGCTACTAAACACAACTTAAAATACTTTTTTCTTATAGTAATTGAACGGGGTTTAGTTATGTTGAAAAAGTACAGGCTAACAAGCTTAGAATCTATATTACACACAGATTCTTTTTAATTTCATGACAGGGGAAATAGAGTGTTAAATTTGTGTTGACAGTGATAACTGGAAAAAAGAAATCTCTATTCAGGCGTATAAATTTTTATCAATTTGTTCTTCTCAGGGGCTACAACATTTTGGCTTTGTTTATGGCAGAATCAATATTGCTGTTAAAGAACATCAGGAGTAGTTTGGTAAGGACAGATAAACCACCAATTTAAGAAGAATCTGATGCAGCTCAGTGATAAGACAACTCCAATACACATTACAAGGCTATTGTCCACACCTGGTCTTAAGAAATTATCTATCAAATTATATCCCTCTGGTTTTCATTCCAGCTGCTAGCATCAAGGTCTCTAGGACTTTCCTTGCTGTCTACAGTACTTTATTTTTCAGATAAATGATCAGTAAAATCATGCAAGTGACCATTTCTCTACTGCCCAGTCCTGTCTTGACTAGGACCTTTGGCTGCTGCTGTGACAGAAAGTCCTGATCTTCCAGAGGTTGAAGGAATAGCGCAGCTGAATTCAATGGGATAACTCATCAGGATTGAATTTAAGCACATATGCAGAATTTTTATTGGACTTGGGCCTGCATACTGAATAGCAAAAGGTATGATGTGGCTTAGAGAGCTACAGAGGTTTTTAAAACCTGAAAATGTTCATTTCTCCCCTGACAAAATCAAAACTTGCATGATTCTTTCCACACAGTCTTGTTGCTGTGCTCTGTGATCCAAATCATGTTGTCAACTGGCCTATTTAACGCAACACAAACTTTAACACATTTGACTGTGCATGTATCCCACGCATTCAGCCATACCAAATGAGACTTCAGCATATGGTAAGACCAAAACTAAATCTAAAAGTTACTATAATGGGAGTATGATAGAAATTGAAAGAAGTGTGATAAAGAAATAAATTAATGTTATACTACAGCTGAAATAGTTAAAACACGAGTGTGGCAGATCAAAACTTGTCTGACAATTACCATTTCATGACATTCAAAACAATTTAATTGTGGGCTTGATTTTCTAAACTTTGACTCAGGCTATGGTCTTGGGAACTGGGGGCAAATTCTAGCACTACAGAAAAACATTCTCAGAAAGTCAGAATATTTGCAGGAATTTGGGGAAACAAATAAAAATGAGAATGTAAAATTAGATCACTGCGTCACAGACTGTCAGATTGCCCAGCCCCAACCTCCAATACAACTGAAATCGTCAGGTACAGAATTAGTCACTCTGGAGAGCTTTACAGGAGTGCGGCAATATTCATTTCCACTTTCAGGTTGGTGAATGATTGCTCCAGTGGTAAGAAAGCTTCAAATTTCCTCATGTATGTAGATCCAAGTTCAGGAAACTCTCTTCCCATTCTCTAGTGAAGCACATATATTTAATACTTTCAAATACTTGTTTTCTTAATTGTCAAAGTACAATAAATTAATGGTCATAGTTTTATCATCCATGGATTTTTTTCCCGCACTAAAATTCCAAAGCTACTTTCTATATGTTTATTCTGTATTTCTATAAGTATTCTATATGGCTTTTATTGCTTGTGCAGGCAGACATAAATTAACTTGCAGTAGCAATTTAGTGACAAACATGGACAGTGAGAAAGAGATATGGGTCACTGCATTTTCAAGACAAGAAAGTAGCACAGATTGGGCAATTATTTTCTTCCTCCTGCATATTAGAATTAAACTGTTGGGGCAAATATAATTTGTTCAGGAAGAGGAGGAGGGTTGAGAATCATCCTAACATTGTTTGTATCAGTGTTCATTGATAGTAATTTTATAATCTCCTCATGTGTTTCAAATGCTCACCAGTTATTGAATAGTTACCATTAAATTTTCCCCGTGGTTGAATAAGGACTTCCAGGACACTGCTATAAAGACTCAAAGCACATAAAAAATAGATTTTATGTTATTTAACAAGCATAAGCATGTTTTTTTGCCAGACAAACTGAAATATTTCACAGGACAAGAAATACTTCATGTCTAGAAAAAAATAAGTATCAGGGTCAAATAAACATGCAAAAAAATATGTGTCAGCTGAATGAAGCAGTTCATATGTGGTTTTAGCCTATTGCAAGTGCTAGGAAATGTTACTTTGCTCTTCCTTTATTACTGTGGGTTGAGATCTCACTGTGTTGCAGTCGCTGAAGGTATTATCGAAGTGAAGTGATTATCATAGCTCAGCTGATGAGTGGTAACTTGCTAAGCCAAAATAGCCTGATGGCTCAGCTGAGCTTAGTAGGCAGAATAATGTACAGTGTTTGTTTATTCTCAGAAACCTAAAAACATTTACGCTCATATTTTTTTTAAAATTACCAAAAAAAAATTTACAAAATTAATAGAGAGACTGTGTTCAGATTTCTAGGCTGGCTTTGCAAAACCCTCTTGTGTAGGGCTTGTATCAAATGGAGGAAGTAAACGTTTTGTAGGGTGGCCCCTTGGCACCTTCCTGCTCTGCCTCTTTCCCAGTAAGACTACATGATCCAATTGCCCCCAAGTGAGTTGTAAGCCTATTTAATTTAATTAAAATTATAAACTCAATACCTTTCTTTGACTCTATCAAAGATAAAATGATAGCATCATCATTTGCCAAGAGTGAAAGCAGCACCCTGACACTAGGCACCTCTCAATGGCCCTTCCCAGGGTAATTATGCCAGATCCTGCGTATTTCTGAACTGTATGCAGTAACATGGTGTGCCCTTCTTTTCTCTCTTCTTGCCCTCCTCCCCCCTCTCTTTTGCTGCCTCTCCCTTCCGCTGAAATGGCACCTGAAGAACAAATTGCCTCCTTTGTCTGAAGCCTGCTTGTTCACAGTGGGGCTCTTGATGTGAACAAACCCGGAGATGTCAGGCTGTATAAACACTCAGGGAAAGATATGTTTCATGAAGGTTGCCGCTCTGGAAAATTATATGCTACTTTGAAAATGCTTTGCCACATTTAAAAGTGTAATTATACCCTTCTCCTTAATGACTGACGTAGCATATGTTTACACATGTTTTAGCTGACTTATGACAGTACACAGAAGCACATTGTACATTTGGTAGCAACAGCTAAAAGATGATGGGAACAACATCTGAACCTGTCTGTTAACATTGCTCAAGTCGTTTTGAACACAAAGTACACCTAGTGCCAGTACAGGTCCCCTCCCCTCCCCTCCCCTCTCCCTCCTCAATATTATAAATTGTATTGCCCTTTTTTTCTGTAGTCTGCAACCCATGTCAGCTCAGCCCTTCCAATCCTATTGCAGGGTATTTGTTTTGGTTTTTTTGCTTTATTTGTAATTTTTCTTCAATATTTTCTGAATGCTCACTTGGCTGGGGTGGGGGGGGGGGGGTGGGGTGGTGATGGCAGCGGTGGCATTGGCTGAAATCTTTTTAGTAGAAATGTTGTACAAGTATTGTAGGGCTGAGTTTCATCCAGGGGTAAATTTTAATAGTTTGGCTTTAAAGAACTGGATGGAATAGATGTTTCGTAACAGTATTGTGGAGCCTTTCAGCCCTAGGCTGGTGGTTGAATATATGACCGAGGGTGTGATGGCTGGAAACCATCATGCCTTAGTGGCTGCTATATGGAGCTATGAAATGATAAGGACGCTCTAACCTGACTACCATCAACGAAATATTGCTGTCACAGTCATCACTACCTCCTTGGGGCAGTTTTGGGGACAAATTCAAGACCTGGATGTGGGTGGGCAGGACTTGTCCTGTTTGTCTTTCAAGACGTGTAGGATACTCCTCTGGGGATTGCCGAGTGGCTGCTGTCAGGCTGCTCAGCCCAGGGAGCAAAAAAGTGCAAGATTTTGGCACTCTGGGGAGAACCACAGGCACAATGAATGCAGAGTGTTGCCTGAGCCACGGCTGCCAGAAAGCTTTTAAGATGCAAACATAAGTGGAACACGGCACTCGTTTCATACTTTGTGAAAAAGACACTAAGCAAACACAGGACCATATGGTCTCTCACTTTCTGGGCCTCCAGGGCTGGGAGATCTACTCAGAAAGGGAGTTCAATCTCTTGAGGGAGAAATTGCCTTGCTTCACTAAACAGCTGTTCCTCTGGCATTTCTGAAGCACGCACTAGAGAAAATAGAAAAAAACCACAAGTTTTTCTGAGAAGTTTTGGTCTTGCTAAAGCAACAACATGGGCAAAAAATATTCCACAGAAATATTCCTGACTACCTCTGCTGCTAACACACATGTTCACTAGACTGCTCTCCTCAGCTAACACTTCCCCAACAGGAGCATTTCTGTTTGTTAACAATTCACACACATGGGCAACTGCTTAGAACTAAAGGAGTAAATAATTACCTAAACTGACAAAGCTGACAGTGCGCATCTAAGTAAGACAGGGCATTAGTCTAACCTGCAGTCAATGCATTTTCCCACTTGTGCATCGTTCTTAGACTGTGTTCCTCTTTCAGGGTTAGTTAAAAGGTTTTGCTATTTTCTATAACCAAACCATGGACTCCGGCATTTCTTTATAATGTCCACCCTACTGAAATGCAAACCCCTCAGTTTCCTAGTATGGGATGGATGAGTGGACATTTGCCTTAAATATTTCTTGGTACCAAAAGGTATGAGCTTTGCTGACTCAGGTGCGTAGCAAGCGTTATTACCACAAGAAAGAACAAGACACCAGTTTCCAGCCCTGCACAGGCAGGACTGAGGCAGTATTTTTACTGCCCATGCATCCCATGGTTTTGGTGCCTGTATAGAGCTAACTGCACATGTGCAAGGGTACTAGGTCGTTGAGCTTGGGGAGGGTCTTGTCTGATGCTACCCTGAAATAGTCCCACTGCAACCCCAAAACAGTCTCCCTGAGAGCCCAAAATAGTGCCCCTGCAACCACCTGGGATACACTGAGCCTGCGCAGAACCAGACTGCACTTACCCTCCCCTAGCATCACACTCACTATGCATATGCTTGCAGTTTCTTGGAACTGGGTGGAGATTTTGGGACTGGGACTGTAAAAAAATGGTATGGCCAGAAGCTCGGGTGGGTATCCTACCATCAAAATTCCCAGAGTGAAGACGACCAACAGGATACTGCTGGATCCATGGGTGGTGGTATCTCTTTATCTCTCTCTCTCTCTTTTTGTACCTTTCTCTCTCTCTTCCTCTCTTTCTTCTTAGAAACACATGGCAGGGATCTTGCTTATCCCATTAAGTTATTCAGTAAAGTATTTGCCATTGAGTTATTTTATCTACCCACATGCCTTGTATTGTGTACTAATAAATCACAGAATTGGTTGACTGGTGTCGTTTCACCTTAATTCAGTCCAAGGGGATCACGAACTTGTTTGTTAGTCCCAAGGGGAGGGAGGTCATCCTGAACGGCTCCTTTCCGGTTGCGACACCTAGTCAAATCCACACTGTCTTTTGTTAACCTCCTCAAAAACAAAGATCTAACAAGAGATAACCTGACATAAACTGCTTCAGAATATAAACACTGTTCAGCAAAGTTTGAGGAGACAGTCATGTGATTATTCCCTTTCCATCAGTGCATCTTTCGGGCAATATACAACCCAGGAACACAAAAGATAAATTGGTGTCTAAGGAAAAGGGGTTCAGTTCAGAGTTGGTGTGGGGTTGTACAGCTCACCTGAATCCATTAAGAAGTAATGTCTTACTCAAGGGAAATGATTCAAACAAAACTATATATACCTTATACTAGCTTTTGCATAAGCAATATGGCATTGGTGATGTTGCCTCTTGCAACCTTTCAGAACAGAAAAACAGTAAGCTTGTCTAGGACTAATGGTGATTATTTGCTTGGACGAGCCAATCAATTGATGGAATGGATTTAACTCGCTTCTAAGGCAGAACTGGGAAATTTTTCATTCTTGGTGGTCAGTGGCCATGAACTGTTCCAGAACAGCTTTCTGGGGTCAATCTTATTTTGTGCCATGCAAAAGTAAAACAAAATCAATGATTCCCACTAACAACGTCCCACTACTCAGAGAACAGTGATTCCCTAAGGTATGTTAATTTATTTACTTTCATCGGCTTTAGTGGATGTAAAGTAGTATGTATTTAAATATCTCTGATCAGCTCATAGGTAATTAAAAATGTCCCTGAGAAAATACCTTTCCCTTTCAAAACTAGTATACTTCTGAAGCATTATATTTGCAAAAGATCATAAATAAGGTCAAGGTTATTTAGAAGGAATCAGAACTTCTTTAATTGCAGCATTTGCCTTTGCATATCTTGAGATAAGAAGGTGACTTCTAAGAAAGGTGCTTTATTGTAAGAATTCTTCAATTGTGGATAAGAATTTAGGTTATCTCACACTTTTTATATGCTTGGCATTGTATCTTTAAAGCACTTTAAAATACACTGAGTTAGAAATAATAGTTTCATGGACATGTAGGTAACTGGGATAGGGATAATTCATAGGGAGCCTGTAACAACAGAACTCATTTAATAAAATATGCGTTGGTAGACAGTATTTAGGGGTTTATCCTGTCCATGCTCAAGATGCTGCATGAATTCAGCTTGTGTATGAGGTAGCAACCTGCTCATTTTTCTAACACCTTACATCCTTCTAACAAAGCAACAGTACAAAAAGAAGCCTCAGGTATTCAACATGCAGTATTCATCTATTCTGTTGGTACCCAGTGAGCTCTGAAGGCTCTCCAAGTCTAAGAAAAATTGTAGGTTGGCTTGATTTATCATGGACCAAAATTGTCAAATTCCAGTTACTTAATGGTATGGGGGGTTTTTTTTGCATATGTATTTAATCTGTAACCAACATGTGACACAAGCTACAAAAATCCTGAGTAATTTAGTTGCAGGTAAAGCTCTTTGCCTTGGCATCTTAGATATTTTTTTGTGCTAAAAGAACCCTGGCTACAGTGCAGATAGGGATGACAGTCCAGTTTAGCATTTTCAGGACAAAGCCAAAAATACAGAACCCCTTGACACACAGTGCTGAGTCAGCACAAACTCCCTCATTCTTTCAAACTCATTTGAGATACTTTTGAAGGGGCAATTTTCTCCTGATAGGCTTCAGGGTAACTTAAGTATGATTTGCCTTCTCCTAGCTAGTGTATAAAACTGCAATATACACCATGTGTGTGCTTTTGCTGAAGCCACGTAAGTATGAGCATGTGTTCACATCTAATCCAGAGTGGTTGGTAGCCCACAGGTGCAACATTAACCATCATGGAAAAAAAACTTACTTCATCTTAGCATAATTTCCATGAGATACTTGCACATCAGCTCTAGAAGGGAATATAAGCATACTGAAATCAATAACGAACACTCCTGAACACAATTAGATTTAATGTATACTTTACTATTTCCATTTAAAGAACAAAGCCAAGACTTTTAAATGAGGTTCCTCTGAATGATTAATACAATGTTTTTCTCTGTGAGGTCAATGTTCAGAGATTTTGGAGGTCTTTTCCATCAGAGATATTTGGAATTTTCCTGTAAACAAGCAGGCATTGGAAATACCTTATCATATAATGTATGAAATGATTCTTCATATCGAAATCCAAAACCCAGAAATTTTGAAGATTTACCTTTTTTTGCACTCATTTTGAAATCTTTTCAAACCTGAGTTTGGCATCAGGCAGTTCTATCATCTGCAGTACCTGTTGAAGAGGTGTTTTCTTGTCCTGTGCCTATCAGCCTTTTGCATTATCTTTTCCAATACCGAGAGTTGGTACAGGGAGAAGTGAGATGAAAGAATAGAGGTTTAGCTGTATACCTCTGCTTTTCTTATCAGCCCATACCTTGCATCTGTTCAAGGGGAAATCTGCCCATGCCTTACCCAGGCTACAGCACTCCATGTGCTAGTATGTATAGCAATATTTAATAGCTGCCAGTGAAGAGCCATTCCTTCATTTGGCATCCCAAAGACCACAAACAGATAGAACAATGTTAAAGGAAGATTTATCCTATAACGATGCTTTATTAATAATCACAATACTTGTGAAAATGTCACATACACAAGTATCCCTCTGTTAGTTTGGGTTTTGTTTTTCAGTGTGAAGATGAGCCTCTGTTAACACTTAGACAAACCTCAGACATCTGTCTATATGCATATATATTTATAATTCACATTCAGGCAACTAAAAATATGTCTGACACTCTCAGGTGATGAATACTACATCAGTGTGAGCCGAAGTGACTAAGTATCATTGAAATCCAGGTCACTGACTGGGTTACCTAAATACTGATTTAGATGCTTCACTTTAGACACGCAAGTCTGACAACTTTGTCCTTAACTGGTACTTTCTTCTCTATACATCCAGTACTAAGACATCAGCAAGAATAATCTTTCACTTGATTTTTCCCCCACTTAACTACTACTCAATTAGTTTCCTATGTTTTCCTGATGTGTCATTTCCTTTCCACTCTGCTTACCAGTTTTCACACTGAAACATACTGTTGAACCTATCAAAAGAAGATTATCCTTCATTTGAAGTATTTATGGTTCCCCAAACCAAATCTATTTTCTCTATGGCTTGTACTATTGGTTAAGCTATATAGAAAAAAATCCAATTTACTGGACATTTTCCTGTCTTCGTTCCTGCCTCTCTGGCTGCCTAGATTGGTTGTCAACTCTGATGACCACTTCAGGCTTTGTGCAATTAACCATCTCTAAGCAGTCTGCACTGTACTAGTGTAACCAATATCAAGTATCTCTAATTGCCCATTCTTCTGATTTGTAACTTC
>JAVJGI010000057.1:41620271-41632963 GCA_035590275.1 Ibycter americanus
TCGTGCATTTTTGCTGGCTGGAGGATAAAAAAGGGAGGGGAAGAATCCTTGTTAAATGTTTTAAGCTGGATAATGTTCCCTCACCTTTCCTTCAGGCAATTTCAGTGCACCCAGACTGTAGTTTGCAGATGTGGCACTGGAGGTCGAACTGGCCACAGCGCTTGCTTGGGAGGCAGCAGAGGGCAGTGCAGAGCCGAGGCTGGCACTGCAACCTCAGCCCTGGCACTAAATTTTCCTTGTTATTAAATAAAATCATAGGGCTAATTTAGCCTCAGAGGAAATTAAACTACTAATTACATGTATATAAACCACCGAAAATGGGCCTGGTTGTTGCACACACCAAAAAAAAATCACCCAACTTTGTTTCTCGTATTTAAAATATGTAATTATGGTAATGGACAGGACTTTGAGGAGATTTTGTAAGGGGTTTATGGATGTGCATGCCTCTGTGTGAGTGTTGTGCCTCTGTGTGTGTGTTGACATGTGTGTGTTTATAAGATTGTGTATCTGTACGAGAGGGTAATCTAGCCATTTCCACAGCCCATCTCCTGCTGAGTAAACAGTAGTGCTTTTTTCTCTTTCATTTATCCAAGCCAATGTCTTTATAAATGCTGGATAATATGCCCTTGGGTAACATAAGGGCAAAGCTGTAATTGAATCAGGTCAAGACTCCACACATTATCTCCGATAGCACTTTTTAAAATGTAGCTTCCTCTGTCAGATCATCTGCTTCTGAATCACTGTATTGGAGGTAATTCTGACATTAAGAAATTAGCATCAGGGATCTTATAAATATACAGTTGCAAGAATTATTGGTTGGTGATGTCAAGCTTGCACTGATCTGTTAATAATCCTGATAGCTGTTGAAAATAATCTCAGCAAGATCAATGGATGTCTTATGACTTAAAACTGTGTCTGAGTCATAAAGAAGGATAAATACATAGTGTTTTAGATCACTTGAAAGTTTTTAGTACCATGAAATGCCTATTCCCTTCATATGCCTGTTCCTTCAAGACAATTGAAAACTGAGCCTGAACCAAAGTCCAAAGGACCAAAACAGATAATGTTTTTATGGCATGCCACAGATTTAGCAGCCTGCATGGCTGCAAGGTTAGACATTAAAACATAATTAAGCACTCACCCTTGCATCAGCATTGTGGAGCTTTGCTGATTGACACCTGCTTCCGAAGAAAATGGTTGAGGGTATCCTGTCCTTAGAGCAGCAGAGGGCTTCTGGCACTGCAATTGTCATTTTCGTGTATGTCCCCATTAATGCCTCTGACTGTTTCAGGCCTGGAAAGATCTGCAGTTTGTATCTACAGGCAGAACTAAGGAGTCACACTAACAATGTTTAAAAACTTGAAAATACACTGTGTTTCATTAGACTAACCAAGACATTCCTTGGACATCCCACCTCGTGCAGTGCAGTCATGCTAGAAACAAGAGATGAATCCCATCAGCCCCATAACATTGTCAGGGTTATTTCTTAGATTATAAGATTAACATTTAACACTCTTTTGCTCGCAGGATGAGAAATTTTGTCATCCAGAGAAAGCAAAAAATTTGACATATGCCCAGACTGAATGCTGGAGGTATATCTCTCACTTATATATATTTTTCAGTTTATTCTTCTAAGTCTTTTAAAGGTTTCTTGAAAAGATAATAATGATCCATTTTAC
This sequence comes from Ibycter americanus, assembly GCA_035590275.1. Lineage (NCBI taxonomy): Eukaryota > Metazoa > Chordata > Aves > Falconiformes > Falconidae > Ibycter > Ibycter americanus. Next base: position 41,621,951 of record JAVJGI010000057.1, read on the forward strand.
TTATCCATCAAGAGCTTTGAACTGAAGGCTTTTTTCCTGAGTATATAGTTAGAGCATTAAGGGCAGTATGGGTAGAACAGCCAATCAGAGTAATGAGTCTCCACTGCTTCAGAAAGTGAGATTAATCTAAATCAAACACTTTCCACTATGGCAATTTTAACTAATTCCTTCATGAATGTATAAGAGATATGTGAAACCCCTACAGTCAGCATAAACCTCCTGGTAGGGCTAGACAGGTAATACCTTTTAAGCTTGTTAATGTCTTATCCTGCTGGTTTCTACAACTGACTCAAAGAATAGCTGAGTACTTCTCAACCTGTCATTACAGAGGAAAGTGACTTTCAGCATGGAGATGGAAAGGGCAATGTTGTGTTTTATATATCATGGCTTGATAATACAGGTATGGCTAGTGCTGCTGGATTTGTGTAACTAATGCCCTTATTAGTTTCCTCAATGCATTTGCAATATGTAGACAAAAATGTTCAGGGACGAAATTCTCTTAAAAGTAGAGGCTTATTTGTTTATTCATCTATCAGTCAGAGGTTTCTGTTGAAGCTGTCTAAGGCTACAAGTGGGAAGATCTTTTCACAAACGGGCCTGTAGGCACACCTGGCCTACAGAGTAATAGGTGTTGCATGTAAAGAAGATGTAAGTGCTACTTTGCAAGAAGGACTGGTTTAGCTGTGACCGCTTCTGTTTTTGCTGGAGGGTCAGTTTCTATCTGGCTATTTAAATCCTTTACAGTATGTATGTTTTGGCATTTTTTTTACGACCATAGTATTTTATGAGCTCTGTGCAGGAGAGTCTCAGCAGTTATACAACAGCAACAGTAGAGCTATACTGATTTACATAATCTGAAAATTTGTCTTTTCCCCCTCTAAGGCTCCTCTGATCAGTGTTAAATGGAGATTCATATAGAAAACCAGTACTACTAACACATCGAAAACTCTTTGCAAATCTGAACATTACAGATGAGGTAACAAGAGAGAAGAAATTTAAGAAATATACTCAGAACCATGCTGCTAGAGAAATTAAGAGCGTATCTTTGATCTCATGATTTTCCCTATTTCAGAAAAAAATCAGTCAAGATACCTGTCCAGAAGAAAAGAAGTGCATGGCATCTGGCAAACATGGAAGGTGATGCTTTCAATTCAGTGGAAGTTTTACCCATTTCCCTTCTCATTTTTGGTTGCTTCCTCAGTTTGCCTCCAATCCTGCCACAACAGAACAACTCCTGGGTGGCCGTGGCTATTCTGATGCTGCCACTGGGTTCTTCTGCTAATAAAAGCTGCTGGGGTAATATATAAAGCCATGAAGAAAGTGCACAAATGCTTGCTTACATTTTATTTTTTATTGCTTCTAATTTAAAGAACCAAAATACTTGCTCCTATTAGCAATGAATGATGCTGTCCCCAGTTTCTCTAGTTACATTTTTTTTGATACAAAGGTAATTGGAGTAGAGCATTATAGAATAGTTGTTTGCTTTTGTTAGAGACAATGTCTCATGCTCCAGAAGAAACTCTGTTACAGACACTTTGATAATAATAGTACAGAACTTCTGTGCTAAAAGAAAAGGTGTTATCAAGCACCTAGCAATTTAGCACAGTAAACTCTCAACTACTGGATATTGCAGCAGTGTTCTTGCAGAAAGGAGGATTTAGCCATCAAATTGTGAGAGATTTTTTTTTGTCTGTATCAACCAGCCCAGTTCTTGCAAAGGTGTAAAATAAATGGCTATTTGACTCTTGGAGGCCATGCCTAGACAGTATGTACGGTGGGAATAATTTTAAGACTTTAACCTATTGAGAGATATATATTTCAATTGTATTAAGAATTCATACCTTATCTCCCTCCTGACTGAATGAAACTATTCAAAAATCCACTGTGAAAATATAAGTGCTATTTTAATATATGTGCACCACCAGTTTCTCCCTTTCCTTTACAATGCTTCCAGGTGCAGTCTGCTTAAAATGCAGCCATGTTGTGGTTTGAAAACAGATTTAAACCAGGTGTTAAAATCTATAAACAATTTACTTTACTTGGACAACAAAAGGTCTGACGTTTACAGAAAAAAAAGGGTATAAATGACTAGGTACAGAAAATTTTCAGAGTAGTAATTCTCTGTTGTTTCCTTGGGTAACGTGTATTTTTGGTAACAAACTCCCTGGACCTAGCATATTTGTTTTTGTAGGTATCTTGAGTTCTGGTCTCAGAGGTCATCCAAGAAAGACCGAATCCTTCCACCAAGCTTTTTAGTCACAGTGTGCTATGCAATACCTTGAATAACAATCAGGAACAAATTCTTCCAGCGCCCTGGTGCACTGGTGGTCCTGTCATGGTTTTGCCTAGGGAGAGCTGAGCCAGGTCGAGCTGCCATCTGCACTTCATACTCCACACCTACGTCGTGTTACCAACCTCCTTCGTTCCTCTCAGGGTAACTGAAGAAAACTGTTATTTAGGAGCCTATAACACCTCATAAATGGCCCATTCAGTAAAAGGCTGAAATATGTTCTCCCAAACAGCTATGGGCAAATCACTACACTGGAGAGAGGGACCAGGGCAAATTCATGTCTATTTCATTTCAGTAAGAAACAGAGGAAGAAAAATTAGGTGAATCCAAGTGGAAAAAATATAATTTAATATAAAAGGATATCTTCTTCTACATGTCAGACAATATTGCAGGGCAAGAGAAACAAAGGCCATAAAAATACACCCGGCTATGTCTTTTTATATAGGCACTGCTTATTTATGCTGTTAGACTTCAAGTAACTTTGCTAATGGAGAAAACTAGCTAAGGGAACTAGTTCATTCCAAAAGCTACAGAAACTAATGCATATAAGGTCTGTTGCTGAGAAAATATTTCCCATTTTTAATCACAGAATTCAGGATGAGTAAGAACAAATGTAGATGATGTAAAAGGCTATTGAAGAGATTAGTTTAATAGAAATATTTCAAGATAAATGTAACATCTTGGAAAAAGCCTGCACTTAAGGAGAATAAAGATCTTCTGATATAACTGAAATGCTACAGACATATTTTCTGCTAAAAGGATTTTACAGGCTTCCTAAAGAAAGTTATGTTGCTTACAACAGTAGTCTTATAATCAGAATATTTAAAAAACAAAATAAAATATTACATCTTTTATGGTATCAGTAACAATCATTAGCTGCTTTACTTACATCAGCTAGCCCTATTTGTAACATGGCATATAAAGGGGACATGAGTTTGCTGCTAGGTCCTCCAGATTATTGATTCTTCAGACAGTGTAGAAAGCCTTCTCTTCAGACATGTGCCTGCAGATTACCCAAACTGTATTACAACTCTGAAGATTTAAACTCCAAGACATGAGAAACTGAGAATTTCAAGTCCATTACAGTAAATATAGGTCTTCAATGAAATACATATTTTTTCCTTTGATTTCTTACATCTGCCTATATTCTATTTCCTAGCCAGGATTAGATCTTTGCCAATTAGAAAACACAGGAAGAAGGATATTTATTTTTTTTTATCTGCTCAAACTTCTAAACTTTTTTGTGTCTACGATTTTTCTGATGTTTTACTACATTCAAGATGACAGAGTACTGATGACCTGGAATTTTATTGCTCATTAGATTCCCAATGTGAAATCTCCATCTCACTGTCTGTGCTTGAGCTACTAGGTTAGATCATTCTTGGGGATTGCTTCTGGCTGGTGAACCCTGGGCACACATGCAAATACTGGCCCTGGATTGTATATTCCCAAGCATACATTCTCTTGAAACTTCCGGAAGGTAGGTGACTGTTGGAACCTGTTTCCTGTCTTCTGGACACTTTCCTCTTCTAAAACAGGATAAAAGCTCATGGTTGCACAATGGTTGTCTTGGATTGCTTCAGCTCATAAAATTTACCCAAACCCCCAAAATGATACTTGAATATACTGTTGACTAGGGCTGGCCCATATAAGAACCGGAAAAGATCATGTTTTCTGAATTCTTATCAAGTAGTACACACAGACACAGCCATGTATATTTCAACGTTAACGCAGCAGCCATGGCTTTTGTCCCAAGGGACAAGGGAACTGGCAGGCACTGTAGGACAAAGAGGACAGCTGTCTCCTGTGCCTGCCCCTGCTCAAGACTTGCCTGGGTGCCACCTGCCTCACCTGTCAGATTTCAGAATCAGTTCCTGTTCTCCAATCACCCTCAAAGGCACTGAGACCAGAGAACAGATGTGTTCTATGGTGTGAAAATAAACTCTGGCAGTGAAACATAAAAATATTCTCATAATATCAAGTGCAAGCAAACCATATCGGACTCAACAAGGTGTGGTTGGTGGCAATGGGTAAGCTCTGAAATCCACCCCATGCCCAAAAGTACCAGACAAGACTATTAAAACCAGAAAAGAGAGGGCAACATATATACGTTCAGTCCAATGTTCATGATTTGTAACCTTGTCAAGTTACGCTCAAATTAATAAAGCTGAAAGGTAAGTTTCGCATGTCTTGTTTACTGACAAAAAATTATAATAAAGACCACCCCTCAAATATTATGGATCTCAATTACCATTCCTAGCACTGACATTGTCACTGTATTTTACATCCTGTGAGGTCCTTTCTCTGTCCATCTTGATCTTCTTGCCAAGTCAGCTGTCTCATATTGCCCATAGCTGAAGTAGAGGGCTTTTAACATCTCTAAGTTTCCTCCAGACTTACAAGCTATAGACTAGCTTGGTTGTGTCCAAGGTGTAACTGAGAGAGCTGCAGACGCCATTTGCTTTTAAGGTTTTTAGAGACATGTGTAGCGTAAACATCTGAGAGTGTAGGCTGTGGCAAATTAATTTGACAGGTAATGTAGGCTACAAAGCTTAGGGGATCCATGCACTGTATATGGTGTAATTGTGGTGCTCTTAGGATACTGTAGATGGACGTCTAAGGTTAATGAAGTCAAGAAAATCAAGGGTGGGCATTGTAATTGAGAGGCTGTAACACACAGGATAAACACAGAAGCAGTAGAGACGAATGTGAAAGCACTTCAATATGAACATAAATTCACTTCTAGTTGATTGTAAATGATAAAAATGAAGTGGAAAAGATCACTTTGGTAACAGTTTACCTTCTGAAACTATGGCAATAAAATTGTTTTTATTTCTGTTACACACCAGATTAAACTTCCTGAATCACAGAATGAAGAAAAATAGTATTAAGGTGGATTACTGTCTACAATGACTGGGACACACCTGAGCAGATGGAGAGAAATAATGTACATAAATTAAAAAAGAGTGCAAGATTTATTTTAATTTTTTTTCTTCAGAAAACCAGAATAAACATATATTCTTCAGGAGTTTGCCTAACTGAGATGTGAACTGATTGAATTAGGAAAGGAGGAGAAAAGTGAATGTTTCTTTATAGATTTTAGTCTGAAGCTCAGACTGTTTGGAGTAATCCAGTGTTGTGGGGGACTGGGAATAGCTGGAAGAAGACCCACTGTTTCATATTCTCAATGGAAGAGAAACAAGACTTAGCAACTGGACAAGTGATGCTATCTGGAGAAGGCTGGAAGAATGTGAGCTTGAAATGAGCTTTCATTCTGTATATTAGGAATACAAATCTCTGTCTTTTGTTCATATGATAGAACTTTTTTGGTATTCTTTTTTCAGCAAAAATGCCCTCTTTTTTCATGAAAAACCAAAGCATGTCATGATTTTCAGTGTTCACAGGAGGAAATGTGTGAGTTACAGTTTGTATTCTTTTACCATAACTTAGAAAAATATCTATTTTTTAAGAATATTTTCCTTTTTATTTTCTATGACAAAACCTCTTACTTTAATTGTGGCTTTTCCAACTTCCCCATTTCTTACCTGTCTGCATAGCTACCTACCCAAGAAAGGTGGTGCTTTGTCTTTAGATTTTAATTACGCAAAATTTGTGACTAATTTTTTGTTGTCGGAACTGTGGTCCAGAGAAATGAATCATTTTCCCTAAGGTTATACGAGATACTTTTGCCAAAATCAGAAGCATAAATGACAGCTTTTGAGCCTCAGTTCAGAGTCTCAACCACAATAAAATTGTACCCACCTCATATAGCATTTGTTAAAGAGCTGTAATTAATTGCTGCAGTAGTTCCCAGCTTACTGAAAACAATAAATAAATTAATTTTTAAAATGCATATTTCCTGAATGATTGAAATCCCACCTTTCAGTCTCAGTAGGTAAATATGAAGCGCATCACCTTACTCTGAGTAGTTTTATCAGGCATGATTGATTTCATAATAGGTGGGTTTCATTTTAATATCAGGGACAATGAAAGGAGAAGGGAGTAACAGGTATATATCAATAAAAAACAATATATCAGGTATTTAACAAAGACAGCCTAAAAATCAATAATAATCCTTCACTGGTGGCTGAAATTTTCAGACAACTTAAGCAGACGAATAGCCCATAATGTCACTCAGTAGTATTACTCTATTCATAGTCTCACTTTTCCAGTAAATGGGAGCTGTTGCTGATTAAAAATCCATTCTAGGGACGCCCACCAACATATTAAGTAGTTCTCATCTTTTACTGGAGTGAAAGTATTCCTCTTTTTCTCTTTTTTCAGCCTTTATTCAGCAGTGTTGATCTCTCAATACACTCTGCTTTAGCTTTCTAATCTCCAAGGGCTACCCAGTGTGAAATTCTGCATGTCATGTCCCACTAGTCCCATGTGGCCATCAGTCTCCACAGGAGAACTGCCCTGGTACAGTCTTCCTCCTATCACAAGTGAGGCAAACATTCAGAGACACCATTTAAGTATGTAGGTGGCCTCTGTGGTTGCACTTCAGGTTCCTGAATTAAATTGTTACCTATGAGATTCAGTGAGGTAAAACCCAAACATTTTCTTCCTTTTATGCATGACAAATAGAGGCACAGACCTGCAGTGGAACTTGTTCAAACACTCTCATAAAAACTGAGATGGGGCAGATTGAAATCGTAATCCCTGGTCTTAAACCAGTGCCGTGATCATTGCATGGGCTATTACACCTAAGAATCCACTAAACCCTCATCACCAGAATTTCCCATACCCTTTATTGGAAAAGAAAGGAAGCAAGGAAAAAGGAAAAATAAAATAAAATAAAATAAAATAAAATAAAATAAAACAAAAGAAAAGAAAAGAAAAGAAAAGAAAAGAAAATCAAAGAAAAGAAAAAAAGAAAAGAAAAAAAGAAAAGGAAAAGAAAAGAAAAGAAAAGAAAAGAAAAAAAAAAAGAAAAAGAAAGAGATGAGATGGCTAGCAAGCGCAAAGTCAAAAACTTTCAGAGTAATTGGAGCAGGATACTTTGCTGGGGTAAAAATGAATGACAACAGCGCTTCCAAAGTGAATTTTGTGCTTCACTCAACTATCACAGCAGATTTTCAACTAGTAAATAAAATGGCAAATGGCAATAGGGAAGTTAATCAGCATAGGTTGTGGGAAATGTTCTTTTTTCATTGGAAGTTTCAAAACCAAACGAACTTATTTTAAAAAGATTTGTTTTCCAAGGTGTAGTGGACAAAAAAAGAAAACAGGAACTCAATTTTCTTTCAGATTAAATGTATGTACCTCTTTACTAAGAGAAACATCCATCTTACACTTAAATTGAAAATATCAATGAGCTAATCTGTGTTCTTCTAATAATAATAATTCAAGGTGCTTGCCTTTTTGAAGCATAGTGTTTAGGTTTTTGTTTTTCTTTCTAAATTTAAATGTAATCATAGAGGATACATTTCACAGAAAGAATTGCCAGATTTTGATCAGCTTTACCAATTATGAACAAGGTCCTTACCCAGGTCCATGATATCCTGGATTTATGAGAGCCATGAGCATTTTACAAGATGAAATCCACTCCTGAAGAGATCATTAAGTCCTTTGTCTCTCAAGGGCATATAAACCATATGTATTTTCATTAGCTGCATATAGTCCTTTTGATTTCAGTTAGATTGCTTGCATAAATGAAGTTATACAGAGCTGTGAATTTTTGAAGATCAGGACCACTGGGGAAAAGACACAGTGTATAGAATGCAATGGGAAACTTAAAATGAGGTGAAGGTGAGGATGGTGTGTAACGACAATAGATGATTATGTGCTCCAGTTATGGACAAGTAGATTGCAAGTTTCATTTTTCCTCCAATAAATAAGCAACCATCAATGATTTTGTTCCTGGCTGTCTGACTATTATCATTCAGTAACTCACTGAATAGAGCAGGTATCCTCCTAGAGCAGGTTCTTGAGAGCTGCTGCATGACTGAAGCATAAAAACTCTGCAAAAAATAGATAAGGAGACAGAAGAACAAGGTAATATGATGATGTCTGTAAATTGGAGTGAAAGCAGGGATTGGTTAATGTAATTTGGATTGTTTCATATTTAATTAACTAACAGTTGATTGAAAAATTATGCCTGAGGTAAAATAGTACCGGCTATTCAACATCTCCAGTAACCTGACTGCTTTTAGAATGTCCTTATCTGACTGAAATCGGAAAAAAAGCAATGCTTTTGTTTTGGTTTTTTTTTTCCTGCTGACAATGTTAGTTATTGATCACACTTCATTATGAATTTTTCTGTTGTTCACATTTGCTTGTCCACCTCCAATGTCGATTTGCCAGTTTCTTCTGTGATTTAGCAATAGCAGCTGCCAGCCAGGAGGTTATTATAGGTCAAGTGGAATTAACGTGGCAAAGGAAGTCTATGGGCTCAATGAACATAAAGATAGGATTGACTTATTACCCAGGAGATGGTGGTCTCACCCCCATGCAATGAATTCAGAATCAAGGTGCTCTGACAGCAAAAGGCCAGATTAGTGCTACCTCTATTTTTGCTATCAGCTCTAAACCTTTCACAAACAATACATTCAGTATTACTGACTCAGGGGGAAAACAAAAAAGAGGCTTCAGCTGTTCATTGACCTGACCTCATTGTGTATAGAACAGGGTAGGAAACAGACACTTATAACAGCAGTATATTAAAAATGAGGTGTGCTGAAAGAAGTGCTGAAACAAGCCAGGTGTTTAGTGAACCATCAGCTTATCATTTTTTAGCTATATTGGGAGGCAGGAGCAAAATCCAGATCGGTCATTACAAGAATTTTTAAATAAATACAGCAGGTCAAGCTCTAGTAAATCAGCATTCAAACTACAAACAGAATCATGTGTGGCTTAACTCAGTTTAATGTGGTTAGTAGTGTTTTTCAAGTTTGAAGTATAATAAAAAAACAGGACTGTTTTTCTGCTAAGAGCTGGAGACCATGTGTGAAACAAAGACAAGAAACCACAGAACAACAGTTCAGATCTGATCAGATTGGAAGCACAGACTAGCAGTTTCTAGCCTTTGCAAATAGAAGGGGGTCCACAGCTCTTAATAGGTTTAAACAGGGAAGTTGCTCACATGGGGCCAGGTTGTATTCTCACCTCTTTGTTTGTGGGGTAATTTGCACACTGGAGAACCTGGCTGCCTGCCTTTTCTGTTTTTCAGAGAGGGTCAAGTCTTTTTGTCAGCTCACTGGAAACATCTTGCATCTGTGACTGTGAGTGAACCAGCTCCATGGTATCCAGGGAAATAGAGAGGTAGGAAGAGATTACTGATATGTTTCTTAATGTAAGTTAGATTCCTACCAAGTTTCTGCAATGAGTCCAAAACCAGTACTTAGCAAAGGCAACACCTACTGTGTCTTCTTAGGATGTGTGTGGGCTGGCTGGCTGGCCATATGGAAAAAAGAAAAAATTTACCCATGCTTCATCCTTTCCTTCAGGAGACGATAGGATTTTTCTCTTTGTCCAGCTGCCAATTTTCATGGCACCTGTAGGAACTTAAGTGCCTTGAGACTAAATCCTGTTGACCAGTTTGAATTACATTTGACAGAAGGTTATAGAAGTTATTAGGAGAGGGCAACTAGACAGCAGGACAGAGACTACAACTGAAAAATGTGGAATCCTAAAGAACAACACAATACCTGCTCTAAATACACATGAAATTTCAGGATAAAACAAGACCTAAAGCAAAACCTTAAATTGATAGATTGACAATAAACACTACGGTGGGTCTCTTTCTTTGGGAAATGATGAATTCATAAGGCAGAGTGAGAAATTCTATAGCAACCAACCCTTCTCTTATTTTGCTCCTAAGAAACAGATTACATTTCATTATGCAATTTCCAAACCATCACAAGCACAACAAATTACTCTCAGTTAAAAATCTATCACTGGCAGACTTGAATCTGAGGAATTAAACTGATGTGCTTAATCATGATGGGTGTCCATCTATTCCCCATTTCTGTGTCCTGGGTAATTGGAATAACAAGGAATTTGAACTCTTTTCTGTGTTCTCTAGGAGACAGAGAATGGGTTGTCAGCAGGAAAGGATTCTACCGGACAGATCCAAACAGTCTTGAGCATTGAATCTGAATATTCAACCCATATTTACATAACAGTGATTGAGGAAAGTTGGAAATTTTCAGTTTTACCATTTCATTAATATTTGAAGTAAGTCTTTATACTGCCGTATTAGTAGACTTGGAAGTGATAAAATAACAGAAAAAATCCTTGTAATTTAAAAAAAAAAATATTAAGAGGGAATAACAACAGCCCACCCTGGACCTTGAAGCACTGGAAATCTTGCAGAAAACTTGTTGATTAGCTACATGCAAGTTACTCAGCTCAGCTGAGGCATGTGGCTGTAAAAGTTACTGTAAAAGTAAAATATGACTTTGGTGCCGTTTCAAAAAGCAAGTTGTAGTGACATGTATTGGAAAACAAAGGAAAAGGAATGCAGATAAAAGTGGACTGACCATGCTGGTAGCACGTCACAAGGCATAACATCATGAGAAATAAGTGTTTATTTGCAAAATGCTTGCAAGAAGTGTTGTATCAGAGTAAAATGGTGATTATTGGATTAAGATCAGCAAAATTGTGATACAACATCAAAAAAATTGAGATGTATCTGCATAGCTGCTTCTCTAATGTCCTCATTTAGCTACATGGTACTTGCAGTAGCAATTGTTATGGGAAAAATGAGGTAAGAGACTTTT
>JAVJGI010000057.1:41705227-41715420 GCA_035590275.1 Ibycter americanus
TCACCTCTCTGACAAATACTTCTTTCACTATACCATTGCACTTTATAACTTGTGTTTGAACTTCAGACAAAGTAGATCTTTTTTGTTAATTGCCTGTTTTGTTAATTTTTTAGCTGGCGGATTTGGTCTTCTGAAGACTACAGTTTAGATAAGAATGGATTAAAAAGAGAGTCTGGAAGCTAGAGGAAATGAGATTTTCATAATCTCCACCAGATCCTGGGGTTTTCAGTTCAATGAGAATCCATGGCAATGTAGTTTAGAAGGCAGATAACTGCATTAATTTTGTGTCTCCAGTTTCACTCTAGGTCAGGCATTTGAGCAACCTTTATTTTAGTTTCTGAGCTGGTTCAGGTAGCCCATACTTTTATAATCTAAAAAAAAAAACCACCCAAACCCAACCCACATTGGAAGTGTTTATAACTCATTCTTCAGTTAGTGCCTTCTTTTTACTAAGTGATTCATACTGAATAAGCCCAAATTGCACACTTACCTATTCTTCAAAAAGCTAAAATGATTGTATTTCTTCACTTCTATCATGTCATGTAGAAATGAGTGAAAAAAATACAGTTTCTTTCAGGAAACAAACTTTTCCTGATTTAGAATGAAAACAATAATAACAAATAAATTTAGAAGATGCAAAGCAAGGTGCATTTTAATGATTTAGCATTATTACTTCAAAACTCCAAAGCTGGAAATAGTCTAAGTTAGTGCAGTACAGAGATCTGGATATATTTTTATGTTGAATTCAGCTACTGGCAAGAAAGCTGTTTTTTCCCTGATTTTATGTACCAGACTGCTGCATAATAGCTGGAGCATCCCAGTGATCTCTTCATCCATTTGACTGAACTTTCTGAAACTAGCTAGGAGCATTTTTCCCCCATACTTCTCCCTGCATAATCTTCAAAATTTGAAAAGCCTGTAGAAGAGGGACATCTTTTTACTGGCAGTCTTTTGCTGACAGCTCCATACCACAAATCAGGTATGTTCACCCTTCTCCCCTCCCCACTGTCATATTGAATGTTTTTCCTGAGCATTCCTAGTTGGCCGTGTTCAGCCTGTTTTTTAAGGGTCAGAGACAATGGCACTGTTTTGGCAGTTGCTGTTAAAAAAAAATTCAAAATATTCACGTTTCTTTTGAACAAAAGTTATTTTCTTCTCCACTACAATTCTTTAGCAAAAAACATAGAGACCTTTAATGAATAGCTTCAAAACTTCTGAAACCAAAATGTTCAGAAATTGTTAAAGCACTTGAAACAAGATGGGTGGCCTGTAGCTGTAGCTCTGTAAAGGCTGTCTGGGAATGCTATTAAGCATTGTGCTGAACAAATACTCTTAAGAGTTCTTCAGAGAGTACTTAGTGTGACAGGAAGGGAGGAACAATGTATGGAGAGCCTGCAATGACACATTCTTCGGAAGTGTCTGTCATGAACCTCAGAATCACGCCTGTGCAGAGCTGTGTGAACCTGAGAAAACAGGCTTGGTGAACAAACTTAATTCCTCCCTGCTCTCCTACTGTCTGTGATGCTCCTTGAGCATAGTTCAAGAACTGGTAGAGACAGATAAACCAAGAATCAGTGGCCTCCAAGACTGAATAGATAAAGTTGGAGACATTTTGTGAAAATATGCGTTGAAAATACCTGTGAATAAGATAATGCTAAAGATGTAGGTATTTAACATTTTTCCTCTGTGGATTTGGATTCTTTTCTAGGCTAGACTATGAATGGAAATTAATATAGTGATCTCTCCCAAGGGTTTTATCCACATCTGTGCAGGACTGTCTATATTGACCTCAGTGACAACCTGCCTTGGATTTTTAGTCTCATTTGGACTATTTCATGTTTCAAAACCTGTGATATAATTTGCAATATTTGAAAATTACTGTATTATAACTATCCAGGAATAGACTTATGGGGAGAAAGGGAGTTTGGAGTCTGAAAACATGAGCAGCATTACAGTAATGTTTATACAGCAGTAGAGAAATTAAACAGTTCTTTTACAATAATTCCTTTCTAACTTGTTCCACTGCATATCGTGTAAAGAGCAGTCTTGTGTCATAAGTCTTTTAATGACACTATGAATTATAAAATGAGTTTAGATTTACCCTCCTGGAACTTTAAATCTTCATCATTGATTTAAAGAATCAAGGGCATCAAAGAGATAGAAGCATAAAATACAAAGAAAATAAAATACATACAAACAAATCTATAGACACAAACATATAACTGACTCTTCTGACGTCATGCTTCCCTTCCAAGCTCATACAAATAAGCACAAGCTTGCAAGGTGCTGAGCTCTCCCAGTTTCTACAAAAGTGTTTGAACTTTTGCATGCTGCAGTCCAATCCCAAGGATTCCCAACAGCCAAAATGATCGCTACCATACTTCACTCCTGCAATCTTTTCTTCACTGTTATGCTAATGGTGCTGTAGTTGTTCTGCATCACGCAAGTGTCTATGTATTTTATTCTTTCAGATTGCAAGGTCTTCTTCTTCCAACTCATGTATTAATATTTTTAAGGTTCTTGTGCAATTTTGCTCTTGTGTTCTGGGTCATGTTTTTCTGTTTTCTGATATAACAGGTCTTCACACATAAGCAAGACAAAGTGTACCTAATCAATTAAAAGAAACAGCACTTAGCTGTAAGACCTATTCTGACAAGAGCTTAGCTTTTTATTTAGGGCAGAAAAAAATAAAGACTTCTGGGGGTGGGGCAAAGCATTTAGAGATTCTTCTTCTGCTTTTCTTTCTTTTTCTCCCATCCTTGTGCTCAAAATGCAAAGTCTTTATCTTCTCCCCTTGACTGATCACAGAGAAATTGGTAGGCAGAGGTGGAAAGGAGAGGGAAGAGGAGAAGAGGAAACAATTTTCTTTCAAAAAGTGTGGCTCCTTACCCAGAATTGGAAATATCCCAGAATCGCAATGAGGGACATCCAGCCTAGGAAGGGAGGGCAGCAGCAAGCCAGGTTCAGTGCCTTACACTTCTCTGCTCTGTTTCTACCCCTAAGAATGGTTAAACTGCATGTGAAGCAGAAAGAGTGCTTGGAGGGTCTATCCAATCAGTCCTTTCCCTTTTGCAGCACTGGTGGTGGGGGCAGGTGGGAACAACTGGGCTGAGCTAGCTTTAAATCACTATCACTGCTTTTTTTTTCTTTTCTCAATGTTTAGCATTACTAAGAATGACAATAAAAATGCTCCTGCTCTGAAGTGTTTTTGGTGCTTGATTTGTGCTTGCTCTTCTCTTAGTTTCATAGGTGCTTAAGAGGCTTAAAAGTCCTTAAAAGCAGTGTTTAAGAACCTGAGCCATTCTCTTTCTTTCCCCAGTTCCCTTCTTTCCGGCCCTGCAGAATGTTTCAAAAACAACGCTCTCCAGATAGTCTTGTTTCTCTGTCTGTGTGGCACCCTCTTCACATTTTCCTCTTTGTGTCCCTGACTTACTTGTGTTGACCAGCTGCACCCCAGCTGACTGCAGCTCTGTTATCTCAAAACTTGGAGCTGGTCTGAGTTTCCCAGTGGAAATTCAGAGTGATTAAGGTATTTTCACCCCATTTTCAGGGTTTCTCTTCATGATTGTGGCCAGCCTCACTACGGCCTGCTGGCTTTTGTTGAAAAGACCACTTACTGAAAGTCTTGTGACAGTGGGAAAATGTTACTTGAGTATGGTTTGTCTAAATGTGCAAGTCGTGTTGTGACTGGGAGGCAGCAAGACTGAGGAGTGACAGCTGCAGATTGGTGGCCCAGGAAGAGGGTCCTGCAGTAGCCAGGAAATGAATTTGAGAACACCCAGAAGAAATGAGAAACTGAAAGGTAGAAGGACTGTTAAAGAGATAAGAGAAAGCCAAACAAGCCTCGTGTATACCTCATGGATACGATAAGCCTCAGTGACTGAAACTGAGAACAGAGCTACAGATCAAGCATTTTGTTTATCCCTAGGTATATAAGATCTTGAAGCACATGTCTGGACATGGAAAAGTGTCAGCATTATTTCATATCTTACTCGCCCTGACTAACAAAGGTGGGGTTTCTGGTTTAGACACAAGAAAGCTTTCAAATGTATACTGAGATTTAAAAAGGAGAACCCCAAACTACTTATGTTTGTCATTTCTTGATCTTGTGGCTTTTCAGCACAATCACTTAGGATGAAAACAGACTGTCAGTGAAAGACCTGTCAGCACATGAGCACCTGAGCTTGGGTTAGCCTGATGATTGACAGAATGGGTACACTTTAGCTCAATACCATTAATTTGGAGTATCTGTTGATGCCAATTGTGTTAACAGTGACTACTGATCACTGAAATACTCTAGTCTCATGTGAAAGGCAGAGTCCAGAATAATGTCTAAAGTTATTCAATATCCCAAAAGCTCAGAATCATAGCAGGCTTATTGAGGCTTGCTTTTGAATTATGCTTGCTGAATAATTGTTATGGTTTCAGATAAAACAGGGAAAAGACAGAAATCCTGAGCAGGATACTTTTCTACTATCTACTCATAACTTTTTCTCAGACTACTTGATAAAATATAGGGTTTTACCATCTAGAAGTAATCTATCAGTTTTTCAATAAAATGCTCCAGAGTTTTTCTGATTTTCTTTAAAAATAAAATTATTATTTTAGCAGGCTCAATATGCTTGACACAGCCACAGAAAAAATAGTTTTGAGGCTTTCTGATCTGAGTAATATTGTAAAATCTGTTTACGGAAATGAAAATTTAATCTAGAAGTTTCTCATCAAAGTTCTTTTTTTCTTTTTTTTGTCTAAAAAATAACCTTGTTAATGGGAAATGTTATGCCCTACTTCCTTTTTTTTTCTTTTTGTGATCTATGAAGAGAAAAAATTTGATCCAAATATCAAGATGAAGAAGGGCTAATTTGTAAAGTGTACTAATTTGATGCATATGCTCAGGCAGTGTTTTACAAATTCTTCACAAGCTGGTTGCCAACTTGCATTAATTCTCAAACACTCTGGAATGTCATGGAAAGGTATGATGAAGTCCTTAAAATGTTTGCTTATTGTAGGTAGGTATAAAGACTTGAAGACTTAGTGGCTTGCTCAGTATGATGACAATTTGTAGAACTGCTAGGATAAGTACTATATATTTTATATATTATATAATATATTATATTTCTATAAGGATAGAAAAAATACAGAACATTTTTCTTACTCCTGAAGATCACATTGCTTTCCAGCATATGGATTTGGGATACAAAAAGGGAAATAATTGTTTTTGAGTGCTTGTATCTGCATTTATTTTTCCATTTTGATTACTGAAACAGGTACACATCTTCCAGCTCTGTGGGTTTTGTTTTGTTCTCTTTTTTGATGAAATGACTTTTAAGTTGAGATCTTTAAATAGAACTTTAGTATCTCAGGTGCTTGTTTGCACTGATTTATTGCATGGACTGGGCAGCAGTAATTCACAGAGGTTAATGTGCACGCTACTAATAGATTTCTTTTGCACATTTTTTATCATTTGGTTGTTACAGTCAGTTCTGCAGCATTTGTAGATGGAGCATCTGAGAAGTTCGGCTGTGGGTCAGAGATGCTTGGTTGTCTCTGTATAAGGCAGCCTGGTAAGAAGGAGACCATGTTCAGCCAGTCTCCCCTGTGTACTCATCTGTTTGCATGGTCACTAGCTCAGGAGCTTGTGCTCTGCAGTCAACTGTCACCAATTTTCTTCTATTCTTTACATCCTCCTTGTCCTTTCTTCTGATTTATGTGTACTTCACATGTCATATTTCTGTTTTATCCAGACGTTTCTCCTCAACTTTTCTGTCTAGCTGCTTATGCAAGATAACAGATAATTGGCAATATGGAGGTGAAAAACCTCTTGTGTTTTAAAGAGCATTGCTTCTCCACATTCACCTAATCAGGGCTCCCTTGTCGCTGAGTGATTAAGAATTTGTCCACAGAATGGTTTTCACATTCATATGTCAGATGGCCTCAGCAGTTATCTAAATAGGAGAGTCTGTGTTTTATTTTGGACGGTTGCCTTGGGATATAAGCATCACAAACACTACAGTTACCGTGCAATTATCCTCTCCCACCTTTCAGAAAGATCTATTTTTACACTAGTTTTAAGGAAGATTAAAAAAAAAATAAAGAATAGGGTGTATGTGTGTGTGTGTGGAAAAAAAACCACGGTCCCTAGCATCTCTTTATTCTAGCCACTGTAACTTTCTATAGTCAGCACCGAATGCCTGACACCCTTTCCTCTGCATCACTTCTGAAAGGACTGCAGCCTGGCATCACACCATACAGACATCACATATTCCCCATCGTCCTTCTTCTCTATTTAACTTCCTCTGGCAACATCTCTGCCTTGTAATGGACATCTCCACTACATGTTTGGATAGTGTTATCTTGACTAAGAAACAGTTGTTAAAAGCACCTCAGCAAAGAGAGGGGGAGTAGGCTTCAGAAAAGAAAGTACATCAAAGGCAAGAAGACCTGGAAGAAAGATGTCCTGGACTCCATTCTAGTGTTACTTTTGGGAAAAAAGTCACTGTAAATCCTGGGATCTAATGTTTATTTGTTGAAACAGGTAAGCGATTTCACCGTCCTTTGCTGAGTATAAAGTAATAAAAGGAAATGGTGACAATCTTTAGTAAATTTCACAAGTGTTTTCTGTGTTTGTGGTGCTGAGTTCAGGACAGAGCTAGAATGTTGGTGTTTTTTTGTCACATCTTACTTTATGACGAAAAGGGCCTTGAACTTATTGGTTAAACATTTGCTGGATTACTTCTACAGAAATATGTACTTGCTTCTCCATCCAACCAAACGGATAAAAATGCAGTCAGGGAGGAAACTGGTCTGTAAAGAGAAGAGAAGACTGGCAGTTGTTTGGTGCAAAGTTCCTTAAACACAAACAGTAACACAGCAGAGCTAGACCTAGAAAGGAAAAGCTGTCCTGCTTGTCCCTGAGAGCACAAGCTTGCCCTAACAGTTCAATTCAGAACATCCTTTACAGCTTAGCAGGCCAAATGAAAGCCATAACTAACAAGACCTTTTGTAGTTCTAATTCCAGGTGGCAGTTTGTACTTTTATTATTTCTAAAGCAGCTTGTAAGATGCTTAGCATCTGATCTACAAGGTTTTATATGTGTCTTCGTCAAGCTTTGATGGAATTTCTTATTTTCAACTGTTTTATTCTAAAATTGTCCACAAAATGCAGGTCAGACTTCTGTCTCAGTGAGGTAAGAGTTAAATCTGCAGTAACTTCCATAATGTTTTCTTAATCCACCCCAGCTCTAAGGAAATAGAAATCATGCTCAGAATCTCATCCTCACTGAAACTCATTATACCAATTATGTGATGGCAGCATTTGTCAGTGTTATTTGTTCATTACTTCAAAGGAGAATTACTAGGTACATGATGATGCAGTTGTCTTACATGTTAGGCAACAAGGAATAAGTTAATAATGATGTGTTTACTATGTTCCTTAGCTCACAAGCAGAGCCTTTTCTGAATATTTACATCCCTAAAATCTTCATGTGGGTTTAGGCAATATATGTCTCTGTGTGCATTTTGTCACATGTTGAAACACTGTGCCAGGTTTTACTTCATTATGTTTGGGACCTATTGGTAACTCTTTGTGTTCACAAGCATTCATCATCCATGGTGTTGGATACCAAGGGCCCTATCTTCATTGCCATTTATCACAGTGTAGGCTTCCTTTGTGTCCTGCAGATGCATTCACCCTTACTCTCGAGAACACGCCCCTTCTACAGGGTGAAGGGTGAATGAGCCATTGCTCTGCTTTTAGGTTTTCCTCTAATGATGATCCATCGGTCTCATACAGAAAGAGACAAATATGGCAGTTTACTTGGCAGCTGCCTAACTTTCAAGCTGACTTGGAGAAAATACGGATCAGGAGAATTACGTGACTTTGGAGAACACTTTTCCTATAACACTGTTCAGATAGAGCAGGTTTTGTAAATGTATAGAACATGGCGTAGTTCAATTAACTGGCATACTAGTAATCCAGCTAATGCTTTCTGTCTGCATCAGCCCACCTCTTCTTGCTATGTTTATTGGGTCAGGGGGGAGCTGGTTTTTGGTTTTGCTGTTTTTTTGGCCCTACTTACTGGTAGAAGGAAATGAAGGCAAATATATTTGTATAGCATAATTCATCACTGTTGCCTCAGATGAAAGTCTACCCTGAAATTTAAGAGACGACAAATTACTTCAATCTGTGAGGAAAGACACCGTCTGGCCAAGTATCTTGTTTACACATTGGGGATCTCAGAACAGAACAACTCTCTTCCAAGCATAGCACTGTGAGGCTTACGGTCCCTGTAACAGTAGACAGACACAGCAATTCTTTTTAGACAAAATCAGCTGAGTTCCTTGTAAAGGTAAACCAAGGTGCCACAAACAATTACATAGAGGACTACGGGTTACTTAGAGATGACCAGCGTTTCATGTTAATGTGATCATTTTATGGAATAATTGCACTTTATATCAGCACTTCTGGCAGAATGGTCTTCATCAGTGAGATAATTCCCACTACCAAAAAGCTGAAAGCATGTCAGCCCAACCTAAACTGCAAAATTGTAAGATCAGTTATATTGTATTAATCTACCTTTTCTTTTTCTCTGCTTTCTCTCTGATCTTAGCATTGGATAGTAGTGCATTCCGCATTAAACAGAATTTACCCATTTGTAATCTGCATGCTATAATGTTTGTATAGTTCTCATACACACAAACAGTACCGTATGACTGGCACCAAACCCAATGCAGTGTATAGGCAAGCTCTGGGCAATCCAGAAGACACCCTGAGTGCATCGAGGATAACTTCTTAAGCCAGGTAGTAGACAGCCCTACTAGAGGGCATGCATTACTGAACCTGTTGGTCATCGAAACAAGTGAGCTAGTTGGAGACCTCAAGACTGGAGGCAGTCTGAACTGCACTGGTGGAGTTCGCAGTCCTGAGGGATATGGCTCAGGACCCTGAATTTTAGGAAAGCATACTTCCAGCTGTTCAAGAATTTAGTAAATAAGACCCCCTGGGAAACTGCTCTCAGGGACAAGGGAGCAGAACAGAGCTGACTGATCTTGAAGGATGCTTTCCATTGAGTGCAAGAGCACTTGATCCCCATGCATAAGAAATAAGGAAAGAATGGCAAAAGACCAGCATGGATGAGTCAAGATCTGCTGGCCAAACTAAAGGGCAAGAAGGAAATGCATAGGCAGTGGAACCAGGGGCAGGTATCCTGGGAAGACTATAGGGATGCTCCCCAGTTTTGT
Organism: Ibycter americanus; assembly: GCA_035590275.1. Taxonomy (NCBI): domain Eukaryota; kingdom Metazoa; phylum Chordata; class Aves; order Falconiformes; family Falconidae; genus Ibycter; species Ibycter americanus. The sequence goes on from JAVJGI010000057.1 coordinate 41,714,467, forward strand.
AGGGATGGGATCAGGAAAGCCAAGGTGTGTCTGGAGGTGAACTTGGCAAGGGAGGCAAAGAATAAGAAGAAGCTGTTCTATTGGTATGTCAGCAGGAAAAGGAAGGTCAAAGAAAGTGTACCCCTCCTGATGAGCACAAGTGTCAAACTGGTAACAAAGGACAAAGAGAAGGCTGAGGTACTCAACAACTTTTTTGCCTCAGTCCTCACTGGCAACCTCTCTTCCCAGACCTCTTGAGCGGATAGATCTCGAGGCAGGGACTGGGAAGTAATGTCACTCCCACTATAAAAGAAGATCATGTTCAAACCCACCTGAGGAACCTGAATGTATATGAATTTATGGGACCTGATGAGATGCATCTTAGAGTCCTCAGAGAAATGGCTCATGTAATTGACAAACCACTCTCCATGGTATTTGAAACATCATGGCAGGCAGACAAAGTCCTCGGTGACTGGAAAAAGGGAAACATTGCACCCAATTTTAGAAAGAGTAGAAACTGTGACCTACGATCCCATCAGCCTTACCTCTGTGCCTGGGAAGACCGTGGAACAGATCCCCCTAGAAGCATATGGAGGCCAAGGAAGTGATTCAAAGCAGCCAGCATGGCTTCATGAAGGGTGAGTCTTTCCTGACCAAACTAATGGTCTGCTATGATTGAATCATTACATTAGCAGACAAGGGAAGAGCTACAGATATCCTCTATCTGGACTTCTGTAAGACCTTTGACACAGTCCCCCACAACATTCTTCTCTCTAAATTGGAGAGAGATGGATTTGATGGATGGACTTTTAGGTGGATGTGCTGGTTTAAAGGTAAACCAGCAGGAGAAATGAACCCAACTCAAAAGAATTTAGAAGTCAGAACTACAATTTAATAGAAAGATTACAATAGATACACTGATACACAGGAAAATTGGTTTTAGCCCACAAAACCCAGTTGTACAACTCAGCCCCC
>JAVJGI010000057.1:41755011-41768516 GCA_035590275.1 Ibycter americanus
GAGAGGGTATAGAATACACAGTTCCAGTTACACCTATACAGTGATAATCTGGTCCCAGCCACTATAACTAGGACAGCATTTTGTAAGAGAAGAACCTTCCTTTACTAGAGAGATAGGTCTGACACTTCTTTTTCTATACCTGTACGCTCACATTCATGGCGGCAAGTACTGCAATTGTTTATGTAAAACACTGATAATCAGAAAGGTAATGCCTGTGTCTTTGACCCTCTGTAGTGTAATCCAAGGCGGCTGAGAAAGCTGCCCCATGTAATTAGACAAGTTTTGGCTGTAGAGACAAGTACCCTGCAGACTTCAGTCTGGGCACCTCTGCCTATGCTTCTCATTTTTTTTATTGTTGCAGACTTACCCTTTGAAAAGTCACAGCAAGGCTTTCTACACCACCGGGTCAACCACTTATATGCTGATTGTTTCAAAATGGCTGAAAGGTTGTAGGTGTCCCAGCTTCACTTTTAACTTCCTCATTCAGAAATGTTATAAATTCTACTCCAAGATGTCTGACTGAGGAATGAGAATCCTGCTGTAAAAGGTACACTCATTTTAGGTATCCTATTTAAAGCTATCTGGCTAGCTTTTTCAGCATAATTAGCATTTTTTATCATTTAATAGATTCAGAGGATAGGATCACTGACCTCACTCACAGCTGTGAATGCTCAGCACTTCACACTTTATTCAGTATAGTCTTAAATTGCCACCCATCAAATAGCAATGCACAATTAGTGGTTGCCTATGAGAACTTTGGTTTATAACTTGTCTGGAACAGCAAAGATGCTTGCAGCAGTGACAAGACATGTTGGAAATGTAGATACTGTCAAAGCACTGGTTTCAGAGGTAGAGCTGTCTTCAGCCCTCCACTAGCCCTATTCTCCGTTCAGTGGCACCCTCAGACTCCTGCAGCAGGTGAGACAGAGGTCTGATCGGCAGCCCCTCCATTACTTGGCAACTTGAGTGATACGCCCAGACTGAGCTTTTTCTTTATACTATGAATGATCTGAAAATAAATGTATGGTCATTTAATAACTACATTTGAGTGACCTGAATTAAAATCACTCTGATAACCTTAATATCCGTATTTCTTTATGCCTGAGTGCTCATAATCCCACCAATTATTCTTCAAGAGAGTTCACTGCAATTTTCTAAAGTTTTAAGAGGCATCCTAAAACATTGGCTAACCTGCCCTTTCAGTCCCTAAAAGTCACGAGGTACCGCAGTGAGGTGTGAAGGGCATTGCCTTCATGGACCCACGTCACTGGAGCCAAGTGGCAGCAATAGCCATCGCGCCTGTTGCACTTGCTGGCAGAGAGGCTGTCTTGGGTCTGTTTCAGGCTTCAGGGAGGGTGAACAGGCACTGTTTCTTCTGCAACCTCTTTGGCTTGTGGGGTCCTGTCACAGCCACGCCAGCTTGTTTCTTTCACTCCTACCACTTAACTGTCAGTGTTGTGTTCTCCTTTGTGGCCTAGTTTCTCTCAAATCCTGTGGATGCTTCTTCTCATTGCAGACCCGCACTCCCCCATCATACTCACTGTTTTAGTCACAGTCTAAAACTTTTTCTCCTAATGGTCTCTAATGACTGTCTTGCATTTTTTCCCCAAAAATCCTCTTTTCTCTTCTGTGCTGTTGATGTCCTTTCTGGTCCATCCTGGCCAGCTAGCAGCACCGACTCCCTTTCCATAGTTCTCCATGAAGCCCCCATCTCTGTTTTCCTTGACTCTGTTTCTTAGTCCTAGGAGACTGAGCTGTGAAAGCCTTGAGCACCCAGAGTAAATGGTAAATGCCCCAAGCCTCCCTGCATTTTGGAATTTTAACTTCTGATATTGAAAAAAAATCTCTTCTGTTCACCTTTAGCATCAATTTTGCAAAGGCTTGTACGTTGACTAGATATGTTAGGTAAATTTCCTGTGGATGCTAGAAAGAGTGTTTTCAGTGCAGACACTTCTACCTGCTGTATTTGGAGTATCTGGCTCAAAGCATTGGTGTTTCAGAGTTTCTTAAAATAACAATTGCCAGTATTTTTAACACAAGCAAAAATACTTTTTCAGAAACACCCAAAGCATTTTATCTGAACTTTCTTGCCAGTGAAATTGTCATGAGGTGGTTAATGGCAAGGTAGAACTTAAGCCCCAAATTGGACGATATTATCAACATGATTTTATAGTCAGAAGTATTAAGGAACTCTAACAACGGGAAATTGAATAAGAGCCTTCTGGCTCTTTCATCTCATTCCAGTGATGTGATTCTGCCCATAGATTTACTGAAAGAAACAGGAAGGAAAAGGCAGTTGGTTAAAGGTGGCCCTATCATTCACCAGGCTGGCATTTGCTCCATGTTGTCTAACATGATTTAAATGGAGCAGCCTCCACTGGCCACCAAAGGGGTGCACTGGCCGCTGTGTTAAACTAGGATTGCCTGCTGCAGGATGCAAAGAGAATTCAAGCCCCATGCCCACTAAACTGAGGGCTTTAAAATATGCTCAACTTTCACCAGGTATTTAGTTTATGTTGTCTTCAAGGATAACTGAGTCGAACTCAGCCTCAAGGTGAAAATTGTCAGTGACTCATACTGTTTCTCTGAAGTGATGCACTTGAACCTCGATTTACAACAAAATGGCTCATGCATGCCTAGTAGGAATAGTTTGTGCTTTAGAGAAAACTAAAGAGTGCTCCACAGTCAGTATGCCAGGCTGTATACACCATGGAGCTAAACTTCTTAGCAGACGCTTCCTCTGATTCAGGTAATTTCTCTGCACACTGGAAAACAAATTCATCTGTACCGTTTTTCTGTACTAGAAAGCATTTTTTTTTTTCAGGGGATGGAAAATAGTTCCTCATTCATCTTAGACTAAGTGTTGCATTTCTCAGCAGTCACAGAACATTTAGTTAAACAGCATAATTGTCTGATTTTTATTATTTGATGGCAAATGAAAATGAGGAAACAACAGGAAACAAGAAAACAAGAAACTTTAAAACTATGCCAGTTGGGTATTTGAATTGAGTGGCAATTTATAGTTGTCTAGTACTGAAGGGTTTAATTATACTTTTTGTTTCAAAGCCAAGAAAAGTTAAATAATATTTTTCTGATTTAGTATGGTTAAGCAAGATTATCATCCAAGACACAATATTTCATTTAAAGGAAGTACCCTGGTGGCACTAACAACAATATCAATTATAGAAATGTTAGTAACAACAAAAACATTCAATTTCCCAACAAAGGTCAACAGTAAATCTATGTAAAATACGTAAGGCTCATAAAAGTAATGGGTTTGCAACTGTGATTGAAACAGATGTTCACAAAATCAGCATTTAAACATGAAGACACCATAAAATAAATGAAGACAGGATTAATTTAACAAGTTATCTCAAAAGTAGAATAAGGAAAATGAATGAACAGTTACTTGTACAATTCAGAAGGATCTTTTTTTTTCCCCTCTAAGGTAACCAAAAACAGAACTGAAAACATTGGGTCAAATTCATTCACTAAATAAGCTTGCTGACAGCAGTATAGGTCTGTGTGCACAACCAGGACAGAATCTGGTGTATTGTATCAGGAAAGAGAGCTTCCATTAATAAAATTTTTTACCCTGCTGTTGTATTAAGATGGAAAGCAACCCTAATTTTCTCTGTGCAAGTTTCATATTGATTCAGCTCCTCCAACAGTATAGGTCCTTACCTACGTAACTTTTAGGAAGACAGAAGTCAGCAGAAGCACATCAAATTTTTGCAGAAGAGCCTGAAATATTTCAGTGTCTTCACATTAAATCCATCTGGCTTCTCTCTTGAGGACACCTATTATTTTTTTCTCTAAATGGTAAACAACTACAGAGGCAGCCTATATTTTTTTATGCCCTCTTCCCTCTTTTCATTCGCTCTTTACTTACTTTTTTTTTCTTCATTCATTCATTCTTTTCTTCAGAAAGACAGATAGATGAAAAGACGAAAGGAAGAAAAGAAGGAAGGAAAAAGAAAAGGAAAGAAAGGAAGAGAGAAGGGAAGAAAAGAGGAAGGAGAGAAAGAAAGAAAAAAGAGAAAGGAAGAGAGAGAAAAGGGAAGAAGGAAGAATGGAAGAAAAAGACAATGAAGGAGGGAAGAGAGGAAGAAAGGAGAAAAGGAAGTAATACTGTCATTACTTATTTGAACTACATAATCATGTATTTGGAATACATTCTTCTGCCAGCTGTTTCATCCTTTTTCATTTCCCTCTAGGGTGGCTATTTGAAGGGATAATCTGGTATTTGACTTGCAAAGATTCAGGAACCTTTAAGGACAGGACCAAGGTCTTGACTGAAGGTTTCTGTCAATTTATAGCAAGATCAGGGTGCAAGCTTTTAAACAGCTCCAGACTGACACCTGAAAGCTGCAATTCGTTCAGAATGTTACAGTGCCCCACAAAATACTAGTTTTAACAAACTAATAATATGCTATATTTAATAACAAACAATAAACTAATAAACTATGTCTAATATTAATTAAACACTTTACATGCACTACTGTCTCTTTTTGTTTCTATTCAGCACCAAATTCAAAATGGAGTTTACATTTTTTGTCTAATTGACAATTTCTACTCTAGTCTGATGGAATTCTAATAGGACATGCTGAGAGAATGGCTCCCTTCCTAATCCCAAACTCTCTGCTTTTTATTTTTGCTATACATATCATTCTGGGGGTTAACAAAGAAGTCTTCAGGAATCACAAGCAATCCAAGTACCACTGTTTGAGAGCCACAGCACTGCAGTTGGTAAAGTCCATTTTTTTCTTAGTATTACAGCAAGAGTTCTGGCTTTAATGACCTACAGACTGATACACGCCTGATTTCATTTCATAGGAGAATGGTTACATGACCTGAGAAATTAATATGTCTTAGTACAGACTGCCACAAACCAAATTCACAAATGATGCAGAAGAAATACAAAAGTCCTTCTCTGGGCAAGGTTCACCTAATCATGATATGGATCTCAGCCTAAAATCCCCTTTTTACTGAGACAGCATAGATTAATGACTTGGCACATGGAATTTCCTTAGTACTGTGTTGGGCTGTGTCTGCAGGCCTCTGTTTATAATTTTCTGTCTGGTACATTGAAAATTGCCGATGCTGTGAGCTATTTCTTCATCTGCTGATGGTTCTCCAATTTTGGGTAGTGTCTTTAGCATATTTTAATCTAAGAGGACTTTTCCAAAAGTAGTTCCTGAAATATCTGTCAGGAGAGTTTAAACTTATTTATTCATTAGAAGATTCTATATACAACTCAGGTCTTTTGAGCTTTTTATAATGTACTTTGAAAAAGAGCTTGAGGTAGCAGAATACACAAAACCAAGCAACAATATGCTAATAGAAGGAGCACAGAAATATCTCACCTTAGGAAGCAATTCACTGCTTCAGTATTCAAAGCATACACCTACTGCATATTTATTGAGTAATGGAACACTCAGTGGATGAAGCCTTAATTTAACATCAGCATTGGATTCTCTCCATAGTTAACGTCTCTTATGAAGGGGATAAGCATTCTTCTGAAGGATGTGCATCTATTGGCTTGTCTGTGATGTCAACTTAGTGTGTAGAAAAAATAACATTAAAAATGCCACCAAGTGGAAAATGCAAGCTGACCTGAATAAAAAAAAAAGTAGCTATTTCATAGGTCATTGACACACAAGTTTTATAGTCCCTCTTTTAACACTTTTAAAGTAATCAAATGTAAGACTAATTTTTGAGAGTAATTTGCACCAAAGATATTCTAATAATATTGTACCTTTCCTCAATAGATACCTTTGTCTTCTATGTTTAACACAGAAGCAGTTTGTATTTAACACTTAAATAATTTAATTATTATATACCTCATAACAGAAAAGCAACCATATCCTTCTGCTAAAAGCAGCTTATAGTTTCTAGGATCTGAAATGAAGGGTAGTCATTGATACCTTCAGCCATAACTTCACATAGTTCACATAACTTCCCTAGTGCAAAGTGTATTTCAATCTTATGCCCATCAAAGCTTTTGGACACATCTTGCTTTTCTTATTTGAACCTTGGAAAGCTGAGATTTATGTATGTTTATGGTCACCACCAGGCTAATTACTGGGATTTCTCAAGTTTCATCGGCAAGCATTAAATGATTTAGTCATATGGTTTAGTTTCAGGTAGTCCTGCAAGGTGGAGGAAGTTGGACTTGAGGATCCTTATGGATCCCTTCCAACCTGAGATATTCTAGGATTTTATGAGTCTAAATGCTTGTTTGGTCTATGCTTTCTCCTTCTAATCCTTGGAGGGATAAAAGGCAGCAAAGGAAGTGTCTGATGTTATTCAGTTCACAATATTCTCTACTATTCCCCTTGGCCTCCAATAAACTTTTTTTGAAAGGTCAAAAAGAGAGCTACTTTTTTACCTCTGCTTCCTTTCTTTCCTTCCTTCCTTCCTCCAGCAATAAGGCAGTTATTCTAGCTCTCAGACTTTCAGATTTTTTTCCAAAAATATCCTTTCTTCTGTGTAATATTAATTTCTTTCCAACCTCTGGTCTAGTCCAAGGCCCAGGCCTCACTCCCTCTTCAAAATACCTGTTTCCACTTGAAATAAATCTGGCTGTGGCAAAGGTGACTGCAGAGTACTGCAGCCTTCTCCCCGCCCAAATCTTGAACCTGACTTCCAGCATGGATGCCCAAAACCCCTCACTGCCCCCTTGCCTCTTAGATCTTTTGGTCAGAACTCTTTGCATGATCCTCAGCTCCAGGTCCTGGTGTTCCTAGAGCCCTCCCCAGCCCTGGTCTTTCCCACTGACACCCGCTTCTCTGCTGTAGCTGTTCGTCCCCATGAGCAGGGCTCCTGTGGGAAGGGGCAACACATCCTTGCCTTCATGAAGGTGGTTACACATCACCTTCCTCCCCTCTTTCCCGCCCCAGCTCAGCCTTTGGGTGCTGTTGCGCCAGTGAGGGAAGGTAAGCTTGGCTTGCACAGCCAGGGCTCTTGCACACGGAGAGCTCACCCTGAGCTACACCTGGGCCTGTTACTGGTTACCCCCAACTTCCCATGGCTCAAAATACATAATACACTTCTATGAAAAAAAACGGCCTGGAGGAAAAGCATGAAATGGTGAAAGGAAGAAGTCAGAGGCCAAGGTGGCATTTGTCTGGTGCTTTTCACAGTATTTTTCCCCTTTTCTTACACATAACCTGCACTGCCTAGGCAGAGAGCCAGAGTCCTGAAGCTATTGCTGACTAATCTGCACCTGGGTGAAATGAAGGGCACCAGTCTGGGAATGGTCAGTCCTCCTCCTTCCGCTTGCAGTGAGCATAAGGATGAGTTTGAGGAAGGAAAGTCTGAATCAGGAAAGAGATGTAAAGGGGGGAAAAAAGACAGGGAATTGGCAGGGAAAAGCTCTTCAATGACCTTTGAGCCAGGAAAAAAAAGGTCATTGAGAAGCCAGTGATGAAAATTTAGAGATTAAGAAGATATATTTGGGGGTTGGGAGAGAAGAAGGTAGCTTGCTCCATGGAAAGCCTTGCACCACTGTAATCTCCTATGCCTTTCTCCCTGGCCATTGCTTCTGGCACTTGGTCTCCCTTGAACTTCTGGAGACTCCTTTGAAGGAAGGTGCTGGAAGTGCTGCATCAGTGAGGCATTCAGACCTGGGGCTAGCAGTAATTCTTATTTCTCAGAACAATCCCTCTACTCAGTCAGAAAGTCATCTGGTAGGTTTTAAACTTGTCTTTGGATATTAGCTGTTGTTTGGGATCTTCTGATATCGCAGCTTAAGAACAGGTAGGTTCTATGTGAAGGACTTTCCAACCTGTCAAAAGATAATAATCCTGCTATTCAGTAAAGTGCACTTTGTAGCCTGCATAGTGACACAGGCATTTGAAATGAAAGCCCATTTTTCGGAAAGCATAGGCTTTAAAAGCTACTATACCTTCCTCATGCGTTGTAAGAATTCAAAGTAAATTTTGGCATTTTGCACCTTCTCATCTGAAACAAAGGAAAAAGCTAAATCCACATTAGTTTAACTTCAGTCGTGTAAAAGGTTAGGTTTTCTAATTACTTTTGTCTAGTGGTGTGGCTTTTCTACTGAGGTTCCTGGCTAGTCTTTTTCCATTAGTTTTAAATTGTTCATCATCTTACTGTTTCATGCATGACGCCTCCACAAATCCCGCTCCTCCCCCCCCCCCCATCTTTTAGGTAAGGAAGATGCCTGAATATCTAAGAAGATGTGAAGCCTGAAATCTATGGAAAACAATGCAAGTAAATCAGACTAGAAACAATTTTCCCTTCTGTGCATCTTACTGGGACAGTAGCAGTATCTTCTGTTGTTTACCAGTGTAATACCATCTTGACAAGTGGTCTGTGTATTTCTAGAAGAAGTAGCTCAAAGTCAGGAAGAATTTTTTGAACACACAGGACTCATATCTGTAGTCTTTATGTCCCAGATTTTCCCTGACATTGGGCAGCTGCATACATCCTGTGTAACCATATGAATACAAGACAAAGGTGCTATCCAGAACTCTCAGGCTGGCTGTTAGCGTGTGTGTCAGTAGCTCTAAATCCCTTCTATATTTGATTTGGAGATGTACGTTATATCATGGCTAGCTCCCCATTTATATATCAAACCTGAGCAGCTTATCTAGTAGAAAGTACAGCTGAAACCACTACACTCTGAAAGATCTTCTTGTGTGTATTGGATATTTTTCCACTGAAAAGCTGTTTTGCTAATGAAATGTTTCATCATATGTGATGCTGGGTTGTCAGACTGTTGCCCTCAAACATAGTTTTGCGGAGGCATTTGAGGGTAACAGCAAGGAAGAGCAAGAGGTAGAGAGGACAGTAGGCTTTTGTCAGCATGCCCTAAGTCTTGAAAGAATTGCTTGGAGCTATTTCAGGGAAAATTTTATACAGAGCCTCGCAGTTCGGAATTGCAGTTTTCATCCTCATCATTAGTCTCCCAAAACAAAGACCAGCTCCTCAGGTGGTATGAAGTGAGAACGTTGTATTTCCTCCTTACAAAAGTAGTTTGAACATTACATTTGGCACTTTCTCCTAGAACTATCTTCTTTCTAATACCAATTTGTTGTTCTGTTCAGCATGGGCTGTCACAACAATGTCAACATTATCAACTGTAAAATGTAATTGAGTCTGTGAAGTTTTTCCAAAATAATGTCATTCAAGTCAGATCATCTGCTATGACAAACGGTATTTTCAGTCTCTTGGCCACTAGTGTTTTCATTCATTTTGAAATGCTTCCGTTTGATCTTTGTGTCCTTGTAGCATTGAACATAACTCTTTGTTATTTCTATATTGAACCTCACGTGCATGTCTGTTGGAAGTGGTTCAGACAGTTCTTTCACAGTAGTACAATATAACCATACCATGATAGCAAAACACTGGTGGCTGATTTTTGCGTTAATGGTTTTCCGACAACTGGCTGGGTTTTGCATCTCGTTGTTATTCCATGACTAAAGAAGCACCTTCCAGAATTCCAAAAATATTAGAATTCCAGCAACAGCTACTTTCCCCCAGAGTTAATTCTGTAGAGTGAATGGTTGTGATGTCCCCAGAAAAAATATAGCAAAAGATGTTTGAAACTAGAACTTTTATCTAGGCATTAGTTTCATGAAAATAAAGAGTGCTGCAAGCATACCTGTCCTGGTTTTCAAGTCATGAATGCGTATGGTCTTTGACACCGTTCCTGAGTTTATTGAGACTGTAAAAGGATGGTTTTGCTTGTCTTTTATTTCACAGAATCATAGATTCATAGAATGGTTTGGGTTGGAAGGAACTTCAAAGATCATCTGCTTCCAACCCCCCTGCCATGGGCAGGGACACCTTTCATTAGACCAGGTTGCTCAAAGCCCCGTCCAGCCTGGCCTTGAACACTGCCAGGGATGTGACATCCATCACTTCTCTAAGCAACCTGTTCTGGTACCTCACCACCCTTATAGTGAAGAAAATTTCATTCTAAATATTTCACTTGAGCTGTTGCTAATGTAGCAATCATGCCCAGCAAATGTAAAAAAGGTTGCTGAGCACTTTTGGTTGAATACAAGGAAGGTCCTCTTTGCTTTTGGTCCTTACATCCATCTTAGCTTTCTAGTTACCTTTTAACCAATGGAGCCAAATTTTAAATTTTGGGGGGGTTCCCCACTTGTGTTGGTTTTGGCTGGGGCAGAGTTAAAATTTTCTTCATAGTAGCTAGTATGGGACTATGTTTTGGACTTGTGTTGAAGACAGTATTGATAATACAGGGATGTTTTTGTTACTCCTGAGCAGGGTTTATCCAGAGCCAAGGCCTCTTTTGCTCCTTCCCCAACCCTACCCCCAAGCAGGCTAGGGGAGGGCACAAGCTGGGAGGGGACACAGTTGGGACAGCTGGACCGAACTAGCCAAAGGGATATTCCATACCATATGACATCATGCTCAGTGTGTAAAGCTGGGGGAAGAAAGATGAAGGGGAGGACATTTGGAGTGATGGCATTTGTCTTCCCAAGTAACTGTTAGGCATGATGGGGCCCGGAGATGGCTGAACACCTGCCTACTGATGGGAAGTAGCAAATGATTTCCTTGTGTTGCTTTGCTTGTGTGTGCAGCTTTTGCTTTACCTATTGAAGTGTCTTTATCTCAACCCACAAGTTTCTCACTTTCACTCTTCTAAGTCTCTCTCCCATTCCACTGTGGGGGAATGAGCGAGCAGCTGTGTGGGGCTTGGCTGTCAGGTGGCGTTAAACCATGGCACCATTCTGAACTACTTCCAGAACATCATGTTCTACAAGGTTCCCATCCTCCCACTGAAAAAAATGTTGTCAAGGGTTCTTTGTCTCATTACAGCAGCTCATTTTTACTTCTCTCATGCCCTCTGCCTTTTCAAATGAACCACCTTCACTATCCTAGGCAGAATAATTATGAAGCAGCCTCATTCACAATGCTATGAAGCCCAAAAGGGAAAAATGTGACTTTGCCATCAGCCGTAAAAAAACAGGCAGTGCAGACAGGAGTCTATGTTATGTTGTTTGTTACCAGTTCAAGGTAAGCACTATGTACTAAGCACACCACTTGTGCAGCCCTGGCCCAGCTAGACTTGATGCTGTGGGAAGGCCTGTGACTGTCCCTACCAATCCCTTGGGAAAAGGTAACCCCAGAGGGGCTTCTCTCCACTCCACTCCTTCCTTATTGCCAAAGGAGTAAGAAAGCCTCAAGGTATCCTACTTTCCTGCGAAAGCCATGCTTCAGCCCAAAGATACATGGCTTAAACTAAAGATACATGGCACCAACAGACAGCTCTTCTGCCTGCATCTGCTGTATTTTTGACCTGTGCTTCCAGCTAGCCCACCTCCGTGAACACTGTAGCCCTTAACAAGGGCCCTACCCCACTGTGGCAGAAGTTTGTCTCCGATCAGGAAGGAAATAGTCTACAGCCTGTCCGGGCTGTAGCTCTCTGTCTGGCTTTAAATCCTAACAGAGGACAGCTCCTGCAAAGTGTGCTCATATTTCATTGGCAAGGAGCAGCAAGTATTCAGTATGATATATAATGCATGCTAGATCTTTTTTTCACCTAAAATACTGTCACACACTCTCATCATTTTATAATACACACACGAGTATATTTTAGATGTGTCTGGGTGATAATAAAAGGTGTTTAACTTCTTTTGTCCCGCAGGAGACAAGCAAGATCTGTTGGGCCAAACCAAGGTTGATCAGGAAACGCACAAAAATGCAGCCACAAGCAGGATTTGGGGGCTCTGAGGCTGCATGTTCATTTTCATTCAAGTAACTTGGTGTGCATGCTCCATAATAAGGGACACTAGTGGCAAAGGGTCTACAGACTTCTTCGGCTCCCTGTAAAACTGTGCCTGTTACACAGAATGTAAAACATTTTAGAAAATATTTTTCAAGAAAAATCTTTCATTCTAGCTGTGTGGTATTATGCAAACATAGGTAAGGAAAAAATGTGTTGCCAGCAACGCCAGTTCATCACTTTTTGGATTTAGCCTTTAACATTCAGGGTCACATATCCAAATATCTTGTAGCAGTAACTGTTTTTATAGTTTTAAGGAACGGTCTTCTTGAATTAGCGATTTAACTTCAAAAATGCTTTAGGCATGGCAAAGATATATTACGAATTCAGCAGCTAACACGCAAAATACACCATTGAGATAGATTAGGAGATGGTGAAGCCTGCTTTTCTGTCATTACATAGTTCATGAACCTCCTGTCTCACAGTAGTCCCAGAATCGTCTTCAATGTTACTTACAGGTTAAAAAATAGGCATCAAAATACAATCCTTTATAAACAAGTAGGCCATATTCTGATACATTGAAAGTGGTCCTGTTTCCCAAAGATATCCTTTTTGTTTAATGGAGATAAGACAAAGTAAAGCACTGCTCCACTGGCAAGGTTATGGCTCTGATCAAAGGGCATGTTTTCTCCATACTACAGTCTGCAATCCTGTTCCTGCAGCTGGCAAGATGAGAGGACCGATGGTTTTGTGTCACAGTTTTCTCCCTGTGGGGTCAATTTCTTTCCTAGAGAAGGCATGGCAAAGAAGAGGGGGAAAAAAGTGGGAGGTGGATGATGTACTGCCAAGCTTTATTAGGACAGGCCTAGGACATGTACTTGAATTTGGCAGCTGAAATGTGCTTTCAGGTCCCCATCTCAAAGCACCACAAATCTCATGGCATGTAACTTTGATTAATGTCAAACTGATGTGAAATGAAAAGCTTCTTTTCAGTTTGTCAGATCATGACTTTTTGATTTGGGTTGAGCTGGCCTGAAACAAAACATTCTGTTCTAATTTTTCTCATCTGAAAACAAACAGTATTTCCTCTTTCTATGGCAGCTTCTGTGGCTTTTTGCTATGGACATTTATTGAGCCTGTTTTCTATCATCACCTGCAAAGAGTCAGTTAGACAGAAAACACCTGGCCACCTCTAGTTTTTTAATTGTTGAAATCTCTGACTAACGTCATCACAAGACATACATTCAGATTGCAAATGATGGCAAACCCTCTGGAGGTGATGGAAAGCCCTCTCTTCTGCCCTCTCTGACTTCCTGATGCCACAGAACATAATCTGACCTGCACAGCTTGACCAAAAGTTCAGCAGGCCTGGGGTATAACTTTAAAATGCCACTTTGAATCAAATCCATGTACCAGAAGGTCCTCCCTAAATCATGCTGATTTGTTCTTCAGAGCAAGCTTGATAGTAGTGTTGCTTCTCACTAAAATTGCAGTAGGAAAAAAACCATACAACTGCAGTACAAACACCTTCAGCAGGATTTCCAAAATCCTTCCCCTTAAGATAATTTAGGAGGATCGATTCCTTGCAATACAAAACCCACTTCTGTTCCAAAGCCACTTAGGCACTACAAAACCCCTTAAATTTGTGTAATTCTGCAACATATTTTACAATATAAATAGGAATACGCAGCCACATATTTAATCAGAGAAACAGCAAAAGAATGTGCCATATGTGTGAATTGTGGCTAAATCAGCATTTTCTTAGGAACTGTCATTGGTGGAG
>JAVJGI010000057.1:41770160-41780218 GCA_035590275.1 Ibycter americanus
AAAAATTCTGACTCCATCATACCATAGAAATGGTCAGTTTGTAACCAGTTTTGTCTGTGAGGGTTGGCTGTGATCTCTTTTGGGACCAGAGTCTACAAATACTAGGCTCAGGCTAGACTCAGAAATCTCTCACCCTTCCAGAATAAATTAGCAAACAAAAAAACTACTGGCAAAGAAAAGGTTTTAAAAGCTAAAGTGTTAGGGTAATTAAATGCATATTTCAGCAGTATTTATTTGGCATTGATTGGCCAGGGCCATTTACTGTGAAGAGTTGAATAGTTAATTCAAGTGCTAGGCATCTCCTAAAGGAGATGACCTTGGGGTCATATAATTGTAACAGTAATTTGTTTAGTTGAAGAAACGAATATGTTCTCAATTAGCTTAGTAGGCGTTATAATAACACTAGTGGGATTTATATTTGCTTATGTCACTCTGCTGTAAGGATAAAGTTGTTGGATCTGTTTGTCTGTATTTAGTCTCCCAGTTCATGATTCTTCACAGAAGAGATGTGAAGGTTTGCTCATCCTGATTAATAGGTGTCCAATCCTAATGCTGCAGATATTGGCATAATCACTGCAGGGACCTGAGGGACAGACACACAGCAGTAGTGCTGGCAGGAGACAGTGTTACCCGCTTAAATACTTCTCATGATGATATTTTTGCCCTGTTACGGATTCTAAGGCTTCTCAAACTTACCCCATAAATTGGTGCCTGATCTGAGATTATTCCACCATTGGGGCTCTTGGAGGTTTACCACAGTTATGTTATTCTGCTGGGCTTCCCCCCTCCCCCACTGTTTTAATCTGCTGTCACTATAAAATGGGAAAGCAGTAATTCATTTGACTGTGTTCTACCTCAATACTGCTGCAATCCTCTGATCTAAACTTCTGTAAGAGACTGCAACCCACCAGCCCCACAGCAGATGTTGTCTCAACATTGCTTCACACAACGGATATTGTCTCGACATTGCTTCTTCACACCTTCGGCACAGCAGAGGTGTTATCTACCACCATCTCAAGAAACCCACTCTAAGCTGGAGTCTGAGCCAAACTTGTGGTTTGAGAAGCGTCGGAGGGCGCCAGGAGTGGACTGTGAGGAGGAGGCATATAAATGCCCACAAGGACTGTGCTCGTGGCACATCATTGGGAGTGATCCCATGTGTGTCCGGTGCCAAGAACATCGGGGCACATCGTTGGGAGCAATCCCATGTGTGTTCGGCGCTGAGAACATCGGGGCACATCGTTGGGAACAATCCCATGTGTGTCCGGCGCTGAGAGTCCGGCGCTGAGAGTCTGGCGCTGAGAACATCGGACGGAACATTTCCCCACCGGCGCCGAATACCACCGGGCTCGAAAGGGAATCGGACTGTCAGGACGCTGCAGCTCCGGGGTGGTAGCTACTGCCATCTACTCTTTCCTTGTTCCTCTTTTTCTCTTTCTCTCTCTGTCTCTCTCTCCCTCTCGCTCTCTCTCTCTCCCATGCGCCCCCTCCTCCCCCTTTTGCATTCGTGAATTTACTGTGGGGCAAATAAAGGTCCTTGGCTCTTGACTCCGTTTTGAGTCTTAATTCTGTTCCTGAGAATACACACAGAACCACGCTCTGGTCTCGGACCGGCATGCGACAACTTCTTAACGTATTTCTTTTAATTTTCAAACGCTGACACATTTTCACTTTTCACTAGTCAGGGTACATGTCAAAGAACGTATAAGAAGCACAACCTACCCACCCTGCACTGCAACGGGTGATTTATGGACACTTGCTGTCTAGAGTTGCCCATTATCAGCAACTACCGTCACAACTAAAGCAACCACCGGGATTTTGTAGGAAAAGCTCCACAAGACAGCTGGGGTGAAAAGGCCATTAAAAACATAGAAAATAGTTTTTCAGGTTCATCTGTCTTGTGGGAGGCCAAGTGTTAGTCTGTAAAGGCTTGCCATGGCCAAGGTGAGCGAGCTGGGCATGGCTTCCTGCGCTCTGCCAGGGGAAGTCTCTGCAGGGCTCGGTACCGCTGGTGGTGCGGGGCAGACCCCCTCGGCGTGGTCCCAGCCTTGCCCCCTGCGCTACACCGGAGAGAAAAAGCACAGCGCGCCCATGATGTATGTTCCAAATCAACTCAGTCTCTAGCTTGTAGGCAGCTCAGTTTCATCACCTGCTACCATTTATTCAAATTAGAGGCGGGTGAAGAAACCCTTAAGTGTTAAGAAACAAATCAACCAAGTTGTTAAGACAGGCTGGCTGAGTTGCTTTGCTTCATTTCTAATAAATAAAAGTTATGTGGCCCAAGAAACAGTTGGGTGAAACAAACTAAGCACATCTTCCTAGGGTTGTCCTTTGTCTTTATTTCCTAACTACGCAGGGCACTTACACCTGTGCTTTAATCTCCTGTACACATGCCTAAATATTTTATTGAGCAAAGCTGGGTGTCACTCAGACTGTGTGAGGAAGATACCTTGACTGCCTTATTTTCTGAGTCCTGGGGAATCTGCTCCCACAATTTCCTTGCTCATGGGAAGGCTCTGCAAGCACACAGCACTCCCACAAGTCAGGGGTTTCTGTGGGGTTCAAGGAAATTTGTATCTTCTGAGTGGAGCTCCACAGTGTACAACCTATAAATCTACAAACTCCATATAATATAGAACTGCTGGCCTTCAAAGTCTGCAACAAACCTATTTGTGTTTAATTTTCCATCATATTTTGCAATCAGTGATGGTGTTGAATTTTGCATAGAGACGCAGGTAATTTTGGGGCCAGTGTCATTTTAAAAAAAATGTTTAAGGAAAAGATATTTTCAAATGAAGCTCATTTTTCTCCTTTTAAACCACAAAGTCGTGCAACCCTCTCTGCAGAGGCTTGAAGAGATGAGGAAATCAAAGAGATGTTTAGTTCTCTTCAGTCTCAAGCTCCCTATTGACTAGGAGAATTGATGAGAAGAGAAACCCAATGAGAAGTTTACAGGCATAATAGAAAATATTTTAGCAGCACTAAGGAGCATGTTTTCCATTTGCTATTCAGTGTTTTGAAAGAAATTGATGTCAACAGTGAACAAGCAACTTTAATCAGGATAGTTATTTTGGTGTTGGAATATGGATTTTAGTGGCTATATGTGGGCTTTGGGGCTTTGAAGTTGACTGTGATTTGCAAACAGGTTAAAACATGTTCTTTGTGCCTTGAGTCTATTATGATATTTAATTGCAAAAAGATAATTTAGTATTAGGAAAACGATAATCCTAAAAAATGTCCTCTCTTTTCTGGTAAACTCTCATCTCCTCTTAAGCACTGTAAGGTGTTAGCCATTTTCACTGTTCCGACTCATACTCTACTGATTGTATGAGGCCTCCTGTTGATGTTACGTCAAGGCCTTTGGGCCAACAGAAAGCCTATAGAATCTTACAAGTTAGTATGCGCATCCGCCTTCAAATTAATTGACGCACTTGTAGTCTTCACAGCAGCAGTGACAGTTATGGCTTGTTGCACAAACTGCTGTATTTTATTGATGAAAGCACATTTTTATTCAGGCTTTCACCTCTTTAAATGGAATAATTTTGAAGAAGAATTCTTGTGTAGGTTACGAGTCCTGTTTTAAAGCAAGTGCTGTAATATTGTGCAAAAGCAGTCTGAAACACTAATGTTTACTGTATGGATTTTGCAGTGACTATTGTTATGTTCTGTGTGACTCCTTGATGTAACAATTTTCAGCCTATCAAGCTCAACATTAGTTTAAATACTGGAGTGGTGAATCCTGTAGTACCTGTTCAGATCGAGTGTAAGTGGGCAGAGCTGCACTAACTTGGAGGAAATTGCTTCTACTGACACCAAACCTGACCATAGTCCATAGAGGTAACAGCAAATCTCTTTATATAAGCTAACCTATAGCCTATGTGTAATCTGTATGTAGCAGAGCACATTTATTCTATGGTGAGCCCAATATTTTAACTTGTGGCAGAAAGGCTGAAAGAGGGGCAGAGGAACTCTCTGCTTTCCCTCACTTAACACGGGAAGAAGTATCGAACAACCACTAAGATGCTTCCCCACTTTTGTGTTTCTGTGGCCTGTCCTCTAGGGTCTCCCTATCCCTGGCCACACAGCTTTGTGGATAACATCCTAGCACCAGCTGCCCTCATCCTTAGTTTCCCTCACTATGACAGCAAGAGTTCTTTACGACAGCTTTTGCTCTCTGTCCTCCCCCACAAGTAAATCCTCTGGGCAAGCAACAATGAAAGATCTGGTTGTGTTGTTCAGACAACCCAAGGTCAAGAGTTGCTTGGCTTGGCTGGGCTTTTTTGTCCATGCTCTGTATTTTGTGTTCATAACAGTTCTACCAACCGCTGAAAAAACGAAAGTGACAGAGCAGCAGGGAAATGGTGGAAATAAGGAAACCCTATGATGCTTGAGCTGAAGTGTGTACTGAGAAGAATCCCTAAGGACTAGATTTTACCTGGTGCAGGTAATCTAGCATTAATGGTGCTTATGCAGATGTGCTTCCAAGGAAAAAAAATGTACCTTTGTTTCCAGATGCATGACCACTAACTATGAGGAAATCTTCATGCTCTGTAGTTTAAGAGTAGATCCCAGGTTTCCCCTAGACAGAGCATGTTCTGCCTCTTGGTAGAAAAGAGGCCTTTCATCTATAGTTAAGACATGCCTAAGATATGGGAATTCAACACTGCAGTCTTGCTGAAATGAAAGTGTCATGGGTTATATCAGTACATTTTTAATAAAATTCTCTTACCTTGATCAATCTATGCCCTTCAATTTAAAGCTGAGATTAATTCTCCAAGACACATTATGGTACTGTATTAATACTTGAAATCGCCTTATAAATGCTTGCTTTCATATTTGGCATAACTATTGTACCCTATAGAAACTGCTTCTATTGACCTTTAGATTAAAAATATGTTGGATTATCATGATTGACACATTCAGAATGACTCATTCTTGCCAAACACAGCATAACAACTTTTTAACATTCCTTTTTCTCTACAACTGCTTCCACTTTCATTATATGAAATATGGCCGTATTATATACCACCTCTCATTGCCTAACATGCTTTTTTCAGAGTTCAAGAAGATTTACATTTGGAGCTAAATGTTTCAGTGATTGCTCTGTTGGATTTCATTATACCAGTGTAGTTAATCAAAGCAAGTCTGGCCTTGCAACCATGATTCATTGTATGGTTTTTTGAACTTAGTCATTCATACTGAATGAATATACACATTATCACCAGAGTACCAGATTTTCTTTAACAGCCTGCATGACACTGTACTGTAATGCTTTAGTAAACTCCTTATGCCATGTGCACATTGCAGCTGCTTTTTTAATTTTTTTTTTCTTTTTTAAGGAATTCATTGAAAGCCGTTCTCTTTACAAGGGGGAATGAGGGACTCACTGGGAGTGTAGTCAGTGCAAGGGAAATGGTATTCACTTGTGGTCCTAATGACTGCTATTTCACTATACACAGGAATATTTTCAGATCTGCACACTTTGTCTATGCAGCTGGGTGGTCTGCACAATAGTCATTAATGAGAAATCCCCAAATAAGCGTAACATGCTCAAGTGTGGCTGAGGTGTATTCAACCACATGCTTTATAGTGGAATTCAGTAACAGGCAAAAGAATCGTTGGCTTTGGTGAAAAGGATTTTGTGGTTTCTGTTTCTTTCTCCTGGACAATCTAAAGTACAGTTTTGTCACCAGTATTGAGGGGGCAGATTCTTTTACCCACCAAAACCTGCTGGAGGTAAAGATTTAAGGTAGTAGCCTGTGTTAGCTAATACTTCCTAGCTAACTATTTTGCAGAGTCTTATCCAGGCTAGAATCTGTCTTTAACGTGCTGGCAGAGTTGAGTTAAAGCCTCAGCAACCCTTTTTAAACACTATAAATCAAACACACAGAGGTATTTAGCTGCCTAGAGGTGAAGATGAGTGTTTAGTAAGATTTACCTAAATGTCTAAACAGGTCAGGTACTTAATTCCCACCGAAATCGAATGACAGTACTTCAAATACCTCTGTAAATCAAGATGCTTGTGCTTCTGTCTACAATGGATTTTTGAAATGTGTTAATACTAGTACCTGCTATTAACATACCTTTATCCTCTGTTTGGACTGAACATATGCGACAGTCACACACTTTTGGTACAATGTGGAACAAAGTAGTACTAATAAAACCAGTTTTGATGAGTCTCTAGGTAAAAAAACCTCTAGCACAGCTGACTGGTATGTCTGTCTTCCTAATCTCTGCTTATGCACAGCTGGTGCACTGTGGTGTACTCTGTGGGGTTCACCATTTCCATCACAGACAAAACACGCTAGCTGCTAGGTGTTAGGTGTGACTGAGTGCGAAGTCAGCCTGTGTAAGACAGCAGGGTCTGCCCATTTTGGATCAGTTACTTGGATAAAGTACATGAGACAGGCGGGGAGAAATTTCTAATTTTCAGTGTATTATTGTTCTGTGAAAACAGATGCCACCTTCTAAACTGGACTACAATCATTTTGCACCTAATAGGTTAAATGGCTATAAATTGATTAGATCCAGTTATGGGAGATTTCTTTGGTTAGAAGGATCCTCCACTTGTAAGGCCCCCACAACAGCTTCTCCGACCCAGCTCCTTTTAGCCTTTGTCATAGAAGTATATTACAAAGTGAGAAGTGATTTCCACCTCCTCCAGCAACCCTGAGGACAGTGGTTAGCCAGCACAGTGTGGAATAAAATCAATTTTGAGGATGACTATTGGATATCTGTTGCTACTGTCATCAGCCTAGTCTGTTACTGCCTAGGAACTATTTTGCATCTAACAAAGGTTACCCAACAGCATCAAACAATTACAAAAAGGGGACATGGACAAACAGTATGCAAATATCTGTCACTGGGATTGTCTTTGTGTCCTCAGTGTCACTTATCTGCCCTACCAACAGCATATTGTTAATTCATTCCCCTGTTTAAAAAATGGGATTGTGTTTTGTATTGGCTACATGATAATCACAATCCCCTTTTGTATTTGCTTTCTACAGCCATTTGAATGATTGCCTTTTACTGGCACAAATGGTCATAGAACACATACTCCCCTGTCACATGCAGGGGTATTCACTGAAACTAAATGTCATATTCACATGTGTGAATATTTCTTCTAGAAGCTTATGCTTGTTGTTCCGGTGCATGAATAGAAAGAACACCTTGTGACATATCTGGCTCACCACAACTAACCAGCCCAACAGTCTTGTCAGATATTTGCAGATAACAGTTATGGATTAATCTACATTTTTACTTTTTTAAAAATAATTTCAAATAAAAAATGAATCTGGAAAACTATGAGCTGTTTGCAGATATTCTATTTGTAAAAAGAAGGCAACATGTGTCTGATGAAATATTCATTGTGAATTATTCACCAGTCTCAAACTGTACTAAGTGTTAAGATAAAAGATTTGTAAACTTATCAAGCATTCAATAGAATTCACCAAGCCTGCTAAATCTTTTTTTTTTTTGGTCATGGCATTTCTGCCTATGAAAATATATTCATGAATTTGAAAGATTCTACATACTTTATGTTTACTTTCTTAATTAACAATTATTCAGCAGTTAAAGCAAATCTACATTACCAATAGATCCATGCTCTTCTGTTTTATTGCTTCACTTCAAAGACATATTAGTGTTGCACATAGCTTAATACTTCCCAGAACACACAGCTTAATTTCTTCCCAGTACACATCATTCCAATAGCAAAGGAGAAAACTATCCAGCCCTTCTGATATTCAGTAAAAAAACACAAGTAGGAGGAAATATTATATATGTATTAATTTAGTTTAATAATGTTTTTAATTTTTTAGGATGAATTTGCTCTTTTATTTGACATAAGACAAATTCAAGGTATATGTAGAAGTGTTGTTAATTCTCCTAAGCCCTGATTTGAGGGTATGCACTGTGCTTGTATTATTTGCTAATTGGCTATTTGATTTGGGCAAAAATTTACCTAAGTTGATACGATTTAAATGTGTAAAGATAGCTGGGAACTCTCCTACAGACTCTAATAGTGTAAAGACTCAACTACACAGCTGATCCCTACTGCAAGCAACTTTGGTGCATAATAATTTTTGTATCTATATAGTGGAATATATAATTGTTGACATTTCAGACCTAAAACAGCACTCAGATTGTTTTCTGCAGCAGAATTTTCACCACAAAAAGTCTTGGCTACATAATTTCCTGAGCTCTTTACAGGAAGTGATTGTAGTTTATGGTAGGCTAGAAAAGGGTTTATGGTGGTTAGATAGCCTTGCAGATGGGTTTCTTTAGAAAAGAAGTCCAGCAGATTGTTTTAAAGATTACTTCTTTAATAAGCAATCTTACACATCGCGAAACACTGATAGCAAATACAGCATGGATTTAAGAGAATAATACCACCCCTTTTTGTAAAACATGCAAAGAATTGTACTGTTTGCCCTATGATATTAGTAAATAGTAAATAAAATATGCTATAGAATATGGAAATATATATTTTTAAAGCAATCCATTGTGAATACACAACACTTTTCAGAATCACACACACACACACACACACACACATACACACACACACCAATCCGACACATTAGAAAGAAGCAGGAAAAAACCCCTCTACCTAAATTTTTGGAAAGACGCAGATAGTGTGTATACAAACCCTAAAGAAACAGTAAGCAACTTACCAGATGGGGATACTGGAAGAGGGCTTATAAGGCTTGATTTGTTGTGTTGGGTGTTTGGTTATTGCCTTGTGTCTGTAGATGTTCTAACATTTTACTGACAATGACAACATTGTCCTGGCGTCTGGCATCACTCCAGCAATGTTTGCATTTACTAGGACAGATGCAGGCCACATTCCCAGACACATCCAGGATCTCTAACTGGTGAAAAGGCATCTTTCCTAGCCATCATAGTTAAGTGCCAGTGCTCGCCGTAGTGTTTCCAGGCACTTGAGCACAGAGTGGATTCGTCTTTTACTCACCCACGCATTCAGCTGTACTTATTTCATTACTGTCATCTATAAAAATCAAGTGCTTACCAAGTGCATGTGGAAACCTCAGGTAGGATGAGTCACATTTACCTTGTTCCACCTTCAGTGATTCTGCTATTGACTCATGATATGAAAAACAAGCCCCAATTATCAAAATGAGGCATGTGAAAATAGGCATCTAATGATACAGAAATATGTCCTACTAATTTTGGATTCAAGGCACATGTACATATATGAATGATCATTTCAGATGGTCTCATTTTCACTAAAGCTGACTGGTAGCAAGTTAAGAAAATGTTGGTTTAAGATAAAAATAAAAAGCTGAATGGCACACCCAGCACCACCTGTATTCTCTGGCTCACCACTTAAAGAGGCAAGCACATGGGAGTACACCTCAGGGTATTGCAAACAAGGTATCCTCCCATCCACTGCATTTCAGTGTACTACAAAAGTCTTGCAACTAAGACTACAACAGCACCAAAGTGAACAGAAAAATGTCCTTACAATTACTAGCTTTTAAAAATGAAGTTTTGAAAATGAACCCAAGTCAAGGAGACATAAGCCATGTCCATGCTATAGGTGGCATGTCGTGGTAAGTCTCTTCATCACTACCTGCGTGAACAAAGTTGATGAGTTTCCTGCCATTTGAAAGGCCATATGTAGAAGTCTGGTTAATGCAGTTGGTGAGACTGCAATCCAGACTGAGCAAGGGAAGAGTAAGAAGGGATGCACTGCTTTCTCTGCATTTTGTAGAAAAGGGGAATTTCTAGAGCTGCAAGACTTTGCTTGGAGGCAGTACAGTTTGAGGGTATTACCAGACAAAGACCTAAGGGCAGCTGCTTCATAGAGCTTCAGTGAATCAGTACGATTGACTGAGAAGACTGGCTGAAGCTGTGGCACAGTAGAGTGGGAGCAGAAGGATTTAATGCAAGGCCAGCAGGTGGGTGCCTCCTTGGGGTGGCCTCACAGATGACATGTCCCTCATCAGAAAACCACCCTTTGTGTATGTTTTATGTGAGTCAATGGGAAAATTAATCTGATTTAATAATCAGCAACTCCTTCAATCCTTTCTTGA
>JAVJGI010000057.1:41816419-41845972 GCA_035590275.1 Ibycter americanus
CCCCCCCTTATCAATGGTCTGGGCTCAGCATGAATGTGTGTGCATGCATATGTGCACTTTTTATTTTTAACACATTCAATAGTTGAGTGTATATTGTCTTCCATTTGAAGAATAGCTGGAGAGCCAACTAAAATTATACCAGCTGAATTTGTTCTCCATTATAAACAGTAGGAAAGGTTTAATAGAGATACAGGCAGTGGGTAGTCAGAACTGAACTGGAAAACTTCAAAATGAGAGAGATTAGAAGTGAAATCTTGAAGACTGCAGCTCACACAGGACTATTAAGGAGGAAGAGAAAAACAAGTGGCTTTTCCATCAAAGTCGCAAAATGTAAAAAATAGGCTGTCAAATCAGTTTGACAGCTGAGGCTTGTTTGTCCCAGTTTTAGGTTATTTAGCCTCTGAAGCCAGCAGAAAAGCTTAGAAGCTTGTGAAAAGTTAGGAAATTTATTACTCTGCAGTTAAACCAGAAACCTTTTACTTGGTAATAACTGTTAAGTTCTGAAACAAGAGTCTGTGCTTTCTTTTCCTCATGATACAGATGTTAGACAGCCTTTCTGTGGAGATATCCTGTTAATTACTGAAAGTTTGTTGTTGCCACATCTCCACGAGTTACTGTTGAAATAACCTTTCCCCCTGCAATTGCAGAATAACATGCATGAGGAGAAGAACTTGCCTTTCACCCTGTTTTTGCTGTTTATAGGCAAAGGAAAGCATCGTTCTCTCCCATTTGTTCTGGCAGTTCAGACAGATGCTTAAGACACAGGAAGTAGCACAAAAGATGCTGAGCAAACTTTTAAATTAAGACATATGCTCTGTTTTTACTGGCAAAAAGCTGTGCTCTACAGTGCTTACACATAAAAGCATTTTTCTGTCTTTGAAAGATGCTAATTGCCGTGATGCTGTCTCACTGACTGTGTCAGTTTATGGGCTCACTTGTAATTACAGAGGGGGGCAGCGGTGACCCTGTGGTTAGGGTTGCCTAACACTTTCCCGTATAAAAAAATTTTGCACTTTTTTTTTTTTTTTTTTTTAAATGCAAGAAACTTGCCATAAGGGACACCTTTCTGGTGAGAACCCCCAGCTGCTTTTGGGCAGCAGCAGGAAGCCCCCCTCCGGCAATTTGGGTCAGTCAGTGTGGCTGGAAATACAACTCTGCCATAAGGCTCCTGCTGAACAGTCAGAACTTAGTACCCACCAGGAGAGGGAAGCTGTGTCACCATTTTGTATATAGTAAGTTGTGCACCATTTAGTGTGATGAGACTTGTCTTCCTTTTGGGGGCAAAAAAGAAGTGCTGAGGTCGTTCAGCACAGGAAAAAAAAACATTAATTAGCAGATAGGTTTCAAAGTGGATATTGGGATGCTGGGATGCCCATGCTTTACAGCATTTGTGTAAGCTTGATCCTGCGCTATTGTGTATGTGCATTGTGGTGCAGGTTTTAGTTATACACACTCACTGATCTCATTACCAGTTTTCCTAGAGGACCTCTTTCAGTGCACAAAATAGACATTAGGAAAGTAGAATTAAGGCTGCAGAGGCGATTGTAAATCTGGCTTGAAAATGTTTGGCTGCTTGGCTTGGCAACTGAAATAACTTTAAACATAAAGGCTCAGGCATGTGAAATAATTGCCATTGTAAGCTCCTGGAGGCAGGGATTCTGATTTTGGTTTAGGTTACAAAAAGGGAAGGGGTGCTTATGCAGGTCAATTATAGTGTATATCATGGACTTGGTGCATTAAAGCTGGGAAACAGATTTTGTGACTTTTAACACCAAGGCTGTCAAATGCTGAGAATTCAGAGTTCTCAAATTGGGCTTACTTTTTTTTTTTTTCCTTTCTTTTTTTTTCCTTTTCTTTAATGAGATGTGATGTACTATTTGTGGAGCTAATAGAGAACTGAGTTCATCACAGACGTGGGCCAGTTTGTGAACAGTGCCATTATAATTGTTACAGAAGTCACTTCTTTTGCTGTCTGCAGATCAAGCATATCTGTTACCACTGACTTTCAAAAAACCTATTTAGCCACAAGGCACGGCGGGAGCAGAACAGAGATGGGGACGTGAAACACAGGATGTATAAACCCATACTTGTGTTAACTAACAGATGACAATATACTTTAAGCTGAACCTATCTATACTCAAGAAATGCTATTCTATGAAGGAAATTTAACGTTTGAATTAAAAATTAATCTTTATTTTGAAATACAAAAATATGAACTGATTTTAAGAATATCTATTTGTGTCTCTGTTTATCTGTATATTTTTACAGGTTTTGTCTTTGTTCAAAATATTTTTACAGTCCCACTGATACCTTGAAGTACTACTTCTGTGAATTTTTTCCCTTGATACTGTTCATCTTTGTGGTGGCACAAACTCTGTAGTTCAGTGTGGCAGGAAGCATTTTGGCACAATGTCAGAAGCTGGTGTACATAAGTTTTTGGTTGTTGTTTTTTTTTTTTAAATAATGTTTTTTAAATATAACTGAAATATGTCACAAATAGTAAATTGAACTCTAAATAGTGCTTTGTTGCCTGTGTGGATAGGATTTAGACATAAGGAATCATCTTGCCTAGCCCAGGACAGATACGTAGTGCTCTGGTATTGAACACTATGGTGTTATGGCTAAGACGTTTAAATGTGCAAATGTCAGGCAGGTGAAAGTTATAGTCCCCGCAGTAAACCTGAATCGGTCTCTTTATGGTTATGTATTTGTATGGTATGCTATATTGCCAGCGCCAAATGTTAAATCATGCCCATGCCCAGAAAATCATGAGATAGGCTTAAAATTAATCATGAGATAAAAGTAATAAATTTGGAGGTATTTTTGTTTCCATTTTAATTTTAAGCTGTCAGACTGTGCTTGGCTCATGCTTCTTAGTTTTTCCTCCAGTATTCTTCCATAATCATTTTTTGCAAGTAAGGAGTGAAACATCCCAAGATTCATGATGAAGTCAAGGGAGCTGGATATGAAATAGAGCTGGCAACTTTTCTCATAATTTCTATTCTCAGAAAATGCGTGAGGTGTACTCTCCTAAATAAAAATAATACAAAATAATGATAAAAAAAATTCTTTCTGGAGTTGCTTCTTAAGTTTTTTGGATTGTATATCGTAGTTATTTTTTTTCTGGATTATATGTTGTAAAATGGCACAGATATGCTGGTGGTAATTCCCCTTTATGTGTTAGAAGAAGAGGGAACACAGGACATAGTTTGGAGTGGCCTCTGTCTTTTGGTCTACTTAAATGCTTTCTTTGCAGGATCTTATACTGCCAGAGATTTCTGGCATTTGCTGGATTCTTCAAAGGAGGAAAACTTTTCACTGTTATGTTTTGGATGTTGAACATTGGCAATGAGAGTGTGTGCTTTTCTTTTTTCTTGTGTTTGTTTAAAAACCTCAGCAGAGCATCTCACAGTTGAGCAGAAGTCAAAATCTGTCTCCTTCATGCTATAAAGAATCTGCATAACAATAGGTCCTGCCACTAGATTTTGTTTGGCATGTGTCATGTCGTGTACTGTGTGCACGTTGTGTATGATCACTGAGAGCATTACAGTTTTTAAAAAGCTGCTCTTTATCCCATCTTAAATACAATAAACTTCTCTTGTATTTACTCTGTCTGCGTATGTGCATGGCTTCTGTAGTGTCTTGGTTGTTTGGAGAATTTGCAGATGTGAAAACCTCCCTCTGACCCCATCCTGGTTTACCCTGGAGAGAAATGATTGCCCTTAGGACTGAGTAGCACTGTGTAAAGGGCATGGTGAGGCTGCTGCTGAGACATCACCTGGGTTTCAATTACAGGTGTAACTAGTGATGCAGATTTACTATGGCAGAAGAGTACTTTGGAAAGCAAAGGGGCCCCTTTCCCCTTGTCTTTTCTGACTTTGAACCCAAAATCAACAAATCAAAACACAGGAGGGCCAACACATGCTCTGTAAATACTTAATAAAACATTGTGGTAGCTGTAGGCAGTGACAGCAGACGCTATTGAAATTTAATACTGACAATTTTAAACCCAAGAACAACAGTGAGAAGGTCTAGTCTGGGTCTGTTGTGTCCTCAAGGCAGAGAGCTTCCTCAAAACCCATTGTGGGATATCCATGGGGTTACAATGACAGGCTTAGCAGGGGATGAGGGAAGAGCAGGTAACTGAAGCCCACTGAGCTGATGCTCCTGGGGTCCTCCCTTGCAACGGCTCAGAGCAGTCTTGTGTGATGGTACGTAGATCTCAGTGTTTGGAAAGTCTGGGTTGCAGGATGTTCATCTTGACAGTTGCTTAATGGCTGAAGCTGTCATTTACCATGTTAACATGACAGCATTATTTAAAATTAATCATAAGGTAAATTGGAGTGAGGTTTTAGGTGGGGGTTGAGGGAGAAGGTAGCATTTTGATTGCCTTTTTCCTTTCTCCCGTCTCTTTGCCTCTTGGTGGGAGAGGGGCACTTCATTTTTGCTCATTCTTTACAACACAGGCAGCTTCTGTATCTGTAACTTCTGTGTAACTGAAGGCTTCCAGGTTAAAATATTTGGATATCTGGTTAACCTGTCTATCTTAGTAACTTCTGTTCGATGGCCAACCTATTAACTCCTATTTAGCATTTGATTCAAATTTTACCTTTCAAAACCATGGAGAAAATGGAGCAATCATTGAGGAAAATTTTTCTCTTGGACAACCACTTTTTCCTATTTCTAACCTTTCATGGGGATGAATAAAGAGTTTTCAGCCATGCCTCACAGCTGAAACACTTCTGGACTTCGTTCTGAGAACACAGTCGTGTTTTCCTGTTAAGCTGTCCTATTAACAAATGCAAGGGAGACAAAACCACTGTAGTGCAGCCTGTCTGAGGCTTGGGGAAGGGGCCATGCTTGGACCTGGCAGTGCTTGTCTGTGTGTTTTCATGAAAGCTGCGGTCTGCGCAGGGCCTGGTTTCTGTCCATAGCTCCGGCAGTGTCTCTGAATGGCTTCCCGCTTGCCTTGGGACGTGCTGCACTAGGGCTGAGGTGGACCAGCCGTCATCTGGCTGCTTGACAGCCAAGGTGGCAGCGTGGGTTCCACGTGAGGATTAGAATCCAGCAGCTGAGCCCAAGCTATGTTGTGGTTTCGGCTTTGAGAGGGATGTGGGGCTCTGCTGGGTTTCTGTAGCGGCAGCAGGATGAAGGGGCATGAGCGCGATACCCATCCTTGGTGAAGCACTGTGGGTCTGTAGGGAAAAGTCAGTGTTGGTACCTGCTCTGTTTCCTGCTCTGGATACCTGCAGGTGCCTACCCAGGGGCTTGGCTGCCTTGGAGCTGGGGAAGAGGCCGTTTTTAATTTACAGCATGTGGCAGATTATCTGTTGTGGTTTCTCTGACTGCAAGCGTGCACCCTGCGGCACTTTGTGACAGTGTCTTAACATTTCTGTGCCTCTGTCTCCCTCTCTGAAATGGTGATGATATTTAGATGACAGAGAGTGATTTAAGATTTAATTTGTTAACATCCATTATTAGATGAGAGGCTCTAGAGAATCACAGAATATTAAATGAATATGTATTTGCTGTGGAGGGAAGAGGGCCCCTTCCAAACCCTTGTCTGCTGTGTCACGAGGTCCAGCAGTGCCTTAACTGCTGTGGGATTTCCTTTGTTCTTATGCCCCAGAGGTTACCAGGAGATAATACTAAAGATAGAGTTGTCCTCCTGCCTGCTACTCTTGTTATTTGTATGTGGAGGTGAAAGTTGGAAAGAGAGGGGGCTGGTCTTGTGATAACATTTGGAGAAGAAAAGCAAAGAGATAACACTTATGCTGGATTTTTGGTTAGAGGGAGGAGGCAGAGAACAAGGAATGAT
Source organism: Ibycter americanus (assembly GCA_035590275.1). Lineage (NCBI taxonomy): Eukaryota > Metazoa > Chordata > Aves > Falconiformes > Falconidae > Ibycter > Ibycter americanus. The sequence goes on from JAVJGI010000057.1 coordinate 41,822,238, forward strand.
TGGAGGAAGCTCGTTAATTGGTTTTCTTCTCACGTCTCCTATTTCCCAGCAGTACCATTCACTCTGTATGACAACCATCCACTTACACAGTGCCCCCTTTGAAAGATGGCACTGTGCTGGTGTGTAAAAGAGAGTCAGCTACAGCACCACTACTGTCTGCTTTCTGTAATTTTATAAAGCATGTGACTAGATACAAAGTGGGTGCCTCTTCTTAAAATATCAGTCCATAGTGTTTGAATAACACAAGAAGATTGGAAAGACTTTGTGCATAAAATATAACCCGTATGTGTGTGTCAGTGTGTTAACAAAGGATAGATTGTGTCTTCCTATGCTCAATTTAACCAGTAGGCTTTCTCTCCTAATTGCAGAAAGCTGTTGCAGCCTGAGCACGTTGTTTATTTACAGTTTTTATCAGTACTTCTTGTTGTGTGGGGACAAACTGTATGTTTTCTTTCTCAGCCTTGACCTAAGCAACAACAAAATTCAAGCGTTGGTGAGAGGTTTTGCTTATTTATTGCTCTAAAACACTATTGGTGGAAGAGGCACCAACTTCTCCAAACATCAGAGGGCTTTTTATGTCAGAGTTACTTGTTATGTATTTGTCCGTATGTGAATATGGAGGTTACTCTTGAAAATCGCGTATAAGCTCTTGGTTTAATTCATTTAAGAGTGATGTCGTGCTTCCTTTGCATCTCTCCTCTTCCATGTGCTTCTAGAGATGTCTGTTAAGGAAAACAAAGCTAATAGTACGTCTTTAGCGTGGGCAACATGAGGAGGAAGATATTTTCCATGCATCTCTACAAAACAGTTCTTTTTCCCCTCATAATCTTCTGTCGTTTATCTCTACAGACTGGTGACACCAAAACATGCATCCTGTTTCACTTGTTGGCAGCATAAGAAAAAGTCTTACAATTCTGTGTCTGTGGCATCCTGGAAATTTCTGGAAATGGCTTGTTTCTGACATTTTTTCTAAACCCACATTTGACTGAGAATGACAATTGTTCTTAGATTTGATCATGTAGATAGAGATGTAAAGAGCAACATCAACATAAGATTGTACAAGAATAAAGCCCCCACAAGCATACATGTGGGGTGTGTTTTTTCTGGGGTTGTAGGTTTCTTCTTGAAGATGAGTTTTCAAACATGTATACAAGATGCTCTGCAAACTAATGTTAGCAGCCTTGCTATTGCTTTCAAAACCTACCTCTGCAGAAAGATGTAAAACTTTGCAGATACAAATGTCCAGATTCTTTGCATATGCAACATTTTTTTGTTTCTGAATATGCCTTCAGCCAAATGGACATATAGGCCTTGTGAATGTACAAAATGATGATATTTTGTCCTTTGTTTGGTTGCTATTTACTTAGCTCTGTTTTCTGCCTGGAACTTCGGTGTGTATTTCTTCTAAAGCATTGATTTTTAACAAGTCTTTTTTGTGGGAGTGAGAAGAATCCTGGGATAATCTTAGTTTACACATTTTTAAAGAATAATGCTGCTGTAAGTATGCACTGTATTAAGGGTCAAGAGATTTGTTTAAGCCTGCGATAGAACCTGGCGAGCCTGAAAATCTGTAGGCACAGGAAACACCTCATTGTATTAATGTGAAGCAAAGCAGAAAACTCCCAGGTGGATGAGGTGTAGCTGCCAATATCTGGGGCTCGGGGGATTCAGGTGCAAGTTTCTGGACTATGCTGTCAAGGGCTTCCTGTGAGACCTTGGACAAACTGCTTTGGCCACTGTGTGCAGTGAGATGGGAGTGATGCAGTGGATGCTTTTGCACCACCAGGCTGCAGGGCCAGCTGAATGAGGGCAGAGTGATTATTATGGTGTGTGGGGTGAGTTAAGTAATTCAGCACAGAGCCAAAGAACTCCAGCACATACTGAGGGTAGCTCAGAGGGAAATGTTGAGGTCATGTGTATCTTAAATCTCTCATTTGCTGGAAGGCTGAGGCACCAAAGCTGTTGCTGCCAGGACATTTTGCCTTGGCTCAGCAGACTCAGAATCACTTTTGGGGGAGTGACACCTAAAGTTTATTTTAAAATGTAAGCACAGTGCAGATTTTTCTTAAATAAAAAACAAACAAAAAAGCTGGAGAAGGCAACACTCTTGGTTCATCTCAGTTCAGCTACTTTTCTGTCTACTAGCAAGACCCATGTTTCTCCTGTCCCAGGAGAATGACCAGGATACCCAGCAGAAAGCTGTCTGGTTTGCATGAGATCCCTAGTGGTTCAGTAGAGCTGAAAGAGGAGAGATGTGCGCTGTGCTGTTGCTCTGGAAACCCTGGCCAGCTGGAAGCAGTTGGGTTGGGTTGCAGTTCCTGCCCCAAACCCATTTACATGCTTTAGCCCATGGTCATTTTTCATGTGATGATTCTGAGTAGGGACTGGAAACGGGACTTTCCCTCTCCCGTGGAAGAATTGGGAGTATTTCCTTCCCAGGGTTCAGAGAAACCTGTTAGACAGGGTGTTCTCCTAGGAGGTAGTAAGGAGAAGAAAAGAAAGAATTAAAGTCATGTATGTAATGCACTGATTAAACTCTTCAGCAACTAAGCTGTTACACAGAAGTCATCTCTATTCTCCACCTTGTTCTTTTGTTGGGTTTTTTGGAAATGTATTTTATGTGGGAGTAATTCTGGGAGTGGTTCTCAGCTCCCTGGGGGATATGGGTGGAGAAGCATTGAGTTGGGGGATCTGCAGGGGAAGGGTGTTTGAAAGGCTTACTTGTGAGCTGGACTCCAAAGGGTTTGATTTTGTCGAGCCAAAGACTCTTCTGAACATGTCTGGAAAGGGGGCTCAGCAGGGTTAATGGGAAGCTCAAGTGCTGGAGATGGATACTCTCTGCATTTCTGGTGACTTAAGCACTGCATCATTCCTGAGTGTGGAGGCGAGGAGGTGAAGGTTGTAGTTTGGGATTTTAATGCCTAAATTCTTGTGGTGCTCCAGCCTTTATATTTGATGTGACTTTTTTTTAAGATGCAAAGGTACATTTATATATCTATAGATATGGGTAGGTGCCCCCCTGTGCTTAGGAAGTCTTGAAAATCTTACCAAGCATTTATCAGTTGCTGACTTTCTGCTTGAAATATGCGTCTAGTCTGCTTAGGTGTTTTTAACAATCCCATTACATACCTTCTGCAGACTTCACCTCTGGCTTTCAGTGCTTCAGTTCTCTGTCTGGGAAGTGGAAGTAATACTATTTCCTGAAGCATAACCGTTACCACAGAGAAGTGCTTGGAGAGTGGTATGTTAAGAAATGGGAGGTGAGATATAATTACCTGGGAGTCACTTAGAAGTGGCTATGTTTATCTTTCTAGATTATAAGATGCTTGGGGCAGGATGCTTTTTCCCAAGACAGTTTTGTCCTCGTTTTGTCTCCCACGTGAATTCTGCTGTCTTTTCCACCCCAGCTGCAATTAGCGTGCCCCAGTGATGTACCTTTCAGTGGTAATGCAGTCAATGCTTTGATTTTTACTGAGGAAGTTTGCCTGTGGTAGCTTATCTTCCCAGCTCTATTCTCCGTCTGGAAAATGGGATAACAGTACTTCTTTACGTGGGTCGGATTTTTTTGGGAAAAAACGGAACAAACTTTCTTACCTTGTGGTAGCGTGTCCCTGCCTTCTTCCTGCATGCCCAAACCTTGGCAAATGCAAGAGATGGTGCTTGTTGCTGTACCTGCAGTGGCTGCAGCACGGTGGGATCATGATTCTTTGGTACAAGCAATTATATTGTAAAGTTAGGGAAAGTACTGGGTCTGTTAAACCGTCCTGTGCAGAATTATTCTGAGGTAGGCTCTTGGTGTAGAACTAAAGTAGTTAGTTTCCCAGTCTCTTTTTAACCTCATTTGAATTTCTACCTGCCCATTAGACAATACATCTGTACAAGGCTCTTTCTTGATACTTTTGTTGCAGAGGTTGAAGGAAGACGATGTCAATGTGAATTGTCAAAAGATTAGGCAAACCAGCTTAGTATTCAGGAATCAGGATCACAGCTTTTGTTGAGTCTTCACTCCTCAGCATATGAATACCCCGCAGATGTGAGAAGCTGTAAATGTAGTTTGAGCATAGATGCAAGTTGGACTTTAGAAAAGAAATACTAGTCTGAGTGCTGCCTCCAGCATAATATAGGAGGAAGGTTTGATACCTGGTGCTCTCCACTGAAACACTGCTGTGCTTTTCCACTTTGGTGAAGCAGTGGGATTTAGATGGTAATGTTATTTTCTGTAGCCATGCATTGCTTTGTCACTACCTTTCTTGGTTACCATTCCTCAGAAGAGTGCCAATTTTGATGGCAGAAGAGCTGTGAATTTAGCAAGACTGTAATCTGTCAGTGTACAGTCTAGCTTAGCTAGGAAAGACAGAGAAAGCCTAATTTACAACCATATCAAATGAGCTCTGCACAGGTTCTGCGGTGGATATCCAGAGTAATTTTGTATTGCTTGGGCTGCATTGGCAGAAAATGGCACCTGTTTTTAAAACTTTATTTACAGGTACAGAGTTAAAGTGTTTTTTGGTGCATGTGGATGGTGTTCAAGAGTATGACTGAAGTAGTCACAGGTTTGCTTTAACCACCATTGAACAGACTCGCTCAGGTCCTGCTAACCGAGAAGTTGGCAAGGTTTTACTGTGCTGAGTATTTCTCCAGCTTCTTGAGCAGTTCTGCAGCTAGATTAAGACAACTTCAGTTTTGTGTTCATGAGCTGAAGTTATTCTTGTGATGGTAAATTCACTGTATCCCTTGTCAGTGACTGTTAAAAAATAAACTTTTTCTCGCTTCTTTTTCCTTTGCTTTCACCTTCACAACATGGTATGCTATAGTAGTGAAAACTGACTTATTTCAATAATGAAATCAGTCATTTTGAACTGCCTCCCCTTTATGTTAAAGGTTAATATTTTCCAACTTAATCTTTTATCTTCACTGAAGCTCACAAAAAGGAAACACAGTCTGAGCTATCCGCTAGTCATCAAACCTATTTCCCTTCCTTGTCCTCCCAGCTTTTTCTGTTGTCTTGTGAAAAAGAGATAATGATATTACACAAAAAGGTTGCAAACAGTCAGTAGATAGTTCAGTGATTTTAAGGTTTCCTTTCATGTATTCTGGCAAATTCTAATGCAAGCAGAGTAGCACAATGAAACCTCTAATTGTCATGAGAAGCTGCTGTAATGAAAAGAAATAATCATAATAGTTTCTGCAAAACATATTCTCATAAACCAAAGCAGATACAACCTCTGTGTATTTTTGTGGGTAAAAATGTTAGGATTTGAATGAGTGTTCTTCAAATAAATGCTTGCCTGAAACCTTTTTGATTAAAAGGTCGGCAAGATTACAGATTTAGCAAACTAAATATGAAATTAACAAGCCCAGAGACTGCATTTTGGTAAACCATAGTATTACTCCATGGCAAAAAGCCAGAGATCCATTAAAAAACCAAACAAATAAACAAAAAAACCAGGCATGGAAATATGGTTTTGCTGTCTGTCATGCTGTCTGGTGTAACTGAAAAAAACACACATTGTTTTACGACTGTACTTTTTTCACAGTTTTGATTACAGCATTTAATTTCTTAATCTGACCACTACTGAGCTAGTATATCCACCAGTAATGTACGCTAGTTTTTATTTATTTATTGTTTTAATTCACTGTGCAATTGGGTATTGGTGATTTGGTTTACCAGATAATCTAACAGGTGACTCTAAAGACTGGTTGAAACTGGTAGCTAAACCAGATCTTGATGCTAACCCAAGAGGTGAAAAGTTTAGGATGTGGTTGATAGCAATTTGCGTTGGTTGCAGTGTGGTGGAGGAAGTGAAACGGAGTGCCTTCTCATGCCCAGAGAGCTACCGGTATCTGTAACAAGATGAACAGCTTGCCAGAAGTGCTGCTGGGTGGTTTGATCTCTTAGCTGTGCTCTTGTTTTCTGACTCAAAGGAGTGTTCACAAAAAGTCTCAGCTTAGAGATTTTGTGTGTCTGAGACTGAAGTTTTCTCTGCACTTCAAGAGAGCAGAAGATGTCATGGTTAATGAAAGGAATAGTCCCACAGCTGGGCTAACGCTGTGGTAAAATGGGGTCTGGGATGGGGCTTGTATTAAAAAAAAAATATAATTTTTGAGGGTGGGGCTGGGTTTTAACTTTATTAGGTTCATTGCTTAGTTCACCACATAGCCACAAAAATGCTAGCAGCATGAGGGTGGGGTAAGCAGGAGTAGCTGGATTAGGGGAGAGCCTCTTCAGTGCCTGTTTCTATGCCAATTTAAAGTGCATGTTAAGCTACAGCAAAAGCCTACTCTCTATCTCAAGAGCAGATTCAGCATAATTGGTGGGTGCATAATCCATATTTCTGGCTCAGTCATCTTTATAGAGGGGTCATGGGTGTGAAATTGGAGCAACTCCATGAAGGAATCCTGTTTGATGCCTTTTATGGTAAGAACACATTAAGGAGAAATGCGTTGTTATTATTATTGCATGGTTAATCTACAGAGTTGTTTACCCCTTTCATTTGCTTACATTTGACATATTTTCCACATTCTAGATGTTTTTATTAAAGTCTGTAGGTGCAGTATGATGAAAAGCGCGCTTAACATATGGTGCATCTTGAGCATTTGTCTGAAATTAATGCAGTTCGTAGTACCTCTCCACACAAAGTGTGATCTCACAGGGAGTTACAGCACTGGAAAAGGTTTCATGAAATCTGCATTTCCCAACCAGAGAGTTCTCCTTTGCTCCAAGCCTCCTGTTCTGCTTTTTGTGGCATATTCTTAAACCTTGTTTTTTTAAAATTTGATTTTATGTTGGAATCCCCCTTTAAATGAAGAGTATTTGAAAACTTCAATAATGCTGATGTAATTTAAAGATAAATGCCATTTACTGTTGCTTGACTCCAAGTCTGTCCTGGCAGGAGTTTTAATGGAGGAATGCCATTCAAATGAGTTGAACGTCAAGATGTACTTAGTGTATCCAGCTGTCTTGGACAAGTGAATTTCCTGAACATATTAAGCGCGCATGTCTTACAAATGGCTTAGCATTTGCTTTGCAAATGTGTCTTCTTAGGAAGGCTGAAAAGGGAATCTCTTTCTGCCTGATTATTTTAGATGTACTTTACTAGTAAAACTACCACTTGTTAGATGTTCATGTTGGAGGATGAAATTACCTGTTCTTTCCTTGTCCTCCTTCACTTAGCGGAAAAATAGCAAGAAACCCCAGTTGCAGAAATCCTGAAATCCTAATAGAGTTATTTTCAGCAGAGGTGGTTATGATCCACAATGATTGAAATTATGAGCAATGACAATTCATATCAATATTTTCTCCTCAATAGGAGTCAGATTTACAGACTGTTTTTTTGCTGTTGCTGTCAGGAAAGCAGCGTTCTGCTGCATCAAGAATCCCTTCCCATTGAGCTAGTCGTCACGGCAAGTGTTTTACTTATAAAATATGAATATGAATCAGGATTATCTGAGTGGCAGCAGAAACGTGTGAAATGCTGGAACTTCCAGTCTTTCCGTGTTGGATGAATGCGTTCAGTGTGCCAGCTCCTCTGTACTGCCCCTCTTACTCTCAGAGCAACCTGCTCTAGAGAAAAGGAACGGGGATCCTGGCTGGCTGTGTTATTGTATGTGGTATGGTGTAAGCCCTGAGTGACAAGGCTGGTGATGGTTCATCCTAGTTTGCCCATCCATAGGGTGCTGCAGTGTGGAAGTTCAGGGCTAGTGCTTCAGTAGGAATGTGGCATTGCCATCTCAAAGCATGAGGAAATGATGAGTCAGAACCTGAAGTTGAAATTTATGTTTAAATTCAGACTAAAAGAAAATGTGCCCTACTTAAACACCCTTTGTATGTTAAATAATTTTTACATGTTGAGTTTTGATGAAAGTAAAAAAAAAAAGAAAAAAAGCTCTTTAGGTGGGAAAGGGAGAAAGTTGTCTTAAATGCAATCTGATTCTCAGCTGGTCACTTTATTCCAGAAACTGGGACTGGATAAATACCACCAAGGAGTACGAAACATTTTATTTATCTTCAGAAAGAATTAACAGGTGTCATACTTCCACTTGGTTTAAAAATTGAGATGGTAACATGCCTTATTTGAATTTGTGTCATTGCAAGGGTCCAAAATTGAAGCATTGCTGTAAAATCCACTGCACTATTCTTTCATCTCTTTTGGGGTGTTGTTATAATCACACTTTTCTGTACTGGCTTAAAAGGGACAGGTTTTTTGTCTTATGTCAAATACAGTAACCTGTTACCTTAATCTATGGAAATTGCATCTAAGTATTGTTCATTTTTATAGTACAACAGGAAGTCGCAGTGAAAAAGGAGTTAAAAGTGTTGTTTCCTTTGTGGAGACTACTTTTCCCTTAAATAAATACCAGGTTTTTTTGCTGGATTTCTTAATCTAATTGATAGCTATTCACCAAGCGGCATGAAATTGCTGGGTAGGAAGAAGAGATGAGGGGTTGAAGGTGAAACATTAACAAGTTTTCAAACACTGTAAGAATTCTTGTAACCAGACCTTACAAATCCACTGAATAGATCAGTGTGCTGATTCCTAGTATTTATCTTTTCTGGAGGCAGACATAATCAAGTGTGATTATCAGTGAATCAGACAGGCTATTAGCGGCTCCACCTTTGGTGACCTGAAGGACTGAGGCAGGAAAACAAAGGAAACCAGAGGTGGAAGAGAAGAAGTAATCTTGTTCGTGATACAGCAGGGCTGATTCCTGGTCTCTAGATGAATCTGGAAGAAAATAAATAGAGTTGGACAGTGATATTGCTCTTCCTGTTTTTATGGAGGACTTCTGATTGCTGCTTTTATAAGTTTATTGATCAGCTTTATGTAGTTCATTAAAACCTGGAACAATGCAACAGTGGCTGGAGAAACTGAATTTTCTTCCTTCTTTTTTGTCAGACTATTACGTGTTACCACTGGTTGCAGTGTTTTCTGCAAGCTTCAAGACTGAAAGTACAACTTTGTAGATGTAACTGGCAATCTGGCACAATCTTTGCAGTTTTCAACAGTGATAGCATATCAGATTCTCAGTGATCAACATTTGGAGCATACTGCTCCAGAGTAAGCACTGTAGCCAAAATACAGAGAGTGGATCTAGGGTAACGGGTGCCTACAGCTACTTTTGATTCTTTGTGTGTATTTGCAAATGAAAGGTAATAGCTGGTGGGGATAACTGGTGGGGATCAGAAGTGGACACTGACAGGTCTATTTTGTAAAGGGAAAATGGGTTTAGTGTTTATTTTGTGGTAACATTTAAAAAAGTGTCAGAACCCCCTTTTCTAAGTACTATATATGTAAATTTTAAAAGCATGGTTTCTTTTGATTCACCTGATAGAGGTTTTCAGCTTTTTCCTGAAATGTTGCCTCATTAATATTTTTCCAGGGTAGTTAAATACACCTCAAGTTAAACATAAACCTATTGAGAACAGGGTTTGACTATCTCTTACCATTATTTTTTTTTTAGTTTTTTATGATGCACACATTGAAACTACTGATCTGCAGTACTTTGTTCGGACTATTTTTCCTCCTACCCCTGAGAAACAGAGTACGAACTTGTGATGTAAATAAATAGGGGACTTTCTTCATCCAATTAAAACTGTGCACTAAAATCACTGTATGCATTTAGTTGCAAGGATAGACTCAGACCAGCTTGTGCCATTTCCAGCAGACGCAGAAGAACTGTGGTCAGACTCTTTGGAGAGGTAAGAGCTGTATTTCATCTAACCTAATTGCAGCTAGGGGACAGATGCAAAAAACTGAACTTGGAGCTGCTGCCTTACTGCGATGCCATGGGTTTATAAGCTTAAAAACAAGGTTTTTTTTAAACTATGAAATCAGATTCCTTCAGTTGGTGGAGAGTGATGGAAACTGTTCATCCCTATGTTATGAGGCCATATTTCACAAAACAGGTGTTGCTGTGAAATGCTGAGGATGGCTGGTAGGTGAAGAGACAGTACCTTCTACAGGACTTCAAAACTCTACTGATGGAAACAGCACCTCCTATGGCAGTGTCCCCTTACTCATTTCTGTCTGCTTTTTCAGCAAGTTTTTCCTGCTGCCTTTGAGGAAGGGAAATTGAAGCCAGTCTCTGCCATTTTAAGTTCCGCTTGCAGGCTTTTTTCTGGATGCTCTGCAGGTGCTCGTGGCAGGGCAGGGCAGGATGCAGCTTGCTATGTGGCGGCAGCCTGAACAACTGAAGGACTATGGTGATCTCCAGGCTGTGCATTTCTGTTCCCCTACTTGCTGGTAGAAGTCAATATTAACAAAAAACATCAACTTCCTCAAGTGACAGGCTTGAAGCATGTTTATATGTCACCTTACTTGACTTGCTTTTTATTGTCTTAATCATGAATGATTCAATATGTATTCTTTCTTGCTCAGTTGAGCTCTGCATGGTTCTTGAGGCATTAAATAAAAGCCATGTCTTATCAGTTCACTTCAGCAGCCCATGGATTGGGATGTACATTAGGAAATTGATTTTGAAAATTCTGCCATTGCGATTTATTGCTTATGTTGCTGACTGCAGTATTTTCTGCAAAACAAGCACCTAAATTAACTTACAAAGGGTAAGTATCAAGTTTACAGTACTTCATGAGCTTAGCTGGGATGTTTGTGAAGAAGGTTGATAGGAAAGTGAGGTGGAGAATGTACCCGTGATTATTCGGCAGAGTCTGGTAGTCCCACTTGTGTTCAACTCATACATGCATTGCTCAGCTTAAATCTCCTAAACTTGAGCAATTGGCTTAGTGAAGAAGTTTTCTGTTTAGTGTCCTTCTCACCAGAGGACATTTCCCTTCACTCTCTTTGACTACAAGACTAGTCTCTTTGTGGCTTAGTTTCAAACACCATTCCTTTAGGGCTGAAGAGCAATTTTATATTCAGGGCTTGCAGTAATTCCTGCAGTTCTGTAGAACTGGAGTAAGCACTTCCAGACAAGAGTCTGTGATTAAAACAAAACACATTCTTCTTTATGAAAGAAGAGTTAATTTTCTGTGAAATACTAATCTTAGTTTTTTGCTTGCTTTATTCAGAATCGTGATACATCTCATGCAGTGTAATAATGTTTTCTGTTCTCACTAATTTGTGAAATGCTTGTTTAGATATTATGGGTGTGTGCATGTGTTCTTGGTAAGCACTTAATAAACTAGATTGATCTTTTTGGCACAGGCTGCATTATGTAGAACAAATTAAACCTGAAATAACAGTCGTTTCAGATTATTTTTCTGAAAGTGTAATTGCATATATTCTTTTTCCTACTGGCTGCTGAAATGGGTTTCCCAATAGTGTTTCATTATTCTGTTTTATTTCAACAATACATATATAGTGGTTTTGTTTCCATTCCACTGACAGACCTACAGCCTCCAGTGGTAATTCTTTACCAGCAATTTTTTGTAATTGTAATAACTATGAAACTTTGTGAAATATAGTGGAAATATTTTCCTGAAGTTTGTATGCTATAAATAAGATCCCAATTCTCTTTTTTTCCACCAAAAAAGAATGCAAATTCAGATTTTTAAGAAACAAATTGATTCTGAACTCTCTACATATTAGAAAATTTCTGAATGTTGGAGTATCTGGAGTTTCTATGACTCTTGTTTCTCTTTTCGTTCCCATCTGTGCTAAGAATTTGGACATATGCTAAAATACTTATCAAGGCACTTAAACGTATTTCCATATTTTACCGTGTGTTTATGTCCTATTTCAGCTGCTTGAGGCAAGGGTAAATTGAATTAAACCCCTATGTTGCCCCCCTCAAAGGGATTTAGGAGTCTAGTGGTCTGTCACATGCTCCCCTCTGCATACTGCTGGTTGCAGCAGGACTGTGGTTGTACCACAAGGACCAGCTTTGTTGAGCCCTCTTCAGAGGCTGGGCTACCTTGTGGGACCTGAGGTGTAGCCTTGTCCACAATTTGTCAGAATGCCTTATAGGCACTTAGGAACTTAAGGGTCAGGTTTGTAGGCATATTTAGACAATTAAGTACCATTCAACCGTCGGCTTTGGTCAAAAAGATTTTGTTTGCTGAATTTGGGATCTAAGCTGTTGCTCTAGTGTTGTATACCTGCAGTAATGCTGAGGGACTGTTAACTGATACAGGTTCTTCCTTTACTTGGATGAGATTCTGGCACAGTGGTTTTATTATTGTCGCTTTATATGCATAACAAAATGAAAAAGTTATTAATGTCATAGTTAATAACTATTTAATTTTTCTCTCTTTTTTAAAAAAAGATGCCACGTAAAGGCTTTGAAAGAACTCAAACCTGTTAAAATAGTGTCTTTTGTAGGAGTCTTCCAAAGGATGCGAACAATACAAGCTTGCATTAGATAAGTAAAAAGATTCTGGCCTGAACCTTCACTGCCTGCCTCTGCCTCATCTTTTCTGGTTCCATGCTGGTGTGTTTTTATGCAAAACCAAGTATCTTTTGTGTTTAGGGAAAGGAGTAATAGAAGTGTCGGTGTTTGTTAACATATTTGACAAACTATGGCAGCAAAAGCTATCCTTTTTATATTTTGGCATGAACAATCACCCTTTTATTGGACCATTAATGCTATTTCAGAGCATCATGCTGTACCCACAGGCAATAATTTAGCAGCTGTTTATCAGGAGCTTTCATAAAGCTTTGAATAGTGTTATAACATTCAGTAACCCTAACAACAGCATTTCAGAATCTGTGCCGGTTTAAATGGGATATCCGTGAATGTAGTTGTTCAGGGATGCATGACCCACATAACCTATAAATTTGATTGGAAGTTACAGTGCTGGCATAGGCTGATGGATAGCAGATTAGAGCCCTGATTAACCATGTGATTCACAGGCTGGGAATATATTGTCCTAAAAAAGATTCATCAGATGCAATCAGAATTTCAAGTGGTCAGATGAAATTCAGATGTGCTGTGTGCTTTTCCCACCACATCCCCAACCTCCTTTCCTTGTGCTTTTCTTCTTAGGTTGCCCTCTGTTATTCATTTATTTATTTATTTATTTATTTATTTTGTTTCCAGAGCTGAAAAATACTTCTTTGATGAATCTGTTCCTCACCCTAAAGCTGTCTGTCTGTTATTCATCAGAAAGCAGGTCGCAGTTCAGTGAGCAGAAGAAAAGATTTTAATAGAAGCTGTGCCAAGGGCTGTAATGCATCATTTTAAGGCCCTAATTACATTACAATGACAAATATCAATGGTGACAACAGCAATAACCTACATCCTTTAATGGCTATGCTGGAAAAGGAGTTTGGGCGCTGAGCCATCAGATTAGACTTGGTTTCAAAACATAGGCTGTTAGGAGTGTGTGTGTCCACAGTATTGCTGGCGGATAACTGAAGCCCAGTGGAAGGGCCTGTAAATAAATGATGCCTCTCTAAAGCCTGGTCCCATGGGACAAAAGAGTCAAAATTAGATGACCGCGGAAGCAGACGTGTTTCCGAGGCAACTTTGGCTTTCAGTGTGAGAGGGGTTGGCTGCCTGATTTTATGAAATCATACTTTTCCCTTCTCCTGCCAATTAGTTGATCGTGAAAAACCCATTGGCCTGACATCGAAGAGAAGAGAGAAGATCCTGAACTGTTTCTTAAATGTAGGATTTTAAAAATCCGTATGAGCATAGAAATGTAAAGCAGACTCGTGTTTTATTTTGTGTCTGACTTCATACCTTATGCAAAGAAGAACGAGTTTCCAGGCCCCCTCCAATGGCAGTAGGAGGAGGTCTACTGAGATGCTAACCTACGACATCGGTACTTACCCCTTCAAGTTTTAGGGCGGCGGTGCCAAGAACCCCCCTCTAGATAGCTTCCCTCCTCTTGTAGGCTTTGTGGTAAACAATCAAGCCACACTGTTGCTGTGGTTTTATCCTATACAGTTAATTACGGAAACAGTTGCAGTGTTGATGCAGAGGGTACTTTGTATTTACTAGGTGAAAATGTCTGATTTAAGATTTTTTTGGTGCAGAATGTGTAATGTCCTTCCTGTCATTTGGGCCCGTACCCGCTGTTTTCCTTCATGCCTTCCTGCTGTCTGTGGTCCTCAAAGGTAGGCAGTCCGTGTCTCAGTCATGTTGAGCCTCTGCAGTCCGCTGCTGCTCAGCTGGGCTGTTTCCTTGCTGCCCAAGCACCGACGGTGGTATAACTGTATACACAGCAACGCAACTGGGGATGCTCGTTGTTAGGGGAAATGAAGACCGTTTTAATAAGGAAATAGTGTAAACACCTGCTTCAGTGTAGCAAGGGCTTCTCAGCTTTGTTGTGGCTGGCCTAGCAGGTCCTTTGCCTAGCTGAGAAATGCTGCTGGAGAACATCTTGGCATCTCTTGAAGCTGTGGGTGAGCTCTGTTTCTTCTCTGTAGGCTGAGCTGGGCGCTGTGTCCATCAGCTCACTTTCCTGTGTACAGCATGAAAAGACTCGCTGTTCTGCACTCCAGTGGGATTGATATCCAGAGGTTTATTACAGTTGTGTAACCGTTCATATTCAGTCACCTGTTTTCAGTTACTTACAGCTTTTTGGAAGATGGTTTTTAGCTTAACATTTCCCAGGCTCAGAATCTGCCAGAGGTCAATTTTTGTATAAATACTGAGTAAATATGTTGCAACCACTTTTTGGCCTGAAGAGCAGTAGAAGAGGGACATACTTCTTCTGTTGGGGAGTGGGAAGGGAAGCAATAAAAAAAAAAAAATAAATCATAGCTGAAATAGCTTGAAATAGCAGGGTTTGAGTACCTTAATTGAGACAAATGCCTCAAAGTGAATTGAATAAAAATATTTTTGTTGACTAAGCTATATTCTAGCTGAACTAGAATTTACGGGTTCTGTGGAGAGGCTGGTCAGGTTTTACAGCCTGTCAGGAGGTCCGAAAAGACAATTGTAACAGTCCCTTCTGGCCTTAAAATCTATGAATCTACATGCCTTTTAAAATTACACACTGAGCTCCTGCATTGCACTTTGAGCCACTTTTATTCTCAATTCCTAACTGGTGCAGTGGAGGCATCCAGTTGACGTAACTGTGGTGGAAGAATGGTCTTCTGCTGAGCACAGCCAAAGCAAAGCCCCCCCCCCCAGAAGCTGCACCGGAGGTGGGTGAGGTTGTGACAGGCATTTAAACAGGGGGAGGAGGGGTTGTTCTGCGGCGGAGGAAAGCATCATGTGCCTTATTTTACTGAGGCACCTATGTGTGTTGTATAGCAGGTCAGAGGGGCTTCAGCTGAAGTCAGGACAGCAGCACTTAGGAGTTTTCATATGGAAAAGCGTTGAAGAGCAGGACATGTAGTTTTCTCTTTGGTTTTAAAACACTGAAGAGATTCCTTTACAAAAGAAATAACAGTGTGTCTGGGACCCAAAACTGGGAAATAGCTATATTAATGGTGCTTGAACCACTACAGCACAGGTACTTTGCAGCTGTGCATTATATTGCGATTCCTTAATCAAATATTGTTTCTCAAGTAGCGCCGTTTTGGATTGTGCAGCCTCTCTGGCTGAAGCTTATATGCACACATCTTGTTGCTCCCTGTACTGCTTTGTGTAACAAGCAGTTCGTAAATCTCTGTGTCAACTCATATAGGGAACATTGTCTATTTAAAGGGGTACTTAAATTTTATGTTGTGGGATATCTGATATTATAGGTACATACATACTTTTGAAATTAGCAGGTAATTTAGCTCTGTGGTGAACAGAACATATTCTCAAGTGTCCTGTAAGGTACCTATGCTGCTGAATAAACAGAGAAGGTGTAGTAGATGAATGTAAAAAATGTATTAAAATGCATAACTTTAACAAGATGAAGACTTCCATAAATAGTGAAGACCAGTGAGAAGACACTGGAACAGAGTAACATAGAAGTTGCTGTAGAAATATCCTACAGGAGTTTAGATGGATTTCAGAGGGATGAAGAAACAGTATTGCAAAGTAGCGTGTGTTAACTCGAGTGTGTCACAGCACGCACAAGGGGGCGGAGTGACTTCCACATGTACCTTTACCTCTAGTGTACCGTGTCTTCTGGTTATGTAGCTGTGTAACTGTGATATTTCTTGAACTTGGATTTACTTTGTATGTGGTTCTGACTTTTACTGCTAGTTGTGAGCCTTTCTGTTTTATAGGTTCTTTTTTAAGCATTTGCAATTTAAAAGACAGCATAGCAAAAGGGCTGGAAGGGATACTGTTAAAAGAAGGCAGCCTAAATTGCACAAGTTTATATGTCCTTGTTATACATTAGTGGCTTTGCAAGAGGAAGAGTATTCTTTCCTACCATATAATGAGGAACTGATCCTGGTTGCAATTTATTATAAGAAAGTTATGATTTATTGCAAGAAAGTGTATGTTGCTTTAAATATTCTGTTTCTGCAGCTGTAATTCTTGTGTTCTCTCTCCAAATCTCCTCCATCTCTATTGAGATTTGCAGATTAAATGCACAGAATAAGAATTGATCTCCAGTATGGAAATAAAACATTGTACATTAGTTATTTCTGATCACAGTTGCAACATGAAAGTAAGTACTATTAACCTCAGGTTTGATAACAGTATAAATAGGATACAAGACTTTATAAAATGTGTGGTAGAATAATTATCAGTGAAGTTGTGTATTTTGTTGCTAATGTTCTCATGATATGCAGTGTTAGTATAGAAGAAACTGGTTTATTTGTTCCCTTTGTTTACAGTGGCATTGCTGTAATTTGAAATGATCCTTCTTCTTGCGTCTTAGGAGAGCGTTTAGTTTGATACACAATATTTTATTTATCTTTTTTGTTAACATCTCCTGAATATTTTTTTTCTTTAAATGTCTTTGATTGCATAATCAGATGTAACTTTTCTTTGTGTCAGTTCTGAACTCTGTTTTATATGGAAAACATTTTAACCAGAAATTACTAGCTTCCTAGGTATTGTTGATTGGTGTCCAAATACTTTTGTTATTTTGGTAATCTGTCCTGGCCAGAGGGTGACTAGAGATGAAAAAAAACAT
Source organism: Ibycter americanus (assembly GCA_035590275.1). Lineage (NCBI taxonomy): Eukaryota > Metazoa > Chordata > Aves > Falconiformes > Falconidae > Ibycter > Ibycter americanus. Next base: position 41,839,174 of record JAVJGI010000057.1, read on the forward strand.
ACAAATGTATCTTCTGTGTTCATTGGTGACAATCACATCTGAGAGTATATATAATTGAACTTCTTTCTTCTTGTCACTTGCAGGCAGAAATCGTCAAGAGGCTGAATGCTATATGTGCACAAGTCATTCCCTTCCTGTCCCAAGAGGTAGGTAGTCGTTCTTACTGGTGCTAATCTAAATGATTGCCTCGTCGTATCTGTTACAGAAGTGGGGCTTTGTGTTGAGACTGTTTCCTTATGAATCTCTTGGTGCTTGTAGATGACTTTGCACTGGTCTGTTCTCACTGTAACTTCACTATCTTCTCCAAGTCCATCATAATATAATTTCAACACGTTTATGAAATAGAAAACATTGTAATGCGCTAAGCTAAATTTTAGTTGTTTAAATATTTTGCTCTCTTCTACAATGCAGTTTTTCTCACAGTTATGACTTCGTTGGTCTGAAATCAGAGGACAGCTTGCAAAAATGCTAGAAAGGCATGATTTGTGCTACATTCTTGGCAGCGGTCATTAAAGTTCAGCAGAAACTTCTCTTTTGGTATAGCAAGTAGCGATGTTCAACACAGTAGGCATACAAATGCAGCTTTTTTTCTGCCTTTGTTAGCTCTGCATCCCAGATTACTTATTACCTTAAATCCTTTTATGTTTTCTGTGTATTTGGGGAATATAGACAGAAGATTGAAACTCACTGTGAGCTAATTTCTCTAAGTACTAATTTTCTCCAAATTATGATTTGCTGGTATTGTCTTGAGAGCGTTGTAGATACTTTGAGGGGCACTGGGATTTGGGGGAGTTAGTGGGAGCTAGCAAGGGAGCCTTGGAGCCACAGGCACATGTGTAGTAAAATGAAAGCATGGTTCATGAAAGGAGACCTCAGGTGCATAACAGCTTACCCTGCCCACCCCACTGGAGGAAAGGGGCTGGAGACTGGGTCTGCTGGTGCAGGCTGGCATGCATCTATTTAACATGTGGTTTCATTTCAGTAGAATCAGTAGCTGAGCAGTCAGAGCTGGAATGTGTATTGCTCTGCATTGCATCTGTAAAACATCATGCCTGAGAACACACTGCAATGCTTTCTCCCACCTTTCCAGTTGTTCCATAAAATGCCATTGCATTTCGAGAGAGCTGCTCATCCTGCTGCAAATGAGAGGCTGTGTACTTGATATTGGCATTCAGCTAACACACTGCATGTGTGCACGCGCGTGTGCATCTCTGTGTGTTTGAAATGAGAAAAATGCTGTCAAAACTAGAGCCTGACAATGTTCATGAGTGCCGCTGTACTCTCTGCTTATAAAGACGGATTTGTGGAAACTAAATGATGTGTAATGAACTAGTTACATTGCTGGGGGACCAGAATTCAAGTCCTGCATGGATCTAAAATGAGTTTACAGGATTTTATTTGCTGTGCAGGAATAGCATAGCATATAAAAACGAGGTGTAAAGCTGATTCATACTCATGCTAAAGTGAGCACTAAAATGACATAATTTTGAAACAAAGGCAGGGGTGAGTACTTGGCAGGCAAAGCTGTGATCTTGGCGAAGACATGGGATCAGCATTTCCACAACAGAGACATCTTCTCTAGAGTATGTGATACTATGTTTAGAAACTTTGTACCAGTATACTACTGCTGGTACTGGTACTGCTATTTTCAACTGAAATGCTAAACAAGACCTTATTACTGTACGTAAGTAAGTCACACTGCTCTGCTGGCTCTGATTCCACAAACACAGCCCATGTGCTTTCTTGGAGTAGGTGTTTCTTGCCAATTAGACAAGCGAAAGAATTAGATGGGCTTAGAATACATTTGAAGAAAGATGTGTTTGATTCACAGTGAACGATAGATTTTGGCCTTTGATTTTGGAAATCCTAGCCTCCACCCCCTCTACATGCTCATGTGGAATTGAGAAAAAGACAGAAGAGGCTGTGGGTTTTTGAGCTTTGATGTTAGTGGCATCCCACTCAGGTGAGCATGGGCTCTCTCCTTTTTCTCTGCTCCCTATGTATCGTGCTCTTCTGTCCCTGGAGCTAAATCTTCCTGGAGTCATTCTTCTGAAAGCTGGTATTTTAAGTCCCTGCCTTAGAGGGAGAAGGCACTGTGCACGTTGCACATTGTAGTTTGTTCTTTCCTTCCACTGAGGAGAATTTCCCTTGTGGTTCTCACATGCAGTAACTTGTGAACTATGAGCGAAAGGCCATGATCGCTGTTTAACAACCTCCTGGCCATCAAGCCAGGCATGGAGAGCAAAGTAATTCTGGACTTAGCCATTGCAGTAGCTTGTCATTAATATGTTAGTTATAAGAACTATGTAAGCAGACAACCGAGGTGATCCAGATTTTAGATTTACAAAATGGCGTTGTCCCACTTCTGTCATGGGTACAGTACCCCAGCCGGTGAGGGCTGAAGTGCACCAGTGCCAGTGTGCTTAGTGACTGTTGTTTACTTTGTTAGGCTTGAGATCTTAGCTTTGAGTTAAGCAGTTTTAGATCTGAAAATGTGCTCTTGTACAGCTTCTGTGCTAGTGAGCTTCTGCTTTATAAGTCCGTGGCCCATGAAGTGTTTTTCACCTATTTGCACATCTCGTTTACCAAGTCTTACAGTTCCTCCTCTGTGCATGTTGCATGGTGTCAAAGCTCTTTGGGCTGTAGAGGAGATGGAGGTGTCAAAAAATTCACAACTTTAGCATTTTTACATGCATTGACAAAGACAAAAGGGAGCACTTGCAAAAAGTAGCGTATTGAATGGAGAATTCATCTTGAATGGAGGCAAGTATGCTTTGTAGTTCACCTAGCAAGAAGGGAGAGAGAGAGACTAGACAGCAAAGGGGTTGAAAGGAGAAGCACAAAAAACTTTTCACGTGTCTTGACAGTGCAACTGATGGTCATAGTTTTTATATTATGGTTAGGAATATCTCGGTAATTGTTTGACGTCTGTTAGTAGAAAGACTTATTTAAATCAACTTATATTGGCACGTGTTGATGAACCAAAAGAGAACTAATCTCCAGATCTGAGTATTCTGCTAGTCTTGGTTTCTATCTAATTTGTGTCTTTAAAAAGTGAATGTCTTAATGCAAATCTCTTTATTTCATTATCTAGATTAATGGAGAATTGAATTGCAGCATGCTTTTGCTGTTTATGCATTTTGCATACAGTCTAATTGTGGAATAGTGGCTGAAAAATGTGATCAGGCTCTTTTGTATTGTGCCTGAGGGAAAAATGAACAAAATACAGTGGTTACATGCACTGATGGCAACATTATTGCCTCATAATAGCACCAGGTTAACTTGTCTTATTGCTTGTTAACTTTGTAAGGAATCAATGGCTTGCAATAACTCACTTAGAAGTAAGAAATCATGGCCAAAATCACTAGAGATCTTGTGAAAAGGATGCGATTATAATATATCACCCTACTGTGTACTAGTGTCTGCTTTGTTTCAGGGGGCAATCCAGTAAAGTATTTGGGAAATTCTCCAGGCTTCAGTCAGTTTTACTGTGCTGTACATCATCTAAGCATATACAGAAAATAAAGCTCCTAACCTGCCTAAATACACAGTCAAGTCATACCTTGTTTTTGCATTGACTCTGACTTAGCCAGACTGTAAAAAACACCACCAAGAAATACGGGCTTCCCATTTTGATAGAAAAGAGTGACTTTGTGGTCGAGGCATGAGATGGACTTCAGGGGCAATGTGTGTTCAATTTCTGCTGTGGTTGCAGGCTTCCTGCATTGCAACAGACATTTTCCGCCTCCCTGTGATGTTCTGAGATACTAGTGTGCTCAAGGTAGTCTGTGTTGCATAAGGTGGAGGTGGTGCCTGCAACATTGTAGGTAAATACTTGGAGGTTGTTAGCACTTAGTTAACTTAGTGTTGATCTGCTGCAGCTGGTATAGATAGTTTGGTGTTCGTATTCTCAAATATTACAATTAATTTTGGGTCTAAAGGCATAGATCATGCCTCTGCTAATTTATGCTTCTCAACTGAATTTACCAGCTGCAGCACAGTGTGAGACTTGCACAACCCTGTGTCTTTCGAGTTGGGGCTGGTTCCTGTCTCCTCAAGGTGGGGTGTGTGGCTGGCTGCAACCTGCGGCTGTCATGGGACCCTCTGGGCTGTAGAGGGCTGAACGACCTCCTGTGCTGGATAGTGGTATTTTTTCAGTGTGGCTGGAGACACTCAGATATTGCAGTTACTTTCTTTTGAGTAAATATTGACTGTGTTTATATTCATGAGACGCATACAAGCTGGCTGATTTACAGCTAATGATTTAGTTGTGGCAACCTGAAGATCAGCACAACTTGCAAAAGTTGCTTGAGAAGCCAGACAAATGTGCACAGCATTGGCCTGTCAACTCCCATGCCACACTTCAAGCATTACGTAGGCTGGAGGAGGCTGTAATAAACTTTTTTCGGAAGGTGCACTTTCCCTTCCAACTGCCAGTGAACTAGCTAATAACAAGCTAAAAGGATTGGTCTTTAATAGGGATCTTCAGTTCCCCATGCACAATAAGGTGGTCAAATATACTTAGAAGTACGATCAAATGCCAAGTACTGGCATGCATACATAAAACCAAACATATAAAAAGGAAGAGCTGCATGCAGTCTTTTCCTTTCAAGCACTTTAATATTAGTTGATGGTTTTCCTTCTACAAGATAGGTATGAGGCATAATGTGCTTGTTCTTCTGTGTACATACATTCCCTAGAGGTGCTTCTAAAGTTCAGTAAATTTGGATGAAGAGTGTGAGGTTCATTATACAGAAGCAGAGCAATAGTCCTTATATGCTGTTCAAAAGGAAGTAGTTGTTGGTTTGAGGCGTGAGAGGCTGAGAAGTCAAAGTTATTTTCTTCCATTTTAGACTTGCCCCAGACTAGAGATGAAGCAGTAAGGACAAGGAAGCTGTCAGATATCTGTAATCCTTCTACCAAGGAAGGCATCTCATTAGCAGTTTATGCATATTTTGCTAATAATGTTATGTTTTTATAAACTGGTTATTCTATCTTGTCGGAGTTACAGTGCCTGGATGAAGTGACCCTGCTGGGCCCTATTAGTTTTCTAAGCCTGTGCTGTACTCCACAGTAAATATATGTTTGCTGTCTGGTTTTCACCAGTGTTTTTGGTGTGGTCTTGTTTCATTTATGCTGTCTCTAGATCAGGCTTTTCAGAATGGCACTGCTGCAGTTCTTAAGCAAGACCTGGTCTGTACTCCCTCTAAACAGATAATATGACAACAAAATAATATGAATTAAACATAGGAGCCCGCTTGCTTCTGCAAGTGAATTGCTCAGTGCGTTTTGCTTTGGGTGTCATTGGTAGTGCTGGAGACAGGCTTGAATTGGGCATTTTTAACACCAGCATCTCATATGCTAGGGGAATTTCAGCCCCTTCGTTGCTGTTAGCACGGCTGCCCTGTCAGTAGGAGCCGTGAGGAGCTTTGACATGGTATAAAAGGCCCAGGTATTTTCCACCATGCTGCAATGCCTGTGCAGGAGCCCGGGCTAGGTGACAAGACAGTGTGGTGAGACAATGTGATGGTGGAAAAGCCTGCATTCTTCTGGTGGTCTCTGTTACTGCTACCTACCATGAGACTGAGAGGTGATTTTCCAACATAAGGCAAGTGCAGACACACTGCTCATTACAGAAATCAAAAAGGATTGAAGAGAAGAAACAGGGCAGAAGTTAAAAAGGAGAAACTATACTAGTCTGTGTGACAGGCAGGGCAGGGTATTGAGTTCATTGCTCTGGACTGTTACATGCAACGCAAAATACTGTTTTCCCCTGACTGAAGGAAAAGGTCTGTCATTTGCTTGCCTGCACAGAGGAAGGCTAGCATTAAATATGTGTGAAAACTGCAACTCTGTGTCGGTATTTGGTTGGGAAAAAAAGTAACCCTTTTTTTTATTGTTGCTGTTTTTACTTGGCTGTAAATCACTGTGTAAGGCTAGTGTGTGCTGCCTGGTTTTAACATAATGCTGCTTGTAACGGGCGCGCTGGCCAGTGAGAGCGTGCAGGCACGTGCAGGGTGCTGGAGCCATCCACCCTTGGGTGCCTGCATGGGCTGGGCAACCTGCCAGCCACTGTCCCACTCGGCGGGCCCCTGGCCTCCCTGCCCCTCACCTTCATTTCATGTTGCAGTGGGTCCCAGGAGCCTTGTCGGGCTCCTTCTCTGCCTGTAGAGATCTCCACCCCTCGCTGGAGCTGCTGTCGGTAATGTGGAGCCCTGTGCCTGCCTGGGGTTCACAAAGGCTTGGGGCAGGCGGCGGGCTCTTCACACCCTGCACAGCCCTCCGCCTCACCGCAGGGTGACTGCTTTCCTCTGTCTTTATCCACTGGAGTGTGTGGCTTGTGCCTGTGACTCACAGTAGCCTGGGGGTCACTTGGGGCAGGCCCCCCGTGGGGTCTCGTGGAGCTCAGTGGGGAGTCTGCTGCATTGCTGCAAGGAGGTGGAAGTGATGGAGGGGCTAATTACAGGCCATCTATTTTGGATCTTCGCATGCTATGCCTCTGAAGATTAACTCAATGCTAAAGCAGCGAGCAACAGGAGAGTTTTAATTGTCTCTACCATACGTAATTCAGGTTCAGTATTACAAGGCCCATGGGTTTTCTCCACTCTGTGAAGGCTTGATCCCAAACCTATTAGAATCAATGAAAGATGCCTTATGTGGCTGCTTAGGGAATTTCTGTCTTACAGTGCTTTCCAGCAGAAATCTTAAAGTGAGATTTTGGTACTCTACCCCTCCACCTTCTCTTCCCCTCACCTGGGAATGAAATCGTGTTTTTCCCAAGTACTCCTGAGAGCCATTC
>JAVJGI010000057.1:41892157-41907891 GCA_035590275.1 Ibycter americanus
GGTGGTGGTGGTGGGTGTCTTCAGTGGTTTCTGTGCATATTGGGTATATGAATAAGATGATAGCCTTTGCCTTTGTGAAGGAGCCTGAAACGCCTGAGTGAATCCAGACAGGTCATCTTTCTTTAGAATGCAAATCAGATTTGTAACACTGATTTCTGTCAAGGACATTTTTGTTTCTTGTATGAACCAAAAGTCTGCTCGAGATATTTGAAGCCAGCACACAGTAGATAGGATACAGCTTGTAGCAGTATCTGGCAGTATCTGTGTTTTCTTTCACTCTGGCCATGACTTCATTTGTGAGCTTTAGCAGGGCTGCCAAATGCCTCAACTCTTTTCAGTCTGTCACCTGACAAATGAGATTTACCTGCCTATTTAAGTATCCATAGATTTTTAACATGATTTTTCATGGATAATGTCATCAAATTTTAAGACTTTCTTTAAAAAAGAAATTAAAAAGTAGTCTTTCATTATACATCTTGATTTTACAATTTTATCAGCTAAATCAATTAAGAATGGAAGGAAGATGTCACTTTTTATGACACATCTTCGTTCCAAAGTGAGAATTGCTCAAGACAAGCACTAGTGGCTAGTATGATGTTTTTATACTAACCCACGTTGCTGATATTTAGGATCCTTCCTCTCCCCGGGGGAGCCCAGCACACTCTCCACGGGAGAATGGCTTGGACAAGACTCGACTGCTGAAGAAAGATGCACCAATTAGTCCGGCATCTATTGCATCCTCCAGCAGTACTCCTTCCTCCAAATCCAAAGAACTTAGCCTTGTAAGTGCTTCAAAATGCTCCTGACCCATGATCATTTGCTGAAACATGTACTTACCAGATTTCTGTCTGGACACAATTTAGATTCCCACAGCTATCAGTAAAGCACTATGAAACATCAAGCTAAAATTTGTTTAATTTATCTCTTCAAGGGAATTTTATAAAATAGTAAGGAGAAAGTCCACAGCCTTTTTTTTGGGATAGGAGAAGGTTATTTTCACTGGTGGTGTGGGTAGATGATAGATGTGCTGTGCTGAGAGATGTTTTTCTCCTCCCCCATATGAAAAACTGTCATTCTGAGAATAAATAAAAGTACACAGGGGTTTCTTGAGCTGTTTTCCTCTGCTGTGGTTTATAGTAAATTCAGTTCCCTGCTTGGATGTGATTTGGTTGTTAGCTTTGTTTGAATTACCAGGCCATATACAACAACAATAATTTTTATTTTCTACCCAAAAAGTAATCTGTCATTTACAAGAGCCTTCCTTGACTTGCATCGCAAATCACAGTGCGAAAGAAAGAGCTGCCTGCAAGTCGGGGGTGTTCTTTCCTTTCCTGTTTGTGACCACAGTTAATCACCTTCCTGAGCTGCACAGTAACTCCCCTCTCAATTCTTCACAGGTCAGAGTACATGATTATTTAAAGAAATAAAATAAATAAAGAGAAAGCTTAAAGTGAATGTAGTGCTCAGGAAAGGTGATGGAATGACAGGTTCAGGCCTGGGAGTCAGTGGTTTGTCTGATGAACAAGTTTATCACAAAAGCAACACTGCACAGTTCCTGACTTTATATCCATCAGTGTCTCCATCCTGTGTTCGCAGCACCATGTTTGGGCAGGAGTTGTTGGTCAGTTGTGGGGTTTTTTTCTGCTTTTCTTGTCCACCCGGCAGTGGCCTCTCACAGAAACTCATAATCATAATGGGAGCAGGTCCACCATGAGCAGAGTGAGACCACCAACAGATTTCACATATGCTGCCAATGTAATTGTCAGACGACAATGATTTTCAGTCATTGACCTCATTCTGAATCAGATGGATGCTCCTGACGAGGAAAGCCGTGAAGGCTGTAGTTAAATCCCAAAGCCATTCTGCCTTTTTCAGTGTCTCTGCAGCTTCCATTTATTGCCAGGGACTGTTGAAACCCAAACGCTAAATATCACTGATCACGCACACTCTGGTTTCATCAACTCTCTTTCCAACCACTAGCTAAAAAGGTAAAATAACTAATAAACTTTCTTTTTTTCTTTTTGGTGATTAGAATGAGAAATCTACCACTCCTGTGTCTAAATCAAATACCCCAACTCCACGGACTGATGCCCCAACTCCAGGCAGCAACTCCACTCCCGGACTGAGGCCAGTGCCTGGCAAGCCCCCAGGTGTGGACCCGCTAGGTTAGTGTCCATGTATTTTGATGATGTGGAACGGTGGCCCTTTGCCCCTAACCAGCTCCCTTTAAATCTGCATTGACGAGGCAGTATATTACAGCTGCTTAAACTGGATGCTGAGCTGGTTCTTCAGCACTTCAATACAGCACGCGCACACACACACACACATATATATATATGTATTACTGTTTGCCAAACTCGTATCTCATCTGATGAGTCTGGGCTGGCTGTGTGACTTCTCTCTTTTTTTCCCTTGATAGCTTCAGGTTTAAGGACACCTATGGCAGTGCCATGTCCTTACCCTACTCCATTTGGGATTGTGCCACATGCTGGTATGAATGGGGAGCTGACAAGCCCTGGAGCTGCCTATGCCGGTCTACACAATATTTCCCCTCAAATGAGTGCAGCAGCTGCAGCAGCAGCAGCAGCGGCAGCTTATGGGAGATCTCCGGTGGTAAGTGTTGGCTGCTAGTGTGTTTGGTGTTGAGCGCAGTTTGTATTAAATGTAAGACCTGCAGGGTTAAATCTAGTTCCATCTCTTTGTGATTTGGGGAGTATGCTATCGAGAACATGAATTAAACAGTCATCCTTTGCCTAACTCCATCTTTAATACGCCTTTTTGTCTTGCTTGGGGAAAACTACAGGTTGGTTTTGATCCACATCATCACATGCGAGTCCCAGGCATCCCTCCCAATCTCACAGGCATCCCAGGAGGAAAACCGTGAGTATTAAACATTCAACTTTAAAAGTCAGTCATCTGTTGAAGTTGTGTTCCCTAGCTGGTTGGAATTCCACTTAGCTACTGAAAACTATTGTGTAAATAGAAATAAATACAGCTGTTTGGCAAGGGCAGGAGAACGGGGTGATGTAAAGGAGACAGAAATAAATGGAAAAAGGAGCTGAGCTTTGAGGTGTTACATGCTGAATCTGACTGGTTGGTCTTATATGGAAATGCAAACTGGAACAGGATCTCAGCTTTCCATCTCTGCTGTACTCTGCTTCTCAGGTTAAAAAAATTATTTGTTCACAAAAGCTTTGCAATTACTAGCAAACTTAGAAGGGTATAGACAGCACTGTGCAGAGAAAGGAACACTGAAATGTTTTGTTTGATTGAAAACACTGGAAAGAATTATTGTTCCGTAATGTTCAGATTCATCCTTGATGGAACTGACTGTAAAAGGTGACCTGCTCTACCAGGCTTCACTTGTTGTGAGTCTCGGAAGAAGAATTACACAGGTATGAAGAACTCTCTGCTCACATGCCTCTTGAGTTAGAAAAGGGAAAAAATAAAACAGCTATGCATACCATATTGATCCAGATTTTACATAAGGGTCCTTCAGTTCCACTTCTTCCATGACATTTGTGGGAAACTGTGACCATCTAATCTGGAGAGTTTGAAGGGCAGGCGATGTTTGTGCTGTTCCTTCTCTCACTCTGGTACATATGAATGTGTTTGTGGAGGAGTGGTTGGTGAGTAGTCACACAGTTGCATGCATGTGAGTATATGCATGCGTTTACCTGCCAGTAAGCTTGCAGACATGCAGGATTAATAACAAAACACATGGTGACAAGCAGTCAGTCCTAGTGCCTGTAACTCCTCTTGTACATATATGTCACACAAATCATAAACCATGTCCAGCTCTCTCGGACATCACAGAGCAGTTGCCACTTCAAGTTGACTTTTCTGCTAGTTGCACTGCCCTGTTAGGTGGCTGCGTTAAGGCAAGTATGGAAACTGGTGTGCAGCAGCTTTGGGACTAGCTGTTTGCATTAAAAATTCTGCAGGGCACAGATTTCATCCAGCACAGATGAAGCACTAAGAAATCTCTTGATGTAATGTTCAAATGTCTGCTGAGTTCAAGTTCACCCTTGGTGGACTTGGTCACATGGAAAAAAGGCGACCAGTTCTACCAGGCTTTGCTTGCTGTAGTCTGAGAAACAACAATACCAGGGATGCGGAGACCTCCTTGCTCACATCTGTTAGAAATGGGGGAATAAAATGTGGATAAAACTGAAATCAGAGTGCTTCAGTTCTGGTACATCTCCAACGTTTTGAATGTTGTTGACGTGTTGGTGACTGTTTTAAACATTTAAATGAAAGTTACATTTGTCTGCTTTAGGGCCTGAAACCTTTGAAATCTGTGGCTGTTTTAGCACAATTGCATTGTTTTTTCATCATCTTAGGTGTGGCACTTTTCACAGCTGTCATTCAGGATTGTTACTTTCTCATTTACTCTTCCTTTTCTCTTAGAGTGAAATTTGTGTAAATTCTCTGCACTGTTGAGTGTTTGTTGAAATGGAGCGGGCAGTGTGTGGCACAGCAGGGATCTGGCCTCTGATAACTCTCATTTCACTTTGGAGTTATATCAAAATACTTTTGGAGTTATATCAAAACACTGAGGATTATACAATATATAAATAGAAAAGGTAGCTGATGTCAAAAGAAGAAAAAAGTGCTTGACAGGTGTTTATAGTGTCAAATATTTGTAAGATATTTAGAATACTTCAAATAGGCAACGTGCAGTGTTAGTTCTCAGAGTGAAAATAATACGAAACCAAACCAAGCAACAAAACAACAGTTTAATTACACAGGCTGGTATGGAGTAATGAGTAGAGTGAGAATAAGGTAGTCACAGATCACTCCAGATCTAAGCTTTATTTCTGTAATTGTTAAACATGTTCCCTGGGTACTTTATAAGCATGCTAAAACTCACTTTGGCTGATAAAAGAAAGTATCATACACTTAGTGCTCAACATGGCTCTGCAGACAGTGACTGCCTACAGAAATCAGAAAAGATGATAATGAAGTTCCACTAGTTTTGTTAGATATTTCAGGTGACCATCAGCTGCTTTTTTCAGTACCTTAGTGCAGCAAACAGGAATTACAGAGATAACGAGGAATATATTTCAGATTTCTGTGGTGATAATCAAACCCTAATTCTACTCATACAGGCAGTTTGCTGCTTCTGACAACCACATAAATCTGTCCTACCCTTTCCTGAATGTGTTTAATGTCAAAAAATGGAGAAAGAGGATATGATCCATCACTCAGACCTGCCAGAACAAGAAACAGAGCTCAGGATGAGAAGAGTGTGTAAAGCTCTGGGAATAGGGCAGAAAGGTGAAAATGCAGTTGCATTTCGTCCCACTGAAAATTATTGTTTGAGCGTTAATGCACTATGAATCTTAAATAACAAATTCAGTAGTTGAATTCTGAAGACTGCCTTCTGCAGTGACTTTGAAGCAACAATTAGGGAATGATCTAAGTATTCTCATAAAACGATTTCTTTTTGTGAGCTCTTCTCATCCCACCATTGTGACAGTGGATTTTTCATAAGTGCTATGATGAATTTTTAGATCAAAGGGAACGAAAACCTTCCGTTAAGTATACCTTGGTATGTGTAAGTGAGCCCTCTTATAAAGTTGGTGCTCTTGTAATAGATATGATGTGTCAGGTAGCGCATCTCAGAACAAGACAATTTCACAACCTAACTGTTCTCCCTGGAAAAATTTTGAGATGAAGCTGTTGATAGGTTATTCACAGGTGGCATAACTGGCAGTCACACAACATGTTCTTTCTCAGTGAGAGCCCTGATTCTGGCAAGAGAAATTGGGATTTGTAGTTGTTGTGTCAGGTCCACACACAAGGAGAAAAAAAAAACAGAAAGAAAGAAGACAGCAAGCCCAAAAGAAGGAAGGAAATTTGAGTGCATTTCTGCTGGTCTGTCATGTCAGATGTCAGCAACCATACCTTGAGGACTTAACTCATTGATGGTGGAGGTTTCACTGCACCCTTAGGGTACAGTGCTGGGCAGTTTCACTGGAGGGGTGTGGGACCCATGGTGCATTGGGGGCAGATTGGCAGCAGTCCAGCTGAAGTTTGCACATGGGAGTCAGTGAGGGAGCAACCAAATGTCCCCTGGCCCTCAGCTACCCGCCATGCTCTGCAGCAGCCAGCCAACTATTTCTGCCTTCCAGGGGGCCCTGACCCGACCTTCCTTTCCTTCTCTGCATGTGTTGGTCTCCCCACGCCCCAGGTTTAAGAGTAGCGTTGTGTATCTTCACTCATGCCAGAAATCCTCATTGCATGAGTTGGTAAAGCTCATTTGATTGATAGATGGTGCTTGACTTTCCACGTTAAAAGAATAGTACTTAAATTTGTGCTCTGAGGGCCGTGCTATAGATAAATAAATGATTCCTTCTTCACATGATTAAAAAGATTGCAAAAGGAGCTCAGCATGCAATCTGAATACCCACAGTGGAAACCCACCTTTAATTCTGTTTCCTTAAATAGGCTCGAAGAAAAACTTCTTAAATCACACCCTATCTTTTTTTACCTCTTAGAGCATACTCATTTCATGTAAGTGCAGATGGTCAGATGCAGCCGGTTCCTTTCCCTCCTGATGCCCTCATCGGTCCAGGAATCCCTCGCCATGCCCGTCAGATCAACACTCTGAACCACGGGGAAGTTGTGTGTGCAGTTACCATCAGCAACCCCACGAGACATGTGTACACGGGTGGGAAGGGGTGCGTGAAAGTCTGGGACATCAGCCACCCTGGTAACAAGAGCCCTGTCTCTCAGCTGGACTGCCTGGTAGGTGAACAGGGGCATGCAACAGTGGAATAAGGTTGCAGGTTGTGTTAAGATTGAGATGACACTGTTACGGTACAATAAATAGCGGCTATTTCAGTGCTGTCATTGGTATCAAAGCTTGGTATTTAATTTATAATTTTGGGGTTTTTTTGAGCTGAGTTTGAATTATGTTCCTTGTCATACTTGTGATTTTTTCCCCCCAGTGAGTCAAAACCTCTTTAATATCCTAAAATTGTATTGATAGGGGCAAAGATCAAAGACACCACAAGCATTGTTTATAAACTTCAACATTGGTTGGCAATCTTAGAGCTTGATATCCTATCATGCTAAAAATTGCTCTCTGCAGCTGTATTCTCTGAGAATATTTGGAGATTATGTCACATATTTTTTGTTCTGTTATGTGTGTGAATGCATTACCCTGTCTTAATGTGACAATTAAAAATATCCCTGAGTGTTATTCAGAAATTATTTGAATGTACTAACAAGATGAAGTATTGTTAGCATCTTTTCTCGTGTCATTTACCAGTTCTTGATAAGATGTTGCTTCTTCTTACAGAGGCAGTAAAATGAGAACTGCAGCTTATAGTGGCTACACAAGCTGCTACACAAATGAAGAAAATTGCCCAAATATTTTCCTGTGACATCTCCTAGATGGTGGCAGCAAGTCTCACTGGAACAGAGTGGGGGGGAGTGTGCAGGGAATTTGGTACTCCCCCATGCCAAGAGGTTAATGTGCTGAAATAAACAGAGTATGAAAATGTAACTTTCTACATAAGCTGTCAAATACAGCTAACTTGAATTGTTTTGGGCTGGGTTCAGGTCTTTGCATTTTGATGCTAATTAAGATTAAGTATCTCTCACTACTGAGTTTTGTAGATCAAGTTTAAGTACTTCCCTAATGTCATGTAATTTTCTGGCATTAATACACTTTATCATTGTCATAAGTATAAATGGCTCATTAAAACCAGGAGGGAATACAATACTTTTATGGATTTCTGCTCTCATGTTAGTGCTGTTTTCCTTTCCCCATGAGTAATCTCTTGATGGCTTCTGTCTCCACAGAACAGAGATAACTACATCCGTTCCTGCAGATTGCTCCCTGACGGCCGCACCCTGATTGTTGGTGGGGAAGCCAGCACGTTATCCATTTGGGACCTGGCAGCTCCAACTCCTCGCATCAAAGCAGAGCTGACGTCTTCCGCTCCGGCTTGCTATGCCCTAGCTATCAGCCCCGATTCCAAGGTCTGCTTCTCTTGCTGTAGTGATGGGAACATTGCAGTGTGGGATCTGCATAACCAGACTTTAGTAAGGTAGGTCGACAAAACTGGATCATCAGGTTGTGAAGAATTAATTAGACATGGCCTTATGTGCTCTTCTGCGTACATAAGCTATTTTCTCCATGGTGTCTGCCTAGCTGCTTCCAGCATTTCATTGCTAGGCGATGCCATGGTAATACCTTGACAAAAGTCTATAAAATTGTTTATAGGTTTGAGGGCTTCATAATTCCAGGCCTGTTGAGCAGCCCATAAATATAATTTCCTAAGATCAGCTGGTGTTGACACTGCAGTAGGTTCTTTGAACAGATGGGTTTTTTTGTTTCCTTGCAGTACACAGTGCTCACACTCCAATCTCTTTGATCAGTGCTCCAGCAAATATGTCTTGGGTAAAGATCTGTGTAAATTACCGCATTGCAAACTTAGCATCTTAAGAGTTTGGGTTGCTGCTCAACTCTGATGTGCAGTAAGCTGGGACTCAGTCACACAGAGCCTCTCTGTGCGCTGCACGGTGTGTATGTTGTTATATGTAATATATCACTATTGCAATTAAAGGCAGGCTTTTACTCCTTGATGTTCCCACTTAGACTGCTCTTTTTTTCCCAGCTTCGCTGGTCACCTGCAGATTCTTCTTAAAGTGAATTTTGAATGATCATGCTCCATTCCTTTGGGAGGAGTGGGGTGTTTTCAGTTGAATAGTGGGTATCAGACAGTCAGCAGCAAAGATCCCCAGAGTATCTGACTCATAAAGTGTGCTTTTTGAAATCAAATTAGCACTTGGCTGTCTGGCCTGATTGCTTCATCAATTCATCACAAAACTCACGTGGTCGTCCCAGAATTTATATTAATCTCACATTGCTAGTAGGATCTATGTTACTGTTGTCTTTAATGATCTGTGTGTCAGGGACTCAAAGAAAAAGGAGGTATTTTGTATACATGCTCAGAACCAACTCTTTCCTGTGTGAGAACATGTGTATCTTCCTTCCATATTTACAGGCAATTTCAGGGCCACACAGATGGAGCAAGCTGTATTGACATTTCTAATGATGGCACCAAACTATGGACAGGAGGCTTGGACAATACAGTCAGATCCTGGGATCTCAGAGAAGGGAGACAGCTACAGCAACATGACTTCACATCACAGGTTCAAGCTCAGAAGCTTTGGCATGTTAACAAAAATCTGTCATGGTTTTCTAAAACAAGCACTTTTGGATTTTGGTGTTTGTTTTTTTTTTAAGTAAGGAAAGCAGGCTCAAAGAGAACTCCAAAGAATTTTTAACTTAGTCTCACACTTTTTTTTACTTTCTTTTTTCTTTTTTTTTTTTTTTAATTTGATGTGGTAGCTAAACATCTTTCTGGATTGTGACTATTTGACAGATTAGTACTTCTCCCGTGAGAATAGTGGAGATTCCTTTTTATAAAAGAACTGCCAGATTAAAGTGTTCCTGTTGCGGTTTCTGTAGATTCTTGTTCAAAAATATTTTAAGAAACTATTTTAAAATGCTGTCAGATAAGCTAGGACATTAAATTTTATAGCTTGATGCAGTGCTTTACTATTACAGTTTTAATTGAGCTTTGTTTACATGAACTGATGTATCTTGATTACTATAGTAATTGGATTATCATGTTTTTAAAACTGTAGTAGACCAAAATGTGTTTTTGCATAGTGTTAACAGTGTAGCAAGAGTTGGTGTTGAATATCTCAGGCTCATTCCTTTACTGATTGAAGCATGTGCTGTGCTAATTCCAGATTTTCTCACTGGGCTATTGTCCAACTGGTGAGTGGTTGGCAGTAGGAATGGAGAACAGTAATGTCGAGGTGCTGCATGTTACTAAGCCGGACAAGTATCAGCTGCATCTTCATGAGAGCTGTGTGTTATCACTCAAATTTGCTCACTGTGGTAAGCAGATCTTTCTATGTCAGTGTTTTCCCTCTTGAGAAATTCATTCAGGACTACCTTTAAGTGAGAGCAGAGGTATAGTTAAAAATTAGATGTTAAATTTAAGTATTAACATTATTTACAAAATTCTACATGACTGCTTTTTTGTGGGAATTGCTTATGTTGTGATCAAACGTGGTAGTGGAACCAGATGAAAGCGTGACTGTTCTTTGGATATGTGTGAATGCATTGTTTTTATGATTGATCTGTTTCTTGGGGTGCATTCCTTGAAAACAAAATGCAACAATAACATTTAAACAATCTATTGCAGGCAAATGGTTTGTAAGCACTGGAAAAGATAATCTTCTTAATGCCTGGAGAACACCTTATGGAGCCAGTATATTCCAGGTAATAATCTTCTAGACCTAGAAGCTATTTTTCACATACATCACAGTGCAGTAATGCTGCACATCTCAGGGTCTGTCATTAGCTTAAGGGGTTTTTAAATGGAAATTCTTGGCTAATTACTATCTTCCTTTAAGACTTTGTAATTAAAGAGATACGCTTTTGTCCTTTCTAACATTTGAGTGATTTAGCTCTTACAGTAAAAATTTAGCCTTTAATCCAAAATTGTTTTTAATACTCTTCTTTATCGCCTTCTTGTGTATATTGCAGTAATATAGTATTTAAGTCTTGTTGTTAGATGAGCATTCACTGAAGGTCCAAAATGTAGCTAAAAGTGAAATTCATATTCAACACGTGTATTTCTCTTGGATGAGATGAAAAAAGTTAGTGGATTGAACAGGCAGACTCCTGAGCTGAAGGCTGTATCCTTATGGAGGAGCTCCATGGAGTGTAACTGGAAGTTGTAACCTTTCTGTAATATTTATCCATCTGAGCCCAATGTTAATGGCACTTCAGTGCCATTAAAGGAAAGTGGGATTTTTGGCATGTCCTCCTCTTTCACCTACAGGTCCCTCTAGGTTGGGAATTTTTTGAATTAACTGGTGTTCCGGTTCAAATGGTCAGGTCTCACCTGTACTGACACCTGCTGTGTCTCTGCCTTTGGGGACAACACAGTTTGCCTTGACATGAGAAGGCTGAGGTCTGAGTTTTCTTACTGGAGGCTATTCAGCTCCACAACCACCTCCCACAGAAAGCCCACATCATCCTAACAAGAGCACATCTCCCTTAAAAGTGATGTTAAAACCCCAGTGCAGCTTTCTTAATGAAGGGTAGAGAAAGAAGCTTTCTGTGCAGTGCAGCAGAGGTTGCTTGGCAAAAACTTGGAATGACTGGGAAGTATTTAGCTCTTGCAGTGGCAGGCAGAAAAGAATGTGGACATGTATTAGGTAAAGAAAACATGCACTAAAACAGCATGTAAAATGTGACAATACATGCACATCATCTCAAAAAAGACAGAAGAGCTGGGAGGGACAGAGCTACTGCGTCCTGTTGTATCCTATCTCCTGTTCAACTGCAGCACACTTGTGCATCCTGTTCCACCACAGTATCTTTTCATATTTACGACCTCCCTGATAACGTAAATTCCTTTGTGGAAGGCTTTTGTCTTCTGTGTTAGGGAATTAATGAGAGGAGATAGTTACTTCTGTGGAGTCTCATTGTTTTATACCTGTGGGTGGATAGGGCTTTGTAGTGCTTCTCCATACAGATTTCTGATTTAAAACAAACAAGGAAGAGAAGAAGAAGTTGGCTTTTCATTCATTTTATGCAAAAGCTAATGTAAAAAATATTAATAAATGTTTGCTTGTAAAATGTATAGGAAGAACTGCTTCTTTTTATTTGATTGATAGGTTATCTCTAGGTACATACCATTCACTTCCCTTTCTGCTGCAGTTTCTGTTGCCATAGAGCTTTAGGTGGAACAAGTTTGGAGAAACAGTTTTGTAACAAAAGCTTCTGCTACGGGACTGATATTTAAATAAGCTTTCCGTGTATTCCCTCTCTATAAACTCTGCAATTAATCTTCAAGCCCTTCTGGACTGAAGGATTGGAAAACCATAATTTTCTTTTTTCTTGTCTTTTTTCTTTTCTTCCTTGTAGTCCAAAGAATCCTCATCTGTGCTTAGCTGTGATATCTCTGTGGATGACAAATACATTGTCACTGGCTCTGGGGACAAGAAAGCTACAGTCTACGAAGTTATTTATTAGAGACAAATCTGAATGCAGACAGAACTCCTTCTCCTAGCACTTTGCTGTATATTCCTTTTTTTTTTTTTCTTTCTAAGCTGAGAACTTAAATGCTCATCACGGTTGTGGAATTTATTTTTACCTTCTTAACTTGCTATTGATTTGTGAATGCTTATTAAGAACTTGTGATACCAAATTGTCAGATATCTACTTGGAAGAAGATGGAATAAGCATATTTAACAGTGAACTTGACTCTTTAATTATGTATTATAGCTGTAATGTATTTATTTTGTTTAAAGAAGGCTTTCTAACAATGAACTGACTAAATAAAGCTGTCTGGCCCGGCTTTAGTTTGAAAGGTGCATTGTATACTTTGTGTTTTTGCAGGTGAATAAATTGGGGATCTTGGAGAAGGACGTTCAGGAGATAGTTAAAAGTTACACTAAATAGACTTGTAGTTTCTATTTAAAAAAATAAACTTTGTTATATTTTTTAGTCCTGTTCTTGGATGAGACCTCTAAGTGTTATTACAGTATAATTATTTGGTGGGAAGATGCTGTATCTTAACTATTTTAGACAGTCTTGGAAACTTAGGAAATTGCAAACTGTAGCCAGTGATCTACATGCCTGTGATGAATGGCAAATTCAGTTCACATCTAAATTGAATTCACTTTGAGTAAGAATGTGCTAATTTATATATTTGCAATGTTAATATAGCATCTTGTGTACAGATTTGTTCTCAATGCTCTTCTGTTGATAAACATAAAGCATTTTGGTGTCAAGCTAGGTTTTTTAATATAAACACCTCTCTTTGTTATATTGTAGAGAGTACAATAAGTTGCCTCAAAGAATCACCTTTGTAACTTCTGGAAACTTTTGCAATGTTTCCTTGAAAATGGGGATATGTGTCTTTGGGCAATTTTTCAATTACAAGAGATTATGAAAAATATTTGATATGTTCTTTGGAAACTGCACTGAAAAAGAATGGATGCCTACCAATATACAAACTACAAAAGCAATGACCTCCAAGGTAGGATTTGGAAGAGTACTCATTCCGACATACAAAAAGGAATGGATTCTCATTGGGATAAGGACTTGCTTTGTTCGCCAGCAGTTCAATCCAAGTCTTGGTTGGATGTCCCTAAAATGGACGCAGACTGAGCCATTGTGCCAGAGACAACGTGTTATCTTTTTATGTTTGTTGTTGTTGCTGTTAAACTATGATCTGTGACTTTTTTTTTTGAATGCTTTAAAAAAAATCTTTAAGTCTGTGGATCTGCTGATGTACAGTGCCTTTGCTGCTATGGATCAAAATCAAAAGACCCTTGTAGATAAATTTTATTGTATAAGTAGAAAATTACTTAATTTCATACTAGAAATGGATTGATGCTGCAAGTTAAAATGGACTGTTCATTGAAGTTCCAAA
This sequence comes from Ibycter americanus, assembly GCA_035590275.1. NCBI lineage: Eukaryota > Metazoa > Chordata > Aves > Falconiformes > Falconidae > Ibycter > Ibycter americanus. The sequence goes on from JAVJGI010000057.1 coordinate 41,905,642, forward strand.
TGTGGTAGCAAAAAATGGTGTCTTAAGTGCTTAGTGTTTGATGTCATTAACAGTTTCGTAATACTCTACATTGTAGAAAGATTTTGATACTAAACTGTGTCATTGTACATAGTTCTAATGCATTGTATTGACCACCAGTACTTCTATAATGGTAGATTATTGTTTGTGCATTCAGACTTTTAAGCATTAAACATAAGTAACTTCTAAGATGCATTTTTCTTTCCACCCACCTCACCCCCTAACCCCGGCTTTTTTTTTGTGTGTGATATTCTCAGTTATGTGTGCAAAATGCTGTCTGTAAGGACAACAGGCATTCAGTTGCAGAGCGTGCCACTACAGATACTTTGTGGTTTTGTCATTGAGGGACAAGGTAGAGTTTCATAAGATTTCTCCGAGCTAGCAAAATCAATGAATTTACAGTTTCCCCGAGTTGCCTGACTGCATTGATTCTGAACTCTTGGAGGCATCAGCCACAAGACTTTGGCCATGTCACTTAGGAGTTTGCCACCTCCCATTTGTGTAGTTTTCTGTCTGATACAAAGCTTTACGTTATCCCATACCTTGAGGAGAGTGAAACTGGGGACGATTCCCGCTCCCACACCTGCTGAAGTATGGGGAGCTCAGCAGGATGTGGGGAGTGATGTTGCATTGCAGCATCACACCCAGTTTTCCCCTTCTAGAGCTAAAACCTGTTCATGTCCCTGGAAAAGCTTCTTTTGACTACAGTTGGGTTTAGATCAAGAATTTAACCCAGCTTCCATTAAGACACAGGTTAAAGTGAACTGGGGAAAATAATTTATACACTGATGTGGGGTGTGAGGGGTTTGTGCTGTTCATAACAGCAGAAAGGGAAAAAATCCAAGGGGAAATTGGAATTAAATCGTTTTCCCTTAACCCATTTCTGAAAAGCGACATTGTGCATGTTGGAAATTCCCAGGCACATAAGCCTATCCTGATGTGACGTGCCAACCCATGGTGACAGCCAATACATTAACCCAGGCTGAACAAATTTTTTGGTTTTGTTGAAACGCCAAATCAAGGCTTACGCTGATGAGGTCATTTACTTGTACTGTGAGTGACTGGCTAATACTTGGTGGAGGGGAGTGTAAAGGCAAGTTTCCCTCAGAGCTATCAGTTTCCTTAGAGTTAATGGTTAAGAGTTTTTCAGATGTCCCCCAGAATAATCTGTTTTCGCTCGTATTGAGGTTCTGTGCTACTTAGTACAATAATGCTTCATAAAGGTAAACATGGTGCAGATACTTTCTCTTAATTGTTACCCTTGTCTGAAGAGATATAATTTGCCTGTTTTATATTGGAGACACCTTTTATTTTCAAAAGCATTAAAAAATTTAGAAGGTTAGGGTGTACTCCATTTGCTAACAAAAGAGAAACCACCTACTTAATATTTGCAGAGGATCTTATATTTTTATGCAGTAGTTCAGGCATAAGTGATTGCTTAAAACCCCCAAGATAAAGCCTTCTTTTAAAAAGAATAAAACACTGCACACTCCTGATTTCGTACCAGAGCTAGTTTTGACAGCAAAGAAAGATACATGGCAGGCTGCTTTAAAAGTATATGCTTATTAATGTTTGTATTGATGGCTTGTAAACAGTCTAGGAATTAAATGCTTTAATCCAGGATTACTGCAGTTAAATATGTAATCATCTGAATTTTTTTCCCCTTCAGAGTTCAGTGCAAGTGAGAGATGGTACAGAGCTGCTTTCTGGTTTCCAGTTAGGCATATGTAGGGTCATCTTCCTTTTTCATTCTCCAGTTTCTCTCACCACTGCAGAGCACAATTTTGTGCAAAATGTTTTGTTACAGATGTTTTTTGTGCCCCAGACGTGTGGCCAGCATACTCCATATTCAAGGTACAACCATTACTTTCTCTGTGTTCTTCCACTCTCAAATGTTGGTTAGTGCAATGACACATCAGGAAAGCTGTTTCTTTCTAATCTTTGTATCCTTTCTGACTGGCCAGTGTAGATCTGTTTAAGGGGAGCACTTTCCATCAAAATAGTATTTTCTGAAAACATGCAATATTAAATTATATTTCCTCTGCTTGTTCTTAGCCGAAAGTGATTTTTCTCTCCTGTTTCTTTTAAGCTACCCAGTTACATAGAAAAGAAAAAAAGATATATTTTACTGGCTGTGATTTTCCTGTATGAGGGATTTTTAAGTTGTATTGGAATAGTTAAAATTGGACTTTTGTTTGTTTTCAGTCTGGCACCAGAAACACATAGGAAATT
>JAVJGI010000057.1:41910518-41937660 GCA_035590275.1 Ibycter americanus
CTCCTCTCTAACACATGAAGCAATATTATAAAAAAAAAAATTTTAAAGATCTGCTGATTTTGCAGTATAATCTCTTAAGTGTGGACAGTAATGTTAATATTTCAATGAAAATATTTTTTCCAAAGCAATGTTAATGTCATCCTCTGATTTACCTCAGCCACATCTTTGCCTGATTAAAAAAATTCCCACCTCCACTGCAAATTAGCTTATTTCATTGAGTCTTTTAAGAAACAATCAGAATAACTTCAGTACATCATATCAGTTTTAGGGCTTTTTGGGGTTGTGTGTGACTCCACTGCTCTTTTCTCATTCCTTCCTCCCCTGCTGAAAGCCTACCTGAAGCTGGTGTTCAGTGCTCAAGAGATGCTGTTTCTTGTGCCTTGGTCTTGATCTCGGGGGTTGCTCAGCGAATGGGGATGGAAAGTGTTTGCTGGAATTGGCTGGCTATAACCACTGCTGTGACAGCTGTGTTACAGACTCATTTATGCCTCTTTCTTCCTCTGAGCAGTCTTAAAATAAAGAGATGCAGTAGCTGACCCTTCTGCTTTACAGGTGCTCATCAGCTGGAAATGATGGAGGAGGAGAAGGAGTCGGGAGCCCTAGATGGGCTCAAAGTACCAGCGGGAGACAGCCATGAAAAAGACAAATGTGATCTAGGATGTGTCGGGAGAGGCATTTGCAGCAGAGATAGGGAAGTATTGCTGCCATTATGCAAGGCATTGGCGAGACCTCACCTGGAATAGTGAGTACAAACCTGGTCACCCATGTTCAGAAAAACTTAATTGAAAACGGGACTGATAGGGAGAAGAGCCTACTGGGCAGAATGGAAAATCAAGGGGATGGAGAACATGTCATGTAAGAAAAGCCTGTGTCCTTTTAATCTGGCAAAGTGGCAGACTGAGAGCAGACACAAATATCTAAAAATGCTTCAAATGTCTATTCATCAAGGACGAAAAGGCATTACACCGAAAGATAATGCTAGCATGAAAAACAAGTGGGGAAAACAGTGTAGCCTGGAATTAAAGAGGCTCCTGTTAGAGCAGGGAGGCCCTGGAGCTGGTTCCCAATCCAGAGACTGATGAGAAAAAAACAGACTGCTTTTGGAGCAGTGATGGAGCGTGATACGTTTATGAAGAGGTGCATGCGACAGCAGGGCACTGGTGTCCATAGCCCACAGGTCCTCGCCACTCCTTCCTACGTGCTTGGCCTGCATGTGTAAAGGATGCGTAATGGTAATGGAATGAAGGAACATTTATTGTGAAAAAAACTGGTGTGAGGGAAAGAAGGGAGGAAGGTGGGTGAAGGCAATGGGAGGGAAAGGCTGTCAAACAGAAAACGCTCATTTGAAGTGTTTCTCTGCAGCTGAAAAACAGGCACTTTTCCCTAAGTCTATTTATTAAGATGCTGCTTATCTAAAAACAATAGTTAAAAAGAAGACTGAACATTATTCAAACTCTAACACAGTGTGCTCCAGCCTGCTTAGACTCACTGGCTTTGTACTCCATCAGCCCAGACAGATGATCTGGTTTCTTTCATAAGTCAAAGTGTCTGGATTTTTTTCAGCTTGGTGATATGGCAGATGCTTCTCCTCCAGTCTGTCACTGGTTGTGTCCATAGCACTTGAGTTCAATGAAGTATCCCAGACTGCAGCTACACAGACTGGTAGCTGTAAGCTGCTCAGAGTAGCAGCAAGGGAAGAGAGGGAAGATGGTTTTGGCTGCACAGGAGGAAGGCTAGAGGATTGCAGCTTGGCATAGTCAGTTGTACTGGCTGCTACTGTGCGCTGCTGTGGGAGATGTGGCTTGAGGACAAGGATTGCCGAGGAACCCTTCACTTACAGTGTCAGAAGAGTAGGGGAAAATGGTATTAAAAGCCAAATTGTTCCATGTGAAACACAGGCATCCTTCTCACAACAGGCTAAATTTTACCAACCTTGTCTTCTAGATCATGTATTTCTTTTCTTAATGCCTAGCAAAAGGAAAATTTCTGATCCTGTCATTTGTATACTTCAGGCTGGGCAAGTCTGCAGCTGGAAGAATGTGAACATGCATGCACAGGCATGGTGAATCACTGCAAGAGTTGTTTCATATCAACTACTTTCTTTTTTCCATTTGTTTCTTTTGGGTTTGGGTTTTTTTTTTTCCTCCGTTTTCAAACATAGTATTTTCTGAAGCAGAACATTAGTCTGCTAGAGAAATCATTGTTGGCCATCCTGTATAGCTTTTCAAAGAACTTGTTTAATGTACCAATGTGCAATGAGAACACAAGAAAATTGTGAACTGCGTTTTGTGTGGCCTCACACCAGTTTTAGGTATTTTAAAAAAAAAAAAAAAAAAAGAGTCTCATGCAATTGAAGGTAGGTGCCTGGACTGGAATGTAGCACGTCAATAGGAGAACACACAGAAGAAATTAAACAGATGGATGGCTGGATTTGCTTATGCATAAAATAGTTATGAGGCTGACTGTACCAGCTGTATTAAAAAAACCCCACCAACCAACAAACTAAAAGACAAGAACAGCCCCCTGTTTTCCTGCATCTGGAATGCACATAGTAGAGTGCAGGCACCTGTGCTTAGTCACTCCTGTAAACTTTTCATCACTCTGTTGCAATGGCTTGTGAGAAGAGACTGCTGAATACTTTTCTGGGGACCTAAAAGGATAATAAGATTACTGATAGCTATGTGTTAACACTTACTCCTGACATTTATAGCGATTTTCCCTTAGGAAATCACCTAAAATAAGTAGTGACATTTATATAGCACCTTCGTCCAGTGCACTTGACTGGCACAGTCGAGGGAAAACTTTATTGCTAAATTCCAGCTGTTCCTGGACTGGTGGGAGGCAGCTACTTAGCAGAGGAAGCATATACACTAAGGGATAAGTAACTCCATATTCTTTTGAAAATACAGAATAGCTACTTCTTGTTGGTAGTAGGGATGTGTTCTGTGATGCACTTGGTCATGTGAGCAGGTTTTGGTAATCCCTCATGATTATCATCTGTTTGCCAACCCAGTCATTCACACTGTAGCAGTAAGATTTCTTGAGAAGGAAGGACATGAAGTGATCATGGAACATTTAAGTTTCTCTTGTTATCTCTTACTGAGATATTGACCCTTGGTGGCACTGAAATATTTCAGACTTAAGGAGCATACCATCAGTCTTTTCTGCCTGGTGGTCCTAGCTGTCTGGGTACAGAGGAACTCTGACTTCAGAAGCATACTGTATGGCTTTCACCCTCACATCATCTGGTGATCTCCTTCCACTGCATTTGGCCTGCAGCTCTATGACTTCCAGCCTTAGGGGCATTCCCATAGCTGTGGTAATGGCATGAGAGGCAAGGAAGTCTTCTTGTGCCCTAAAGCATCTAACACAGCTGTGGCCTGGATGGGCTGTAAAATGGGAGCATTCCAAGTCCTTACAAAGAGCTTTTCCCTTGCCTCATCTGAGATGCCCTTTCTCTGAGCTATAGTCTCAGTGAGTCTTTCAAGAAAGAAGTTTTGTCTTTCATATTGCTTTCTGGAAATATTTTTCTATTTAGAAAAAAAAAAAAAAGAAAAAAAAAAGAAAAAGAAAAAGAAAAAAGAAAAGATGTAGGCCCTTCACCTTCTTTGGACAGCTTGCTATTGTGCCCAGCCAAAGCCTCTCAGCAGCTTGGCAGGTTCCAGGCTTGCTATACTTGCGGCTCAACAAAAAGTAGAAATCTTTTTCTTATTGTTTTTTCTTTTTGTAAAGACAAGCATAATTGAACAATAGAGTGTAAAAGAGTAAATTCCTTTAAGAATGTTACTGGATTTGCTCAAGAGGTACGGGGTTGAAGGTAAAGAAAAATATTTCATCCTTCTGCCTTTTATCCCACATCTCTATGTGGCCCTAGCACAGTGTTGCTTTATGGCAACATATTTTTTAGGGAAAAAAATGAGTTCCTGTTCCAGATTGGCTGTTCAAGCTACTTAGTCACCATGTGTATGCTGCATAATCTTATTTACTAGCCCAGCTGGATTAATGTTTGTCCTCCGTTACTGGTCTTTTACTTCATTTTACAACCTTTTCTTAATAAAGGAAAGGGTTTGTGTCCAAAGGAGGACAACAAAGGTGGTTAAAGGACTAGAGGGCATGACTTAAGAGGAGCAGCTGAGGATAATAGGTTTGTTCAGCTAAAAGAAGAGGAAACTGAGGGGTGACCTCATTGCTATCTGTCTACAGCTTCCTCATGACGGTGAACAAAGTGGGAAGTGTTCCTCTCCTCTCTGCTGTCTGATGATAGGATGTGAAGGAATGGCTTAAGCTTATCAGGAGAAGCTGAGATTGGATATTAGAAAAAGGTTTTTTTACTGAGAAGGTGGTCAAATTGTGGTACAAACTCTCCAAGGAAGTGGTCATGGACCCAAACCTGTAGGTGTTCAAGAAGTTTTTGGATAACGCTCTCGGATACATAGTTTAACTTTTGAATTGCCCTATGTGGAGTCAGAAGTTGGACTTGATGATCCTGGTGGGTCCCTTCTGCCTCAGGGTATTCTCTACTTCTCTGATTCTAAATTATAGCCAGTTAAAAACTTAAAAAAGGAAAAAAGTAAAGCCCCTAAACAAACTAGAAGTACCTCATAAAAAGTGTTATGTTTTTCCTTCATGGAAAACCTCAGATAATGGATACTAATTCACTTTTAAAATTGAAATTTATATTTTAGACAATTTTTCATCTGGAAGCTTTCTCAAGGCTCGGAGCCCAGATTCTGCTGAAATGACGAGCTCCCTTCCAGCGTGGGGGCACCCTGGGCACAACCCTGGTGAGGTGAGTGGCTCATGTTCAGTCCCCTGCTCTGCTGAGCTCAGAGCCAGAGCCTGTGCTCTGGCTGTTGCCAACATTTCAGGCTATTGACCCTAGCCATCAGGTATGTATCTGTGTGTCTTGTCTTTTTCCTGTCTTGTTTCCTAGGTTGCAGCCTTTTTGGATGTGAGGATTGCCTTCTCTTCCATGTGTACAGTGTCTGGCCCTCTCTGAGACCTTCATCCTGCACCAGAACACAAAATTATGTCCTGGTTGCTGGTTCTAGACGTCTAGATTGAACCATGGGCCTAAAGGTGCCTCTGAAGTAATTGCCAATTTTTAATCTGTTTTACAGCTGATTGTTATAATAAACTTTCCCATCAATTGGTTATGGTTGTTCTGGGACTCTTTTTTTCTGTCTTCTGGGTTAGATGATGTAGTATCAACCTCTACAATCCCATTCGGACCAAGCTAGAAGATCTTAAAAGCATGTTTGATGTTGCTTTCTGTTACATTACGTATGCCTACAACTGTGACTTCATTTGGAGTATGGGATATTAGACTCTGATGTAAATCATGTTTCTTTTTTCTGTAGTGATTGTAACCGATCAATTATTCCACAGTGGCTCCTAATCAAATATTCTGATAATGTAGTCCATTGAAACCTATGGAAATTTTTCTATGAAGTTGCTTTAATTTAGCTTTTATCCCTTATTAAATTATAGTTGATAAATATGCTTCTTTATGAGACATTTTGATATGTATGGGTTAGAAGTGGGATGTGTAGCTATTTTGCTTAGGAATTCATTTATAAACTATGTAACATTATTTCTGTGGAAGATTACATAAAGGACAGAAACATATTTTTAACATATATGCTTCAGGAAATTTGAGATTAAAAGACAGGCTAGTGTGAAAACCTGACACATGTATAGATATTCCAGAATCCAGAACACTTGCATGTTTTGTCGCATTATGCAGAATCATGTACAAAATTAGGTACCTCCCTGAGGGATATCATAATGTATGTCAGTTGGTATTTGCCATACACTGTGATGTTATTCTTGGACGTACTGGTTTCTTAGGAGGACTTAATGTAACAGGGAGGCTTGTAGTAGTTTCCCAGGCAGACCAGAAACTTAAAATATTAAGCTTACTCTGAGTCTTTAAACATCCTTCTAATAAATAGATTATCACAACTGGAGTCTCATTTCTCCCTTTCTGAACTCAGATTCTGGATGGGTGGGTGAGCTTCGACAGGAGACTGCATTATAGTTGAAAACCTTCTCCACTGTTATGTGAATAGAGGGCACAGAGCAAGTGTGTGACTGTATCTCTTCTTCTTTTGAGTGCATCCTTGCTCATCAGTTAAATAACAGGTGGTGGTAGTTATGGAAGTCTGGTTGTTGTATGATATTTGGAGTTCTGTGTATTGTCTGTTCTGTCAGGGTAAATATGGCATTTTCTGTGAATGGGTATGACTGTAGGTGCTTGATGAGCTCTAGGAGTTGGAAGATGCTTCCATTAATTTATACCAGTATCTTTGTTTATATTTCTATTCTAAGGCCTGCTTTATATGAAACTGGTAAAAATGTATTTGCTTTTATTACAAACATTGTTTATGTAAGGGTTCGAGATAAAAATGGTGTCAGTGGGGTAAATACTGTGCTGAAGTTAAAGGAAACACTGAGATTTGCTAGAAACAGTGTTTTTCAAGGTCCCCTGCTACTAAAGAGTTTTAAACAGTCTTTTAGTAACTGTAGGAAAATCTATGATTGTTTACGTGAAAGCATTTCAGACTCTTCTGCTATTATAAATTATGTGTGATGTAAATCTTTATCAAGATAAAAGGTAAAAGAATATTTTTTATTTCCTTAAAATGTATTTGGGTTTTGGTAGACAAAAGATTATGAAGTTATTCCTGTAAAGAGAACTATATTTCTTGGCAGTTTTTAAACCACTATCAGCTGTATAAAAACGGTTAGCCTATTTGAGTGGTTCACCTATCCGATAGTCCTTTTGGTTGCATGCAGATAAGGTACAAATGAATGACACATTTAAACCAAATATTTCATCCTGCACAAAAAAAGCTATAATTTTCATTTGGAGACACCATGTATAGCATACAGCTTCCGTTGTTTCTTATGTTTTTCTGATGCCTTTTTTATGGCTGAATTATTGTTTTTTAATAACTGAAACATCACAAGGAGGTGTAAGCCATTATAACTCAACAAGTTAAGGTAAAATATTATTTTCTGTATAAGCGTCTGTAAATTTTGATGGACATAGGTGTGAGCTTGTACACGTGGTCTATGAATGGCTTAGGCATTAGCTTGAAGACGTGTCTGATAGTTGAAGAATCTGGTGCTCTTTTGTTCTAAGAAGAAGTAAGAAAATCCCAAAAACATTGTCATCTCTCTTTAAGGATGCAATCAGTCTTAACCTGCTTCCCTCTTTGCTGCAGGCAACCTTATTTTTGCAAGCTACTGCGGGGAATGGTATTTCCTCCTGGAAAGGAATGTTTTGTTCCCTTTTGATTTTGCCTTGTTTTCCACCAGACATGAGTTTTACTGAATAAAAACCTCTCATCAGTGCAGGCAGCTACCTGTAAAATAGGATGGTGAGTACAGCTGTGAAGATCCTCCCAAGACACTGGTAAGACCTCTGTGTAGCCTGTCAGAGTCCTGACACTGTGTTGTCATTTATCCCAAGCAGAGCAGTTCTGCTGCTAGATATGAAAATGGGGTTGAAATTTGTTGTTGCTTCTTTTCATGTTTAGATCAGTGCTGTCCAAGTGACTGGTAATGTACTTACCTCTGCTTGGCCCTCCTGCACCTTACAGCTTTCAAAAAATCTGCTGTTTGATACTGAAGTAATTGACACTGTAACTGTCCTTTACAAAATTCTTTTGAAATGAAAAATGAGCTAGATCTCTCAAGTTGGGTGCTTTTACATAATACATAAAAGGTGACTATGTATAATAATACACTAGATGTGTTCACTCATTATGCTATAATTCATTTCATGTCTTATTGTGATGTCCTGTTCTGTTTAATATATGTAACTTGCTCAACTGAAGCACAAAAGTGGCAGAGGTGTAATGCAATTATTCAGAATCATAAAGGATGATACATTTTTCTTAAAGGGACAGTCCTTTGACTTCCATCTACTCTCACCTGGGCAAATTACATTTTACTTCCATGTATTTTTGCTTAGGGAGAAAGCCTCAGGTCTAGAGCCAGGATATAGTTAGACTTTGTAGTTGCACTTTTAAACAGTTTTGCTTATATGGCTCTGCAACTACTACCTGGGGTATGAGGATGCTTTTGAAAAGTAGCCTCTTTGAATTCTAATATGAACTATCAAAGAACAAAAAAACCACAACCCAACCTATTTTCATCTTCACAGAACAAAAAATGATAGAAAACTGACTCTGAGCTTTAGTTTGTTTTGTTCAGAAACAAGTCAAATGTGAAGTGCAGTGCAGGTGGGAGAGATGATGGTAAAAACCCCTTTTTCTTTTATAAACAGTACGTTGATGAAAGGACTGCTAAAAAAAATAATCCATATGTTATGTAAACATGTATATGAAACGCAAAGATACAAATGTGGGGATAATACCTGTATACAAATATCTAGGTCTGTACTCTCCAGAAAATCGGTGAATGTTTAATTGCAATCAACAGCTAGGATCTATAATGTTAAAAATAACTGTTATTAGAATTGGATGAGTTGTAAGGCAACCAACAATCGTCAAGACAGTTCAATCTGTATAACTACTTGCCATGAAACAGAATACAAACGGACACTCACAGTTAAAGAAGGAGATCTTTGTTTAAGCCAAACAAGACTGGAACAGGATTTTTCTGTTTATCTTCTCTTTTCTTTCTAATGTCCAAAAAAACCTGGCAGATGAATATGGTTTTGAAGCTTCAATTTTTAAAATAAATACTGCAGACAAGCCTAAGTGGGTGAAGGCCTCATTTGGTCGGTTCCCCTTGAAGTATTGTAACCAGCCATTTTTTAATAGGCCATTTTAAATGTCTTGTTTTGTGGTGATGGAAGCAGAGGAAGAAAAAGAACGTGAATAGCTAACAGGTTTCACAGACGTATTCTTTTCTTCAGCAAGAAGGAGAATGGATAAATGCCACTTACCTGATCTTCTTCTCTGAGAATTCCTGACAAAGGTCTTAAGAGAGTAGTCTGAGGTTTTTTATCAGCATTCAAACATCTACTTACTGATTATGATATGGTGTTTTGTTGTGTACACTCACCAAGAAACTTAACCTGAAATGCTTTTAGGTAACATCAAGTAATTCACAGAAACAGCACAAGATCAAGAGCTAAGCCATGCAAAACCACACTTGTGGTACAAGTGGCTGGAGCTTAAGAGAATTGAATTTGACTGCAACTACGCTTAGTAGCAAAAGGGTGTTCTCCAAAATTTCTTGTCCTTTTCTTGTGTTGGGGCAAGAGAGACCTAATGATGGCTAGTGATTCATGATTAGAGGAGCTTGAGTGGTTGTGAGGAAATGCTGAGCAATCTTCCCAAAATATGGACACACGCTTTAGAAGTCACACTGAAATCTTGATAAAGTATCTTCTCAAAACCACAAGAGTTATGCGCATTTACGACTCTTGCCAGATGCTACCAAGCACTGGGTCATGAGTTGCAGCAGTAATCTGCCCATTGGAAGAGCAATAAACAAGTGTAAAAGCTATTTTCTATCTCAAATTGCTCTTCACCACCAGCGAAAGAATCTTTTCCCCAGCTCAACTACTACCACATCACACTTCTTTCTTCATTAAAAAAAAAATTAAAAAAAAATGATGTCTATTCTTTACTAATGCACTCTGGGTGTGAAAAATCAGAGAGGCTGTTAGGGGAAAAAAAATGTGAGAGCAGGAAGAGGCAAGAGGCGTTCCACCAAGAAGATGGACTGGGTAAGTGGGTACCTGGCGCTGGTGTTGTTCACTGGCACTTTCAAGGAGACTTTGAAAAGGTCCTCCTGGAGAAGGAGGATCATCTTGCAAGCTTTGAAAGCTTCAAAAGCTACTGCTGGCAGGTGTGCAAAACTTAGAGCAATGTATTACAGCATCTCATGCTTAATTTAGAGCTAAAGCATGTTTCCAAGAATGCGCTGACTGTTGCAGAAACCACCAGCACAATGCTGAGAAAGCTCCTTTCCGTGAAAGCAACCATGTTATAGAATAGATCCTACTATGGGCTTAAAATCAGTGCTGGGTGTCTGCCAAAGGGCAAATGTTTTTGGCAGCTCAGGAAAAGGATCCACAAAAGAAAGTCTGTTACCACAAGAAATACTAACACTTGCCTCTGGAAATATCTCCTGGTTTGTGGAAAACCAATTAAATACAGTCACTGAATCCTTGTGGTGTTTTGGTTTATTTTATTTTATTTTATTTTACTTTATTTGCATGGATTACATTAAGACCATTTCAAAGTGTAAAAACTTTTTTTTTGCTAGTATGAAATAATGAGATTCTTCAGACTTGCTGTAGGTCACGAACTATTTTATGCTGTTCACATTGTGAAAAAGTATTTAAAATATACTCTGAAATGGAAAAAAAGAAGGCAGTCCTTTACCTAAGCGTAGACTCTTAATAGTTTTATAACAAGTATTAGTCACTCATAAGACATAAAAAGTATTACCCACTATAAGATTTAATTAAAAGAAAGCAATTAGAGGGGATACTTTCAAAGACATCTGGCCACCTCAGGTCCATCAGCTCACAATGGAAAATTTGGCAGCTAGAGCACCTTACTCAACTGTGCTTTGAGACTCTCCTCAGTCCTTTTTCAATACCAGGATAAAAGTGAAAGGGTGAATGGCTTCACTTGAGCTTTTCGAACTTTTTGGACCTTAGAGATCTGAAACAGCCTAGGCTGGAGAGATTTCCGGTATACCTTAGGTGTTGACTTTAGTCAGGGCAATAGACTTCTTTGCTGAATATAGTTGGGGTTTGATTTTGGTTTTGTTTGGTTTTGTTTTGATGTTTGTTTGTTTGTTTTGTTTTGTTTGTTTGTTTGTTTGTTTCCAGAGCTGTATGCTGTATTGTGTAGTTTAACTTTCAGCCTGCAACAGAATTACTAGACATTTGCATGCAGTTGACAGGCACAGCTTTTGCTTTCTTTGGAAAGCTGAACTGCATCAGGCCAGTTGTGTAGTCTGAAACAATGCTTTCCTTGAAAGTTAGAAAGTGTCTTTAAATGTTCAACAGGAGTGTCAAGCATGATGTGTTACAGATGTATGTGAACAAATATAGCCATGTGCAATTCTTGATGGCAGTGGTACTCCTTCTGACTGCTGTTTCAAAGGAATAGCTTAGATAGTGCGGACTTCTCACACCATAGAAGGATGAGGGCACCTCAAGCAGACACATCCCCTGTCTGCTGTGACTGCCTAAAAGATTTAGATCTATTTTTTTTTACGTGTCAGTTTTAACTGATCAAGTTATACATGTTTTTCAGCCTTTCTGATGGCTGTTTTTTGGCTATTGACAAAAGTCATCAAAGGTTTTCTAAGATATGAGCTTGCTGATACAATTGGTCTCTACCACCTAGACCTTGTTCACCCAGCTCATGTATGCAATGGTTTAGTTTTGTTATCTTGAGAGATCTGTATACTGTGCAAATCATATACCATGATTATGAAGCTGCTTTATTTTCCCTCTTTCCATCCCATTTCTCCCTTTGAATCTTTAGAAGCTTCCAGGACCTTCTCATTTAGCAGTGCAATAAAAAAGGTTACTCCTAGCTCCTTGATGAATGTTTTTTAATACTTCAGAAAGCCTGATAATCAAACTGGTTACCTTAATTGGATAGAGAAAGGAATGATGATGGTAGGTGAAGTTCATAATACTAGTTCAGAAGAGCTCTGATTCAAAGCTTGAAATGTAGGTTAGTCTTTACTACAGCAGGTAGCTGGAGCCATGTGAAGAAGGAGATGAGTTTGGGAGGGATTTATGTTTGTCACTTTCATTGAAACTGTGTTTTCCAAACTAACTACAGCTTGAACCTGCCAGTTGCTTAAAAGAGTCCATTACATAATACATTTGTAGACTGGCTGAGATGTAATTTATATCAGTTTTATTCAGCAAATATTATTACTCTCCCTTTTTAGCTAACCCTCGTTTTCATTAACGTAATTTGTATGAGACCATGTAATTGTAGTATTGTTGACTGAAAGTGTGTGTGTGTGTGTTTCAGCTGTGTGGAACATTTTTAGATTTTCTAGGTTCTCTGTCCTGGTTCTCTGGTTCAGTCGTTCTGCTCCATCTGTTGCAAAATGAAAGAGCGAGTGAAACATTTCAGAGAAGAATTGTGTCTTAGGTATCTAATTTCTGTAATGTGGTGGCACTTGAAGTTCAGGTGAGCCTGAAGTGATTATAGTCCTTAAAACCAAAGTCCAATCTTAATGACAATCGTTGCGTATCAGGACTTTTGTGTTATCTTGGATAAAGGAGAGAGCAGATTTTTTTTATGTTGGAAAAAACTGTAATTTTTTTATTGTATCTGTTGTAATAGAAAAGGGGTTGTACTCTTTTTTTCTTACTAAGAGTCATCTAAGACTCAGCTTCAGGAAATCATGCAAGCAGATATTTTGATCATTTTCTGTCCAGGGAAAATCTGTACTTATATCTTAAGTTTTATATGTTCTATAGAACTTGCCCTGTTATAAAACACTCTTTGTGCCTGGCAATTATATTTGTTCCTTGTTAGTGTATTGCAGGGCTTGTATACCCTTTGTAAATATTTAGGTAATCTCTTTCTCAGAGATATAAAAATATCTTGTAAATGGAAATAGATATTTTACTTTGCTCCTTTCTATTTGGACATATATCTTAATTTATAATATTCCACAGTGTATTAAAAGAAGATATATTTGGAATTTGATTAATTTCTACCCCTTCTACCCCCCAGACATGAGTGATCAGCTTACTATTGTTAACTTTCTTAGTGTGAAGACTTCTTGATTTTCAACAGCTCTTTGGAGTTCTTTGGAGTGCTTACATGACATAGGTGGCTGAGATGATTAAAATGTATGGTCCTGAATGTTTATCATTACTGATGTTCTTGGGACTGCAAAACTCAAAAGGAAATGGATGAGCAAAACTGCTGAAATCTTGTCTAGTACTTGTATAGAGTGTGACATTCTGGGAATAAAATCAATTTTCTTCTGATTTGGTGAATAACTCTAAGTGCAGTTTTTAGAGTTCAGAAATCTTAATTTATCTGAATTACAGCCCTGTTCTTTTTCAGTTTGAGAAAGTGTTCATGACTGTTAAAACAAGAATGAAAAATATGGGCATGAAGCAGATGTTACTTTTGCCTGTCAGACCAAGAATTGGCTAACACTGAATATACATCTGTCTAGTTCCCACAGATAACGCAATATTTCTGAATGAAAAGGGTGAGGACTAGATTTTGAGAAAATACTTTTAAATACTTAGATAAATAAATGGACTTTGTAATTCTTAGAATGGATTCAGATGGGCATATTCTTTGAGTAGTCTGTTTTTTCTTTTTCTTGTTCAGTCAACATTCACTTAATATACCCTCAAAATACTGTATGCTACTGGAGTAGGTTTTGGAAAATAGCTCCCCCTGTGGACATTGTATCCCTGCTTTGTGAAGATTTTATTTCCAGAATAAAGTAAGATAAACAAACATGCCATTCCAGAAATGAATGCTGAGGGAGGGAGGGAGAGAGAGGTGTCCTGCAGTAACTACTCCAGTGCTTTTCCCAAAGTAGAAGGCCTCTAGTTTTCTCCAAGTGAAGATCAGCCTAAAGCATGTCTAAAGAATGCCAGCATTTCTGGATTATAAAGCCCAACGCTGCCTTTGTTATTAGCTAACAAGAGCTTGAGTACGGATATTCAAATTAACCGACATTTTGCACCATACTCAGCTACTTCTTTGGTGAAAATAAGTCTATATTTCTAGTAGGACACTTGTCAGAGACTCTGGACACAGCATTTGCTCTTACTGGTGCCAGGAATAACCTCAAGCAGATTGCTCAGGTCACATTTTGGCAAAAGGTTTGAGCACAGATTTATGCCCCAATGATTGCAAGACATGTGTTTCATGGAACAGAGAATAATCCCACTGCTACTTAACTTCTCATGTGAAAAATCGAGGAAAAATACCAACCCTTTTCTATTCTTCTTTTTCTGCGTGGTCCACTTGCATTGTTAGCTTTCCAAGACAAGTGTTTTCTTTCTGTAGAATACATCCTATTCGTGATACATCTCTGCCAGGTGAATTGGTTCATGCTATCAACTGTCATCACAGGCTCCCTAGCAGTCATGATGTTTCCCTGAAATTTCTTGGCACAGCTGTTTGGGTGAGCATTCTCTAACCTGTTTCACCAAATGACAGAAAGACCTACTATTCCGCCTGTTCTTTGCAGCTTATTTGGGTAATTTTGGCTCAAATGAGATGGTCACCCAGGAGCAGCAATACCATCTGGCAGCATGTAGTACTGAGAAGCAGGGAGTGATTGCATCTTCTATTGGCACTGCCATGGCATTTTATGGGTCCAGAGCTCTCTTGTAGGCAAGATAAACACAGTGCAGCTCTTTGTAAAGAGACCCTTAAATGGTACAGCTATAGAAAAATCTGTCATGCTTTCTTTTCTAGTGGTTGGTCTGTCATTAGATGAATGAAATAGTCTTAGTTTTGTTTGTTGCATTTATGAAATCTCTATTTTTTTGTTACATTTGAATGTCAGGGTTTTTTTGGTTTCTTTGTTTACAGTGTGCCTTGTACTTGGACACATGAGAGTCTGGCAGAGTTATGTTTGTTATTTTTGAACACTTAACCAGAGTATTTTAGATCTCAAAAACATACATATAATTTTCTGCTTTAAAACCATAAGTTTTTTGTCAGTCAATCAAAATAAAAATGTCAGAAATGCTAGGATTTTGTTTTCATGACTGAAGCTGCTAATCCCTCTTCTAAGACAGTAATATTGCATTTTCAGTCTTACTATCTTTCTATTTTACCATTTAAAAATGTAATTCATACAGAAAAGATATTTAAGAGCAAGATAAGTTTGCATGATTATGTTCTGAAGTCAGGAAAGCTGAATGCAGCATGCAGGACACTTCAACCCATAGACAGCCCTTGCTGTAGTTACACCCGGATTTAGGATCTGCTCTTCGTGTGGATCTCCATTTGCATTCTTATTTGTATCATTAGCCTTTGAAATGGGAAATTAAACTAAATGTTAGATCTCTAGGAGGTGTGGGGAATAGAGAGGTTGCTCTTGGTTTCTTTCATTCATTCCATCTGTCCTGAGCCAGACCTTTCATCTCATTCCTTAGCTAAAGCTCTTTGCAGGAATTGGTTTGAAGATTGATGATGTTTTTTGACCTTATAATAGACAAGGTCTGTAACATTCATGCTTCCTGCTTATAAAGTTGCTATGTAAGATCTGAGCATAGTCATCTGCTCTCAAGTTTTCCACTAGCCTTAGCATTCCAGATGGTGATCTATACATAGGCCTGGTTGGCTATCACCACATTTTTTTTGGTATTGCCAACTAAAATTCATCTTTAGGCAAGAGATATTGAAAACCTCTATGTCTGTGCATTTTCCTCCATATTCTGTTTTAGTGTTGACAAGGCATTGCTGTTGCACGTTTTTACTTCAGTTTTTGGTTTAGATTAAGCACCTGCATCGGATGTTTCTCACTTGTCTCAATGCATTCATTACAGCTGGAGTTTGGTTTTGTTTAGATTTTTTTGACAGTTGACCTTGTTCTGAGCTTATTCCCATTTACAATTTTTGGCTTTCTTGAAGTTAGCACTTATGTACAGACATATACACACACTACTTTTCTTAGCTTTGAGTGGGTAATTTTAATTTTAATTCCTTCAAACATGTACTATATTTTGCATTATCTTTTGTTCTTTGTGAAGTTTCCAAACCTTTACATGACGTATCACATGCAAATTTCAGATCCCTTAGCTATTCCTCTTCATTCGGTTGATTCCCATCTACTCTGCTCTGTGGTACCTCTGTATCACAATGGCTGATCATGGAGACACAAACATGTACTCAAGTGTGCAAGCTTGTGTGTGTACATCACACACAGGCCTGAAGATGGATCTGCTCCAGTTCAAAGTGTTATATCAATACTAATGAATCATTTTCAGTCATCTAAAAGAACACATACGTATGTATTTTCCAGATCAGAAACTAACATGACAGTTATTAACAAAAGTATTTTCACCTCAAATATTATTTCAGACCCTTGAAATGAAATATTTGTCATTTTCTTTAATGTTTTGCTATCTTTGTTATCTACAGAATTGGTTATTCCAAATAAAAACCCACTATTTTATTTTTCCAAGAGGCTGTACATAGAGTGGAATAAGCGTGAAAGACAGAGGAAGACAAATGTGAGGCTTCTATAAGCAGCTCCAACTGGGAGAGACATAGTTGTTCCCCTGCCTGTACTCAGCCTCATGTCTTTCTTTCCCCTCCGTCTGGAGGTTTGCACCTCCCATATGGCTAGAAAAGCTGTTTATATGAATGTTCAGTAAACTGCTTGGGTCCAAATGCATCAGGTTAGCTAAAACAGTAAGAAGGGTAGCTCAAAAGGAGCTAATTTGATTAATTTTGGAAATGACATATTAGGAAACTCAGCTGGAAAATCTGAAAGGATTGTAACTTTCAGTGGGAGGAGGTGAGAGTCAGCCAGGGGAGCTGAGCACAGTAACTTCCCCTTCAGCACATGTGGGTCTTGGGCCCTCCCTATAACTTAATCATCTTTCTTCTAAGAAAAGACAACCTCATCCAAGCAGAATCACCGTTTGTCATTTTTGTCATTTCTACAAATTCCTTTAAATTCTTACCCCCCCACCCAAAAAAGAATTTAAGACAAAAATAGTGCACAGAGATTCTCAAAGATTAAAGAAATTAACAAACTAGATCCCAAAGTACCATGCTATAAATATTGAGTAATTGATACTGACTTTTTTTTGTTTCTTTTCTGGTTTCTGCATTGTGGTGCTTGGGTTTAAGCATTTTTTATAATTTCTCTTTTTCTTTTAGGACACTCTTGACCCACGTAAAAATATGACTAGAAATCTATATTTCTCTTAAATGTGGGATGAGTTTTTATCCAGTGACTGGTGTTTAGGTATGCTGACTTAAAAATCAAAAGAAAACAAGCCAAAAAACGCTGATTATCAAAACAGTTTCTAGTTTCTACTCCTTGTGGAGAAAAGGTGAAATCAGAGCAAATGATTGCATAATGTCTTGACATGTGAGTCTCCAGTTCTTTTGATATAGGTATAATTAATAGCATAGCAATAGTGGCTCCATCAGTGTGAGATTTCTTTTCCCCGTAACAGGTAGGAGGACATATTGTTAATTGTATGAGTCAGAATACAGTGTTTGACTTTCCTAGGGCTGCATGCATGTGGATATGGGGTTCCTATAGGATTTCTGGGCAGAAAGTTGAAAGAAGCTGAAAATATTCATCTCGGTGTTACTAAATTTAATGTGATAGTTCCTGTTAATCTGGTGAAATTAGGACTGGAGCTTTGCGTAAACAATAATCTGTGACTATGTTGGTTTACTGACAATAAAACAAATCTACTATGCAGCTCTAACTGTTTTCTGAAAGAGAAATAACATGAAAAACGTAAAAGGGTGAGCTGACACTGGTAAAAAATCATCCATGAATTCTGTGAAAAACTACAATACCTATCAGTTTCAAACATGGAATGTGAGAAAATTGATTATTTCAAATCGCCTTCACCTGAAATTGAATTTTGAACAGTTATGTTTTCTGTTTACAATTAACTGTGTGGAAGCTCCTTTCATTCAGTGTTAGTGAGTGAGTTTATTTTGAACTGACTTGGTAAGAATACAAGGGTTAACCATCTCTGCTAACCTGCATGTCCTCTGCTTCTCCTGGCGAGTGTGGGTGCATGCTCTATTGCCTTGGATTTATAAATATTCGGCCTTGTGCAACTTTACTTATGCAAGTCATCTTTAAACAGGGAGACACAGGGCAGATGTTTTTAGTTTGTAGAGAGCCTGCTTCATGCGACTCCTGTTCTGCAAAGGTACTTTATGCATCATATGCTAGTTTTCAATTCTTGGATCCTGTGCACTTGCCTGAGCAGAAGCATGAGTACATTGCCTAAGTTTGTCCTGATATGAGGCTTGATCCTCCTCTACTTTCAGGTGACCAGCGTCAACATTATAAGGCTCTCTTTAAACTCCAAATGAGTAAGCACTCCTTGTAAAATTAAGTGCTTCCAGGACTCCACACCTGGAGAGTGTAACAGATACTCTGGTTTCAATCATATTCCCTGTATGGGACCGTCATATAGCTAATGAAACAGCTAATGAAACAGCAGCCAAACACAGTAAGTAGGTTTGGAGGTTTGATTCTACCACCCTTCTACATACAGGACTGCAGCACAAAATGTTACATGCTTGGAATTTTACATCCTCAACACTGTGCTATTCCAGACACTAGCTTGCTTGACCAAATATGTGAAAATAAATAAATAAATAAATAAATAGAGTAGGCTTACACAAGAATGAAATAATGTATTGGCCTTTCTCTCCTTTTCCACAGGAGAAAATGTGCCTTAATATAAACAACCTGCAGCTAAATTTCTGAAATATCTCTGATTATAATTCTAACATTATATGAAAAGGAAAATAAATGAGAGGTTTATATATACTTTATATATTTTAGAAAAATATGTTAAATGCACTGTTTTTTTCATGGTCTTGATGTTTCTCTGCATCTGATAGTTCAGCATAGCAGTTCATGGGATGACATCAATGCTGTAAACTAGTAAATCAAACTACTACTGGCAACTGCTGTCTTCTAATGCTGCTGCCATTTGCTCTGTACAGCTTGTAGGAGGTGGAAAAAAGGCCAGAGATTCTGGACAGTGCATAAAACCCAACACCGACCGCCTCAAAATGCTTTGGGACAGAGTTGGAGATATTCAGCTCTTCCTCAATGCTCGTCATCTGTCACAATCCAAATCTCCCACTCTGGGTCTTGACATGGATTGTGCTAGGTTTTGTGATCCCCTGTGAACAAATAAAGGTGAAGTCTACACCAAGCAACAGATAAATCCAATTAAACTTTTATTGACTACCCAAAAGCAATGACTTAGCAGTCAAGAGTGCAATCTTAACTGTTTTATACTGTAGGTTATACTACACAAGCAAAACAGAACGCTCTTTACTGTATGTTATCAGTGAGGTTATATTACACAAACAAAATGGAACTTTCTATACCATATGTTATCAGTGGGTTAAAGTAGGTTAAAGAAGAGAAAAGGCAAAAAGAAAGGAAGAGAAGTAGAGATGATAGGAAAAGAGGTATCACCACGCTTGGATCCTGCGTTGATGATGGTGGGCGGGTCAATCCTTTGGTGATGGGCGCACACACATGTGACCTCTTAGAGCCATGCTTTTTATAGCCTAGTCCCCACCTCTTCATTGTGCCAGTTGTGCTGCTCGAAGGCTTATTTATGTAACTCTTGATTTTCTGTGCAGGTGCCATTGTAGAGGGTGGTTGTGAAGGGGTTTTTCGGGTGGTTGTGAGCCCCTTCCTCAAATGAACTCTGTATGGCTTCTGGCCATAAATGGCGTGTTGCTGTGCTGGACCTGTCGGAGCACAGAACTGCGTGGCCTCTGGAATGTCCTCTGTCCTCCCTGTCCATCCAGTGTTAACTGACTTCTTATCATTGCTTTGCCAGCCCTGACTTGTCTTGCAACAATGTTTGGGATACCAACATGCATTAACTCTTTCAGTCCCTCACACCCTCCTCCACCACTTGCCAGTTCTGCAGGTTTGTAAAAACAGTTTATTTAAGGCTTACCTCATATGTCACGTATTACGTCCATGACATCCTCTGCGGAAGTAAAGTGCTTTGCGTCAGTGTGGCTCTGTGGTGGAATTGTGCATCCAGGGGCAACCAGGGTACAGCCCTCCACGGAAAGGGGGGCTGTGTTTGGTTGGCATCAAGTGTAAACTGTATCGCAGCTGTGAGGCTTTGGCCATGCAGGGATGGGAATGGTAGCCTCAAGAAAGAAGAAGCTGGGCGGGTAAGCTGTGGCCATGGAAAAGAAGTGGTTTCCAAAACATATAGTAAACCCTTTCCCAGTGGTGAGTGGTGATGAACTCAGCTCAGCTCTGGCCTGGTTGTATGAACAGCCAGAGAGTGATAATATTACTATCTAGAAGATATTTATGCTCATATTGCCTTCACAGTTAACAAGCTAAATCTGCCAACAACGAAGACTTTTAAATATTTACTACTTTACTTCTAAGGCAATCAATTCTGACAAGCTAGGAAGTAGCATTAAAGCACTATGCAAAATGGTTTATAATCCTCTTATATTTATCACTCATATTTCTGGGGTCAAAGATGATGTCATTTTTCAATGGTTGCCAGCAGCCATATGCTCTGAAATTACCAATAGTGCTAGCAGAAACCTTCATTCATCAAAAAAAATACAGATCTTTTTTGCAAATGATTTCTCTATATGATCTCCCAGAATACCATTGCATCCCTCATAAAATAAATTCTAAATGTTAATCCTTTTACCCTTGTTACTCGGTGCAGAGCTGTATAGTGCTACTATTACTGTCCTCATTTATTTTTCTTCCAAGCAGCATGACAGGATGCTTTTAAAGGATACACGGACCCAGTATTTTACTTACGTCGAGGATGTTTTCTTTATAGTCATTAATTTCCTCCATTAAAAATGAATGACAGCAATGAAAAAAGTATCTGAGTGCACATTAGTAAGATATTCTTGTTCTTTGCAGAAAATGTAACAGGTTGTGAGCCAGTGAAGCAGACAACATAACTTCACTTGTAAAACCTCTTCAGCACAACACTTAAGCATGCACCTAAGACACTTTGCAGTCAGTGCTTAAATTTAAACGTGTGCTCTACTATTTGTTGAATCTGGTTCGTGATATGCATCCATGAGTATGTTTATTTAACAAATAATCTTTTTTAAGGCATGTTTTCCTTTTCTGTAGCTCACCAAGCCTCATTCATTTTGGTTCCTTTATTAAACGTTTGTTCTTTCCCCAAATACTCTTGCTTCAGGAAGGACAGGGCCTTTTCTCATACTGTGACTTTTTGATTGTGAAAATTTGGTTTCCGTCTTTGTAAAATTTTTGAGAGCTTACAATGTTAGCTGCCTTGTTTTCAGTCTTTTCATTTTAACTTGCATCTAGTAAAAGCCAGCTTTATAGGTAAAATGGGTATAAAATAAAGGTGATCTTGAAGCGGAAGATAAATAGTAATTATAAACATCATGACTGTTTGCACTACTTCGTACACAGTAGATAAACTGCTGCAAGGTAAAGAGTAATTTTAATCCTAATTTTAAACAGGAATAAATTACATTGTGTATACCATTTTATATCAGTCTATCAATGCTGTATCAACCGTGGGGATATGTATTTCGTCAGTGTGACAATATTTGTACAGAAATTCTCGTTATAGACAAATCTTTAGAGGCTGTCCTGAAAGTGATGGGCAGCAGACTTGATAGGGATATATGACCCAGACCCCTTTCTAGTCCTGTGTACTGGAGGGGAGGGTAGATAGTTGGGATGTGGGGACCACTGCTATATGGGTTGTAGAATCAGGACAGACTGACACTATACGGCTATAAACAGGACGTGGCATACGTTCCCTGGTGTTGACCATTGTCTCTCCATCTCTATCCGGTCAGCGTGGGATCCTTTGTGGGAATGGGGAGAGGGCAGCCAGGGGGCCATTGTGCAAAGGCACTGGTCTCCATCAGGGCTGCGGGGAAGTGGGCAGGAAAGAGGCCAGGTGTCTCCATAGCAGCTGGCCTCAGAGGTGTGCAGTCAACAGCACAGCTAATGCTGGCCGGTTGAGGATGCAGCCGTGTGCCTGGAGCAGTGTGTTCTGCGGCTTTTCTTTGCTGCGTGGTTATCCCACTGCTGTTCATACATCACCCAAAGCCTCTTGAATAGACAGAACATTGTCTGTTTCCCAGACAGCTTCAGAAAGTTTGTATTTCCCCTTTTTCTAGCAAAACCTTAGATTTTTAAAATTGGGTTATTATTTCACACAGACCAAAATACTAATGTTGGTTTTAACCAAGATTTGTATAAACTACTTCTTTATGGCCCCTAACCTTCCATTAATATTCCTAAGTGTTTATGAGAAAGCCATGGTTTTTTTTAAAGCCATGGGTTTTTTTAAGCTTTCAGGTAATCTCTGCCAGACTGTAAAAAAATGCAAACATCAAGAAAAATATTGGCTTGTGTAGTTCTGCTGTAAATGCTGGTGCTACACAGGGAGAGCATCACTTTAATCTGTTAAATTTCAGAAAAATATGCAGAGGTATAACTGCTTCTCACAAAATAAAAGTAAAAAGTATATTTCCAGAAAAACAAAAATGAAGTCCAGCTTTCCTGACAACAATACTCAAAAATAATTTCCTTTTTATTAATAGATATTGAAAAAATGTTGTGTCTTTTTAGGAGGTAAATATTCATTAATGAAAAGTGCAAAAGCAATCTTGAAACATCTGTGTGCCTGTGTGATGTATGTCTACATACAAAGATTATTTTTACATTGCATCCTAACTTAAAATACAGGAAAAATATTAACAGTAGTGAAAATGATACATTATCAGATGTATCATTAAAATTTATTAGATTAAATTCTAGCGCTCTGAGTTCCATTTGAAACACACCTATGACACTTTATAAACTTCTCAAAAAAATACTTTCTTTGAGAGGGAAATGCTTGCAAACAGCTAGTCATTTCGTTGAATCACTCTCTATTAAGTTTCCTTGCAGTATTTTTCCAGTTATTGTATTGCCATGCTTATTCAAAATCAATATTAGTGTAAAGTTCCATCCAATATACGTTGGGAAAAAATCCTTAATGTTACTCTTTTTGGTCAAACACTAATCGCCAGAGACTTCAAATCCTGTATTGCAGCACAGCATTTTAACACCAATGTAGTTAAGGTGTTTGTCACTTTTGTAATTTTATTTATCACTTCTTTCAAATATGTGTTGAAAAATAAGAGATGTGAGTTATACAGACTGACACTTAAGCTATGCCTTTGGGTCTAAGACCATCACAAAATTAGAATATAGAATTTTATATAATCCCAAATCAATTCATTAATTTGATAAATAAGCATAATTGTGTGATTTAAAATTAGACCCCTCTGGAGTGTGTAAAAATTGTACTGCACTGATGTGCAGTGTAAATAAACTGAACTCCTCACTGCGATTTCTGTTTCATTATTATAAAATACAACAGGAATCCCTGTTTTTCTGCACGGTGTTGCAAGCCCTTGTACTGAAAAATGACATGGCTATCACTGCATTAATCTTTCTTACTGTAACCTGGAGCAGTCACTTTACCTTTGCACCCATGGAATTTGAATTTTCTCAATCACTGGAAGACAATTAACAGTGTTGCTTGCCTGCATGATGGGAGTGGTTCTTCACAGTTTGGGATCTGAAGGACCAGTGGCTTTAGCTTGCCTGCCATAGCAGAATCTGGTTCTATGGACTAAGCAATTTTTGAACGTGAATTCTTTGACGTGATGGTAAATGTTATGGCAGAATATTACCATTTCTGTCTGAAACTGTAGAGGCTTGAAGAAAGGACTGACAGGTGTATAACCATGTTATGTTGATTAATCTGTACAGGCAGGTTTGGTAATGTAAATGATTTGCAATCCAATAGTTGAAATTTGATCAGAGTCCTCTTCCTCTCTGAGGAATTAAGACCTCAGTGAAATCACTAAATGGTGTACAATAACTGAAGAAAGAGATACAGAACTGTATCTTTAATTTAAACTACAGTATTGAGGATCCAACTTCATGAAAACCACCAAACCCCACGTTAAAACAAAGCAATATATTGAATTTTTTAATTATTATTAAGTAAGAGGTGGGCTGCAGGAAATATATTGATTCAGATATTTTGGCAATGTTAGTCTTATAGATTTGTCTCAATGCATTGTTGGTGCAAAACCAAAATGAAAGTTAAAGATATACCAATTTTCAGAAATGAAATAAAAACAGAGCAGAGAGTTAAGAAGAAGATATGTGTGACAATATTTAAAAAATATTTTTTGCTATTATTACTATAAATGGAAACATTTCCCCCTACTTTTATACATCAAGACTGACTAAATATTGGAGAAATAATCTAGTCATGTTTTCTGTATTTCAGGAGAATAATTTGTTAAATTTGTGTTCCTTCATTATTTTCTAAACTGTAAAGCAACATTACCTAATATTTGTTATTGTTAAAGGTCCATGTATTCTAAGTACTTCAGCTGGTTAGAAAAAACTACTGGTTTTTTTGCTAAAAAAATCCCCTTGTGGACTAGTGCTAGTGCCTTATACAGATTTCAGGGTAAGTCTGATCCTTACTGACTTTTTTGTCTTAAATATATTTTCTTTTATTGAAATCCCTGAATGTCTATTTATACAAGTAAGGCCATCGTTAAGCAAAAACACCTCATGCTGCACTGAGGGAGCTGATTTTCTTTGGAGTCAGGTGTCCTATTGTAGAGAAGGGGTGTCAGCCTAAATTTTTACAAATAACCAATGAATTTCTTCATTCCCAATATACCTTAGTTTCAAATGCCTAGCAGATCTGTAAATAATAGGAATGAACTGCAAATTTCTGAATTAAAAAAACATTAAAAATCAATCTTAGAAGTGGTAATCTATGCCATGGATTCAACTTTAATCAATGAATACAGAATATTCATTCTTGCCCTTTAAAGAGGTGTTACTCAAGAGGAGTTATTTCTAAGTGTGTGTTTTGTACACGACGAGGGTATATTAATTGTCATAAAAACCTCTTTTGTTTATGTCCATAGGAGCCTGAACTCATTATTTCTCTTCAGTAGAAAAACAAGGTCCAGAAAAACTTGAAAAAAAGTAATTTCTTAACTGCATGAGTAACTTATTCTCTAAAGCAAGCACTTCAAAACTGCACAATGGCATGAAACATGAGTGTGTTGTAGTCTAATGGATAAGATTCAAGATCCTGTAACAACAAAAGAGGAATGACTTTTAAAAATTGCTTCAGTTTCTTAAAGTCAAGGTGACATGAAAACTGTTGTAGAAGCTTAAGTTATGGTCTGTCAGTTATTGTTCACTCTTCTGCTCAGAGTATTCTGACTGGACATATGCTCCTCAGAAACTGTAATAGAAAAGAGATAAAACATCACTATGAACTATAAGTAGTTTCTTTTTCCTCTTTCCCCACTAATCTGTTAGATAATTAAGCTTCTCAAAATATCTTAAAGGTTCTCTCAAAATATCTGACAAACTGATGTGAACAACTTGCATTTTGTTAATGATAAAATTATGTATGAGAGCTTTGAAAATTACAGTTTATTATTTCTGTTTGATTACAGGCAAAAACTGATTTAAAAATCTGTGGTAGAATCTCAGCAGGATTATAGCACAAACTTTCAAAATTAGAAAAATACTACTGCATTTTGTGGTTTGTCCAAGATGCAATTGATCAGTTACATTTTAGACATCTTCCGTGTTGTAGGGTCTTCAGTTTCAATAGGCAAATAGAAGTAAAAATTTCTAAGCGAGGAAGTCATCCATGCAGCAGATGAAGCATGAGATCCATGTTATAACACTGAAGAATCAAACTGATTTTGAAAATATGTTTGCAATACGTTAACATATGTGTCTGAAAAGTAGGCAAGTTAAACTCTTTACTGACCTTCAGTGGGTAGAAGGGGGTTCTACGCTTTCCAGATAGACAAACACATGAATAAAACAATCAATCAGGACTAAAAATCTATTTCTACATAGGCAGCAAAACAATAATGCAACCAATCAATGAAAAGGACTTTCATTATTGCATTTAGTTTAATTTATTTTCTCACCGTGAATAGAACTTTTGGGTCTGACTTGCTGAACTTACTGCTTACACAGGTTTTGTGACCTGTTTTGGCTCAGATCAGAAACTGAGTTTTTCTTTATAATGGTTGTTTATGTCTGCACCAAGCATGGATGAGAAGTTGGCTCATCTTCTGTTTGTTGTGTAGTCCATAGAACATTTGGGGATTTGTAAGCTGTGTGTGTAGAAAGAGCTGAGAAACACTTATAAATGTGGGCCAGTCCTGGTTCCTACATTTTCAGCTTGTTTCACCTGCTCGATTTGTTGAGTTGCCATGCCACAAGCAACTCACACAGAGAGTGAGGCACCATCTGTCGAGGAGCAAATAAGCAGCAGAGGGAAGAGCTTCCTGTCGAAAACCTGGTGTGGCAGAGACGTACTTTCATTTTTAGAGCTCCCTGGACCACTACCTAAAATTCGTGCCACTACAGGCAAATTTCTCCCCAGGAATTTTGTGGTAGGATCACAGGGGAGATTTCCAGGGGGTGGTGAAATGACAGAGACTGCTCCTCCTCCACAAGGTGGGAGATGTTGAAAGCACAGACAGATTGGAAAGCAACCTGCCTTATGTTCCCCAGTACGATTCAGTCCATTTCACTTTATCTACTGGAAATGCCCTCTCCCAAATCTACTGCCACAAGGTTGGTGGGATTATTTTTGTTTGTTTGTTTGGTTGGTTGGTTTTTGGCCTTTTGATTTGTTTTGTTTTGTTTATTTTGTTAAAATAAGTGGCCTGGTCCTGGATTACTGCTAGAACTGGGATATAACATCCATTTTCAAAACCCATTTTGCATGCTGTTTTAAATAGCTGACTGAAAAGGAAAGATGTGTGAATGACATATTCTCCATGACAGCAGTGGTGAATCAAAACCATAAGTGGGACTGACACAGAAGAAGTAATGGACTTTGAGTCAGATGGCATAACTCAGAAGCTTCGTGACCCTAAAATTGATGCAAACATTTTCTTTCATTTGAGGAGAAATGGATTTGCTTTCCCACGTCCTGCATGTTGACTGTCAGATCTGCCAATGCTGAGTTTTATCTGCTCTCCCATTCATGGGAAACTGATATCTGTATGATGTTAGCATGAAATCATAGGTCAGGTTAGCTACTTTTTTATGTGAAACATGAGAACCTTGCAATAAGCCATAAACCCAGTGATATTCACATTTGGTTTGCATGTTGTGAGGAAGTTTATTATTCTTTTTAAGACTTTTTTTGTACTGTGATTGCAAATAATTTTTATTTCTTTCTGCTCAAAAAACTACCTGGCACAGTAAAAACAAGTCATACAAATGTTCCATATTCTGATAATCGTAGAAACATGGAATGGTTTGGGTTGGAAGGGACCTTAAAAACCACTTAGTTCCAACCACCCTGCCATGGCCAGGGACACCTTCCACT
>JAVJGI010000057.1:41938632-41957508 GCA_035590275.1 Ibycter americanus
CGTTACCCACCAAGTGGTCCATCCATCAAATCCATGTCTCTGCAGTTTAGAGACAAGGATGTCATGTGGGACATTTGTTTCTGTGGGAGCTTTTTTGATTTGAAAGTGTTAAAAACCCCACTAGGTCAAAACTTTTTATCAGTTTTGCAGAGAGAGGCAATTATTAGGCTACAAGTGCCTAGGAGAGAAATTCCTACATAAAGAAATTTTTTATTTAATGAGTCTTGGCCCTGGATTCTTATCCTCATTTGTGCAATAGGGACTATTGCTTGAGGAAAGGCAAAACTTCATTCTTAAACACTCATGGCTTAGAAAATATGAAGGTCTTTATTCCTAAGAGCACAATTCAGTGGAGTCTGTCAGCAGAGCAGAACGTGAAAGGAAGTGCAGAAAAGTGGAGGAGATCTGCTTCTTATAGTCACATGGCTGGAACTGGTCCATGTTTCTCTCCTGCTGTGCCAACCACTACAGACAACTTAATTTGGTGTAGATACCTTCTAGCAATGTTGCCCGTACATCCTGACACTGCAAGGTATCAAGGATCTCCTGTCATTCAGGGTAGTCTACCAGTTGCTGCTGGTGTAAATGGTCAGTGTGAACCTTCTCACGGTGATGGCCTTTCTCTCATAGTCTGCATGCTTTTAGAAGAGCCATGAATAATATTTCAATATATTCAAAGTAAAAAAGTCCTTTTCCAGAAAGATTCATTATATCTAATGTAACTTTTTTTTTAAATCCCATATTTCGTGAACAGCCCTTTAGTGGGAAAGGGGCAGAGTAAGGAATAAATAAATAAATAATTAAATTATGCTACTCATCAGAGCAGGTATCTTCATTTATATTGGATCAAAGGCAAATGCCCTTATAGTGGTATAACCTTGAAGACTTAAAAAGCTAAAATCTTTACATTTATCAGAATAAATTAATTCCCACCAGCTTGACAGAGGCAGACACATCCAATCTCTTGGGTCTATAGTCCACACAGAATCATATATCTTTAGCTGAAGGTTGTACAAGGCTCAGACTATTCAATGTTGCAGGCTCTTTTATAACTGTGATGTACAAGGCTAAGTTCTTTATGGCAGGGAGTGTCACTTAACATATCTTTGCACGTTGTCTAGGACACATATCTCAATCTAGTCAAGTCCTTTAGATGCTGAAGTATAAATGATATAAAATGACATTTTCAGAAATATGGTGAAAGCCTATTCCCATTAATTAAGTGGAGTCTGGGTATAAAATAAACCATTGCAAGAATTAGGAGTTTTGTTAGGTCATCCTTTTATGTGAAAGTGTGTCTGTATTAAATTCAAAGAAGGTTTTGTATAAGTTTTGCTTTAGAATGACGCCCTTAGTTTATGAGATACTGCTGAGTAAATGTATCAACAAACTTCCCTCTCTGGTTTCTTCATTGAAGTTGTTCACCAGAGAAATGAGATTCTGGAACAGGCTTTGCAACTGGAGTAATGCTACAAGAGTGGTTTTGGTTGTATGATGGAATCTGATGAAATTAAGAGTGAAGTTATATGTCAAGCTCTTTCTTGGCAATAAAATATGGATCTGACTTCTATCTTTACAGTTGTCTAATATCCCTGATTCTCATCTTTGTAGCTATGAAAGAAATAGTAATACCAAGCTACTGCAAGACCTAGTAACACAATCTAACACTTCTAATTTTGTTAGATGAAATAGATGCTGAAAATGAAAATTGCACCATTTATGGTACTTTGAAACACTTTTGGATATGAGAGTAACTATGGATAAGATTTGATATAAATCAGTCTTTCTTCATTCTGTGTTATTGCTCTGGAGTAGCCTAATTCTAGAATATCAAGACCATTGGTTTAATATTTTCCAAGCATGGAAATTGTCACACAATTTCCTGCAAAGTGGTTTGACTTTTTTTTGACTGGGTTTGGATTTTCCTCTCCCCTCAAAAAAAGGAAAAGTCATCTAAACACCGGTAAAAGACAATGGATTCCTACTGGCCTCCAGAGAGTTAGAGGACCACTTGACTATGAGTAGCACAATCCATAAGAGGACTTCTCTATATTGTTCAAATACAATTGGACAACTAAACAAGCAGTATGTGTGAATGTACCAGTCAATAGGATACTGAAAAAAGTGCTGAATTAAAACCTTAAAAAAGGCTATAAGGACAGAACAGCATCTTGTTCTAGTTAAATTTAATTTGTGCTTTTAAGGGACACTTTAGTAGGCAAAACCAAGATCACCACAATGGACTATTGTTGTATGTGAAACTGAGCCTAGTTTATTAGCAACAGGTTACAGAGTGTTCACAGATATGAAACGAAGACAGGCATAGTTTTTCAAAAGAGGATGCATATGAATAAAAATTCTATTTCATGTCCTCAGGAGAAGAAAAAAATGTAATCCTAGAGGAACTAAAAAGGAGGTGTTCCAACTCATGTAAAAGGAAAAATTAAATATCTCAAAACTGATATAAACCAAATTGTTACCTTAGAAATATAAAATCTAAGCTGTTGAATATTACTTAATAATGAAGGAACATCAGCTTTCCCCCTAACACATAGATAAAGAAACTGAGAAATCTAATTTGTTGTAAGATTTACTAGACTGTGGTCTTATTTTTCAAGTATTGTGAGAGATTTTGTACGCAGTTGCGTTCTTCTTGACAATCAGTGTCTGTGGTCAGTATATTATGATTAATAAGAGTTTGGAAGGAAGTTCCATTAAATCATTCTAATTGCTTTTATGAAGTGCATATTTTGTACAGCAAAATGTTTGCAATGTCAATACTCTAGATAAAGAAATAACAATGATTTCTTGGTGTTTCACACAACCTTCTTGTATACCGGTATCATTTTAGTTTAAACTCCTAGCCCCCCCCTGCCCCCCAGACACTTTGCTATCCCTACAGATTCCAGAATATTAAATAGAACTCTAAAGTGGAGGGCATGATAAGAGGGGAAACTGGATGGATTAACACTATTAATTATTTGTGAAGTTACTTGTGAAGTTTGTAAAATCAATTGCAAGTCTTGCCACTGCTTGCTTATTTGCATTTAAATAAAAAATTGAGCACATTTCCTCATGCAGTAGTTAAAATGCTGCTCTCTGTGTAGTCTTCACCTTCATCTTCATGACTGTTGAAACACTCTGTAAAGAAAGCCAATAAGTTTTCTGCCCTCGTCAGGCTAAGCCCCAAAAAGCACAGATGAATGAGTATTGCGTTCATCTAAGTGAAGTTTATCTGTGTTTATAAATGCATTAGTTTCTCTTTTAAAAATACCTGTATTGTCTGAAATCTTGCAACGTGACAGAATGTAGTAGGAATTGTTTCTTAACCAAGTGTCCCTGGTCTACAGGATGCATATGGAGGGCAACAGACCACGTTGGACATGACCGGCTGGCTGGAGAAATACTTTCTGGGTTGCAGTTCTTGGGTGTGGAGGGCGTAGACTGAAGCAGGAATCCCTACTGCACCCACAGTACTGGCAATAGAACACGAGGTGTAAATACATTATCTGAAAATTGAATTAAATCCTCACCAGTGTGAATTTGTGAAGCAGCTTATAGACAGACAAAATCCTTGGCTTTAATGCAGCAAGTACCAGAGTATGCATTTAACTTGCAACATGTGAACACTCCACTTAGAACTGCATCATCATATTGAAACACGGTTTGAAAATATTTACATCATTGCTCTTTCAGCTCTCCTGTTTAGGCAGGGGATTCTTACTCCAGCCAGACCCCTTGTAGCTTGCCAGCACTCCTTGGACAGGAGTTACTTTTTATTCTGATCTATGAACATTATTTTCCAGCAAAGGATGGTGCGAATGACAGCAAGTGGCCCGTGAGCCAGCAGGGTGCCCTGGTGGCCAAGGCCAATGTCACCCTGGGGTGCATCAGGAGGAGCGTGGCCAGCGGGTGGAGGGAGGTGATCCTGCCCCTCTGCTCTGCCCTGGTGAGGCTGCACCTGGAGTGCTGTGCCCAGTGCTGGGCTCCCCAGTTCAGGAGAGAGTGGGAACCACTGGAGAGGGGCCAGCGGAGGGCTGCCAAGGGGATGAGGGCGCTGGAGCATCTCCCTCATGAGGAAAGGCTGAGAGAGCTGGGCCTGGGTAGCCTGGAGAAGACTGAGGGGGGACCTTACCAATGTCTACAGGTATCTTAAGGGCAAGTGCCAAGAGGATGGGGCCAGGCTCTTTTCAGCGGTGCACGGTGACAGGACAAGGGGCAAGGGGCACAAACTGCAATACAAGGAGTTTCATCTGAATATGAGGAAGAACTTGTTCACCTTGAGTGTGACAGAGCACTGGGACAGGCTGCCCAGAGAGACTGTGGAGTCTCCTTCTCTGGAGACATTCAAAACCCGCCTGGGTTTGGCGATTCTGTGCAACCTCCTCTAGGTGAACCTGCTTTAGCAGGAGGTTGGGCTAGATGTTCTCCAGAGATCCCTTCCAGCTCCATCCATTCTGTGATTCTGTGAAATACAGCTGAGGGTGGGCTGTGAGCAAAAAGTAGGAACTGCCTCTGCAGCATAAGTCTTTGAAGAGTACATATTAAGTCTGATTAGATGTGACTGGGCCCTTCGTTCTGAACTGCAAAATGAAAAGGACCTAGAGATTAAGTCACTTTTCTCTCCACAGAGGAGTCTTGCCAAGAAAAAGTACCTCCTAGGGAAGCCTTCTACACTATCAATCTGTTTTTGACTAGTAGAAATCAGCTTATTCAACATCTTCTTACATGAAATTTCCAGGTTACTGTTGCTAGTCTTGTGCCAAAACAAAATAAGTTCCACTCAGTTTAAACGTGTGCTTATACATAGGCAGACCCGGATTATTAAATGTGGCATCATTAAAATCTCTCTAGATGGATAATTAACAGCATGAAGTAAATTAAGCAGAGATGCACTGTATCTAATTTGAGTCACTGTACACTAGTTCCTTAGTGCATACCTCCAAAAACTGGCATGATGGAATGTAGAAATAATTTTTCTTAATAAGAAAAATTAGTGACAATGTCACAGAAGCTCATTGGAAGCTCATTCCATGAAATTACTGTAGACGTTCAACTCTTTAGCATGCATTTTGATACCTGCATTGCATTTTATAAACAGGACGTATGTATACTTTAGTGTGAAAAGCTTATTGCTCCTCTTTTTCTGAGCTGTAACTCTAGAAGAGACAGTATCTCATAGTGCATTTTAGTTACATGATAGATGCTCCGTCTTCAGTGTCTTAACTCCTTGATGTGTGACAGCATCAGCAGAAGGCTGTGATATAAGCTTTCAGGATATGTGTTGCAGATGTGTAAACATCTGAAACACTGCTGTAGAGAATGAATATCTACTGTAGGCTAAATGCAGGACAGGTAGTGTAGCAGTGTGAGGATGTAAATCTGCCTCTGCCAGCCAAACACAGTACAAATTTCTGCAGGGAAAGGAAACAGTTTATCCATAATCCACATTGCTTCTGCTTCTGTGAGTGGCTGGGAAAGGCAAGCCACTTTGGATTCTTTCCCCACAGTGTAGTCAGAGAAGTTTGCTTTTACTTGTGCCAGTGTACAGTCTTGCAACAATAGTTGTGTTTCTGTTGGTGCCTTCTCTATGGCAACAGCAAAATGGGACAGACAAACAGATTTTTTGCTCTTGGGGCAGTCTGATAGCATCCCTAAGTGGATGAGTTGTGCAAGTTCCTTTTTCAGTCATTGCCTTACATGTCAAAGAAGTGTTTTACATGCAGATAACTACTGTGCATTAACGAATTTGTGCCAAAGTGTAGTATAGACAGAGCACTTTCAGAGTTAGTACAAGGTCAATCAGATGAGATCAGCTGCAGTGGTCGGGTACAGATCTGACTTGATCTGGGTACTTCACAGGAAACAGTTAACATGCTTTGACTGCTGCTAGGTTTTTGAGTGAGATAACACTGGGGCTTTTTTTGTTTGTTTGTTTGTTTGTTTGTTTATTATCTAGTTATAGAAAAACAATAGCTTTCAGTCAATCCAAAGAAAACTGTAGTGTTTACCTTTACAAATTCAGTCTCAGAGGAATTTGCTGGTTGAAACATTTGCTGCAGGAGTGATTTTTAAGCAAATACAAGTTTTCATTGAAAAAAAGTAGCACTGAGAAACATAATTCCAAATCCTGAAAGTTTTTACTAGAAACCTGTGGCTAAGCGTTACTTCTCATAACCGAAAGCTGTGACATATCTCTGTCCTGTTAACAAGAATATTTCAGTCTCCAGGTATTCTGAGTGAGCAGCTCTGTTCTATTTCAAGTTTGAACATTATTCTTAGAAATTCTACCTTAGAAAAAGTTTTTAATGATTAATTAAGTTAAGACGACTATAAATTGGGGTGAGAATCAAAAGTTTTCACTCAAATGTGACAGAAACAGCAACCATACTAATCCTAGAAGTACTTTTCTCTTGAGAACTTGTCATGATTATTTTGTCCATCTACAGTTTATTTACCTCTGTCTTTTCGTATTATTTTTTTTTTTTATTAGAGTAGTGTCAACAAACCTCTTTGTGAGCCAGAACCACATTCTGTTAGTCTGTGTAGAAAAGCATTCAAAGTCATAAAATTGTGTGATGTGTATAACAGAATTTACTCTTCTCAGTCTTGTTTCTGCTGGTGGAACACCCTGCAAAAGTAAGTAGTCTGTAGAGCGTAGGTATGCACAGAAAGCTAAATACACTTGTATGACATATTGAAAGTGACGCAGCATTGCTCCTAGGTTTTGTAAGACTGGCAAAACTTCTTGTTTTAATCTTCTCTCACCTTGCGGTCAGCGTCCAGAGGTTTGGGTTGGCTATGAAGAAGGAAGCAAATTTGGCCTGTAAGTTTCTTCTTGATATCTTGTGGATCAAGATACATAACACCCTTTCAGCTAAAGGAGGCACACACATCAAATTAGGTTTATATCTGCCTTTTTCCTTAAGCAGAACAGTCACTCTGGGCTTGAGGCATTAAAGCTTCATATCTGGGCCCACTCTTTTCCACTTTTCAGGAGGCAGGAAGCCAAAGTCTATATAGATCTGCTTTCACAGGCTAACTGCAACACCATAAGAACAGAGAAGGGGAAGTATCTCTATAGAACAGCAGGCAAAGAATGATTTCAAATTTAACTTCTAGCTTAGTCAACACTGTACGGCATAATTCTGCAATGTGTTCTTTGATGCAGGAGATTTGTAAAATCATGTGGTTAACCAAATTACATGTAATTTCCAGCTTCCAGCAACTCAAGAACTGGCTACAGGGATTAAGGACAAAATTGGGAAGGACTTCGCAAAAAGTTACATTCAAACTCCAAAACATTCTGACTCTGACAGCTAGGATCACAGGCGAAAGATAAGAGAGCAGCACAAGGAACTACATTTTAATTAAAAGCCATTTGTAGAATCAGTTGTAAGAAAGTAGGCTAACATAAACAATAGGCAGAGAACACCAGGCAAACCCAGGAATCTCTGCTCAAAAACAATAGAAATGTTTTATTGTAATGTAAAAGAAATTAGAGCCTGTGGGCATGATTCTGCTCTCAGGCACACAAGGAGTAGAATGCACATATATCTTAATTAACTGCACAGCATTGTAAAGACATTCATAATCAGAAGCTATAAATCCACTATGACAGGTTGGGCAAGCAACTGACGAACCAGGAGCTATTCTTATGTATGTAGGAAAGGACTTACAGAAGTAAAGATATTCACAGCCGTCAACTAATGGGTGTCAATGGCCATTGTAACAGTCAGAGGCGGCGATCTGGGTGTATTCATCTATGAAAAGCAGCATACTTGCTGTTTGTTTGTCTGCTTTTCCTTATTAGGTAACGCCCTGGGCTCTGTTTCGTCTGTCACATTCTGCAAACTTGTGTGATTTATTTCCCGCATTTTTTTTTTTTTCCTAGCTGGCTTTACCTTTCAAGACAATGTGCATTTTTGCTTTTCCTAACTCAAAAGAGGACTCCTTGTTTATCAGGCCCCAGTATTCTCTCAGGACTCATCTGAAAATATTTTACTTTGTTAGCAAGTATATATATGAAAGCCATATGAGAAGACAATTCAGGTTTATTATTGGTCATGTCAGAAACATTATATACCTATGCCTCAGCTTCTACAGGTTGCTGAGATGTCTTAAAGGCACTGAAGAATTATCTCCTTAGGATCTTTCATTTAAAAAAAAAAACCACCAACTAGTAAATTATTTGCTTGGAAAGCCAGAAACTGGTTGTGAATGTCTTTGGATTAGCTCTGGTGTGGTTGCAAGGACAAAAGGATGTAGTTGATCAGTGCTCTTCTGGAGCACATTTTCTCATGAAGTTGCACCTTAAATGAATTTAATTTCATATGTTCAAAGACAACTTCATGGTGAAAACTACAGTGCAGTAGGTGGGGATTACTTCAAGGAATGGATCCTTCACCTTAGCAAAAACATCAATGCAACTGCATTGACTCAAATCTTTCAAATATTATGTTCAATGAATGCAAAAGGCAAACATTCTTATGAGATTCATGATCAACATTCATCTTTACAAAAATAATATTTGCATACATGCTTGAATTTTTCAGGCTTCTCTTCTGTCAAAGTACATGTGGATCTTTATTCAGCAGTAGTTTAAGCTTAACTACACCGCTAACAAATGCTAGAAAAAGATATTTTTCCCCTCTGTTTTGGAAATTTTCTTTTATGAAGTGAAGCCACTTGTCTACGTTTTCCATTAAGCTGTTATATTTGATAGAAATTAATTTAAAAAAATGTTTCATCTGGAAGCCTGATGTTTTGGTTTGGAAATGTTGCCACAATACCCTACAGGAGCTGTAGTTTGAATCCTGCTAGTCTGCTGGTTCTGTTGGTGGCTCCATTTCCCTGGTTAGATCACATTTCTCTTGATGTGTCTAGTTTTACTTTCAAGATCCTCAGGTGAGTCTGTATCCCAGAAAGTGGTCAGTAGAGAGGAAAAAGTGATTCAGGACATGAAAGCTGCAATATTTGGAGACTGCACCAGGATTTCCAGGTTTCCATTTCCAGTTTAAATGTTTGGAGGTTGAGGGCTTGTCTTCTCCTTCATATCCCCTGACTATATTTCTTTGTAATTTCCATGGCAAGCGGATTTATTTGTTGAAAATCTTTATTTAGTTAAAAAGTACTTTTACACCAAAACAGTTTCAACAGAAAAATCGGTGTCAGCTCTGTAGCTGTATTCTCACAAGTAAAATTAATGGTTTGCTTTAACTGTGGAGCAGTATTTCTCTGATCTACCTCCAAAAGCAGGAGTGAAATTAAACCGAGAGTTCAAATCAACCACTTGAGTTATGAGACTTTGACATGATTTCAATTTTACACATCATTTTCCTCAGTCTGTTGAAATAGATAAGCAAAGTGGGCAGGGGGTTAAGATTTTTCAGGACTGGATTTGCAGCTAATGTGGTTGTCGGAGCTAAAGACACACAGGTTCCCAGAAGTTCTTCTATCTGTTATTTTTCCTTGAGGTGTACCGTCTTTCTAAAATCACCTTTTCCAAGGTAATCAAGTATTCCCCAGTGTGTGGCTGATGGTGATCCCAGGGCTGCACACTTTACAGCAAGGCCTCCATCAGCCTTTGACATAGGACAGAAATGGTAATTTGGAGCCAGCAATGTTAGCCCTGAGACAATGGAATAACTTTTAACTGACCTAAATCAAGCATAAACAATAGAGCAGTTTGAAAGGTTTGGTCTACAAAAAATGTCACAGTATATGGAAGAATGCTTCCTCTGTTTGATCTGTCACTAGACTCCTGAAAACATGACACTCCTTGAACATAATATACTTTGATGATAAACTAGATTAACTTTCCCAGTACAAATGAAAGGCCACCTGTTGCCAGAATGCCCATATTCCTTGTTGGCTGTCTTGTAGCTGTCATCACTTCAATGCAATCTGCGCCCAACATACTGGAATGTAATGAATATGTCAGGAGTTGGAGGTCAGCCATCAAAGTACATGAAAACTTGGCTTGCATACAGTGTCAGCATGGAGGCCTCGCCTATCATCTTGTGCAAAGGATTTCTGCACCACTTGATTTGTTTGCACAGGGTTTGTTTCTGTTGGATGGAACACATTTACTGAGAGGCTTTTTGACAGCCCATTCAAACATTTTCAATTTGGAAAATGGTGCTTCCTGTTTCAGGCTCTGTAACTGATGGGTGGTGTGAAATGCCACTGCAGCTGATCATGCTTTGTGTTTATTGTTATTATTTTAGCATGAAAAGAGCCATGATGAACGCTGAAGCATTTTGATGAGAGAAAAAATATAGCAGATACAGTGTATCTGTCAAATCCTATCCCTTTTATGTATATTTAGTACAACAAGGATCCTTACTTTTCCTTTAGTCAGCCATGCTAGAGATTATAGGTCTCTGGTGGCTTTGTAATTTGTCCGGATTAAAGATTTCTGACTCTTACCCATGGTGAATCTAGTGGTTTAAAATACAAGGTACATTTCTAAAAATTTGTCTAAAGAATTATTAAACTTCTCCGGAGCTCCTGTGTCATGTTATGAGCTCTTGTGTGTTTTATCCCAGTTTTTTTTAAGTGACCTCAAGCATATAAGAAAAGGTTGAATTCTCTTTTATACTTCACATCCTTTCCCATCATGTTCAACCATTTTCACATTAGGAGCTCTCACAACATGAGCATTCGTTTCTTGGCATCAATTTTTTTCTTCTTCTTCTGCACAACATATCCTTTCTAAAGCATCACACATTTTTTGGATTTTGTAGGTCAAAGTTATTTCTCTCCACATACACAAATTGAGATGTTCTGGGTAAGCTACAATAATATATCTAACCCTGGCCCAGCCTGAGGAGCCTCCTCATTTCTGAAAGAGAAATTTCAAAATATTCAGGGTTAAAAAATGTTAGGGTAATGCAATTTACCCACTTTTAAAAATAAATGTGGCTATCTTGTTTATTACAGGCCAGGTTGTCAAGGCCCTCAGCAAAGATGTCCCTAATGACAGAACACAGAAGCATGGAAAGCTGTATCTATGATTTGGTTTCTCTTTGTGACTCCACCAACATCTCTGCATGTCCCTTTCATGTGTCAGGTCCTTTAGAATTGGCTCTACCTCCTCAACCACTCTCAACAACCACTGTGAGGGTAGCTGAGAAATTTAGGATAGGAAGGGCTTTGGGAATATCACAAAGTTAGCTGAGCTGGTTTTTTCTCACTTTTAATATATAAGAAGAATGGATTCAGGCTGAGAAACTGGCATCTGGGGAGACCCATATCTGATTTCTATCTTCATAGTCTAGATACCCTGATTGTTTTAATTTCTTAAACTAACTGCTTCATAGTTACTTTTCAGTGTCATTCAATTTGCTTTTTATCCCAGAGTTTATGTTTTCTGAACATTTTTTCTTCTAACTGAAATGGAAAAAGGAGGTAATCTAACTGCTCCCAAATTATTAGCAAATAGGTTAAGTTGGCCATTTAGGTAAGAATGAAAAAAATGACAGCAGCTTTTGGGGAAAACAAAAGATGTCAGATGAATCCCTCCTTGACTGAAGGGTTTTGGATACCTACTTTTTCCCAAGACATTGTCCTAACTCAGATTTCTAACTTGCTGATTTGGGTGGTCTACTTTAGCTTGTTCACCTTCAGCTAAAATACGGTATATCCACGAAAACCCAGACATCTTGGGTTACCAGTCTTCAGGTAATGAGCAGCCATGCTGTCACAGAAGTTTCTGCTCTCAGTGTGCCCCTTGCATTTGATGCAAATGGAGATGTATCACCAGGAGTGTGTGAAAGCCCCACTCCCCTTTCAGTATATGTTGGTTAGGAGTTTTCTTGAAAGATGTAGGTTTGAATCTTTGGGGCAGATAAGGGATTTGAACTTGTATTTTTTGCCTCTGTATTTTGCAGAACATATTTTAATGCTGTGGGATACATCTTAGGTAATTTAATTGATGTTACTCCAAATTAAAACCATCATGAAATACAGTGAAGTTGAAGACAACTTAAAATGAACTGCTCCCTAAAGAGAAAGAGGGAGCTCTTCCATTCTGCAGTGTAAAATTTGTGCTTTCTTATATCTTTTAGATATCTTCAGAGTACATGCTGCGTATCTGGTTGTAACCGGTGAGAACATAGTCAAAAAGTAAAACCTTACAATGAATTACGATGTACAAATTAATTATTTCTCCCAGTCACTTTATATGGGTGTAAAGAGTGTAGCATTTTTGTGGTTGCTCTGAAGATCGTTTCAGTTAAGTGGAGGTTTACGTATGGTAATACAAGAAAAGAAGACCTATGCTGTGAATCACATAGAGCATGCTAGAAGTAGAAACAAATTACAGAGGCACTCCAACAGCCCTCATCCACTCCTCTCCCCAAATACCTATCAGATTTAGATTTAAGTAAAATTTTCAAAGGGGATGTCTCTTCCTAGGTGTTAGGCTAAGATAGAAATTTTCTCATGAAAAAAAAAAGGGTGACAACCTATAAAAATATATCTCAGTACAGAGAATGGTCTTTAGAGCAATTGCATCTTATGCCTTTACTGTTATAGTGGCAAAAAGACATACACAGGATTGAAGTCTCAATCATTGACAAGTCATTCCCATAGAGTTTGAGTTGCTAAATTTAGATTTGAGGTGTGATTTTCCATAAAGCCTTATCAGTATGTGACTTAGAGATGAACTCATAATTTTAACTGAGGGGTGGAACTCCTTTTAATTTTAGAATACCGTAACTTACAGAGCTTATCTTAGAGGAAGGGTTTTCGTCCTTGGACTTTGACCCTTTCCTTTGTCTCTTGCAGTATGATAAACATCTGTCAAAAATGAATAGAAATGCTTTTGTGGAAGCTGACATTTTCATGTGTACTGAATTCCTGGGAGGGGGGAAATAAATCCCTGCTAAATATTTAATACAACGAAGCCGGGATTTTTTCAGCAATTCAGTATATATGTGAAAATGTCAGTTTCCACAAAAGCATTTGTGTTCATTCACAATGCACGTGGGAAACAGTAATCTTATATGCTTCTCTAAAGTATCTTTCTATAAAGGTACTTGAGGTGCCTTACAAACATTCATTAATTAAGTTCATCAAGCCTTTGAAAGGTAGGTGCATTTTGCTGATCCAGCATAAGAGAAAACCTAGAGCCCCAGAATGTCACCCAGAGCCAGGGAGCAGCTGTACTAGGAAATACATCCTTGTCATTCAGGCATTGCACTGGGACTTTGTGTAACTGTGCACCATTTGGGTCTCTGTCATGGGCTCACTATAATGTCTTGAGAAATCGTTTGTCTTTTCCTAGGTAAATCCTGAACATACTGTGATAAAGTAAAAATGATGAAGTTCTATTACATTCAGCTAGGTCAAGGTTTATGTCCTGCCAATGCACTTACATTAAGAGAGGAATTATATTTCATTATAAAACAAATTTTGATACTGCTCTAGATTGTTACAAATAGTCGTGCCAGTGAGTTGTTTATTTATCCAAAATGCTACAGAGATTTTAGAGATTTTTACCTCTAAAGTCTTGCCTGAGCTGCTATGCTGTACTGAACTTTTCAGAAAAGCTGAATAAAATTTGGGTGTAGATGGAGGTATAGGATTGAAATTAATTTTAATTAAAAGATAATTTTAATTAACACTGAAAAAGGCTCATACCTGAAAAGAATACTGGCTTCGTACGACCCTCTATTCTATATTGGACAATGGCTTGTACTAGATGCTTCACTGAAAGTGCAAGAAATCCCACAGTGGACAATTATGAAATAACCACTTGGCTAGGGCAGTCAGACCCATGACCCA
The DNA here is from genome assembly GCA_035590275.1 of Ibycter americanus. NCBI lineage: Eukaryota > Metazoa > Chordata > Aves > Falconiformes > Falconidae > Ibycter > Ibycter americanus. Next base: position 41,952,424 of record JAVJGI010000057.1, read on the forward strand.
CGTCCAAATGTTTTCATTTAACACAAATTGCTTCCACATCTTTAGTAATCAATTTGATGCAAGACAAAGTTAAATGTGTCCTGGAGATATGTAGCTTGATTCTTGCATTGTTTAAAATTCAATAACACCTGTCTGATTAAGGGCCTGGAAGCTGATTTGTTCCTCCCCTCTCCACAGTGAAAAAAAATTCAATTTCTGACGTTAAATCATGTAATAGCTATGTTGTTTAATTGCTGTTTCATCATTTACCAGTAATACTCAAAAATCTTTAGCAGGCATATTGTTGTTAGGGCCAGAGCAATAGTGTTGCTGTGTCTTTAAGTACAAAGTGGTGCAGTTGCCGAAAGAGAAAGGTATAATTATATTTCCGTCTAATTACTTTTGCCTTTGCAAACAGAATTCTGTCCCGCTATTCAGAGCTGTTTATATTGAGTGGAGGTGCAAATGGCCGAAACAGCCTGTGAAGTGACTGTTTCTGCTCCACCACAGCATGGCCTAATGCTGTCCCTCTGCTTTCTTCTGTGCAGCCCCCTAGCAAAATCCCAAGGGGATAAGGCTGAGAAGCATCTGTAGACTCGCCTTCAGCCTGCCCCGTGTAGAGCAGATCACAGATCCTTACAGCGTCCTCTGGTACGTTTTATGTGAGTGTCTGGTACTTCTGTGCATGCTTCTGTACCAACATCACATTAATTCATATAGCCTGATTCATATAAAGTTGTTACTAACTATACAGTAAAATAGCTTTTTACAATTACATACCAAGGGAAATGTATTAATACAGCTCCAGTAAAATAAGTTTAATACCTTGAAATGGATATTAGAATTAAAAATGGAGAGAAATGAATATTGGAATTAAAACCTGTTTAACAGATGTTCCATCTATTATATAGTTAATCTATCATTCTGTAAAAGCATTTAATAATCATTTGGTATATACACAGTAACTCCCTTATGAAAATCTAAATTAAATGTTTATTTGGGGATCTTAACCTAAAGCATTACAGAGGAAAGATTGTTATTGATTCCACACTGAACCCTAGGCCCTGTTAATTAATTGTGTAATTTAAATTCATTATTTATGGAATTAGTTAGCCAAAAAGCAGAAGCATTACAATATGTGTGTGTTGCTACGAAACATGCTTTCAACACCAAACATGCATTTTTCACTGGCCCTTGCTAAGCTGTATGTTCTTTTAGGAAGGTCCTACTTGCATTATTCGTGGGTTTTACCTTATTAATTGTTTTCGGAGGAAATAGATGTAGCTTTGCAAATAATCCATGCGGGTTTTTTTGACTGAAATTCAGGGACTGCAGTCCAAACCGCATGCTAGTTATAACTTCCAGAAAGGGCAAGAGAAGTATTATAATTTCAAGGTTAATCAGGCATCAGAAATTGTTTGGATGCTGACTTAGGGAGAAATGTACATACCAGGCTAGAAACTGTTTTGTTGGTTTGGCTCTTCTCCTTCCACAGGTTATCTGTTTCTTTGTTTTGCATCTGGATAAATGGCATGCAGATTTTATTAGGATTCTGTGCATGAATAGGACTTACTGTTGAACTGTAATTACTCCTTTACTTTCTCTGAGTTCCTCTTTCCTTCCCCAAGCTCATTAAAAGACCTCTCCACATTACCTCATCCTCCAAAGATCATGCCATGCGTGCACAATTACTGTTCTCTGCCTTGAAAACTGGAATTTACTGCTAAATACTTACTCTGGCTGAGTGGCAAAGATCAATACATTATCTGACTGGAGGCTGAAGCATGCTGTGACTCACCTTTACAGATGAAGAAATCTGAAACAAATGTACCTTTCTCCTAGTGGAAAGCTATTGAGGAATCTTCTGAGAGTTTCTGTGTGTCTTCTTCTGGTAGGATTTGCTCAGTTCATGTAAGTCTGAACAATTGTGAAATGATCACTTCAGAGAGAAACATAGCTTCTGTGTAGCTTGTGACTCCAGGGAACCTGAAGCACGGTACACAAGGCTGCTCCTGGACACGTGCAGGTGACAAGGCAAAGCTTACTCGATGAGATACTAGCTTGGTATCACTGGTGGCTGCTTTGTAGAGGCAAAGCTGCACATGGACTGTATTTTCTCTTATACTCTCTCTTTTTAGGTGGTGATGATAGCCTACATTCATGACTGTATGGCTCTACTTGGTGACCTCAAGGTCAGCCTCCTTGTTTCACATTGAACCTGTGTACTGCTGCCTTATGTTCAGCTGCTACTCTTTTATTCTCTGCCTTTCATGCCCCTGCGATTTATCCCAGTGTTTGGAAACAGTCTCTGGGAAGTGACACTGCTGCACGAGTATGTGAAATCCCACACAGCTGTCCTGAAGCTGATGAGTTGGAACAGAGCTGCCCCTAACCTCAAAGGATGATCTGACCCCCGAGGCTTGAGCTAAGCTATCTCCATCTCTTAAAGATAAGGAGATGCTTGCTTGGAAAGAGGGACTGTTCTCAGAAATGGGCCAGAATCCTCCTTCTGGGTGATAACTTTAACTTTTTTCCTCACATCACTTCACTAGCTCAACCACATGTCTATTGCCATACTGATGCTGCAGTAGTTTGTGCATGACAACTGTGAGGCAAAGGTGAGACCAAGGACTGTGGCAAGAGAGGCAGCTTATCTCCTGAGCAGGTACAGAAAAACTGCTGCAGACGTCATGGCATACGGCCTTATTCTTCATTAAAAGCTAGGTCTTCATTCCTCCAGTTCCTCAGAAAGGATCCTCTCTATAATTGGAGATCACACTGAAAAGAAATCATATCAATTCGCAAGGAAGCCTATACAGGTAAAATAAATTGTCTAGAAATAAGAAACAGTTCTTCTTGATGTTAATATTTGGCTTACGGTGCGCCCTGTCTGTTTTATGTTAAAGACTGGCAAGTATTTTACATGCGCTGAAAATACAGCTCCTAGTTTGTACAAAATGGCAAAGTTAATGCTCCTGTAGGGACCAAAACTGCTGCATTTCTAATATTTTCTTTTTAAGAGATTAATTTTACTTTTTCATGCTTTTATATGTACTAGCCTATTTACATACAGGTGGGTAGATAAATGTACACCTGCATATGCATATGCATGTGTGTGTGCATGCAAATGAACATATATTTACTGAGTACACATATCAACTCTACCGGTAGTAAATGATACATACTATTGCCTTTTAAAAGAAAATCCAACCCAGTTCTGTAATCTTTTCTTACATGTGTATAACTTTGAAATATGGGAGATAGTGGAAACTGGGACAAACACTGTTGGTACAAATTTTCTTGGTTTTTGTTTTCTACTTGTGGAAAAAGGACAATTTAAAATAAGGCATTTCAAGAAAGTGCTCAGTTATGTAAAAAAACCCAACCAAACAAAATTTGACACAGATAATAATGAAACTGAATAAAATACAATATGAAACGCTGGAAATTTGATATGGCCCTTCAGAGTTTCATTTTCATGGAAAAAAAAAGAAAAGAAAAAAAGAAACAATCTTTCTACAATTAGTTCTTTGTTAATTGCAATTCTAAGGTACCAGTAAGATACAAAGGATTTTCACCAAAAATCTCTAGACAGTCTCTAGTAAAAGTAGCTTTTACACCCAATAGTTCTGATTCTAGAAATGTATATGTATCAATGTTGAATATAACTGAAGTCTGTAAGTTTATTATAAGGCTTGACTTTTTTCCTATTTGCAGGCCTTTTTAGTGATTTTCTCCCGAACAGCCAATTATTAAAAGTTCTGACTTTGAATATTCTAAAGTAGGAGACTGAAAAGCCAAGGTTACTTCTGTAACACTATGAAGGTCAAAACACACCTGTTGCAAGTTACATGTGTGAGTAATAGACATACATACGCTATGTGCTCATGTCTCATATTTCCGTGTAGGAAATGCATGGGTTATGCAATATACATTAAGGTTACATAAATAATCAGAAGTACTTTTCATAGAATCCTAGAATAATTTTCCCACAATGTTTCTGAAATAAATTTTGTTTCCACTCCAAGTACTAAGGTGATCAACAATTGCCTGTCTAGATATAATTTGGGTATACCTTTCAGAGTGGATGGGATGATGAGTCATAGGTTTTAATCAATTCTATTTGTGTGCACTCATTCTTTTGTTATCTGTGTGTGCATATAACTTGCTTTACAGACTGCCTATTTCACCATAGCTAGTGAGTGGGAGAAGTTTCTTAATATATTAGCACTTCATATGTGTATAGGAAATGTGTTCCTTGGTCTCTATATAGTGAATTTGATTTCTACATGAAGTTGAGAGGCCAGAATCTCTGTGATTGTGTCATTCCATTAATTTCTCATGTTGCTTTGTGTATGATAATGTCCTTTGCCATTATGTTGAGAGCCATGTTTGCTTTTTTTTTTTATTATTTTAGTCCATTTCTACTCTAAAGTAATACTGCGGGAAAAGTAGCAAGCATAAATCAGAACACCAAAGTAAGTCCCACCATGCTACAGTGTACAAATAGCTGTTGATGAGTTTGCCATGCTTACTGAACTGAATAAATATAAAAGCTTTTCATGTGCACTCCTATTTTCAGTCCCAATACAGTGCGTTAACCTCAGAATATCAAATTGAATCAGGGGTTCTGAGAAGAGCTGCCTTCAAAGCAGTTAGAATGACACTCTTCATTACACTACCTAGATTTAGGTTTCAGACAACAATAACCAGTGCTTTCCCAACCTCTCACCTAAAGTCAGATAATGTACAGCCACCCAAATAAGTGACTGAATTTTCCTGCAAGTGCTTCTGAACGTCTGGAAATGTGGACTCTGTGGAGGCCCTGAAAACTGAGACTAAAATTGTTATGAAGAGACTTTACTGGATGAAATTTTTCCTTGCCAGGCACAAATAAACAGCTCTCAATAGGGTGCTCACCACACTGTGTGTCAGCACATATTATGCAGTCTGGTGCTGAGTGGATGTGTCAGCTGCCCATTAGACCACACTAAAATAGAATTGCTGGGAGCCTGAAGCATGAAGCATGATATTAGATAAAGTGATGAAATTTCACTCGATTAAAGAGCCAGGTCAAGGACAGTTACCTCAGGAAATTCCTTCTTT
>JAVJGI010000057.1:41967415-41978144 GCA_035590275.1 Ibycter americanus
AGTGGAAGGTGTCCCTGGCCATGGCAGGGTGGTTGGAACTAAGTGGTTTTTAAGGTCCCTTCCAACCCAAACCATTCTATGATGAAATTTATGTTGCTGAAAGGCTCATGCGTTAATTCATAATGTCCAACAAAGAATTCAGGTTACACGGATCTGAGCAATGCTGTTGCACTTGGTCTGAAACATTTTAATATCAAATAATAATGGAGAAATTTAAGTCTGCTACTGCAAATTTCCCCTGCCTTCTCTATCCCTGATAAGAGCTGTATAAGGTGAGAAAAATAAGATTGCTATGGAGAAACAGGAGTGATACCTGAGCACTAAAAAAAATTTACACAATTCTTCTGGTAGGAGGTGAGAGTGTGATCTTCCTGTCAGGCTGTGAATAGTGGGCATCCATGTTCAGTTTGACTAGGTTTAACTAAGGATGGAGGAGATTGAAGAAAAGTTTGAAGATAAGGTTAGAAGTTAAAAAAGAATTGGAGAAAATAGGTGCAAAGTGGGGTGTTTTCTCTGTTTGTTTGTTGGGGTTTTTTCTTTCTTTCTTTCTTTCTTTCTTTCTTTCTTTCCTCCTTTTTTTTTTATTTTTTCTTTTTTTTTTTTTGGTTGCATGTCCATAACCTGCAACTTTCTTGAAGTTTGCTTTAGTTTTGGCTTCCAGTGTGAACCTAAAAAAGGATCAACCAGTTCTCCCAGCATTTCTGCTGCATGGTTCATTGGAACCTGGGCAGATATAAATGTTTTGCGCAGCCTGGATCCCACACATTTTTCTTCAGTGTAGTTGATTTTTCTTTTTTTCTGTGTATCTTTCTATGTTGTACAGTTTACTGCCAGTGTATTACATGAAGCTGTATAAGTTGATTTAAACCTGCATCATGCAGTGAATAAATGAGGAAAAGGAGGGGAAAAATAAAAAAACCTCCTAAGGAATATTTTCCTTGGAATGGATTTTTGCTCTGAGTATAGATAATATAGGTAATATCCAGTAACTGATTGAAATCGTTGGCAGCTCATTCAGGAACAAGAATGTGGTAGAAGAAAACAATGAATTCAAAGTCCGTCATTCCGAAATGCTCTAGACTTTTATCTGATGCCAGTTCCATCAATTGCAATATGTATCTGTTAATACTCATACAACTCAACTGTGCAATGAAATAGCATATTAGCATTTAACCTGAAAAAATGCAGTTATTCAAAATTTACATAAAATTATGGAGTAAACTCCAAACAGGTCACCCTAGAAATATATAATTATGCTCAGCAGTCCTGTCAGCATGCATAGAAACAATTTTATTCCTAATCATCTTCTGCTTTTATTCACTCAGGAAGGTATCATTAAAATTTCCACAGAACAATGAATCTTAATAGGTGCTAATGCAATTGTGAATTATGGTAAATTAATCTCTGTACATTCAGATTCTTGTTGCCCTATGCAAAAGCAGTGTGAAAAAGGTAATATAAGAATGTAAATATGTATAAATGATGCTGTTCTTGTTGAGTGGTATTCTGTTAAAATTTACTTGGTCCACTGAAAAATTTCTATGGATAAATCCAGTACAATCATTAGATATGTAACTTCAATTAGCGTTTTTATATGTAATTTTAATTTATTGTTTATTTTTTCTTTACATCTAGGAATTTGGAAATCAATAATATGCATTATTGTATACAATGTGTAATATCCTTCTATGTAAAGAGATCTGTATAGTTATCTATTATGCTTTTATTCTTACTTGTATTTACCTAGTACTTTATGTATTACTGTACATTAAAGCAGTATGTTTTGTAGGTAGGATTTTAAAGTGATTTACAAGATCAACCTAAATGTTAGAAAATTCTTCTGGAAAATATAAGGAACATTAAGGAATTCACTTTAGTCATCATTAAAATGCAATCATTTCTTGGGTGGAACGGAGTAGCTGTTCACCAGAGTACTTTGCTCCTGAAGACAAAGCAGGAAGATTACTACCATGTTTAATTGAAACTACGGTTTGAGGATTTTAGAAAGGTGGAAAGTAATTGTTTGGACTGAAATTTATCTACCTTCCAATGGAAAAGTCACCAGAGGATATCTGAAGACCAATATATAGTTTGGTTGATGTGAGGTGGCCTCAGCCTAGCTTTTATAGTCTTTTCCCTCTTGGATTCACTAGAAGAGATAGCCCCTTTCATTACAGAGGCTGAGCTGTGACACTGATTCTCATTCAATGAGATTGGGCTTGTCTGATGAAGTCTTCCTCTAACTAACTGGTTTGCTTTTTATTTTTTCTTTTTTTCAGGTCATGGCCTGACTTCCTCTTGGTTCATGTTCAGAAATTTTCTTTAGGTTTTTTCATTTAAGAATCAAGTACCAAATTTCTCTTCTTGCCAATACACCTCTCCTTGGATAAATAACCCATACATTTTCTTAATTGGTAGTCTGGTCCTACACTTGCTCCAGTCTGTTCAAGGACTGTCCACTACAGGCAGCAGAAAATTTCATTAAGGAAAGGATTATGAAACTGCAGGTTTGGGGAAGAGAAAAAAAAAGTGTATTTTTTTCTAATGTGACTTTTGTTCAGTTACTGATAATGCAACACTTTCATCTTTTAGTCTCATCCATCTTGTCTGTTGCAACCACGCCCATGTCAACTGCAAAATATAACTCTTATGTACAGTGTGGATAATAACAAATCATATCTGACACACTAAAGGGGTACAGAGCATGTGTGATTGGACATCTTAATGCTGAAATTTTGTCAAACTAATGACTTCTTTTTAATTGCAATGTTGATGTTGATAGCGTGATTGGAATAACACAATTTGATTTGAAACAAATGTCTGGAAGGTCAAAGTTAACAGGAGAGATGAGTGAATAGGCAATTTCTTGAATAACTCGAATGCTAGCAGCATTCTAGCAATCAAACATTTTTGTTGATTCTTGTAACCTGCTATGTGAAGTCTCACTGCGTGATGGAGTTTAAGTGTAATATATTTATTTATACATTGCCTCGCCCCTAATGAAGTATATTTTCATGGAACTAAGTATGTGTAGAGTTTTATGATGATCTACAAACCTGACAAATTCTGTATTACAGCCACAGTGTTCCAGTACTGTGTGCCCATCTGGAACTTGTAGAAGAAGATTACTGTGGGGTCTGAAAATTATTGCTCATAACTATGCATAGTCAACTAGCAATTTCTATTTCAAATGATTCTGCTTGAACACAAGTTCCTGGTCACAAATGACAGAGGTGAACTCTTTAATTTCTCTTCAATAACATTTCTAGCAGGACGAACAAACTCCCAAAGCTCAGTGCTTCCCTGGGAGGTGAGAAAACAAAATCCAAAACAACTGATGAACCCTCCCAGACATGAGCAAACATGCATGGACTGAGAAAAGGAAAGTGGGAAGGGATTATTCAGTTTTGACAAACCCATCCTCAACTCATTTTTCTTTGAGATAATGTCTTGTGTAAATTCTACAGGACAGAGGAAATTATTCCATGATGGGCTAGAGAAGGAACAAATTGCTCAGACTCATTGTTCAAGGAACTGCAGTCCTTAAAAATTATGTCTTTGGTGACTAACATGGTCTAAACACTTCCAGTAATGCAGCAGGACAGGAGAGAGAATACTTGAACCCTGCATATATCTATGTGACTTCGCAAAAGTTTGGAGCAGTATTGACTTTTATGACTTCGTGAGTCTGAATCACCTCACTGCCACCCACTTCCTAACTCATAGAGCTTTCAATGGCCTCTGGAGTGCCAAGCATTCAAGTCACGCTGGAGAATCAGTAATGACTTTAGAAGTCTGACTGTAGATATAGGACCCATTCTCAAAATAAAGTATAGGTTTATGTGGTCATTACCATAAAAATTGTAAGATTTGCATATAGGTATAACACACAAATATATGAAATATGAGTTATTCTTTGCTCCGAAACAGAAATTCCTGTCATTGATGTAAATTCATAGTAAGACCCAAAGTAGCTAACTAAACTAAAATAATAAATGAGGACATGATGTAATTTGATCTTGTTTAACTTAGTAAAATGGCAGCTTGCACTTTTGGACTTTGGAACTTTATAATTTTACACGAAGACGTTACATTTATGTTTTTTAAGGGAAATATGTAGTCTTTTACATTTTTACACTGGGAGTCTTAAATGTATTTTATGTCTGACTGTTTGGAGTAGTCTTTCGAAATGGTTGCAACAAGGAAGTTTGATTTCAAGCTTGTTCAGTGTGTTCCTGGCTTTGCAGTTGACTAATGTATGGTCTTGGTCAAATTGTTTTTCTGTCTTTGTGCAAGTTTTCTATCTCATGAGTTTTATCAATCTCTTCTAATATTTTGAATTGATAAGGATAAAAAACCCATTTACTTTCAAATGTGCTTATATTTGATTTGTGCACAAATGTAGGTTGCACTGTGATAGCTCTTTGTCAGTCTCCCCAGTTGTATCTTCATCTTTCCCTCCTACTAGAGGCATGAAAGAATTTTAAAGACCTTGCTGGATCTTCTGACAGTGTGGGATTTGTAGAAAATTCTCTCATCTTTCAAAGAGTAATATTTTTCCCAGCCTTGTGTGACTGTTTGGATGAAAGAGCATAATGCAAAATGTCATTTTTTTGTTGGAAATATTAATAATAAATAAAGTTGAGAGACAAAACTGGCCACAACCCTGAGATGCTCAGAAGATTATTATAAAAATAGCAACTTTTAGGTTGGAGTTACTGAAAAATACTGTTGGTATTTGGTGTGGGGTTTTTTCCCTGTATATAAAAGAAGAAAATTAAATTAAGGAACAATAAGAGATAATTACTTAGAAACTTTTACAAATCAGGTAGCTGACCAAATAATATACAATATTTTTAGACATTTCTTATGGTGGCAGAGTGTGGATGAAATCACATTCATTAACAAAAAAACGACAAGAAAAGACTCATAAAACAGCTAAATAGCTCTAGAAAGCCTAGATAGTGCTACCCAGGCTTAGTTCCTAAGAAGTGCCTGTGTCAACTGAAGTCAGAATAGATTTACTGTTTTGGACTGAGTTGTTCATACTCATGTAGAGGAAATATGTGGGAAGAAGAGAGGAAAATTTATCTGCTGATCTAGCTGACTGATCATACATATAGACAGACAGATGTGCTGTTCACTGGACATCACTTATGAAAAGACAGGTATCTTTTCCAGACTTTTCAGCTTGGTTCAATTAGCAACAGTAAATGTGAGCAAACTGAAGGTCAGGAAATCCTGTACAAACAAGTTGTCGGAAGCAACTGCCATGCATCTAGCAAAATGACATATTCAACTAGGAAAGAACATTTCTTCATTGTTTTGCAGGAAAGGTCAAGAACAAACTTGACCTGAGCAGCAGATAGATGAAGTGCAAACTGTGCTGAGAAAGAGAAGTCTTTGTGATACAAATAATGCTGGGAAAGAAGCTAGCTGACTATTTCACTAAAGTAGTCAGTTTGTTATGAATAGCAGTGAGAGTAGCGTCAATTTATTGCCTGAGCATGAGAAGTGCCTTCATTTCTTTGGGGTCTGTCCCACTGCCTTTTCTTATATACAAAAGAATTCAGACGTGGAAGATATCTTTAATGTGCTTGGTAGCACAGGCATTTTTGTCCTGAGATTCTCTTTTCTATGTAATATAGTATGTACAGTTTGCATTTCTGTGTTATAGTACAGGTCATGGACTGAAAGACCTTTTTCAGGATGAGAATGTTGTGTCACACAGAGTGTGTAATAACATTTGTTTTTATTTCTGTAATATATGCTGACTGGTTATCAAATTACAAGCCAGCCAAGACTGGCATTCAGTTTTGAATCATTTTCTCAGAAACCAATATAAAAATATTTGCAACAGGAAAAGTGCACACAGTTTATAATGAGGTCAGTGAAGGCTTAGTGTTACCCTGTGCTTTGCAGGTGTGTCTATTTACTTGTTGCTTCAGGTCTTGGCCTTAATCCTTGCCTGATGTGTTGGTATCCGAGGTCTTTACAGAACCTGGCTGTAGAAGGTCTGATTGTTGAGCCTCACGATGATCAAAATCAAGTAAGTTATACTTTGAAAATCTGACTATTTCATTTGAAGTAGTAAATCAGTGTTCTGGTGTAGTTACCCTGCTGGGATAATACTAATTTCTGTTGAAGAAAGAACCACACACACACAACTTTTATCACTGTGACTGAGTACAAACTCTCCATTTTACAAAGATCAGATTGTTATGCCAAAATCAAGTAAAACGGGTCCAAGCTGTAGCGGCTTTGTGTAGTCTGTTTGTGAACCTGGGCAGAAGTGTAGGTTTTTAACAAAAATTCAGGCTTGCTACCAAGCGTTGCAATTGCAATTTGAGATGGGCCTAAAGTATAGCTGTTACCAAAAAAAGTTGGGTCTAAGTCTCTTGCAGGACTGAGAAACTTCAGATCTCAAAACGGGTTGTGAATTTAGTTCAGAGTGCCCATTCATTTGAACAGGAATTCAGAAATCACAGTGTTGAACTTTGGAAAAGTTTGGTGACACTTCTTACTCAAATGTGATGGAAGAGGAGGAAGAGAAAAAAAACAGAAAAGAGGAAAAGATATGTTATCTCTTACCAGAAGTTGGAATTGTTTCCACTCCCTGTATTCTGGTGTCTGACTCAGCCAGGTAGGAATAATACTGGAATTTCTTTAGATTTTATGTTCAAATACCTGGGTTTCATGGCTATATTTATAGTTTAGCAATGACTGGTAAGGATACAACACAGTATCTACTGGATAGTCATGATCCTTTTCTTTTTCTCACACATTAAAATCTTTGAAAGGAGCAACTTATCAGAAGAGGAAAGCAGGGACTGTAAAAAAATTTGCTTTTTCTTCAGTTGGTCAAAAAGGTTTTGAACTGTTGTTTAAATGTAAGAATTTTTCCTTCCACTTCCAACACACATACTGGTGTAACATCTCAGGTCCCCAACTCTCCCCTTTCCCTCTCTTTTCCCCTCCCTCAGATCTTGCTGTTTCAGGAAGATGATATGTGAGATACTGAAATCTCTATATCTTGTTTAGATGACAATGATTGTAATGAGAACTGAGAGAAGCTACTGGCAAAACATGAACACATTCCTGTGACAGGGACTGTAAATGAGGAATGTAAGACTGACACCTTTCTTGAACCTGTTTTCTACATTGAAAAAAAAAAAACTTAAAAGCTGGTTCCTGGGGGCACCCCTGCTGGCACCAAGTGTACAAATGATGTTTGTATTCCAGTTCAGAAAAAGAGAAATGAAAATATTTCATTGGAAGCTGACAGCTTTAATGAACTTTAAAGGTTAGCTTGGTGCTAGTTAGCATATCTATTCATGTCTCTATCAGTCTATTGAATTACTCAGCTGAACACGCACACAAAAGCAAAACTAAGGAAAAAACCCAAGAAGGCTAGCATTAATAATTCATAAATACTAGAGGCTTCTGATTGCCTTATTTTTTCAGGATGTTGGAAGTGTGCTAAGAACTGAATCCTGCTGGCTCCTAAGTTACTTCAGAAGCTCACAGAGCGACCCTGCCCAAGAATGTTAATGTTTCTGTAAGTGGTTAGCTACCAAAACATATTACGGATTTCCATCCCCTCAAGCACTTGTTCGTGTTTCTTTGGATTAGTATAAGGTAAGGCTTTTCATGAAATTTTTAACTGACAGTTTTTATATTTGAATTTCACAAGCCTCTGCAGACCATAAAGAACTCCAAATTCAGCCATAATCCTCTGTTACAAAGTAAATCAGATTTTTGGAACAGATTCCAGATGCCAATTATGGTAATAATGAGAATATACAACCTCCTTCTCTGTCTCAGCTGGATCAGTAACAATGCTGCTTTTGACAGGTTAACCTGTCTTAAAACTTTTTTGGGGGAGGAAGGGGAAGTAAATTAAAATGTTGATTATTAAATCTTTCAATTGAAGACTGAAGCTATTAACATTTTTCAGATTTAACAATTTTTCTGGGAACCAGTTACAGTAAATGTTGCAGCTGTTGCCTGACAATGAATTGATTTTAGGCAGTATTTATGAGGAATTGAAATGCAAGTTTTTGGCAATTAAGATAGTTTAGTGAAATACTCCAGCAGTGAGCTGATAATAGGGGGAGACAACACATTGAAATACTAACCTCTCCACTCAAACAGGATAAAAAAAGAGGTGGGTGACAAATGATAGAACAGAGGCTTTGCTTCATCAAGACTCTACTCCCATTATTTCAGACCAGATATAATGCCAGGTGCAATCCATTCTGCCATACTGGAAATATGTTTACTTTCCAGGCAGCTGTACGTGGACTTTTTTTTTTTTACTGTTTGGGAGAAAACTGCACATGAAAGAGGAAAGCAGCCCCTTTTCAGTGGCAGCAAGGCAGCACAAGGTGCTCTCGTAACAATCATTATCTTTGCCATACTAATAACAAATAGAATCTTCAGTGGGGATGAGCAGAAGATTATACCCTCAACCTGTGGCTCAAGCTTTGCTCTACCATGACAGCAGAGCATTGCTGGGGCAGGTTTATTGACAACACAGACCTTATGAATGACAAACTTGGCTTTGGGCAAAAGTTTACTGAATGGCATCTCTTTAGGATGGTGCAGTATCACAGTCTTTATTATACTGTTCATCTCCATCATCAGGTTAGTAAATCAGCTTTGGGTGTTTGAAGAATCTGCATGATATGAAATTAGTGAGATGAGAAACACAGTGCCATTTCCTGTGGGACACTCAGAAATGCTGTAGTGGGGACTGCAGGGAAAAGTTTAGAGCTTGGTTCAATACTGCTTTCAAATAACTGTTAATATGAGTTTTGTAAGCCATGCTGACTCCCAAATATTTACAACAGTGCAATCTTATTCCCACAATGAGCTCATGGATGCATATCTTATGTTGTAATAGATTCAGGTAGGACTACAGAGAACAGAAATGAAGTAATAAAACTAGTAGGAAGGAAAAACAACAGAAGATATTCAACCCTACTCTGCTCATAATAGTAGATGTTTTTATCCTCCTGTGAGGGCATAAACGGTCATATAATTACAAACAACAAGGTCCATATCGTGAGAATTCTTCATCTATCTATCTTAGAAGGTGTGTTCCTCTACACTGATACCTATTATATGGCTGAGTATGTGTGCCTCTAGTCTACTGAAACTATAAAGTAAAATGCTTTACATTAAATCACTGGTTTTTATAACAGACTCTGGAAGAATTTACCATATCTCTACTAAGGGATAGTAACTTCCTGAAAATGTTCTTAATTGATTGTTTATATTTATATGAGCACATTCTTATTTTGCTGACTTCAGTGGCAACCTGTCATCCCACTGTACCTCAGATTTACTTATTACACACTTACCCTTCATTATGGCTTTAAGCAAAATTTTGATTTTTTTTATGGTGCTTACAATTAGATTAAAACACCCCTGAACGTCTCAGACAGTTACAGTTTCACTATACCTAATGCTAGACTATGTTGTAGTGTCCTAAACGTGTACGTTCTGGTTCATTTACTACAATGAGAGAGAAGAGGAATTACTGAAATCATGACTCCTGTTTTGTACACTATAAGCAGAATTTTCATTTCATCTTCCATGAAAATAACTCTGGAGCAAAAAAGTACAGTGTACACCAAAGTTTATCACTTGTGCTAACTAAAGTCAGAATTACACTTTTTTAGACAGGATGAAAATATTTCAGCTGCTTCTTCATGTTGTGGGAACTATATTTGCAAGTATGTATTCTCGTTTTGTTCAAGAAGACCTGACTAGGTCAATTGCTAACTACAAGTGTTATTTTTTGCAACATTGCAGATGTTTTTTCTTGGTGAGAAGAGAACTAAAAAAGTCCTCAAAGACACATTTTATTTTTGCATTTTGATTTCTTAACTGATTCTTTCACTCAAAAGGAAAACCTGATTAAACAGTTGTTCAAGAAATACAGAAACAACATTTTAATTAAATGCACAACAGCCGTAGGTGGTTTCCAGCAAAAGGACAGCCTGTCCACATGCACATTTATTTTCTAATGGCAGTGATGACTCTGTACATCTCTGCATCTGCTTGAAGGAATATGATGTATTCCTCTTACATGTAGGATGCATTTCTGAATAGCAGAACAATACCGTTCAACAGTACTTGCTGTCTATTTCTATTGCAAGGAGGAGCTCCTTTTTTTTTTTTTTTAGGAAGTCCTGTTTATTGACATGTTGCTAGTTCTTACATGACCATTTCAGTCACAGGGCAACTGATCCATCACATTTCTCTATGTGCATTGCCCACAGGTTATACTATCGTGGTGTATTTAAATCAAAATGCTAAGGTAAATTTCCACCAGGAAAGAGGTGGGAATGAAGGTATTAAAAAGTGTGACAGTGAAAAGCTACTTCTCATAAAGATGAGAGACTGGAGAAGTTGCTCCCTGTTGAAAGAAACTTAGGAAGATGCAATGGCACTGAGAGGTGGCTGGGCAAGGAGGAAGGTGAGCACAAACCGTGCCATGTTTGTAAGCTGCAGCAAAGAACTTTGGCTCTATCCCCCGTTTTGAGTCAGCGTCATTAGGAAGACTGTCGCCAAATTTTGCGCTAGGCTGGACTAGCTTTTTAGAAGCTTTTCTGAAATAGTTTTTTCAAGGTTATGTAGCATGGTGTCCTAGTTATAGTGGCTGGGACCAGTTTATCATTGTGTGGGTGTAACTGGAACTGTGTATTCTATACCCTCTCTG
>JAVJGI010000057.1:42005470-42018200 GCA_035590275.1 Ibycter americanus
TTTTAATTTTTTTTATAAATTATTATGAGTTTAATTATTTTTACTCTGAAGTTCTCTATAGGTGTGCAGAGACTCTTTACCCTGAAATCAATTCAAGACCACTAATACCTATAAATGGTTTCATGTAATAGTCAAGTTATATCATATACAAAAGTCTTTGGCCTTAATTCAATTTTCCATGAAGAGGCAGCCACATTACAAAAAAACTACCTCTATGCTATTTCACTTGTGTTTACGTAAAATAGACAACTGAGCTGTTCCAGGGGTGTGTTCCTCAAAAGCAGTATGAAGGATTGGAATTGATATGAATTGGCATGCCCATTCACAGCTCTGCAGGCTATGTATTCTGTATGGGATTTTGGATAGGAGATTTCAGACTGCACCTCATATCATCATTGGTAATGTAGTTCACATGTTTTGCTACCTTATTTCTGATATGCTTTATTCTTTTGGACCAATTTCACTTCTGTTTTATCACTGATACTATTATAGAGGAATTTCATTAGTGCATAACTTCACATTTCTAAAATTTTTCAGAGTGGTTATTGCTTCATCATACTTTAGAAAATAATGTATGACTAAACTTTGATGAAATCACTTTATATGAAAAATATAGTGTACATTTTCAACCTGCATAATCTTAGTTTTAAAGAGATTTTCCAGCTCTTACAAAAAGAAAAGGTTTTCAGTTTACAAAACCTCCAGGAAGAAAGATACAGTCTGACACCAGATCTGACTTCATCACTGTTTGCTTTGCTATGAATAAGAGATACCAAAAAGGTAATAAATACTAGGAAAGAAAAAAAGGCTATGCTGACAGTGGAGGCAGGTTTAGGAGGGATTGGACTGACTGAGTGGCACAAAGGAGGAAGCAGGTGTTGAGCTGCTTGGGGAATGTCCATACACATCAGCAACATAAATCTCTCATCAAAACAACGTGACTGTGAGGGAGAAGGTAAATGACAACACAGGGTGTATCAAAATAAAAGACAGTGAGATCAAGCCTGGGGAGATCAGGCATATTCCTTGAAAACTTGTGACTTCCATAGCTATTTGGATGCAAAATTATGCAGAAACTATTTCTTGACTTCACCATTTGTGCTGAGGAAGGGTAGTAGTGCAATATGCAGCTTTTTTGAGTTGAATTTTCTGCAGGACAACAGGAAGTGGCTATAGGCTCTTGCCCAGTCCCTCACGCTGCTGCTGCTGCTACAGAAGTCATGGAGGGAGACAGGGAGGTTGATCATTGATAGCACAGGAAATTTTGTACCACAGCAAGGCTTTATTTGGTTACATTCCCCTCCCACCATCCTAGCTTTGTTTTTTTCTTTTATGCAGCCTCATGCAAACCCATGGAAACGTTTCATCCCTGAGTTAGTGCTCCATGTGAGGTTGTTTATATAAAGTTGACTTCCTTTAAGAAAGAAAGAAACCATAAATACTTGTTAAGCTAGAAAGGCTATTGCAGGTCAACTTCAGGTACCTGTACCTCTTGGCCTGAAGACTTTGGAAAGAGTGTGGTAGCATGTACTGGTCCTGCATCTACGTGTGTTAGCCTGTAGGTGCACATGAACACACAGAGCGTAAAACCTGGGGAAAGCTTCCCAAGTTCATAATCTTTTACCTGATGATCTCCTAAAATCAGTAAGATTGATGCTGTTTCATTGGTCACCATGTAAAATAACCTGTCATCGGTACAGAACGTGATGTGCAGAATATCAGTGTAACTTGAAATTCATAGCACTTTAACACCTGTTTCCATAGCTACAGTGTAATCCAGACATCTGAGAGGGCAGCCTGCCTTTGCCAGGCCTGTCATTTCAGGGAAATAAATTAAGAAAACTGATTGCAAGCCCTGGATTATACAATTTCTTTAAAGTATAGCAAGCAGACCTGAAATCTAACCAGGAATGAACATCATTTGGATGAAATGGATAAACCCCATTTCTTGTAACCTTTGTAGGAAAATTTGAATATAGCCCCCTCCATACCTTTTTTCCCTCCCACAAGCAATATTGTGTGTTATACCTGGCGGTGATAGTTGCAGGACCATTTTTTGATTTTTGAGAGGTTGTACTGTATTCTTAAGTGAAGGTCTGAAAAAACTAAACAGATGGAAAAATAGGAGGGAGCAGGCATAAGAAAGAGATACAGTTAAGTGAATGCTAAAGGGTAAAGCTTCAGTGCCAGACAGCTATTTGCATATGCACAATATGTTTCTGTCTAGAGGCATATTTTCTCAAAGTCTGTGTGTATATTTCTATGACTCTATATTTATCTGTATTACTGGCAACATATGTATGGCTATGAATAAAGTTGAGATGTTTGCTGAATGATTTATGATGCTGCTTAATTTTATTATTTTATTTTCTTTACATACATACTGGTATTGAGAAAGCATTCCGTACAGGTAGAGGAATCAGAAAGAAACACAGGCATAATTTCTTGAATGCAAAGCACTGGAATCCACAGAAGATGCAGCTATATACATACTTTGTTTAGAGGGCAAATATATAATGGGTATGCATGCGTGTTTTCTAGGCCAGTTCATTTGCAAAATGTTTAATGAGGGACTGAAAGCTGTCCTGATATTTGTAGGACTGAGGAGCAAGGCTATATTCTGCAAAGATGATCCTCTGCCAGCCAGATTTGGCTGGCAGAAAGGATCAGAGGTTCTTTTAAAATATCATGTTTTGCACCCAGTACTTTGTGACAACCCAAGAGAGGAGGAGGAAAAAGCTATGTACAGGTCTCATAGCAGCTAACCGCATGAAGTAACTGTCCAGGTGTAGCACTGCAAAGCGTCCATGTGGGTAAATATTTGCCATGATCCTAGAAGAGCTGTATTACTGTTGTGTTTAGCGAATGGGAATACCAAGTATGTCTATAGTGGAGAGTGGGAAATGCATTCTTTGACTATTAGGTAATTTATCACCAAATGATTTATAAGGCCAAATCACATTTGATTACTTACATCAGTAAGTACCAATATAAACAAGACAACTTTGTATGATTTTAAGTAAGCATAGTCTTGTACCTATTCTTTTAAAAGCAACATATTTGTTTGGCTTTGCTTCTATAAATAAATCATTGTCCTTGTATTGGCATTAATGTAATGGTATTGTAATGTCATATTTGACTTTTCCTTTTATAAAACATTTCACTGGTGAACCGTCAACTAATGAGCTGAGATAATATAACTCCAGGCTGAAATATGGCTTAAATACTTGAAGGACATAGCCAGATAAAATCAATGTTTCTGTTCCTGGGCATAGTGGTGGGTTTTTTTTTTTCTTTTTTTCTAGAGGTGGATATAAAGAGGCAAGATACATTGACTTTGACCTGTCAGGCTGAAGCTATTACAGTCTGCCAAATCAGTGATCCATAAGCTAAAGATTCTCAGTACAAGCCTTGACCCAGTAAGCTGAAATGTCTTAGTAAGAGTTGTTACAGACTTTTGAAAGAATAATAAAATGGATTCTTTGCAGTGCCTACACAGTTAATAATTCAGTAGTCTGAAAGGTCTCTGAAGATACTGCTCAGAAGTAGTAAGTAAAGAACATATTTTTATACATCTTCTCATTTCTGTGGTTCTAAAGGTGTGGGATTTCTTTTTATATTTCCTGCAGTTTGCAGACAAAATAATGTCTCTAGAACTACATTAATTTTGGTGGTTTTTCATAATTCATAAAAGGAAAAGCTACCTGAATCAATTAAATACACGGTTTGATGTGTTCTTTCCTTTTTGTCCCTTCAGAAAATCTGAATTATGATTCATATTACATTGCTAAATATATATTTGAAGCTTCAGAAGGTTTCAAATTAGGTCAGAAATCCTGTTTGTCTCATGGTTTAATCCTTAGCTAATCTTATTACAGTCTTAGTTCGAGCAGTAGATACTGTAACTCCAGATGCTAAGAGTCATAATTTCTTCTCAAGGTTCTGTAGTGACACTACTTCTTGGTAGAAAGAAATCAAAGGACAACAGTTTAGGAAGTTCCAATGTGTCTGTGTGATGGGAGATAATAGCATATTTTAGAATGAGATACTAATCCAGTACTTCGGATGACTTTATTGCTCAGTAAAATACTAAGTCATGGTTCAGCAAAGACAAGTCTAGGTGAAAGTCCTGACATTGCTGAAAATGAAAATTGTTGGGTCTGCTTGCCTCTGAGTCCAAATGTTGTGTCTGTTTTCAACTTTGTCCCAGAAATCTATACAATAAAATAATGAGCTTGTGGGACGGAAGGGTGCTGTAGGGGTAGTAGTTTTATCACAAGGTAAAGACATAAAAGAACAATTTGGTGGAAACAATTTGTGTTAACAGAATAAAGAGTTTTTTCTATTCAAGACCTAAGTCTCCAAAGAATAATTATGAAAATTAAAATACATAAATAGATCTAGAAATTGACAATAGTTACGAATTACCATTGCTTGGGCAATAATGAGACTAAGCAATTATACAGAACATACCTGATATCAACTTTATCACAAGATTCAGATCACACAGCCTTCCTCAAATATCGTAGCTGAGACTGTAAAGTTGCTATACCTGTTTGTTGAAAAACTTCCTAGTTTAATCACATCTTAGCTTAGTCACATGAAATTCAATCTTGAACAGTAACAGAAATAACATGTTGAACAGTAAAAAAATTAAGAGTAACTCAGGCACTTCTTTAAAAATAATTATTCCTGCATCCTGGAGGATGATAATGAGTTGATAGAGATCCACTTGAAAGAAAAAAGAAAAATAGAAACCTAGTTAATGTTAATATGTTAAAATGCTTATTTTAAAAGAGGCATAAATTTGGGAAGATGTATAAGAAAACCAAGAAACATACTTTCACACCGCATAGAGTAGAGGTTAAGTTTTTTACGGATATGTGTAGGTCTGGAAAGATGACCTCTCATAGGTATTTCTTTCAGTCTGTGAATACATCACATAATTAGTCTTAATTCTTAGGTCCATAAGAGTTTTTCCAGTCTCAGAAACATTACCTCTCGAACCTTCAATGTGCTTCCAACCTGAAAGCTTGTCGAGAAATTTTGAACTTGTTGCAAGTGGAGGGTAGTTGGAGTCTATTAAATATCAGGCAGAATTTCCCATAGTTTACAGATAATTACTTAAATAGAATTAAAAGAAGTCCTGAATGTCTTGTCTCCTCTACTCTGAAGGGTATCCTAAAGATACGCTCTACTTTACAACTCCATCATTAACTTGCAGATATGGTAAAGTACAAAGTTGCGATAAATATCTTACTTCTTTAGTTCTTTCTTTCTTACTTTCCCATTTTGCTCACCATATTCAGCTTTCTATTTGACTAGACTTTTCTTACAGCCCATCTAAGAAGGCAGCAGTTGTTGGTACTGTTAGTAATTGTGGCAGATTTTGGTTCTTCAGAATGTTTGCAGATAATCAAGACACAGACTATCTCCCTTGCAGTGCCATTTGAGGTCAAGTGGCAGCAGGTTGCACATCAGTGCTTCTTCATAGACTTGTCTGTTTTTAAGCAGTTTTCTATCAGCTTTCAAAATGGACAAAGACACATTAACAAAGAGGGAACGTGAGCCAAAAGGCAGCTTGTCCAAAGCTCCACTGTGGCCAAAGACGTTTGGCATTACTTGCCTCAGACTTGCCATCAGCCAGGTTATTGATGTACTTAGCTTAGCAGAAATGACTGCTGTTTCACAGAAGACGCCACAGGCAGCACTTTGCAACATGACCTTCATCCTCAGTGCAGCTGAGGAACAGCCAGCCCTCCCCTGGACCAGGAGCAGATGGTAAAGGGAAAAAACCAAAGCTTTTGCTACCTACAGCTACCGCCAGCAATTCTGTAATACCTTTGATAGTGTTCAGGCCTTTTGCTCTACCCTGGCCCCAGAAATTACTAGAGTGCTCAGAAATTCTGCTGCTCCCTTTTATCTTTTAAGAGCACAGCCTGACTTGTTGACATTCTCTCTCTCTCCTTTCTCTCCCTCCCCTGCAACAACCCCCCCACCCCCCCACCCCACCCCCGGCTTGACTCTATGAATAAGAGAAAGAAAAGAGGGAAGAAAAAATTTCCAAGGACGTGAGATTTTGTAAGGTTCTCTCCTAGCCTCCTACCTGAGGTTCAATCTGTTTAAATAAATGGCATGGCAGCAAAAGCTGGAGCTGGACCTTGTTCCATAATCCAATTGCCCAGAGTCAAAATGTGCCAGAGGCAACATTTGGTGATGGGATTTAAAATCAAAGACCACTCTCTCTTGCAGAGCTGGCTAGAGATCAGGGCTGATGCTGGGCTGGCTCTGCAAAGGTGGCATAGGCTTTTGCCACCCGGGGCTGGCATGTGTCGCAGGCAGCAGCTGCTGATTGGATTCAGCATCACTACTTTCCTCCTTAAACACAAATAGCTGGGCAGCAGCAGCTTTGGGAAGAGAAGCATAGAGTTGAGGAGTATTTGGACTGTCTTGTTTGACATATGAATCTAAATATTTCTAAAAATTAGCAAATTCTTCACTCTTTTCTAATATCAAATTCATTTGGTGCTCTGAGATGAGGGAATGGAGTGGACCCACCACTATTTCTCCCACCTTCCACCTGAAAGCACAGTATTTCCCAGAGGTAATTAAACCTCAGAGCAAATCTGACCTAGTGCTTTTTCACAAGACTATGCCAAGCTCAACAATCAGACCCCTGGAAAGTTTCATTGTGGTGACGTTAAGACTAATCTTGAGGTCTCCAAGTGTAAATCTAACCTCACATGTCTTTCTCTAGGTTGACAAGTCATCTCAGGTTGCCCAGAGCTGCTATGAGTCTAAAAAATTTAACAGCTCTTTCTACTTGTGAAAGAAGGAAAATGTGATGATGTCTTTGCAGTTCATTCAGCAGTGCTTTCCCTGAGTTCTCCTTAAATTAGTTAGTTGCAGTTAGGTATTTTTTTGGAAACATGACCTAAAAGAATGCAAATATCCAAGGGAACTTGTGCCTTCAGAGTTTGTAACACATGTTGCAGTTTGGTGGAGTAAGGCAGTGTGTGTGTTTTCCAGGAATTTATTAAAAAGTAAGTAGACAATTGAACACACATATGATTAATCAACAGAATGAAAGGCCATAATTAAAAATTGAATCAAAGTAGTTTAAGAAAATTGAAATCATGCTGTGAAGTTGAGATTGTTTTGCATAGATTTGTACTAAGACACATGATGAGGGATTTGCAATCTTAAATTAACAAGAAAATTAAAAACTAAGCCAGTACTTTAGGCAGTCCAGTGTGTTGACTCAAGTAAGTGGAGTACATGTGTCTGTAGGACTCACACAAGAAGCCAGCAAATGGTAGCCTACCTGAAGAGGTAGCCCAGTGGAAATCCCTTGATTCATGATAAGGACACAGTGCCGGTGCTTAGAGTAACTCTGATTTACCACTTGCCATCATTGATGCTACTTTCTTTGTGGTTTTATTCTTTACTGTGTAAAACAACAAGGTCTGGAATCAAAGCAAAGGTAATGGATTTAATGAGTCAAGAATGACATCTTTAACTTGCAACAGTCTATTAACTCATTTAATGGCAATTTGGCATACAGAAAACCTTTTCAGGAAGCTATTAAAGAATTCTTCCTCACAGAGATGTGCACGCATCTATTCTCCATACACAGACATATCAATGACAGAATAGAGGCAAATGTTTAATAGAAATTAAGAGAAAGGTGTAAGTTTTCTCAAGTATCTCACAAAAATGTGATTTGTTGTCTGAAACTGAAGTTCTGTTCAGGCTTGAAAATGCAGAATCATTTGTCCCTGGATGGAAGAGTCCTAGTTGCTCACTTCTACCTCCATGTGGTCTATTCAGAAAAGGAGGGACAATATAACTTTGTCTCCTCTTCATGACTATAGGAGGACTATTCTTCTGCACCTGTTTTTACTCTTTGAATTTTTTTGCCTCATGTGTCTGCTTTGGAGCTGTGTTTAACAGATTCAAAGTCAGTTAGGTGAATGTATGTTTTCTGAACCCAGCCTCCTGCCTGGTCTCTAAGCACCTCTAAGCAGGCTCTGAGGATTGTGGCTCCATCACTGAAAAGGTATTTAATCAGATCTGCTTGTATTTTCTGCAGATCAGATTTTAGTCTAGAAATGTGAAACAAGATAGCAGAATTAAGAGAGACATGCTTTTTCTGTAATGTCATGTGTTCGTCTATGTTCTAGCATTTCTTGCATTATTTTGGGCTTCTCAGTAAAGAATTGGGGACTGAATAAAAGTAGATTTATTATTTGTGTTTTAAGTCAAAAGCCATTAGGACAAACTGTGTTTGCAGGGAATAATTTCTATTTGTTACTAAGAAAGAGCTTTCTAGTTTTATCTTTAAGCTTGGACTATGATCTTTATGTAGTCATTGCTGCAGGTTTTCATATAGTCAAATGAATTATGTGAAAACAATTAGACCATACAGCTCTTCTTCCAAGATAAATTCTGCTGTATCCCCACGAGGATTACTGTTGTCAGTCTTCATAGTAAAATCAATGCAATTGTGGAGGCAATGCTGTCATTAAACATCAGTTGCAGCTTGACCTTTGAGCTGGTGTAAATTAGAAGAGTTTTCTTCATCTGTATGTACTCAATATGAAAAATATTTTTACTTTTTCTACCATTAATTATTCGATTTGGGCATTTACCCTGTTTTTTTGCTATAAATGCTACTTCTCTTCCTCAGAAAAGCACTACATCTCAGAATTTTTTTTTTTAATCTTATTTTTCAATTGGGAAGAAATACAGAAGTATAAAACCAGTATAACGATGAAAGGTGAATTCACAGAAAATATCTGCAACATCTAGTCACCCATCATAAACTAATAAATATACATAGGTAAATAGATTAATCCGCTTCCTGCTATCCCTAGAGTGTAGCTCTACTTGCTTTCTCGACTGAACAAACAGATGATGGATAACTCCATTCTAAACACAGTGGTTTTTGAGATACTTCCAAGTACAATGGACCTGGTGGCAGAGGGCCGGAAAGATAGGGCTGCGTGCTGAATCTGCCTCATGGTCCTTAGAAATCTAGTGAGTCCGGCTGTGGGTGTGTGGGCACCTGATTGTTAATTGAGCCTCCCAAACAAAGTGCCATTTACAACCACAAGTGCTCTCTGGTGGGCTGTAGGTCCCACTGCTGTGCATGAATACTGGAAGAAAGACTTCAACTGGATTATGGAATATTACTGAAGGTTTGCTAAGGAAGAATCTGAGTGAAAATTTGTGAGACAGAAGTATCCATTCCTGCTTATTTTTAAAACATGTTTCAGGACTATGATTGCAGGAAAGGGATTTGCAAACGCTGTGCTGAAATTAATTGGCTTAACCAACCTGTCAGTATGAAGCCTGATAAAGTTGTGAAAGATGGGAATATCTTGGTAAGCAAGCTCTCATACATTGTTTATTACGTAATTTCTATTATATGTATTTATGATATAATATTTATCTGCTTGAACAATGATAATAAATTAAACAAGGAAGAAGCGCTCTAAGCATGCCACAGTTTCAAGATGATGGAAGGCTTAAATAAAGTTACTTGTGGGGTTTTTTTCTATTCTGTCTGTTGCCAGTAATCAATGGTCTTTGAGGGGCTTTCACACTTTAAAGATTAAACATTTTCATTGAATAAGTATTAAAAAAGCTCTGTTTTCCTCTCTTCTATAAAACCACAATCTAGATAACTGCATTTAGCAAATGTTCATTCATAATCACGTACATACAACATCCATGCTGTCTTATTGTTCCTTATGAACTGATTGTTCTTTATATATGACAGTTTTGACTGACCACTTCATGACGGTCCCAACTAACTACTTCTGCTTGGCTCCTCAAATCAGAGCGCTTGATGATAAATTAGTAAGTTGGCCATGAGCTCCTGGCAGAGAGAATAAGATATGCCAAGCATAGGCTGAATTGAAAGTTATCACACCTGCATATTCTGTTCTGTAAAGAATTGCATTCTGTAATTTGAACCAACTCAGTTTTATTGCTTGCTCTTTAAAACAAGATTTGATTTCCATATGGGATAAGTCATGTGAAGCTGTTCCTACACATCAGGTCTGTGTAACCTGTGGTATTTCACCTTTCCTGTTTCTTACAATTCCTCAAACTGTCCTCACATGGAAAATGATGGAATTTTACCCTTTTGAAGCCAATCTCACTGTTTTGTCAGCACAACAAGTTGCCCAGACACATAGAAGTAGTTGCATAAATGATACGTACCCAGCATCTATGCTGGACAGCAAATAGGTGACAGCAATTTCACTTCTCAGGTGGCATTCTCAAAATCCATTTCCACTGCAGTGATTGATCAACAGTAATCACTTGCTTTCTCCTGGTCAAATAAGGAAACTTCATAGATTTGAGGATGTTAGAAATTAACCTGGTTTTTGCATTGGATTTTTCAAATATCCTTTTCTTTTTATCAAAACCAAAAGTTGGATCAAAGGAATGTGCCTTTGAGTATACAAGACTGAACTAACTACTGTGCTTAGTCCATGTGATTTGTCAGGGGCATCTACATGCTTTAAACAATGAAAACATGTTCTCTGTACAAATAAATTTGGCTTAGAGAGCCCACCAGAATTGTTTCCACTGAAAAGATTTTCTCATAGTTATGATATAAAATTGGACATAGAGCAGTGAGGTTTGCTTTAGTTAACTATCTAGTAATAGTAATCCAGAAATGATTCTGAACACGTCTGTATTTTGTGAAGAATATATGTCATGCTCGATGTGACATGTGAATATTTAAGTCTGAGAAGCTTCCAGCAGTTCCACCACCTTTATAAATATTTTATGGCATAATTGAACTAGAAAATATTTTTTCACAGAGCTTTTAAATGGGTTATTGCCATAATCTGGCAAAAATATTTGGAGACAAGCTATTTTTAAAGGGGTATTTACTCAAGTATGAATTTATATTACATGGTTTTTTTTAAGTCCCAAGAGAAGTGAGACTTTTGACAGGTGCAGTAAACCACTTTCCACCTGCCAAAGGAAACCAAGATAGTAACTTCATCATACTGCAAAATCATGCTGAAATTATCTAGAGAAAATACATTAGAAAATAGATCTAGAATCGTCTAGGATGTTTTTCCTCTCCTGTGCTCACTTGAAAAGACCAGCTCTTGTAAATAAGGTCTCAAATGCTCAGAGCATTAATTGGCATGAGATTTCCTCCTTTGCTGTTTTTGTTTTCTACCCCCTGCCCTCCCTTTTTCTATTTTATTATTTTATTTTATTTTATTTTATTTTATTTTACTTTATTTTATATTTTGTTCTTTTTTATTAAATGTACCCTGGTCTCCTTTCTCAGAAAAGTCCGCAGTCCGTAGATGGATTACTTTCAACTTTTCCTTGTACTTACATGGCTTTATGTAGCAAGACACTTTTGCTAACAGCCTTACAATTATAGGATTTCTGGGGATAATTTTTTTTGTCCAAGACCAAAGCAGAATCAATTAAAGACCTGTTTTAAGGGATCATTATCTGCTTCTTGCTGACATATTTTATTGAATTTTGATTTAAAATCAAAAAGGAACCATGGACTTAAAGCCATATGAATTAAAGCTACATATGCAAAAATGATATACACACTTCCTGCTTCTGTTGCTGTTACAGAACTGGGAGCTAAAATAACCCAAATGAGATGAAACACATAGCAAAATAGTATTTTGTATTGTAAATTAATTTTGTAGTACCCAACTGCATGACCTTGTATATCTTCTTAGGGATAGCAATGGAATGAGCTTTGAGGGTTAGCTTTAAAAAGGCATGCCCTCTCCATATAAATCAAACTTATTCATACATTGATCAATAAAACAAGACCTAGAACAACTCTTGAAGGATTCTTGTTATAATAAATTGCTTCTCTCACATAATATAATCAGTACAAACTCTTCAAGGTCCTTTTCTGCAATCATCATGGAACCATCTAGATGCATGTGCACAATAACAGGAAATGGGATCATAAATACAAAGAAGAAGTCATTTTACTGTTTCTCAGACAATCTGGAAGTAATTCAGTGAAATAAATGGATTTCTAAGTGTAGACTTTCTGCTCTCCCTCGCTGCAGTATAGATTATTATTTCCATGGACGCATACAAGCTAGAAGTCTGAGGAAAAAAACACCAAGCCCACTGTTGTTTTAAGATTACAGAAATCCAGAAACCCTAAAAACAGATATGTTTTTAACAGCTGAAACAGAGTATATTAGGACTTGAGCACCATAAACTTGAAAGTGAAAAACTCTAAGGGCAGGTCAAGGAAGAAACCTCTCATTCATCCCTAACAGAGGTCTCATGGAACTCCTAGTGTCAGGATTGCACATTCTGGGGAAACAAAAACAATGCAGTCCAAAGGCTTGAAAGTTGGGGTTTTTTTCTGTCTTAAAAGTAAATTTACTCTCATATAAGTGTGCCTCTGCACACGTCTAAGCATGTATGTGTTGATAGATCCTGATTTTTAAAATCTTGCCTGAATCGGCAGGGTGGGAAGGAGCGTTGGTTAAGTTACAAACTGTGATTTGAAATTTGTAAGTTTCCTTTGCAAAAATCATGGTCAAAGAAATTCAGGAGCAATGAAAGTGTGGAAATGTGAATCCAGATCTTGCTATTTAAATCCGATGCTGCCATTTGAATCCATATATAACAGTAGCATGTAAAATATCTTATTTACATAAGCTTTAATGACTCCATAATTCATGAGTGGAGGAATCAT
>JAVJGI010000057.1:42055269-42069619 GCA_035590275.1 Ibycter americanus
CCCCTGAAGGTTGCCCAGCTAGGAAAGCTGATGCCCTTGTGAAGGGGGAAAGCCTGCTCTGCAGGCTGCTTGCCATCTTCTCGTGGCCTCATGAGTGGGTTTTAACCTCAGGCTTGTTGGGTCCTGTGGTGAGAGGCTGGTGCCCCAAGCACAAAGTCCCAGCACTGCAGTGGGGGAGCTGTGGTGAGCTCCTTGATGCCAACAGGGCTCCCTGACTCAGGTCCTCTGAGGGCTCCTTTGAGGGTTCCTCTCAGGGGAGAAGGACGTGCCCCTTGCCACTGGAGGGAAAGCCCCTGAGATGACAAAACAGCTGAGATTGGCAGGGACCTTTGGAGGTCACCAGGACCAATGTTCCCACTTAAGCATGTTCACACAGAGCAGGTTGCCCAGGATCCTGTGCAGGTGGTTTCTGAGGGTCTCCAAGGACAGAGAGTCCATGAGATCTCTGGGCAACTTGTTACTGTGTGCATTCACCCTCATAGTAAAAGAGTGTCTCTTCATGTTGAGAAGGAACATGCCATGTTTCAGGTTGTGCCCATTGGTTTTGCTCGGTCACTGTGCATCACTGGACAGAGCATGTTGAAATCTTTACACCCTCCCTTCAGATATCAGGAGACCTGGATGAGGTACCCTCTGAGCCTTCTCTTCTCCAGGCTCAGCAATCTTCAACTTTCCTCCTATGGGACGTGCTCCAGTCCTGTCATCATATTGGTCCAGCCCTTGGCTAGATGCTCTCCAGTAGATCCATGTCTGACTTGTAGTGGGGAGCCCAGAAATGGGCACAGTACACCAGCAGTGTCCTCATCAGTGCTGAGGAAGAGTGAAGGATCACCTCTCTCAATCTGTGGTCAACATTCTTTCTCATGCAGTCCGGCACACCCACTGGCCACCTTTGCCACATGAGCAGAGTGGTGGCTCTTGTTCAAAATGCTCTTCTTCATGCCTCTTGGGTCCTTTTCTTCAAGGCTTCTTTCAATCTGTTCAGCCCCCATCAAGTACTGGTGCATGTGGTTGTGCCTCCCCAGGTGCAGGACTCTGCACTTCCATTTGCTGAACTTCATGAGGTTCTTCTTTGTCCATTTCTCCAACCTGCTGTGGTGCCTCAGTTTTTTTCTCAATGAAAAGTGGTGGCAAGCGCATTTTGTTGCATGATTTGACAACACAGAGCAATTTATTTGTTTCTCTAGGTAATGAGGTAGGTACATAAGTGTGTTATGAGAAGAACATGTTATTTCTGTGGTGTGAAGTAGCTTTGAAAAGTCACGTGTGTACTTACAGTATTTGTCAAATATGTTCGGTAGTTTACATAATGTGTATGGAGACAAAATGTTCATTATTGAATACAATAGAACATCAGGAGCTACGTTGTTTTTTTAAAAATATTTTAAATTATGTAAGGCATTTATGTCTGCTGTCATCTGTTCTACTCATTTTTTTCTGTGAAAATTGTTCACCCATATGATATCAAACTTTGGTCCCTCCCCAGCCCTTTCTTCTTCTCCACCATTTTTATCTTCTTTCTGCCTCTCTTTTTGCCTTTATCTTGTCTTCTGGCTGCTGCTGTCACATTGTTTTGAAGCACAGGACAGGGCTCTTCCCAGAGTGATCAGAAGTGTTATTCTTCAGCCATTTGGAAAGCTGAGGGACACACAGGTGTTGGTACAGTGAACTGAACTTATGTAATGGAATTGCAGTTAAACCATTGACTTTCACAGTGTTAGGCCATATGCTGTTAGGAGATACAATTTTGAAGTCAAACTTAAAATAGCCTTGTCATGTTGAAGTCCTACAGCCTTATTCTTCCCTGACATTTTCTTTTTTTCTTGCCCAGAAGAAGCAGTTTCAGTTAAACAAAGTAAACTACAGCCTGGGATGTAACAACTGGCAAAGGTTCATGAGCCTGCAGTTTTGGTTGTGTTTTTCCCCTGTTTCATGTGCTGACTTGATGTGTTACCTACCTCTGACAAGTATCGCAGTGAATTTTCTAATCTTTAGGTAGGTTACAGAAGTGGCTGCTATAGAGACAAATCCTAGTAGCTTTGTCCTCTGCTGTGTTATTACAGGGTCATGAGGGCCAGGGGGAATATGATCCATCATTGAAAGCTGCCTACGGAGCATGCAAATATTTTGCTGTTTCAGTATGCCCTCATTCATAGGGTTGGCCAGTTCCAGGCATGAACAAGGACATGGTCTCATTGAGCTAGAGAGACCAGGAAGAGCAGGTCCTTGGTAAGTGTGTACCTTACCGGCACCATTGCAAGAAATTGACCAGAAACTTTAAAGAATGTGGGGACAAAACACTGTTGTACTATTAATTAATTAATTATGTAATAAAAATATATCAGAATTTAAGGAAGCACTTTCTTCTGTTAGTAACAAAAATAGTAAAAATATCTCTTTCAGAGTGTCTGTGTTTCAGTACATTGATGAAACATTAAGGCAAGAGGGAAAGGAACTAGCTGGTAGCCATCTAGACTGTAAACTTCATTGATAGCTGTACTTTAGTAAGCTGAAAGAAACTTCTGTTTATTGCACATGTGATTAGCCAGTCTCTACTCTGAGGGTTTGTTGAGTAATCTGAACTGAGCAGTGAGTTTTAGTAGGAGGTACTACTTTCTTTTCTCAGCACTGAGCTGACCTCTGGTTTTGGTTACTGAAATTATAACACAGGTGGCTTCTGGCTTCTGCATTTTTGAATTTTTTTAAGGCTTTTGTAATAAGTCTGTCCCTCTTTTGTAAATCCTTATCTAATAGCTGACAAGAAACCCGAGGATAGATAGATAATTAAACTCTTATCTAAGTAATTTTTAATCTGCAGGCTGCCTGAGACACTTAGTTGACTTAGCTTCTTCAAGAACTGAGGAGAAAATAAAAAAAAGGGGGGTGGGGGGTGGGGAGAAACCCTCCTGAATACGTTGAATAAAGCATCCAATTATCAGGTGTCATCTCTGGCACTAACATTTAGTAACTGATAATTGCTGTAACTAAAACCATTGAGCCTTGCAAATATTATCCAGTAAATTTTAATTAACACTCTGGGGACTGAAGAATTTCAGAACAAGCTCATGGGAGACTCTCCCCCAACCAGTGGCAAAGTATGCTGAGTAATTTTAGATCAGTCTCCCTGTCAAAGCGGATCAGTGTCATCTTGCCACTTATGCTGAAGAAAATGCACCTGCTTCTACATGGAAATAAGGTGCATTATATACCAATTTGTGCTGCTTATTTTCACTGCTGCCTGAGTCTGACAAGTGGAAAATATGAATGCATGGATTATTTATTCATAAACCAAGGGGATAGGAAAAGGTGAGACAGGTCCGTGTGTGAAAAAGAGTAATGCACTTGGCATTACAGGACCCACCAGAAGCCTTCTAAATAAACATGTCATGGACCTCTACTGAAATTCTAGAGACGCAAATACTCTTGACTTGTATTTTTAACATCAAAGGAAAACCTAGTCATCAAGAAACTTCAGTAGCATAAATTGACACTGTTAACAATGGAACAGACAGTATTTTAATAGACAAAAATTTTCCTCAAAGCTCCATAGGAAAGGGACAGACATTCAATACTAATATTCCAAGTCAAATGTTCTGAGTATTCAGACCACACTAAATAACGATTTGCTAGATATACTCAATACATATAACAATATCTAATGCTGACTCTAGTTTCAGTACTACAAAGTAATTCAATAGAAATCAGTGAAACCAGAGCACCTGATTATAAATTAATCTCAAGGGAGCAAATAACATTATTGGAGTGAAATGATTAACTGCAGTTAATATCCATAGGTCTGTGAAAGATAAAATCCATACAACTTTTCAGATTTCCTTGGTTTTACTCAAATTGCTGGCAAAGGACAAAATAAATCTTTCAGACATGTTGAAGATGTAGCAAATACTGTTCTCCAATAAGAAGATTATAAGTCATATTTAATTAACTAAGTCATATTTAGGATCTCAACATTTTTTGCTTTGCTCAAACTAATTTTTTTTAAAAATTCTAAGTTTAGGAAAGGCACAATTGAAACAATTTTCTTGTTCAGGCAAAACCTTTTTTGATGGCAGCGTCAAGAGTCAGAACTTTATACACAGAGTGAGAAAGTTTTTCTTACATGTTAGAGGCCACATGCAGGTTTCACAACTATTCATTCCCAGTCTCAGGCACAAGGCAAGCATTCCCCAGATCCTGGGCAGGTGTAATCTGTCTTGAAGGTCTTTCAGGTGCCCTGAGAAACTTCAAATAGAAAATTCTGTGAATAAATGCTATTATGGAATCATAGAATGGTTTGGGTTGTAAGTATCTTAAAGATCATCTAGTTCCAAACCCCCTGCCATGGGCAGGGACACCTTCCATAAGACTAGATTGCTCAAAGCCCTATCCAACCTGCCTTGAACACTTCCAGGGACAGAGCATCCATAGCTTCTCTGAGCACCTTGTTTCAGTATCTCACCACCCTCACAGTAAAGAATTTCTTCCTTATAGCTAAACTAAATCTACTCTCTTTCCGTTTAAAGCCATTTCCCTTTGTCCTATCACTATGTGCCCTTGTAAAAAAGTCCCTCTCCAGCCTTTTGGTAGGCATGCCCCTTTAGGTGTTGGAAGGCTGCCATAAGATGTCCCTAGAGCCTTATCTTCTGTAGGCTGAACAACCTCAACTGTCAACCTTACTTCATGGTAGAGGTGCTCCAGGCCTCTGACCATCCTCATGGCTCTCTTCTGGACTTGCTTCAACAGGTCCACGTCCTTATGTTGTGAGCCCCAGAGCTGAATGCAATACACCAGGTGGGGTCTCATGAGAGCAGAGTAGGGGGGAAGATTCATTTCCCGTGACTTGTTGGTCATGCTTCTTTTGATGTAGCTGAGGATACGGTTGGCTTTCTGAGCTGCAAGTGCATGTTGCTGGGCCATGTTGAGCCTCTCATCCACCAGCACCTGCAAGTCTTTCTCCTTAGGGTTGCTGTCCATCCATTGTCCACCCAGCCTATATTTGTGTTTGGGATTGCTCTGAGCCACATGCAGGACCTTGCACTTGGCCTTGTTGAACTTTATGGGTTTCACATGGGCCCACTTCCTGAGCATGTCAGAGTCCCTCTGGATGGCATCCTTCCCTCCAGCATGTTGACTGCACCACTCAGATTGGTGCTGTCAGTAAACTTGCTGAGGGTGCACTTGATCCTACTGTCCATGTCACTGACAAAGGGGTTGAACAGCACTGGTCCCAGGACAGACCCCTGAGGGGTGCCACTTGTCAGTGGTCTCTACTTGGACATTGAGCTGTTGCCTGCAACTCTTTGAGTGCAACCATCCAACCAATTCCTTATCCAATGAGTGGTCCATCTGTAAAATCCATGTCCTTCCAATTTAGAGACAACAATGTCATGTGGGACAGTGTCAAATGCTTTGCACAAGTCCAGATAGATGATGCCAGTTGCTCTTCCCTCATCTACCAGTGCTGTAGCCCCATTGTAGAAGGCCACCACATTTGTCAGGTATGATTTTCCCCTAGTGAAGCCATGTTGGCTGTCACCAATCACCTCCTTATTTCCCATGTGCCTTACTATAGTTTCCAGGAGGATCTGCTCCATGATCTTGCTGGGCACAGATGTGAGACTGACTGGCCTGTAGTTCCCCAGGTCTTCCTTTTTTCCATTTTTAAAAAATGGGGGTTATGTTTCCCCTTTTCCAGTCAATGGGAAGTTCATTGAACTGTCATGACTTCTCAAATGTGATGGATAGTGGCTTAGCCACTTTATCCACAAGTTCCCTTGGATGCATGGATACGTCTCATCAGGTCCCGTGGACTGGTACACCTTCAAGTTCCTTGGATGCTCTTGAACCTGATCTTCTCCTACAGTGGGAGGTTCTTCATTCTCCCAGTCACTGCTTTTGCCTTCTGTGACTTGGGCGGCATGGCTGCAACACTTGCCAGTTAATACTGAGGCAATAAAGTTGTTGAGCACCTCAGTTTTCTCTGTATCCCAGGTAACCAGGTGTCCCACTTCCTTCTGGAGAGGACCCACATTTTCCCCAGTCTTCCTTTTACCACCAGTGTACATCTAGAATACATATAGAACATTGATGTTCCTGACCAGATTTAATTCTACCAGGACTTTAGCTTTCCTAACCTTATCCCTGGCTGCTAGGACAGTTTCTCTGTATACCTCCCAGGCTGCCTGTCCTTGCTTCCACCCTCTATAGGGTTCCTTTTTGTGTTTGAGTTTGTCCAGGAGCTTTTTTTTTTCATTCATGAAGGCCTTCTGGCATTTTTGCATGACTTTCTCTTTGTCAGGATGCATTGCTGTTGAGCTTGCAGGAGGCGATCCTTGAATATTAACCAGCTTTCTTCGCCCCCTCTTCCCTTATGGTACTCCGACAAGCAGATCCCTGAAGAGGGCGAAGTCTGCACTCCTGAAGTCCAGGGCAGTGGGCTTGCTGTGCACCATCCTGGCTGCTCTAAGGACCTTGAATTCCACCATTTCATGGTCACTGCATCTAAAGCTACCCCTGAGCATCACATTCCCCACCAGCCTCTCCCTGTTGGTAGAAGCAAGATCCAGCACAGAACCTCTCCTCACTGGCTCCTCTATCAATTGGAGAAGGCAGTTATCACCAACACATTCCAGGAACCTCCTGGATTGCTTATGCTTTGTTGTGTTGTCCCTTTAACAGACAGCAGGGTCATTGAAGTTCCCCATGATGACCAGGGCTTATGAAAGTGAAGCTACTCCTATCTGTGTATAGAAGTCCTCATCTGCTTGGTCTTTCTGGTCGGGCGACCTGTAGCAGACCCCTACTATAATGTCACCTGTCCCTGCCCTTCCTTTAATCCTGACCCATAATCTCTCAGTCAGGTCCTCATCCATCCCCAGGCAGAACTCCATGCACTCCAGCTGGTCACTGACATAGAGGGTGACACCTGCTCCTCATTTCCCCTGCCTGTCCTTCCTAAAGAGCCTGTATGCTTCCATTCCAACAGTCCACTCTATAAGATCCGTCCCACCACATCTCCATGATATCAATCAGATCGTAGCCCTGCAGGCATGCACATATCTCTAACTCCTCTTGTTTATTCCCCATGATACATGTGCTTGCATAAAGACAATTAAGTTGGGCCCCTGTTGAAGCTGACTTCCTGGCTGGAGTGGCTGAAATTCCTTCTTGCTGGTCTTCAGGTTCTCACCTGATGACCTGTGATCCTCTCCAGGCTCTGGACATCTCATACTGGCGCTGGTATCAAACTGGTAGGAGTGGGATGGATTGAGGTTCTCCTCCCTTGACTAATTTAAAGGCCTCTTCACCAGCTTGGCAAGCCTATGGCCAAAGATGCTTTTCTCCTTCTCTGTCCCCATCAGCCCCCAGTAGACCAGTGTTCTCAAAGTGGGTCCCATGGTCTAAGTAGCTGAACCCCTGACTGTGGCAGCTGTCCTGTAACTACTGGTTCTCCAGATTTGGACGGCATTTTCAACCCCCTTCCCATTGCCTGGGAGGACTGATGAAAAAATCACCCGTACTCCAGAGTCCCTTACCACCTCTCCCAGGGCTCTATAATCCTTCTTGATATTCCTCAGGCTGCTCTTGGCTGCATCACTGATGCCCACATGAAACAACAGCAGCACATAATAGTGGACTGTACAAGACTTGGTAGTCACTTGGTGACATTCCTGATACAAGCCCCTGGTAAGCAGAACACCTTTCTGAAGAGTGCATCAAAGTTGGCAGATGGGTGCCTCTGTACCTCTCAGAAGAGAGTCACCTATTACTGTCACCCTTCACCTTTTCTTAGTTGCACTGGTTGTTATACATCAGGCAGGTCAGGCTGCCATACTCAGGCTCCAGTGTTTCCCCTGATGTGATGGCTCTTTTCTCTTCAGTTTGCAGAGTGATGTAGTGCTTCTACAGGAACGCCTCAGGCTTCGGGGGAAGTCTCTTCCTCCTGCAGGTCCTTGCTGTTGTGAGCTTCCATTCTGCATTATTGGCCTCCCTCCCTCTTGTGTGTGCTGGTGCAGGGCGTGGGTGTTGACTGTTTGGCTGTGGTCTGTGGGTCCACTGCAGACTGCGCTTGGAACCAGCTGTCTAACTCCTTCTCAGCCTCCCTGATGTTACGCAGCCTTCTCACCGCCTCCTGCAGCTTAGCCACTTGCTGCAGGAGGTCCTTCACCTGGGCACGGTTTTGCAGGCAGGTCTGCTGCCTGTCCCTGCCCCAGGAGAAAGGTCTGGGCATGTCCTGCAGCCTGAGGTCTGCACTGCAGCCTCTGCCTTCAGCAGCTCTATTTCAGTAGAGGCATCAACCACCACTTGGGTAGATGGTGCAGACCCCCCAGCTGGAAATTCTGCAATAGTAGAAAAGTCTCTAGACTATTCCCTATTCATGGGCTCATTCCACAGACTTTCCACCTAGAAGAATCTTTTATAGGGGAAAAAAAAAGAAAACAAAACATGTTTTGTATTATATTTTGGGATGCTAGTAGTCATCATAATTCAGATTACCAATGTAGATTATACAGAGCATGGTTTCCGCAAAGAATTTGACAAGATTAAGACCTTAAATTCATCTAGGCCTAAGGACTAGATAGCAGTCTTCAAAAAGTGCTAAAAGAAGTAAGGAAAGGAATTGGAAAAGCTTTATCGTATGTCCCAATTAATTTAGTTCAGGAGAAATCCCTGAAGGCTGAAGACTGGCCAGCATAATCCAATTATTAAGGAAAGAACCTAGAGCCATATGAGGAAATTACAGACCAGTTAGGTTAGCATGGATTGCAGTGAATGTCTTTAGAAACTGTTTCAGGGTCTCTAGAGAAATTGCATAAGTATATTTTAATTAAGGTGAGGTAATTCTCAGGAAAGGTATAACATGCTGAGGAATGGTGTGGTTTCAGAGTTTGTGATTTCTGCTGTGCTTCTTGTTGTTATACTTTTTTTTCCAGTTAATTTACAATCATTTTTGTATTTCCTGTTACTATGGTACGTGACCTGATGCCTTGTTATGCTGAGTTTTCTCTGCGATCGATTAAATGGTTTCACTTTCTTAAACAGATATATAAACAGTGTGTAATTGATGTCATGGTAGTAGGTGTGGCTCTTACATTTATCTGGTCTAATTACATCAATTATTTCTGCTCATAAAGTCGATCATTTAGTGCAGAGCTGCTAGGTCATCTTTCTCAGCTGACCTTATTGTCTCTTCTCCAGCACCGAAACTATTTTATGCTTTCTAATGGTAGGTAATTCTGACACAGCTGATAAAGGTTCAAGAAGTTTTGGTGTGAAGGCAGTGATGCTAGGAAAAACAAAAAATGGTGGAGGAGGAGGAAGTAGCAGAAAAGAAGCCAGGAAAATAATTGTAAGGTACATCTGCTGGACTGTAGGTGTATGTCTAGGTAGAGCTTGCATTTGGAGGTGTTGTCAGTTGTTTTGAGACAAGTTCATTCACTGTAACTCTTGAAAGACTACAACAATGACATATATCTTTAGCTTCAAAGATTTTAAGGGGCCTTTGGCACTACTGATACCAATCACTGGTTTAATGAACCTCATTTTTCTTCTAGGAAACAAACAAACAAGAAGTTAATTAACAATATTGTTAAATTTTTGTAGAAGTGGCAAAAATACAGATGACTTTGTGACAAAGATATTTTTTCTGAACTCATAATAGCTAATTTTATATTAAAAGAGATTTTCAACTTTTCCATTGATATTAGGGAGAGTAAAATAATTTGCAGAGCTCATTTTTTATTTTTTGGGGGGATGGTAGTAGGGAATAAAACGAGCTGAATTCCTTGCTGGGATCTGTGTACATTCTGCTTTTGGCAGAATAAACCTCTCCTCCTTGAAAATAATTATTTTGTCAGTTGTCCTTAGAAGCCTTGTGCTTTGGGAGATAACTTCTTAGTACCCCTTTCATTCTTAGTCAGAAGGGGTCAAAAGTAAACCTGGAGTTCCTTAGGACAAATGCAGATTTACTGTTATTATCAATCTGATATTAGGATATTGCACTTTCTGTAGAGAAATTGAGTGAAAATGGAGGGTAACCAGTCAGGCGAAGTACTGGCAGAAAAGGAGCAGTGAAGTAGGAGTCCCTTATTCTGGTTCACCCATTGCTTCTTCATGTGAGATCATACCTTGTGTGATCATTTTCTAATTACGAGAAACTGTTGCTGTATAAAACAGAAAATCTTGTATTTACTACTGGATAACATTTGACTTCAGAATATTCTCGTCTTTGTAGAAAGATGCTTCTTCTAAAAATGAACCATTGTACTATCCAAATCTTGAAGTACACTGGAATGTGCTACTCTCCCTAGAATTATCTTACGTTCTGAAGTACTCTCAAAGCAGAGAAAAATCTATTAAATACATTTATTGCCATTCATTATTTTGAAAATTAATATAAGTTTCACTGAACATATGACTTTTTATCTCCAGATGAACCTCTGTAAAAACTGTAAGATAGAAAGATAAGCCAAATGTGCATCTTAGGAATACAATGAGTTGATGACAGCAGCTTTCAAACACATCAACAATAAATGGCTGATTTAATTTCATTTATTCAATTTATATTCTCATTAATGTCTCAGCTAATTTTCAATCCATTAGCTCCAAAACTGACTTATTGTCTCTCTCTTATAACCTCTTTGTGTTGGCTTCTCAGGTGCTAAAGCCAGACCATCGTAGTCCCATGGCTGACATAAATGACTAGTCTTGCATAAGGCTCCGAAACAATTTTCTACCAAAAGGGAGCCTTAGAACAGGGGTAATCAGCTGGCTCTGAGTTCAGCTTCTCACCTTTCCTGGTGAAGCCCTTGGACTCTTCTCAGATTGGTGATAGCATTGGCTTTTGGTTCAGTTCTTTTTTAGGTGAATAAAGTGCCTTCAGAGCTATATCAGTTCTGTTGGAGATCTGTGGCTCAGAACAAGCAGGAACAGGAATTGATTCTGGTATTTGAGAAAAAAAAGCCATCATCATTCAACTGTTCTGAATTAATCAAACTGTTTAGTGGTTGTGATTAGGTTTGCTACTACTGACATTGCCACAGATAAATGTGAATTGCAAACAGAGAAAAACAACCAGCTTACAGTATATTGCTTTCAGAGAGCACATGACTTTAGCCACTGAAAACAAGTCAGAAGCGAAATGACAGTGTAAGCCCATGTTTCATTAATCCTCTACTAGCTGCAAGGCACATGTGAAATTTGTTCCACTAGGGAAACTCTTACAAAGGCTGAAAGCCTGCCTGGAGAGTCAGGTATTGTAGCAGGAGGAAGGTACAACCTTTTTTGAGCTGTTGGCAATGTTTATTACGTCCATGTGCACATGGTATGGTTTCAGAAAAATTTACTTCCAAGTCACTCCTTTTATTTGTTATTCCATGTTTTGTTCAGAAGCTGTGCTTTCTAATTTTACTAATAATGAAACAGTAGTCATATGACGTAACTTACTTTTGGGAATGTAAAGAGACTGTGATGTTAACCAGACTCTTAAACAGTTGGGCCATGTCTACAGTGGCCTCTAAATGGTTCTTGATAATGATTTAATTAGTGAACATTAATTACTGTACATATTAAATAAATTTATTTCTTGTCAGCTAGGTTTTGAAACAAGATGGACAGTGGATAAAACAGTGCAACAAATCATAAAATTATATTACTTACATAATATCCATGATACAGATAACTAGAATTTCTCTAGTGCTCTTGACCTACCACCTTTCATAATGAACGCTACAGTCACAATGTAGAAAAAGCTACCCATGCACAAGTAATTTGAAGGGTCATTTATTTAAATGTAAGCATCTTTTGCAGCTACTTTACAGCACAAAAGTATTAAAAACCACCACAAATTATATATATGAAAAAGACATATAATAACACAGTTAAAAATTTTCACTAACTTCTACAGCATCATGAACATTTAATGCCTTTTAAATGTAGTGCCTCTCTTTTAAAGCACTGTTTCTAATGTCTTGAAGGTAAATGTAAGAAGTTAGTGAACTGGAGTCAATATTGTCTAGGAACAAATAATAATTCCAGAATTACAAGCTTCTCCCCGCGTATGTACTAGGAAAAAAAAGCACTGCGTGTAAAATTTAAGACACCAGATTTTTTTTTGGTCGAATTCTACCATAAATGTAATCCTGCATTCTGCATAATTTTAACAAAGATTTAATAGCAGAATTACATTATGTTGTATAAAAAATGAAAGTTGGGGCTTCATAGAAAGGGAAGCAGATTCTTAATAAATTTAAAAACTAATTTGGTTTATAACAGTTAAAGTGCCTGTGAATTTACAAGTATTTCAGGCAAAATAAACTGTTATTTAACAATACAAGAACTATTCTCCCATATTCTTAAATTACTTTTACCACAGATTAGAATTTACGAGATTCATGCCTTTTGTAAAATGTTTTTTAAAACTGGGCATGCAAGCTTTGCTTTTGAACAGAACCATGCCCTGTGCTGCATTTTCATCTTACATATTTCACAAGCTCAGTTAAAAAAAGAAACTTTCCAAGAAAGCTTTCCAGGTTTGCGCATCAGAAGAAAGGCTTACAAATTAGCACTTACTTAAATGTGTTGATAAATTGCCATATTTGTGGCTAAATAGTATTTCATTTTTGTTTCTTTTCTTGGTTTTGAACTTGGGAGAAAAGTGAATAAGCAGTTTTTAAAATAATTATAACGTCTTGATGGATAATATACATCAATTAACTGTCACTTAGAAGTTCAAATATAATTGTTTTATATCTACCTTCTTTTTTTAGCATCAATCATTGTAGTATCTGATCTTAAAGCTCTTTACTGTAATCCTTCTGAGGAAATGAGAATAAAATTAATGTTCGTGGAGGTTTAGAGAGTGGCCCAAGGCTATGCAGTAACTCTACAGTAGTACGACTGAGATGATTAGCTGAGTATTCTGACTTCCTCTTCATTTAGACATAAATGTACCTAAACGTGCTCGTGAAGGAAAGATGTTTTAACAACAAGGGTGACTTCAAATTTACTTTATAAAACAATAGCTGTAAAAATATAAAGAGAACACATATCACAATGCAGGTATTTAATGCTGTGGCACAAGTCAAATGTTCTGCCTTTTTTTCTCCTCTGTAGAGATGGAAGGATTCGTGTGGAAGAAAATAAGTAGTCAAATATAATTTCAGCCACTTCTATATCATATTCTTTGAATAACCATTGAGCAGCATCCTATTTGGATAACATTAAGGAAGGAAAAGAGCAAACAAAAGACAGGCCATTCCTTTTTGAGTCTCAAAGGAATAAGATACTTTTGGAAGGAATCAGTTAGCATACAGAATGAAAAATGAGAAGATACATGACATTATTTGAGTCAGAGAGTTCTCAAGAGTAAGTTTCATAATATTTATTTTGCTTTGCCACCAGCCTTCTCTCTTGCTTGGGATAAAAATCACAAATTTATCAATAGAGCTATTTTTCACCAGAAACACCCAAATGCATCAAAACATATCCTAAATGTAGGATATGCTAACTTAAGCAAATTCTCATGAAAATTTTGTATAAGTTTAGAATTGTAAAATTGGTGAAGTATATATAAGCAGAACAGAATATTGCCAGGAAATCGAGAATCCATTGTGTAGAATATTGCTTTTTTGAGGTGTATAACTCAGATTCAGGTGCTCAATTTTGCGTGATCTCATGCAACGTTTCTGCCCTGCTATTTCACATTTCAGGACCACTGGACTGGAAGAAATTTGTTGTTTTTTTTTTCAAATGACTATTGGGTTTAAGAAATAATGTGACACATAGGAGACTGGAAAAAGGACTGACCTATTTTTATGCTAAAATTTCTGAGCAGTTTTTAGATGAAAAAACTTGAAAAGTTTCAGAAAGTCTTGCAGTAGGGGAATACACTTTACAATTCAACTCTAGTTACATTGAGAGTTCACCAACATTTAGAAAAATCAATAATAGCTGAAAGGATAACTGGTACTGTATCCTTTATTACTATAAAGAAATGTTTAATTGTACATATAATCTCATTAATACTTATGTGACTATTCTTGGAAATAAGCCCCATGGAAACAGGGACAAGATTTTAATGGAACTACTAGCCATGATTTAATAAGCATCCATTCAGAATACACAAACACTTATTTATATTTCATTTAATATGTAGAAAATGACAGGATTTAAGCACAGGAAGTGGTGGAAAGGATGAGTAGGAAGTGTTTCCATGAATCAAGACCCTGTGAGGAGTTGTATATGCCAGTAGGTATTATTTATTTGAATATTCCCTTTGGAGACACTGCATACATGTT
The DNA here is from genome assembly GCA_035590275.1 of Ibycter americanus. Taxonomy (NCBI): domain Eukaryota; kingdom Metazoa; phylum Chordata; class Aves; order Falconiformes; family Falconidae; genus Ibycter; species Ibycter americanus. The sequence continues at coordinate 42,069,564 of JAVJGI010000057.1, forward strand.
ACTGCAAAATAAAGAGCATTTGTTTTGCAGGTAACATTCAAAATCCTCAAAATCTT
>JAVJGI010000057.1:42074459-42084763 GCA_035590275.1 Ibycter americanus
TTTAGAATTAGAGGACCTTTATCCTCCTTCTGTTAGGACATTTCAAAGTAAAAAAAAATGTCTTCCCACCCTCAAAAAATAAAAGTCATAACTGTTCATTTGATTTCAGCAATGGCCAAGAAGTAATACAACACTTTGTTTACAGAAAAGCAGTGCATTTTATTTCCTTAGTTCCCAGTTCAAGAAATATTTTTGTCTATCCCTTTTCAGCAAAGTAATACCAAGCATCAATTTTGACTGTTAATTTTGAGATACCTTTTCCAGAAAAAAATTAGTCATATCATAATATAGGGCAACCACCATTCTGCATTTCCAAAGGGAACACATTAGTAGGTCCAAAACTGCATCTCATATTTTATTAGTTGGGAAAGACAAGAAACCAACTTGCAGCTTGGATAGATGAAAAATCTCAGAATCTAATCTGTGTCACAGAATGAAATGAAGCATTTATCCATCACACAGCACCAGCCAGATAGCTCCAGATACACTTTGACACTTGCTTCATGGAAAACAAATTTTTCACAGGAAGTCAAAATCAATCTCTTCCAGAGTGGGAGCATTCTGGGTTTGTCAGCCTACCTGTACACTGAGAAATTTCAACTTCCTGAGACACTGAGGCTGTGTTAGAAGAAAACAATTTATTTTTCTACATAGTTTTAATGGGATAGAAATAATAAAATTTTGCATGGTACATGATAACATTTGCCATGTATTTACGTAACTATTTTTTCATCACTGAGAAGTATGAAGACTTGGGCATCTATCTAACTAAGGTTATGAGATATGGTAGCTATTAGAAAATTTCTACCCTGAAATGAAAAAATACCTGTTGTGTCAGAGATAGCTCTACACAGTTTGTATGCTTTTGTACACAAGGCTGCTAGGATAATCATAGAAAACTACAGAGGAAAGAGACTGTTAATGTTAACACTTCTATTTTTTATTAAATAAAAGTTATACTATGGAGAACCGGTTTTCTCTTTAGACAGTTCTGGAATATGGAGAAGGCAAAAACTTCAAGAGTAGAATAAAAAAACTAAGTAGGAGGTTGATAGAAGGGAATATAATCTGAGGAAGGTTCAGAGAGGCAGCAAGAGATTTTTTGTGCAGGAAAAAAGGACCAAAGACAAGGTTCTCAGGATCAGAGAGGACTAACCAGCTGCAGGACCTAAACAGTCTAGGAAAACCAGCTGTGTTGGAAAGACACTGTAGTTTAAGGCCTTAAGATACCATGAATTGCAGGAGAAACAACAAATCCTTTGAGGATATAAGATCCTACAGAGTAATGGGGATTCTAAGGTGTAGGAATGAAGAATGGTAGTTTTTTGCAGCTATATGCATTTATCAAACTGTTGAATAAAGAACACAGTTTAAAATATGTTGGAAAACTCATATGATTTTTTTTTTTACTATCTCCCAACTGCGTATTTGTGCGCCCTTTGGCTGACACTGTTGGGTGAAATACACTCAAGCTACTATTTGATTAGATCATGACTCTATCTCTGAAATAGGAAAAAGGGAGAAAGCAAAACCCATTGAATTTATGGAGAGCAAGAGAAGCTTAAAGCACATGTGTGTAATACAAGGGAATCCAACCTAATAATTAAGAAAATAAATTCAAAAGTAATTTCACCAAACACATGGGGAAAAAAACTCTAGCAAAATCATTACTGAAGAAGATAGGGTGAGAGGATTCAGTTTGCTACTAACAAATAGTTAATTTTATTGATGTAATTCATATCACTGACATGCAATGTAAAGCCTAGTTAAGATTGTTAATGCAATCTAAGTTACTTGGAAACAAAAAACTTAGAATCATAGAAACCATTAGGTGTGACAGGACCTCCAGTTGTCATCTACTCTAACGTCCTTCTCAAAGCTGGACAAACTTGAAAGTCACAGAAAGTATGTGCTTTTATGTTGCAAAAGGCAAGATTTCACCTTCTAAACTTAAATATCTAGTCTGTGCTAGTTGCCTGGGCACTCTTTGTAGGCAATAGGAAAGCAAAGGCATGTGACATCCCAGAAATAACTCATCCCATGCTAGACCTCATGCTTTACTCATGTAGGAAGAATTGTGCTCTTTAAAATTCCTGTCTCTGTCTAATGAATACAGAGTTTAGAGAATGAGCAAAGTAGAATTTGCTTAGCAATGGACTTGAAAGTATGTGTATTACTTTCTTTATCTTATGGAAGTTTCATTGTAATATGATGTTATTGATGGTGTCATATTAACATAAAAAGACCAAATTGGTTTAGATCATGATTGCCACTCTGAACACAGTGGGAAAAGCTTAAGAATTACAGTCTTCACTTTAACTCTAGTTTTGGTTGTCTGCAGACCAAACCATATCAAAAACAGGAACTCTTGAAAGAAAAGTGTTGTGGTTTAACCCCAGCCGGCAACCAAGCCCCATGCAGCCACTTGCTCACTCCCTCCCACCTAGAGGTGTGGGGAGGAGAATCAGAAAGGAATGTAAAACTCGAGGGTTGTTTAAAACAGAATAAAGAGGTAAGAACAACAATAATAATAACAATAATAATAATAATAATAATAACAATTATAATGGAAAGGTGGGGAAAAAGGGTAAAATCCAAAGGAAAAGGGAAAAGGAAAAACAAGTGATGCGCAGTACAACTGCTCACCACCTGCCGACCGATGCCCAGCCAGTCCCTGAGCAATGATCCCCCCCAGCTAACCGTCCAAGTTTATATACCAAGCATGACGTTCTGTAGTATGGAATACCTCTTTGGACTGTTCAGGTCAGCTGCTCTGGCTGTGTCCTTTCCCAGTCTCCGGTGCCCCTCTAGCACTGTGGCTGACAAGGCCCAAGAAACCAAAAAGTCCTTGACTTAGTATAAACATCACCCAGCAACAACTAAAAACATCAGTGCAGTTATCAACATTGTTCTCACATCAGAGCCAAAACACAGCACTGCACCAGCTACTAAGAAGAAAGTTAACTCTATCCCAGCTGAAACCAGGACAAAAACGTGGTCAGAGGATACTTTTAAAGGGCAGCAGTAAGGCTAAACAATGCAGAAAGACCACGGTATTGGTTTCTTCCATCTTCACTCATACTGAGTATTACAGTAAAGTTTGTAGTAGACCCTTCAAAAACTACAAACATACCACTGCTCAGCATAAGAGAAGACTACTGGCTCTTACCCAACATGCACTCTGATGATAATATCTTATGTTCTACATTTGGCACCTATACATAGCCTGATTTTCAGACATACTGCAATTTTAGTGATGCTAAATGATTTCACTGGGAGCAGTGGCAAAAGGACCACATTTGAAAATGTGACCATTTATTTAGATACCTAAATATGACTTTAAGGTGTAGAAATTTGAAAGTCTTTGCCCTTCTCTTCACAATTAACTGAGAAACAAAGTTAACAAGAAAATCTATTAAAACAGAGAAATATTTCTAAATTATCATCACCTGGTTGTCTAAAATATGATCATAGATTTTTTTAAAATTGTTTTTTAATACTAAAGCTTTCATTATTTGATAGTGTAGCTTTTGGTGTTCAGTTTTGAAAGTTTGGTGATGCTCAGTTTCTTGAAAAGTAATCCATCAAAGGCTTTGATCCTGTGAACACACTAAGTCTTAATGACATTTGTAGTGTCTCAAGTCTCAAATATAACATGTCAAACCTACTGTACAGGCCAGTGTAGCAAAACAGAGAAACCCAGATTTTTCCTAATTGTCTTAGTTTTGGCTGGGATAGAGTTAATTGTTTTCTTAGTAGCTGGTACAGGGCTGTCTTTTAGATTTAGTATGAAAATAATGTTGATAACGCGCTGATGTTTTAGTTGTAGCTAAATAGCGCTTACTCTAATCAACGATTTTTCAAGTTTCCCATGCTCTGCCCATACGGAGGTACACAAGAAGTTGGGAAGGAGCATAACCAGGACAGCTGCCCCAAACCAGTCAAAGGGATGTACCACATCACAGAACATCAAGCTCAGTATATAAAGCTGGGGGAAGAAGAAGGAAGGGGAGGGGGGAGCATTTGGAGTGGTGGTGTTTGTCTTCCTGAGTAACCATTATGCATGATGGAGCTTGGCTTTCCTGCAAATGGGTGAACACCTGCCTGCCGAAGGGAAGTGGTGAATGAATTCCTTGTTTTGCTTTGCTTGCATATGCGGTTTTTGCTTTACTTATTAAACTGTCTTTAACTCGACAAATGAGTTTCTCACTTTTATTCTCTTGGTTCTCTCCCTCATCCCATTGGGAGGGAGTGAGCAAGTGGCTGCGTGGTGCTTGGCTGCCAGCTGTGGTTAAACCATGACACTAATAAAAAGCACTGCGAATATTTCCAGTGGTAATATGAGGTGTATAGGAACTAAAAGTTTGAGATCCCATTTCAGTACTGGCTAACTTAAATGTGAAAGAATGGAATCCCAAAAGTGAAGTACAATGAAAAATTTAGAACAGGTTGGTAATACTACATTTTGGATTTGAAGTTGTTATATGGAATCCATGATATTTGCTCTATTTTCACCTTTTGATAACTGAAAACACAGCTTATAATTCTATTTGAATTATCTATTCTTTGTGTAGACTTCTATGCTTTAAAAGGCTGATTCAGATGAGTTCCCTTAATGATCACATAGGATGCAAAGACAGGACACAGAATTTAGAACATCACTTCATACACTCAACACAATACAGAATGCTGCACTGTGAAATTCATCCTTCTTTCTATGACAAATGGCAGTTCATTTGATTCTATATGTAAAAGTGATTCACCAAGTATTTTGAAGAGGGGTAAATGGATACCTCCTCCTACACTGAATTTCAGGTTTATTTCATTTCAAACAAGTTCAAACATTGCTGTGATTTATAGGGTTATATTCCCTTTGACCAGTGTATTGCAGGGCAGATTTTAGTCTTCTCTGTATGTGGTTTGTCCACCTGCACTCATTAACCATTTGCCTGGTCTACTGATAAGAAAATTACATTATGAAATGCATACCTGTGCATTCATACCTGTATTGAAGATCTGGATAAACCAAAAAAAAAAGATTCTTATTTATCTTTATTCTCTCTCAACAGATTAATTCCAATTTAGATGAGCACAACAAAGAATATAACTTCACATTGCACTAATAGTAATAGAATACGAATTTGACTGCATTAACATTACTTCTAACATGCAGGCTCAGTCCTGCATTTTAGAGAGATCATTCACCTGGGAATCACTAGGAGCATTTAGTTGAGAATGTGTTATTGGGTGGCTGAGTAAACTGAGACTGGCAAATGAATTATGATTTTAATGGGACTAGAAGTGTGTAAGCTAAGTTCATTTTTCCATGACTTTATTTCAGTAAATTCACTTGCTATGTATGCATAATATTACACTGCTGCCCTAGCACTAGGGAATGTAAACAATTGATTTGTTTGCAATATATTAAAGCGTTTATAATAATGCTGCTTTCCCCCTTCAATTTTAAAAAAAGAGAAAATTATAAATAAGGGAGACCCTTCATATTTCTCAATATATCTGTCATAGTACACATTTTAAAATGTTCTATGCAATAACATTGACTAAAAATTATGAATATTGAGGTTATCTTTTACTTCAAAAAAACAGTTTCAACACTGCTGGATTTTTTTCCAGCTAATACCTTTGTTTCTGTGTCCTGGATTATTTTTTACTCTGATTTATTTGATCCCTGGATTTACAGATGCTTTATGATTTAACTGTACCAACCCTTTTGCTATTACATTTTTATCCTAAAAGTTTCAAAATGATAGGCATTATAAACAACTTTTCTAGAAATCCCTTTTCTAAGACCTGTGGATGGATGGTAAAGACCCATTTTCTTCCACTGTTATTCCTTAATAGGTTTAAACCTCAGTCAGGAAGAAAAAAAGTATGTCTTTCTAACTAATACCGTGTCATCTCTTTAATCATGCTGATTCTGAATAATTCACCCACTGTGGAAGTTGCAGGGCAAGGATCTATAGCTCTCTCTCTCACTGGGGGGAGTTTATTATTACTGAGTCTGACAGCAGAAAGCCGTGGCAGGTTAATTGCTGCAGAAAGACTAGCTGGGAGTTTGCAGTTGATATATAGTGACTAAAGGAAGTGAAGGAGATTGACTATGCCTGTTACAGCACAAATATCTTCATGCGCCTCAGGTTCCTGGGAAAGAGATGAGAAATAAATGTTCACTGTTCATTTTCTGTCTGCACAATACAAATAGCCTTGGGCTGAATATGGCAACCACAGCATACAGAATATATATATAAAAAAGGAAATTTGCAAATTAACATTATTACAAACATTCCTGCCTGAAAGTGCTGAAAATCAGTTTTAATGTAGTTTGCATTTTAATGAGGTGCCAGAGAGATAAATCAGTTGTGTTTGAGGAACACTTGGCTGGCAATGATGTTTTCTGATCATATCATGTCTTAACTAATATTAGATTAGGTAAAACCAGTGTTAATTAAAGGCGTGGAAATGTTACTGCTAGTTAATGAAGTAAACCCTTGCTGGTTATCAAACACAGACAGCCATTTCTCAGGAACAACTGCCCCCTTCTTCCCTTCAAAACCAGAACAGTACTCAAAATTATTAACTCCTATACACCTAAGCTTTTAAAAACAAGCTTAATTTCTTTCAAGCTTTGTTAAGACATTCTCAGATAATTTATCTCTATGTATTATAATGATATGAAAATATTATCGCTGAAGATACAAAAATGCTCAGCACGCTTTTTCTGAAGAACAAATTTCCATTTTTCACAGAAGATGGTACACTGCTAATGTTTTTTAACTTTTATGTATCAAAAGAATAATCAATAGATGTTTTTTCTTCAAATAAAATTCCCTTACAGAAGAGGAAATATATTTTCCGTGGTGCCTTTAGAGGGCCTCTTTGCAATGTGCTGTTGTAGGAGTCCAGAAAACTGACCTCTCCCTACTTGTTTATAGCTCTTAACTGCGCTTCACTGTCCTGCAGATCAGCTCTGCTCTTTATTGTGGTAATTAAAGCCACCATAGAAATTTCATTTATGAAGGTATTTAAATGAGAAATACCAACTCTCAAATGTCAGATCACTATGCAAAACACAAAACTTGGCCCAGGTTTTCTTCCATTTACAACACTTGTGCCCCAGTGCAACTCTACTCCCACAGATTTTTTCATCTTTAATGACAGTTAAAGGAAGAGAATAAGGTGCAGCTGCTTGTTTCCACAGAAAAGCTGGAGACACTGTGCTATGTTTTAGAGCTCCACAGAACAAAATAGAAGCTGATTTTCAAAGGTCATTTGGAGGTTTACAGTCATATATAAAATCTTTGCAGTTAAGTCTCTTGCCTTTGACATACCAGCTATTTTAAAAATCTTTGCTTTTAAATACAGTGAATTCATTGTTAATCAGTCTCATATGCTTTATTTGTTGCAGTCTCACAATTTAATCCATTGAAAACACGTAAACTAAAGAAAAGTGTTGTGGACACTAGAAACTAGAAATTTGGAGAGTAAGGTCTAGTTGCAAGCAGTATGGAGTCTACTTTGGAAAAAATCTTGCAATTTGTGTTGCTAGTAGGAAAGTAGTTTAGGAAGTTTAATAACTTGGCTAAGCCTCTGTAAGCAGTATACTGCCTTTGTCTACATCTATCCAGACCAACAGTTTCAAATAAACCACTACTGCTTGCTATTCTGAGTGGAACTTAATGCATTTTTAGTCTTTAATTTACTCGTATCTTCACTCCCATTTTTGTTTTTGGCCTCACAGCTCTCTCCTTCAGGACTTGGAGACTTCTTCAGGACTCTTCTTCAAGATTTCTCTCATTACCCACTTTGTTACGATTTTGGGAGGAGGGGAAAGGTAGTTAATCTTTTCATGTGAGCCAGAATGAGCTCACTTCTTTGATTTGAGGTACTGATGGGGCCAGACTTTTAATAGAATAAGAAGCTAACACTGACGACTGTTAAAGTTACACATGTTGCAAAACAGTACCACAGCCTTTTAATGCAGTTGTCTTTCAGTTTATTATGCCTATTTTCTGTTGATGCAAAGAAGCAGTTTAGAAAATGTCATTATTGTTCATCTCTGTGCTTTGCAATTATATCACTATCAGAACAGAAACAGGTTAGATGTCACCTTCCCTATAATCATGAGATGGCTTAAAATATTTTTCTTTAAAGCTCTTTCTTCAACTTGCACTGCTAGAACCCTTACGACAGTTTTTATATTATCAAAATGCTCGGTTTTTCCATTAGAATGCTGAATACAGTTCTGATATTCGCAAAAGCACTACACTTCACCTCTTTGTCTGCACATTGTGAATAACTTAAACGCACGTATGAAGGAAAGGAAGGTATAAGAATGGCTTTTGCTAATGGGAGAATCAGTCTCTTTAAAACATCATAGTCAATTTTATTAACACTGTTAATAACAACACAAAACAAAAAGAATCACAACTTTCTACAATGGTTACTCTGGATCACTTGCACTAAATCTGATGTAGTTTTGACACATGAAAACATGATGTCCTAACTCATCTTATTTTCCCACTGAAATTTTACATACTTCAGAGTCTTGAATGATTTCTGGTTTATGGTCAATGAGTTTTTCTGTATGTAGGAACAGAAAAATATTGGAAAAATTGTAGCTGATAAACAGTGGCAGAAGGATTCAAAGACACACATGACAGCTGAATTTCTTTTTATCTCACCATGTAACTGACTTAAAGTTTATGGGGCCCACAAACTGTCTTTCTTCACTCTGTCCTTATCTTTTATTTCTAGGGCACTCTGGAGGGCATAGGAATGTTACTGATCGTTATATAACAATTTTATAGCTCTTTCTGAATGCACTGGCCCTCTGTAAGGGCATGTACCTCTGTCTGTCATGAGTAAGAAACATACCTGCTTTCCTACATGATCTAAGCCTTGATTCTCCTACTTTTCTATGTTAAAACTATGTTTACTGCCCCTACAGAAAATTTCATGCCCCAAATTTCCCGTTCTGTAACAGACATGACACTTGTACTTGACAATGCTGGGGGAATTAAACTTTTAAGTAACACATATAAAATATTTAGAGAATATTTAGAATATTCATGTCATATCAAATGTGTGATATCACACATTTGTGATTTTAAATAAACCACAACCTTTAAAAGAAATATGGCATGTAAAATACCTTGGTAATTAAAAATCAAATTTGAATTTTTGTGTCAGGTCAGTGAACCTTCAGAATAATGTCAATTTACAGCAATTAAAGACTGCTTATGGACAGTTAGATGTGATAAATATAACTTAATCCATATCATTGCAAAGTTATGTAAATCCTAGGATTTACATATCCTAGGGGAAAATCCTAGGGGAAAAATACTAATATTCAAAAAGTAGATAGCTTTTAGTGAATGAGTTACTAAATATTTTCCTTCTTTAAAGCAAAGGCTAATAAGCAAACAGTAAAAGCACACTGTTCTGTGATTCATAATCTATACATATCTTCATGAGCACAGTTTATTTACTTATAATGGGTTAAAAAAATCCAGATTTCACTGAATTAAATGGGATTAAATAAAATGGGTGTAAGTAAGATTATTCCATATCTAGAATACTAGAGATCTGGTTTCCTTACTTTTAAGTAGGGACCTCAATCACTTCCAGCATGATTTTATAGTAAAAGAATAAAGGAGGAAGGTAAGGGATAAGTTCTGTATTAAGAACTAATGCACTCTAGTACATAATTTCTAGTACTAATTTCTAATGAACATACACAGAAAAATTTCACCATGCAAAAGAGCAAACTGCTTCATTTCAAGAGTTTCCTAATGAAAGCAAAGATTGTATTTAACAACAAAAGAAAGATTAGAAAGCATAGTCTTACTATAGCATGTTAGGCTCATAGTAATAAGATTACAGAATTGAGCCCTTAGGAAATGACTCAGAAAATTAATTAAAATTGCTAATAAATCATGCTGGCTTGATATCCTAATGGCAGTATGCTGTGCACTGACACATCAGAGACATTAGTTTGATTTCTTTGCTTCAGTCTCCCTCACTCCTTGAGGCAATAAGAGCTAGCAGTATTGTGGAAACAGAATATTTAGTCCAAGCAATTGTAGGGACAAGAAAATCAAGTCTTAGGGGACTTAGCAGTGATCCTTGCAATTGATTAAAGAGTGACATTGATTTCTTTCAAGCTGGAACCTTCTGTAGCATGAGGCCTTTACAGGGATGTTGTATAAAATGAGCTAAAAGAGCTTTTGGGCTTGATAAAAGTAATGGGGTTTGTGGCGGGGAGGGGGGGGGGGGCGAGGATT
>JAVJGI010000057.1:42133497-42149308 GCA_035590275.1 Ibycter americanus
AAATGGGGTATATAATGCATATATAACAACATAAGTGTACATGTATGGTTATGTGTATTTGCATTTATTCGGACAAGAGGTGGAAATAGGGACAATATAGAGTAACTCCAATTGTTTTTTTAATTAACTGCAGTAGGGTAGCACAGTAGGGTAGCAAACAGTGTGTGAGGTGAGAAAGAATTTGGAGTATGACAAGTAAGCAAGTGCTTATTTAAAGTGAAAAAGGAATCTCACAGTTCATAATATAGGATCTTACAACAGGTCATGCAGCATTTGATAAATTACAGAGAATAAGAATTCATGCAGAAAAGATGTGCTGCATATTTTTTCCTATAAATTCCATGAATATACTGTCATGACATGACAATTATTTCCACACATAACCCTGCAAATGGATATGATGATCAGACTAGGTATCATGGATTTAAAACAAACAAACAAACAAAAGCAAACAAACAAACAAAAAAGGGTATTTTTACCATTTGTCCTTGCATCACCATTTATCACCCTTACTTTAACAGTATATTTTTGCTTGATTTTTAATTCTATGTGACGACTTCATTGTGTATCATCTTTCTTCTTGGATACAACTTCCAGTGGAAATGATGGGATTTTGCCAAAATGGCTTTTCCTCATTACAGTAATAGAAACATAGTGGCTAGCTACATGATATTCTCTGATGCATTTGTCCACACAAAAGTCCTGCTAGATAAGAAAGGAGCTATTACTCCCATTTTACAGTGCAACGACCAGGGGAGCGGGTCCAGTCCCAGCTATGGACATGCAGGTATTTCTAGACATGAAGAGGGGCAGCTCTACTTTTGTGAACTGCAGTTCACTGCGTGGGTCATGGACACGTGTTGAAATGTTGTCTACTGGCTTGTGTGTGGTTCTTATTCTGCATTACAGGCAGGAAAGCTACCTTTCATCTTTCCTCCACAAGAGAGCAGGGTGAACAGGAGAGATAAACAGTACCGTTCCAGGTAAAGGAGGACAGGCCTTCAGTGTTCTGTGGTTTTGTCTGTGGTTTTCCTTGCCACAGGATGTTGCTGATGCTACGTGTCTGTTTGGGATCAGGAAATGAACAGCAAAACTCATGGAAGAAAAATGTATTAAACACATGTGTATGAATATGCCAACTCCACTTCAGGTCTCTGCATTGTAAATCCCCAGGAGGAAGGAGACTATTCTAAGGAAGTTTCATTGTGTGCTTATCCTGCATTTATACTCCTCCTTACCCCCCCTGTCAGGAACAGGATGCTACAGTAGATAGACCTTTGATCTGACCCCATGCAGGAAATTTTATGTAAAAATGTGTGAAAAAAATAAGTTGGTTTACTTAAAACAGAATGGAGAATGAAAATCAATTCGTTCAGGGAGGACAAGACTAGGAGTATACAGAGCTGGAATGGATTTATGAACTTTTGTGAGAAAGGGACTTGCCCTCTCAAAGACACATAAGGGAGTGGATAGTGCACTTTCTTCTTTTTTTTTCTTTTTTTCTCTTTTTCCTATGTCCATCTCTCAGTGGTTTCCATTATTATGCAAAGTATGTCCACATATGCAAATTTGCCATCTCATTTTTGTGTTCATAATACTAGCAGGTATGCCAAAGAATGCACTTTTCTGCACCATGATACAACACTGCTCTCTGTAGTCAGACTGTCTATAATGAGAACGAAGCATTTATCACAGGATGGGCAATTCCTCAAGGCCTATGTCTCTGCCACTTGGATTGTTCCAGACAGCAAAAAGTGTCCAGACAGCAAAAGTGTGTGTAGTTCATGAAGTCTTGTCTGCTTTGTTGTACACTATCCCTGACGTCCATAGAAATGTCTCTTCAATCTGGAGTCACAAGTACCCTTTATACCTACACAAAATGTTAATGATTGTAATTCACTTTCAGATATCTCTTTTGTATATATATATACACACATATATTAACATCATAATAAAAATAACATGCAACTGGAAAAATGAGAAGAGAAAGTGACACCAAGGGATATTGCCCAGGACAGAGGTCACTGCAGCCCCTGCTATTCATATACACAAAAACTAAGTAGAGGTATTACCATCATTACTGTAACATGTCTACAAATCAACAATTAGAATTTTTTACTCTTGTAAGAAAGTTCACTTTTCGATACGAGCTAACCAATTTAAATAATGGAAAATCAAAATAAAGTTACTGCTTTCACAGGAATTATAAAAATATATATGGACACTGGGAATGCATGTGTGATTTTGTGTTTTTATTTGGAGTATTTTAGAGGCTATTACTTTCCGACCCTTTTTTCTTCATTAAAAAAGTCATATCTGTACAGTGCTCTGATTGCCATGTAAAATAACTGTTTCTTGTCATGACAGTTTTAGTTTATGATGCAGTCTAAAGAGCTATAGATTGTTTCTGTGCTCTCTTATCTGTTCTTCCTACTAGCATTATCTATCACTAGTTAGTAACAGTATTGAGATTTTTCTCCCCAAAGGAAGTGCAGGAAGCTTGCTATCTGGAGGTATTTTGGGATCAGAACTTCGGTTCATTGTTCTCCAGAAAACATTTTCAAGATGACATTTGTAAAGAGTACCTTCTGGATTGTGGTTCATGTGTTTGTAAAATTTCTTCTTCTGAATGAAGACAAATGCCTTTCATCTTTTAAGAAGACCAATCAGAGGAAGCCAGGACTACAAACAGCAACATGAAAGAACAGGAAATGGAACAATATCCCTTTCTCAGTCAGACAGTAACAACTCCACATAGTTGCAACTTCTATTTTTATCATCATATATGTATTTCTAGACGTTTGTGTGTGGCAGCTCATGACAAATTATGAACAATGAATCAATCTTTCTTTCAGAGAAGCGTAGAACTAGCATTTCAGACGCTGTGCCTTGAGTATTACCACCAAATTACTCCAGACTTCATAAAACAATCATTTATCCCCATGCCAGATCATAAAGCCACCTCCTTTTCCTTGCAATAAAATATTGTCAACTAAATAGTGAACTGCATGTTACTAAAACATATTTTTTAAAACCAACTAGAGTAATACTTTGCCCCTTTGTCAATTATGTGAATGGGTTTTTTCTCTTTGTCTTAAAGAAAAGCTATGAACTCAATAAAGAAATCTGCTTTTCTGGATTTCATATGTGTTCAGTAATCTCTAAGCAGTTCCGAATACATTGTGTATTTGGCCACTCTTTTAATCAAAATTCAATTTCTACAGTTTTTGGCTGAAATGCTTTTGAATGATTTGATTTCCTGGCTCCTATAGAGTTAATAACCTGACTGATTATTCATTCTCCAGCAATTTTGTTATTCCTGTCCAGAATCAGGTGCCCAAAATTTGGCATTGATGTCATGTCTGGCACATGGAAATACACAGTATCTCCTCAAATACCGAACAGAAGAGGTGGCTCCAACCAGCGCTCTCACAGACTCAAGTGAGTATGTTCAGTGATCACGGAAAACCATTCCTCATAGCCTTAGAACCTGGTTGGCAATATGATCAGCCTAATAGCAAGTGCACTGTGGTTCATGTTCATGTCTCCATGGTCCATAATAATTGGCACTGATGGGCTCTGGATCCAAAGGAATTATAATCAGTAAGAATAATTTTCCACTATGCGTGTCATAGCTCTGTTTGGTAGTGGAAATTTAAGTTAATGTTCACTTATATTCTGTCATACGTCACAAAACTCTGAACTTTCTCTTGGATACAGAACTACAAACTTGCTATCCATTTTTCTAGCTCAGTAGTAGTGGAATCAGTGAAATGGTATCAGTAATAAAGCTATGTAGCACATGAATAATTATATAACTATATATAACTTTCTCTTTATAAATATATATATAAATATCACAGGATGCCTTCCTATCAAGTACCCACATCTTTCTTTGAATGGTTACAGTAAGAAAGGAGCCATTTCTTAAAATATTCCTAACAGTTGACTAACTCAATTCTTTAATCAAGTAGTCTTCTTGTAACAAACGAATAAGGGTCAGTTCCTAGATTTATGGGGGAGGAGTAACCTTTTATACAAATTGGAGGTTTCCAGAAAGGGAGAAAACTAGTCATTATTCCCAAACTATCCATTTTAATTTCCCTTTGGATAGTATTTTAACTTCTAAGAACAGTAATTTTCAACCACAACTGAATAAATTAAGCACAGCCAGATGGAAGAAAATAAATGCAGCTACAGTGAATGGTTTGAATTCAAGGTTTCAGGTAAGGTAGAGGGAACCTTCCAGGGTTCATTGCACAAAATCTTTGTCAATGAACTTTATGACTTGGTTTCTGGGAGTTTCAAACCACAACCTGAGGCATTACTTGGAAGTTCATGTTCAATGGGCTTGTACAGATACAAGCTGGCAATTTTTGGCAGTTCATAAGTACTCTTCAGCAAGGAGGGAAGAGTTACAGGTGCTATGTTTTCAGAAAAATGTCTTATCACACAGAGCATGATCCCTGTCTCAGCATTAGTGCCAGCAAAGGTAAGAAATACATGTTTTCCCAAGCGAAAACGTAGAATTTTTCAGAGCTAAAGATAGATATCCATCTGCTATGGACTTTTGATGTGAAATAGTTGCTTGAGATATTAAGAAGCTTCCCACAGTTTTTCTATGTCTGTCTTACATACATCTCTCTAAACTTCTGTGTGATTATCTATGTAATATATGTAGTGTAATGATGGACAAAATGAACGATATGTCTAAGGTAGGGAGGACAAAACATTTAACAACAAAGCAGACTGTAGAAATATGAGGTCTCTAATTCTTTTCATATTGATACTAATAATCTTGTCAAAGGGAAAGATAACATTGCAACAAGGGTGAAAGTGTTTTCAGTAAAAGGAGTTTTCTTCATAACTTTTCTACCAGTCACATACTTAACTGTTGACATCTTCCCTCAGAAAAGAGCACAGAACAAACAGATCCTCTAAAAGCACAGCTGTGGTCACTGACTTCACCCTGTGAAACATGGGGCAGAAAAGTATAACAAGGCCTGAAATTCCCCAGCCACTTCCAGAAACATGGGGGAAATAAACAAAAGCTGTGAAAACTCAGCAGGGAAAGCCATGTGTTGTTTCCCAAATGGCTCTGTGCTCTCACAAGGCTGCTAATTCAGTCAGAATTACAGGAATCTGATCTGAGGGGTGTGTAAGAACTTCACTTTTGTAGTGTTCAGCCCTTCAGGTGACTGAAGTGAAATAGTACTCAGAGCATTTTTAGCTTAGGAAGAATTTGCTAAGCTTTTGATTAAGGAGAAGAAATCATTGTAACCTACAGTGCACTGATGCCTTAAATTCAAAACAACACTTATTTTCCAAATACTGCACTCATTCAACTTAAACTGTGTACTCCCAGCTCTTTCTTTACTGTTTGCTTTTCCTTACACTTATAAAATTTGCTTGTGCTGGTAGAAGAGCATATCAAAAGTTGTTAACTGTCATCAGAGAAACAAATTCCATTTGCAGGATCTGTTTGTTGAACAGCTAACTGCAATTTTTGTAGAAGGGAACATGCTCCTGTTTGCACTGTGTCACATACGAACAATTTAACTTGGCCAGTAGTGGCTGTTCATTATTGCTGATGAAGATATTGTCTCGTTTTAATTAAAATAGTAACCTTTTTTTAATTATTATATTTTCTGTCTGATGAAAACCTACACATAATAGTAAAAAAAACACAAGAAATGGCTCCCAAATTCCAAGTAGCTCACAACTCACAGTCTGGAATTTTATTTCAAGCATTAATATATGACAGGTAGGAATGGAGAATAATACATTGTTATGTTTAAAAATCTCAGCTGACTCATATTTTCTGCAACACTTCTCACTAATTAAAGCAAAATACCTTGTGGGATACCCTTTCAGTTATTTGACTAGATTTCATTAATTCTGGCTATTGAAGTCAGTATAAATCCATTCTTACAAAATGAGACCTAGAGCATCATCCACTTGCTCTGCTAACACAGTCAACAGGACCCGCAGTCAGTTGCTTGTTCTGCAATAGACAGAAGGCACAAAAACATAAAGTAACTGCAGTCAATCAATATTATTTGTGCTCAATAACTTGGAGCAGAGATGCTTATCTCAAAACATGAAAGCATCCTTAAAGAAAAAATGAGTAAAATCTAATGAGCTGACACACTTTCTCCTGCTTTTGAACTTTTCTGCTTGCTTCCTTCTTCTTAACTCCTGCTTGCTTATGTTTTTTTCTGAATGTTCTATTGATTTAGCAGTTTTATAGCTGCCTTTATTTTTTTATAGCCAATACAAGAGAAGACTCCTTGATCTCCTCCTATCACACAGAATAACTCCAGAGAGCTAATTCTGCTGAGAAGACTGTCAAATCTAATGAATAATACTCTGTGGACTGATTTTCTAGGTAAGTTGTATAGCACGAAATCCAGAAAATTTCTGTGATAAAGCCCACGAGAACAGGATTTTCTTGCAGTTGTAGGCAATCTTACAGAAGACTGTACAGAAAGAAGGAGAGTGATATTGCAAAGAACCTGAAGTGTGGCTATTTATGTAGCTGTGTTAAAGTTTCAAATGAAAGACAGATAGGCTGAGGTTGAAATCCTCTACGGAGGACATTAAAAGAAAGTGATTTTTTCCTTTATTTTCACTATAAATTTTGCACCTACAGCCAGAACGTGTGAGTAGATGATTTCCTTCAGAAGCAAGGAATTTACTTTTGTAAATACATAGGAATGGAATGTTCCAGCTCATTTTCAGCGTTTCCCCTATTGTTATCGCCAGCAATGGGCCAAGGGGAACCCAGTCATTCAAGCAGATGAAGAATATAAAGCAAGAGATGTCTTGTAAAGAAGATCATGACCACAAGCCTTTTCAATGTGAGAACAGAAAGAGGTAGGAAATGCTGAAACAAACTCACGTGCATGATGGAGTATACTACAGACCCAAAACAGCTATATGAATCATGCAGAAAATACTTCATGGAGATGTCTACAGTGTGCTGGAGTTTGGTCAGCAGAGGCTGGTGGCCATCCTTGCATGCTTGGGGTTCAATGAGGCTAAAAAGGCTAACTTCAGCTGAGCCTGCGCTTGGGCATTACTGAAATTAGTAGGAGTGCTGCTGGGGCTGTCTCAAAGGCAGGTCAAGTTCAGCATGGGTACAAGTATTTCAGAGCTTTCACAAATAGTTAAAATACTAGCCTAATAATACTGCCACACTCATATCACTTCTGAAATCCAGCAGAAGGTTGTTAATATTGATATGGTTAATATACATCAAACAGGATTCCTTTAATTTTTTGAATCAAAAAATTCTCCACAGTGTTGACATTTCTTCACTGAACTCTTAGGATTGTTTGGTTTCAGAGACTGTAGGGCCCAAGACACATTTTGTTTTAAATAATCCTTCATAAAAAATTCAGCTTTCAGTCTAATATGATTGAAACTCAGCTTGAACATGTTTTATAATGCATTGAACTGGAAAGACTATGGGTGTTGAATTATTCAAAAACACGATAGGGAAAATAGTGATATATATGTGAGCATACAGGAAGGGGTGATCAAAGAAATCAGGGTGACATGATATGTCTTGTTATCTCATTTTATTTACTTTTCAGAACTCATCCAAATATTAGAGGGGAAAAAATCAATATCAATTTTCACCTCTGTCACGTTCCGCACTTCAATTATTAATGAATGTCAAATTTGACCACATTTCTTCATACCACCTGCTCTGCAATAATATTTCTGAGCCTTTATTAAAAATGTAAAATTGTCATTGAATTTCCAAATATGATTCTCTGGTGGCTAATTCAGCTTGTTTTATTAATAAGTGAGTTCTGATGAGTAATACTAATTTAATATGCCTGCATGTGAGATTAAACCATAAATTATTCCTGCTGAAGGTGATGAGATTTGACTGCTGTGTGGTTGTTAGGCAATAACCCTCTGCATTAACCCATAAGCACAATGAGGAAAAGAGGGGGTTTTATGAAGTGAAAATGTTAATATTTTTTATTTATTTGAGTAACCTTTTGTGCATTTTTATTTACACTAAAGCTTTTCACTGTACCTTTCATTTAAGATTATGAAAACAATGAACAGCTGCCACACAGTGAATTACATACAGATACTAAAAATACACACAATAAGTGCATGTACACACAGAAATATAGACACAGAAGAAATGTAAAATTAGAAAGCTCTGTCCTCACTTATTGGAAAGGGATCTGAAATGAGAATGGTCTTCAAATGGGCTTTGACCTTATTTCACTCACAGTAGAGTTGTTCCCAGAGTTAAATAGTACTCCCAGTTTCCATGTGGTGTCAAGAGCTGGAAAGTAAATTGAGTTCTGACAGAATCAAGACCATTAAAACAGTATTTAATTCATGGCTTTACCTACTTCTTATTTTCATACTACTTTTGGTTTAGATAAGAATAGTCAAATTGTTTCCAACACAAGTAACAAAATTGTTCCATATCCTGGGTAATGTGAAGGAGTTTTAAGATGTACCTTTCAACGTGTGGTTTTAGGGTTTGTTTCTTTTGATACGTTACATTTAAAAATCTTCCAGTCTAAGCTGTCTTACAGCTAAACAGCTAAAGTTGTTTAATGATTGCAATTCATGTAACATTCAACAGCCTATCTGAAGAGTAATGTCAGGACAAAGTAACTTCAGAATTTCCAGAGTAAGACCAGAAGTTATTGTCCCTCAAGTAGATAGACCATTTCATAATAATATTGTATCAATTTGTCATTTCTAAAGAAGGCAGCATGATCAGGTACACATACAGTCAAATGTGTACAGACAAACTTGATCTTTCTCTTTATTACTGAAGTTCAGCAACACATCAAATTATGTTATTTGCCCCACTTTTGTAATACTGTCTTTTTCTCTCAATATTAAAATAAAGACAGTGAGCTGAACATGACCTATCTATGATTCTAAGTGTCTATGCTTTCCTGAAAGCTATATAGAGGTCCATTGTGCAAGACAGGGCTGTTCGACTGTCTGTCAAACTTCAATACTATTGATCACAAAGCATGGCTGATCTGGTGGTAAAATCTACTGGTAATCGGTGGAATGGCATTAAATCAGCTCTAAAAATCATCTAACATCAAGTAAGATTAAAATGTAAGAAATAAGTTAACTGCTCTTTTCTAAATGGTAGTCTCCTTTCCTTACATGGCAAATCACATGATAAGTTTAGCTGTTTCCGATGGCACCACTACCAATAGGTGTTGCACAGGTATATCAGTCTCTTTATACAGGATCAAGATCTTAAGGCTGATGGACAGCAAACAGCTGGGTTACAGTCAGAGGAGATTAGGGAGGAGTCAAAGATAAAATTAAATACAAAATGTGACCTTGCATATAACTGCCCCCACGCTTGACCGAGATATTGAATTAATTGATAAGGATCATTTAAATGGATCCTTATATATTTCCAGTGATCAGAAATCCTGATTACTCTTTTACTTGGTAGCAAAACCAAAATGATTTTATTTTTGCCCTTTAATGAAAAATGAAGTGAAAAGCATTCATTTTTTGATACAAAACCTGGGTTTGTATAAGTAACTTACCCTGAATGGGCAGGGAGGCCAAAGATTACAGAGAGTTAAATTGCATAACATCTTACCAACAGAGTTAACTGAAATAAACATGACACTGTGTTTGTCATTGCAATTCCAAATGTAAAGTTTTTTGTTGGTTTTTTTTTTTAAATTGTCTTCAAATGTATTCTATTTGAAACGTAATAACCTATTGTTGAGGTTAATTTGTGGGGGTTTTTTGTCATAGTTAGAGCCAGTACATCTATTCCACCATTTTTCTTCTTTATTTCTATTATTGAAAAGTCACTGTAGGCCAGGAGAATATGTCTGGGGTAGGAATTCTTAGGTGCTTTCATTAGCACTGAAGTTTTTATGGTGCAGTTGAGAATATCAAGTCATCAGAAGTTAAAGGAATTTTCATTTATAAACCAAATGGATTGAATGTTCCACTGGTTGTTTTGAAGTGATGAAATTCTTTTTTAAAATATTGTAGGAAATTGTATATTTAGGAAAAGAAAATGAGTAGAAAGTTTCATCTGATCAAAACCAAAAGTGTTTCTATTCAAAATTATTTTTCATGTGAAGTTCTGGAAACGCTTCGTTTTATTCCATTTTGGATTGGAATAAATGGATTAATTTTATTAATTAATAAAATGTGAAATTTCTAAAACATGGAAAACATTTCTTTTAGATCCTTATTTTAGCTCCTAGGTTAATGCATGTGCTCCATGTTAGTTTTGTAATACGGCTGCCTTGAAACTAGGCCAGTAGCCATGTGGAGTTGCACAGGTGTTCATTGATATATATGTGAAGTCCTCACTTCATCTTTGGTCCTTAAATAATAGAAATGCCAGATCAACACCACTTAGGCAGATTGACATGGGAAGAAATCAACAACATACTTCTCTTACTTTACAAGTGAGAAAATTCAAACTTGTATTAATAAATGATGATTAAATATGGAATCCCACAGTAATCTTTTCACCACTTCTTCCTCAGAAATGAACTTGTGGTTTACATATTTCAGATCAAAGAAACAGCTAAATCACAGACTTTTACCAGTCAAATTAAAAATAAATTAATAATGGTAAAAAAGTAGTTTTGAGATAACACTTAAACTGCTGGACGCCAAAAATGAGGTGGAAAGAGGAATAGTGTCAAAAACAACATGAACTTAGAGAGTTACTGTTTCATCAGGAATTGTGGAATGTTGATATGCACCTTAGTTTGCATTTTAAATGCAACTTATGTATGTTCATCCAAGGAAGACAGAATGAATACAAAATACTAGTCATGCTAGTGAAAATGTATAATAATTTCCCAACCTGGCTTAAAACAGAATCAGTCCAACTGTGTCTTCAAAAAGTGTTTTCTTTAGCAACATGACAAGAAGCAATATCCAGAGTTATTTTGGTCACTTTCTAGTTTATGGTCATCTTTTTACTACTCAGTATCTTGAACTGGGAAAACAGGAGAACTTTAAATTTCTGATTAAACCTCTCATTAAGTACTTATTACATCATGTACTTATATGGCCAGGGTTGGATGGATGTGTCAACTCTAGTAATTTAAAAACTGTGCTGATCTTGACTATGACTTAGTTTGCCTTTAGCTTTAATCATATCTTTCATCTTCACTGAGAAAAAAGAGGCTTTCGCTCTCAGTGAGAAAAGTGTGTTAGCCCTACTGCCCTCAGTAACTCTGTCCTGTTTTTCAAGGCAAATAGTTGCTACACTTTGTAATGTATTATCCCACTTAATAAAAAGATTACCTAAGAAGCCTAACAGCAGTTATATGAGTTGCTATGTTCTTAAGCATCTTCAGTCTGATTTAGCCCAGTCTTCATTTAAAACTTCAGCAACAGGCTTGTTGCGTGAAGTGAAAGCTTCTATAAGCACCTATCAAACTCTTCTGAAGCTGATTACAAGTTTGTTGCACTCCATTATTAGGAAAAATGAAAAATACTGTTTGCTTTCTGCCCTTTAAAGCTTTCTGCTAACTTATCTACCACAGTTGAAGAAAAAGGAAAAAAAATAAATATCTAAAAAACTAATCTAAAAGCTTGGCCTGCTTACACAGTATAATAAAGGCTGCTTTAGTGTGCAGTCAAGTTAAGACAGCGTTACAGTGCGAACAGTGAGAACATTATCTCACTGGGGAAGTATGTATTAAAATTAAAAGGTGTATTAACTAAAATCCTCTGAATGTTAACATCCTTCCGCACAAAAGCCTATCTATGTGTGTTGGAAGAAGGATCTTTCAGGTTTTGTATTAGTTTTGGGCAAGCAGCTTAAAAATCAGAAAGTACAATACCAAACACCAAAATACTCCCTTCTGAGGGTTTCTGTAGGGCTCCAAAGATATATAAATATTTCCAGATACTGACAGAAACTACTTTTTCTGATAGCCTTGGCAGTGGCTGATGAAGAAGCCTTAAAACCAAATGGTTACATTTTCTGGAGTGAACTTTAATTTTCTTGGACTTGTGGCCCTCTTTTCTATATAAGAAAATTTCTTGAAGGTGTACAATTGCACTGATGGCTGGACTGAGAATATAGTCCAAGAAATAGGTTATCTGTGATCCTGTTAATTGCTCCAGAAGTCAACAAGCTTGACTTTTTATCCATGGCTTACAAATTGTTTGACAAGCTAGCAAACCTTTTCCAAAGTATATTAAATGGGATGAATTAATTTCAAAGTAGGAAAAGGAAGGCATAAAATATAGTATCTACATTTTAAAAGCAAAAAAAGGATGGGGGAAGGGAGTAAAGAAAATTTGTTTTCATACCTGAGGCTTAAAATTCTTGTTAGTTTGCTTAGTGATGTACTCTAGCATTCTTAGCATGCTACTAACAGGCGAGCAGCAAAATAATTTACTGGTTTACTGCCTTTGATTTTATGCTAGTTGCAGTTGTACCATGTCAAACAAAAATAATTACAAATATAGCAGTATGCAAATTAGACAAAACTACTTCGAAATACCTATTTCACATGTGCATCCTGTTTCAGGCTTCAGAGAGCAAATGGATAAAACACTGGGTTTAACTCTGAGGTCAAGGTTGAAGTCATAACTAAAATATGGGTTTGCGTTTTAAAACCATAAGACATGCTTGGTCACAACTACCATACAATTTTCCTTGCTCTGAAGAGGTATGAGTAAGTATGCTAATGGAATTACCCCTCACTCTTCTGAAACACAAATTAGGTTTTGATGATATAGTATAGCTAACTAAGAAATCTTGCTATAATTGAGATACCAGAGATCATATAGCATGTACATCTGTATGCAGAGCTCAAAGGACCGATGACTCAGATAATGATTAATGCAGAAATGTAGGGAAGGCTAGTGCACTTGAGGCCTCTGAATTTTTTTATGAACACAATTCACTGCGCATCATCAACACATCAAAATTACAAAGCCCAAACTTCTTTTTTTTTTTTTTAGGTTTCATTTGAACTGGGAAATAAAACCCCCCACACAATTTTCCATTAAAAACAGAGACATATGAATGTTTGAGAATTATGGAACTGTTCATTTAAAGTTGTTCAAGGTCATGAGTTTTGCAAATAACAATTTCAAAGAGTGGTTTAGAGTGATGTGCTTTAAAAAAAGCCTATACTTATAATGGATATTATTTATTGTCAGTAATTCAGTGAGGTTTTGACAGCGCCCAGTCTTGCACAAATCAAATTAAAGGGAACTTTAATGTAACTAGCAAAGCAGTCATTACAGAAGGCTGCTCAACCCTTCAGTCATTAAATACTGTGTTCAGGTGTATAAAACCTTGATCATCTACTGTACTGAGGTGCAAAATTTAATCCTCAGATGTTCATAATTTTGGGAAGATATTTGTGGTGATTTTCAAGAATTAGGGTAACACTGTTCAAAGGTCAGGATAAACAACATAGAATAGCTATTTTAGTAAGCATTTATATTAAAATAGCAATCAGGTGTCCCGACTGATAACAAGACTTCTTACACTGAGTACCTTAGAAAGAAAGAAAAACAAAGAGCCCTTCCCAGAAGAACTGGAATTCTAGAACATACGTCCATATCCACAAAAAAATAGAATCAGAACAAAATTATGAGATCCTGCATTGCTCTGGCATCCTCCAGTCATTGGTTACATTAATATAATTACATTGAGAAAAACTTGCCCATAGCTTTCAGTTGAAGGCAGAAAATAGAATTAAGACAAATAATACTAAAGGCAAATTAATTAGATAAAGCATCAAACACCATCAACATATTTGTCATTTATCTTTGGTTTCTTCTACTTTCTTCTGTTACATTCCTTTTTGCTTTCTTATTGAGAGAGAGACTGGTGAAACAGTATCTCTACAACACATACAATAAACTTTATATAAAGTTATCTTTATGGCCCTTTCTTTCACTTTTTTGCTCTGCTTTCTTAGCTTTAAAAATATCACCTAAGGAAGCTCTCCAAACTTTTACAATTTTAGTAAATGACTAGTGATACACAAGTTTGCATGGTCGCTATTATAATAGAAACATGGCTTAGCCGTTCTTAAGAGTCTAAAATTAATATCCTTGAGCACTCTGAGGGAGCAATCGAACACAGAAGGCTTAGAACAGTCTCTTGTGACAATCAACTGTATCCAAGCATTTTGCTGGGTGAATAGTACCAGCACTTACTGATGATATTCATGTGTTTAATACTGATAATCAATCGCATTTACCAAAGAGCTATATTTTCATTAGGTATTCTTTAACTTCATGTTGCCATCCGGTATTTGCTTGCTCCAGCCTTCCACGCTTTTCTGGCAGATTCTGCTTTATTGGATGACTTGCTGCCCCTGTTGCTAACTCATGCTTTCCTCTTTAATTCCAGAGAGAAAATTATCAAACTGACCCATTACTGTAAGGAAATGACAGCAATTCTCTTTATTTTCAATAAAATTAACAGATATAGTAACTTTCAGATAGTAACATGCATAACTAAAACCAGTAAATTCTGCCTCAAAATATCTAAAACCTTTAAAAATATGTATCTGTTTAAAAAATACCTAATTAGGAAAAGTCCTTCAGTATATGTCAATCATAATTCAATACAGACATCTTGGTTAGGATAATGACATTTCTATTGCTAATATATATTATATAAACATATGATGAAAATGTCTCTCTAAGAACAGTGTTTCTTCTGGTATGAACGGCACACCTTCAAGACATGAACATAAACTGAGTTTGGGCCATAAACATGGCCCAAAATATTACTTGGGGATTTGAATTTATAACATTGTTATGTTTTTCCAATTATAAAAATCAGTTTTGGAGTAAGATGATCACAAGAACAAGTAAAAGCATGTGGCTCTGATTTCTTAAAGATTTGCAGTTCATTATTTAAAGTGAATTCGTCAGTCTTGGACTAATTAACTTATATTCATTCCATTTTTGAACATTTCCCTTTTCAACGTTTTTAAAAAGTCAAACAATTCTTTCTTCTTTGTCCTGAGATAACTATTGAAAGTATCAGTGTGTGAAATATTATGTAACCTGATGGAAACACTAAAACCATTTAACAGAGGAGCAACTCTGGGATTTTGGTTTTTCATTTGTAGCCTGCTAATGATAAAAGGGTATTTCTGTTCTTCATTTACAGAGAAAAAATATACATCCTTTTGTTCCAGGAACACAAACAGTTGCAAGGCTTGTTAGCAACTACCTCTTATTGTCTCTGGGCAAAACAAGAGTCCTTCCACAAAAGTGGCTGGTCCTTACCAGCCTTACTAACCACAAAAGCTCGATAAACAAGTGGAAATCATGTCAGTAATCCTGCCTTAATTCTGCCTCTCTTGACACCAATGACAAATTTCCAATTAACTCTGGTAGGTTCTGAATGTCTTTCAGTGTGCAAAGATGGGCGCTGAGGCACAGCCTGCAGAGTGCTCATAAAGGAGCATTTCCCCCACATCCAGTGAATGCTGGAAAAGCATTGCATGCAGGTCTTCAGTTCCGTGAAGTTCTTAGACATGGAAAACCTTCAAGCCGTCTACCCAGCCTACCACTTGACTGACTGTTGGCTCAAATCCCCACTCCTCACATAGCAGCATGGTAACTATACATGAGGCTTCTGCTCTGTGTATGCCACTCAAGGAAAACATGGTGCAATTCTGGTAGTTTTTTCTGGATGTATCCATGAAATAATGCAAGGTGGCAAGTCACAAGTTACTCTCATGTGCCGCAAAGCGGACTCAGTCAGAGATCAATGTGATCAGACAAAAGCCATTTTATTGTTCTAAAGAAGCCTTTT
>JAVJGI010000057.1:42254721-42265454 GCA_035590275.1 Ibycter americanus
GGAGAGCTTGTGGGCCGGGGTCAGAGGAGAGGCCAGTAAAGCTGACAGCGTAGTGGGGGTGAGTTACAGACCAGCCAGCCTGGGTGAGGAAGTGGGTGAACTCTTCTTTGAACTATCTGGGGAGGTGTCTGTGTCACAGATGCATGACACTGCCTGGAAGGACAGTGTGGCAGGACACAAGCAATCAAGATTTCTGGAGGCTGTCAGGGAAAAATTCCTGATACAGATACTGGATGGTCTTATACATGATACAGAGGTTACACACAGCTGGATCTGCTGTTCACTAGCAAGGATGTGTTGGCTGGACAAGTGGTTATCAATGGCAGCCCCAGCTACAGTGACCATGAAATAATCGCCTTCAAGATGCCAAGAGGAGTGAGGAAGGAGAACAGCAGAGCATGGATCCAGGACTTCAGAAGAACAGATTTTGGCTTATTCAGAAACTGATAGATGGTATTCCATGGGAGGCAGCTCTGAATGGCAAGGGAGCTCAGGAAAGCTAGTAAGTCTTTAAGGACAAATTTCCAGAAAAGTTCATCCCAATACTCAGAAAATCAAAGTTGTCTTGGCTAAGTGGGAAACTCACAGCCTAGCTCCAGTGCAAAAAAGCAGCATAAATGGGTGGAATAGAGACAGGCTACAAAGGAAAAATTTTAGGACATTGCCCTTGTATGCTCAGGTTGTTTCAGGAAAGTTAAACCTGGCTGAAGTTATAGGGACATCAAGGGCAACAAGAGCTTCTACTGCTACCTTAATAGTAAAAGTCTAAACAAGGAAAGCATGAATGCTGCTGAATGAGGCATGTGATTTAGTGATAGTGGACAGACAGCACTGAGGTATTCACTACCTTTTTTGCCTCAGTCCTCACTGCCGAGGTGTCACAGGCCTTGCGGGCTAGTGACAGGGCTCAAGGAGGAGAGGAACTGCCAGACAGGAATGAGGGTTGAGTCAAAGATTGCTTGCAAGACACCAACTTGCACAAGTCTCTGGGACCCAATGGTCAGCACCTAAAGGTGCAGAAGGAGCAGGTCAATGTCCCTTCTAGGTCATTCTCCATCAGCTTTGAACTGCCATGGAAACTGAAGAAGGTCTTTGACAACCAGAGAAAGAGAAATTTTGCATTCATCTTCAAACATAGCTAAAAAAAACTTGTAGAACTATGGGCCAGTTGGCTTCACTTCCATCTCTGGGAAAGTCACAAAGGGAGTTCTCTTTGAGCACATTTTGGGGCAGGTGAGGGAGAAGAAGGAGATTTGGGATAGCCAGCACAGGGTTACTAAGGGAAAAATAGACCTGACCAACCTGACAGGTTTCTGTGATAAAATGACCAGATTCATGGATGAGGGGAGACCGTTTGCCTACCATTATTTCCTCACTCATTCTTTTCCTTTGCAATCCATTATCCATCTAGACTATAAACACTCAGTGGCAGAGCTTTTCTAGTGCTCTGATTTTGTACTTTACTGAGTATAAAAGGGCCTCAGCACATTTCAGTTATATCTGGCTTTCAAGAGTAAAGGTGGTCTGCGGAGTGGGCAGACTCCCAGATGCTCGTTACCTTGAGACTCAGAGGCATCTTTCTGCATGTTTGTACACAAGACTGAGTACACACAACCCTCCTTGACAGTGTTTCGACTAGAAAGAAATTTGGCCACAACAGGCATGCAATGTATGCATCAAAGATCTCCCCTATTTTCAGATCAGAGCTGAGTCTAGTGTCTGGGCATTCCTGACTCATGATCAAAAAGCCTCACTGGTCTTCTCACCAGTAGAGTCGTGGTCTTTCGTATGTCACTGAAATAAAACAGTAAATCAATCCCTCATGAAGGATTTTTAAAGAAAGATACAAAAATACCACTGTACATAATTTTCTGGCTATCCTATTTTTTTCTTCTCAAAAAGATAAAAAATGATTCACATCAGTTCTAAAACTGTTTTCTGTGAGAAATTCCAGTAAAATGAGCAGGGCTTATGAAGCCAAATGAAGCAGAACACCAAGAAGGTTTCCCTTAAGCCACCATGTCAAATTTGGTCCTGCAAATGAGTACTTTCATACTCAGAAAAGCAATGTGTCTGACTGCACATCAGATACAGTGAATGATTGTACTAACATGATTTTTTTTTTTTTTTTTTATATTGTAAAGTTCCCCCTAGGTATCAAAACTATAAAAATGATTCTCCTACCTGAATTTCACTTGAATGTTCAAGAAGGCATTGAACTTTAGCTTCAGTGACTTTATTAAATAAACTATAATATTTATACCCATTTCATGTATAAATTAAATGACCAATAATTTGATATCTTTGTTCAGAGTTTATCTAAGTTCCCTTCTGTTCATTAGCTTTGTCATTATGTATTTAAGACCCTAAAGAAAAAGTATGAAGAATTACGTCTTGTTCACATAAAGCAAAAAGCCAAATTCTGTCACTTGGTAACCATGTGCTATCCCAATGACAAATAATGAAGATGTATTATTGCATTACAGTGCTAGGGCTTGCTTGCAGCTTGGGATTTATTTTATACTCAGTGTGAGGAAAACGTTACAAAATATTCCTGTCTAGCTGACCAAGTGGCCACCAAATTAAGGAAAGACTTCAATGCCTAATATTTCAGATATTTCCTTTTGCTGTTATGCACATTTTTTACACAAAAGCTAGCTCATATCAGAAAAGCAGACTTAAAAGTCTTTGTTTTCAGGGTTCAGACAAGGTATAAACTTGTGCGGTTGACTATGATCTTGGATAATAATTTTTTTTTTTCAGATAGGAATGAACTTTAATAAACTACTTTAGCTTTACATTATTTCTCCACTTCTAAATTTGAGGAGGGGCAAGAGAAAAAAAAATTGAGCATACTGCATGCTTGTTTACAGTCTCATATAAATATAATAATGATGGTTAGTTCATAAAAACAGAGTTCTGAAAATAATTAGCCTAATGTTCTCATAGCAGAAAATGTGGTAAAATTTTTGAGGTTGGAACAACTGCTTTATAGATTCTGTAACAACGTTTGTGAAGTTATTTGGGTTTGATTTTGTTGTTGAATATGACTGCTGTATTGACATATTCTAGAACTCTAAGTGTACTGCAACTCTGTAACACAACCAATGCACATTAAGATAAACAAAGTCACTGTTGTGTGAATTTAAGTCTGTATTTATAATACTCAATATTAGGATTTCCATTGAAGTTATATGGAATATACTTACAATACACTGCTCAGGTGAATAAAACAACTGTAAGAAAGTCAAACAAAACCTAAAATGTTAACTGAGCCACAGCAGGCACGGTTTAAGATTTGGAAGCCACGGACAGACTCAAACAGTTGTACATGTTGAATCAAGACATGGAATCATCATGGACTGGCATGTCAGTGATCCATGTAACTACTAATAAAGACACTTGCCAGGTTTTAATTTAAGGTAATTAGAAGAATGGTTTGTTGCAGGAACAAAGAGATTGCATTAGATAATATCTGTTAGATGTTATACTTTTAGTTAAGTCAAATCCCATATATGCAGTAACCCCCGGAAAATATGGCTTAAAGTGACAAACACAAAGTTATTAGGGCTATTTCTTTAATATCGTTAAAAAAAATCTTTTAAAAAATAACTTAGAAATACGACTATTCATTTCTTTCAGACGTAAAACAGCGCACTTCAGCATAAAATGCTCCCCTCAAAAATGTAAATAATGATCTCATATTGCAAAACACCTATCTGAACAAAGCTTTAAGATGCACAGGTACAGATCTTCTGCACATAGTCTTAGCCCACTTGTAAACAGAAATGCTGTAATTTCAATTTGCATCATAGATTCATTTGCCAGTTATTAAAACATTTTCTCACTTTCTCATAGGGTTCTACTGAACAGCAGTTTGCATGAGATCTGGCCATCAGTTTTACTTCTGTGGTTCCTCTACTCCAAAAGCCAACTTATTTTCTCTGACAAACATGCCTAGCTAAGGAAGTCAAGTCAGCAGTTGTCACTTTACCCCTTATGCCAGCCAAATACTGATATGTATTTTTGCTTGTGTATGTTTTTCTAGCAGCAGAGGTTTAACGTATCTATTTAACACACATAAAATTATGCTACGCATCCAATTCAAGACCAACAGTTTAAATAGATTCCTAAAGAGGCAAAGGACAAACATTTTTATGACTGATTGTAGATTAGAAATAGTACTGTCGTTTCAACGCTTGTATTTGAGAAGTCAGCTGACTCAGTAAAACTTACAAAAAATGAAAATAAGGACAACAGAAGACGTAGATTTATATAGCATGGGTTCACAATGAATACCTAGAAAATACTTGCTCTACATTGTTGTAAACATAAATACTCTGATGATGGTGTAAATGATCCGATGATACTAGTCGCATACAATTTTTTGCAGCCTGGCTTTATTCTTTTAAAATGCCTGTTGAAGATTCGTGTAAACGTAAGTGAAAGAGTAAGGAAAGAGAAGGCTCTGCTGTTGCAAAACTGAATACATTGTTACTCAGTAGAGTAAAAACTACATCTGTTGTTACTTAATGTGTTAGTGGAGCATTATATAACAGTACATTTATTATTAGAGAAGCTGATTTTCAATGCAAGGCTTGCATCGTAGAAAGTTATGCGTCAGTTGTTATCATGTACTCTTTCTTGAGGTATATTGCTTTTCAAAAGGCTTAATTAGTCTTTTACTAAAGGTGCAAACCCCCATGAATCTGTCAGAAGATGGTTGGAAGGGGAAAACATGTTCCTGTTCCTTCTAAGAAAACGGTTTGCTCTCCTTAATGTGTATGTTTGTGTATATATGTATATACATATGAACATACACATATGCAAAAATCCTGGTCAGATGTACAGGAAGGAAATCTTCTAATTACTGCAGAACTGAGCAATTTTTTCAATTTCTCTCTGGTTTTACTCATATCTTAAGAGTAAAGAATGAGGACACATGTTCAGTAGGTGTTGGTATACAGCAGAGTATACATCAGTACCTCTGAATTACACTCAGTACAATTTTAGAAAGCTTTGTTCAAAGAAAAATATAAAAGGCAGAGGGGTAATAGCAACAATTTGGTCCTTTAAGAGATTTGGATTTGTAGGCTAAATTATAAGCTGGTAACACCACTCAGATTTCAGCTGTTTTGGGCAGGAAATTAAAAAGTGAGAAGTGGAGCCCACCGAAAGTGTGGGAGGATAGCCCAACTCTTCAGCATATCTCTTTCAAAGAGGAGATATTTTCCCTAGCTGTCATTTCAATTTTGACAACGTATAGAAGACACGTTATTAGCACTTGCAGGTGAAGTTTGAGCCTGAGCAAAATCTGGTGTCATTTCTAAATGCATTTTGCCCAGCTGGATCCCCTCACTTCAACAGAAGCTGGAAATGTTAGTTGTTCCCAGGGTTACTGTAGCTGAAGAGTCTGCTCTGATGCTCTCCTGTGTCACTGGGGCTGTGCATGGCCAGCAGACCTTCCCTGACAACTTGTATGCAAGGATATCCTTTCACTCACTAGACTCCTACTCTATCCCTGTAAGTTTTAGTCCTCTAATCACACAGCTTATTTTATTTTTAGTTTTTAAATAATGATTTAAATCTCTAATCAGGTTTTCCTTCCCTTTTAATTGCATCTCTTTATTAGAAGTCTGCTAGACTGGATGCTGTCTTTATATTTGATGGTTATATTAACAAAAAATGACTGGAACCCTGCAGCATTTCACCATAAAATATCAGAGGATGTCTTGATTCATGCTTCCTCTCTTATTTTTGTTCTTGACATCAGAGGTCACGTGACATACATTCTTATCTCTATATGCAACTATGTATATAACATCGTAAACATCAGGTACAAAGATGAGCTCTTTCCTAAGTGTTTAGAAAACCTCACTTCTGCCATATGCAGTACTTGCTAATAGTGTCTTCTGATGGTAAATTTGTTAAGGATAAATCCTGCTTTCCAATTGTGTACCTTTACTCAAAGTACCTTTGATATTGCTGAAAAGGTCCCTAAGTTGTAACTTAAAAGTCTATTCCCAGCTAACACTTCTAAGCCAGTCTTTTAACTTACTTGTGCTGGTCCTAAAATTATTTTTCAGAAATCCTATTCCTCCTACCAAATAGCACATTAATATTAGAAGAGCTTCCATTTTTCTTTTTAGTTTGTTTTCCTGAAACAATTCAAATCATTGATTCTTCAGCTTCTCGTTGCAATGAATGTGTCTGAAGCACATGCTTAACTTCAAAACTCCTATTTTACTTTCAAGATAATGGTACATGCAACAAAAGTTGAAGACATTTTTTCCTTTCTTTGCACAAATTCAAGACCTGGCAATATCCTCAATAAAGGAAGAAATGAGAAAGCCCTTCTAGAATCAACCCTTCTACACTCTCAAGTACCTCTGGAACAAAATGCTGTAAGTACATCCATTATAATAACACTATAATAGCACATCCAAATAACAAGTATATTCTTTTGATCCTTGCACATAAATTTGATGTTGATTAGTTACCTCCTGAAAAACTTGAAAAAAATTAAGGGAACAAACACATATCAACAAGAAACACTACCTGAGTCTTGGCTTATACACAAATGCATCACTTTTCCTGGCTTTCTTCTCTTCCTACTGGTCAATTTTATATTTCTGTCACGCAAAATTTTGAGTAGTACAGTAGACACCATGCACATGTACATTGAATTAGAAAAAGGCAGATAAACTCAATGAATTACTCTGCAGAGAAAATAAGTTTCTTAGTAGTTGAATCCAAACATAGTGAAAGCTATTATCAAATCAACAGGGTTTTATGGACTGTCTTTTAATGGAAAATGGTCAATTTCTTCCATCATGAGTCATCATTAAATGCTTCTCACATATTCATCAAAACCTGCATGGATATATAAACAGAACTTAATTATTACACCCTCTGGCAAATAGGGACTAGATATTTTGCCAAGGACCCATAAAGTGTATTTCACATGTTAAAGCTGGCTATGGTCTTTGGTTAAAGAAGGGGCTCTTTCAATAAGAACAAAACATTACCTACAAAAAGCTGAATGGCTGACCAGTCAAACAAAAGACATCATTTGGTGCTTAAATTTATACAAGGACTCTGAAATGTGTTACAATGTGTAAAAAAGAGTACTGGAAATAAACAGTAACCCTAATTTTGTTAAACATTTTGCTGTTGCCTCCAAACATCATCCTCATCATCTTGGTAGAAAAACAAAGGAAACCTATGTAAGAAAACTTGAAAAGAGAAGTTGACTCACTCTTGATGTATCCTATAACTACGCATGTTGATGTATCAGTAAATGTTGAAAACCTGCTATATATGCATGTCCAAGTTTAGACATTTGGAAAAAAACCTTTGCATAGATGATGTATCAGTTATCAGGTATTGCCTGAGGACTTATTTTTCCTTCTTCCTTTCCCTTCCACCTCCTTTCTTTTCCTTCCATCCTTCCTTCCATCCTTCCTTCCTTCCTTCCTTCCTTCCTTCCTTCCTTCCTTCCTTCCTTCCTTCCTTCTTTCCTCCCTTCCTTCCTTCCTGTATTGTAGACCTTCTAGATCCTACTATAAAGATACTCACTGAATCTTTTATTTGTTGTTCTAAAACCTGCAGATTCTCATTCTTTTGCTCATAGCAAGATGAAATTTCCAGCCACTTGCCACTTAGATTCATATGACTTTATATTCACTATAAGGGAAAATAAAGATTTCCTTCACTGCTTCTTGTTATAGCTGTATTTGTACTTTTTGTTCCTGTACAAATATAACTTGAAAGATTTTTATTGCTTAACCTTCTCTCTTCTATGTCTGACCTAAGTTGAGGTGTTCAAAATCCTACAAAGCTCTTCACAAACGTACAGAAACAATTAATTGAAATTCAAGCCAGAACTTGGCAAATTTTTCTTTACAAAGATAATTTGGAATAATCTGTTCTAGAATGATGGAGTTAAATGACATTATTTGAGATTTTCTCTCAGTCTAAATGATACTTATATAGAATACTACATTTCTTTAAGGTAGGCATAACTTAAAAGACATTCAACAATCTTTTTTTACCAAGTGTCTGCAAATAAAAATATTCTCAGGAGCTCAACAGGTCCCAAGTCTCTGTTTTGGGTTTTGTACATTAATGTGTACCAGGATGTAAATTACTGTCTCAGTAAACATGGACCTTCCTTTTGTCCTTTTTTTGACTGACACCCTGGGTTGAAGTGTAGCTAGCGAATCCTTCTTCTCAGCCTTCTCAAGAAATGATGGGAAGTTAGAGATCACTGTTTCAGTGCTCTGAGCTGCAGGCAGAATATGACTTCCCTGCACTTCAGCGGAAGTGCTCTGGATTTTTTGGAACACTGTTTTATAATACGGTTACTAGTATTAGAATACATCCATCAAAACCTCCTGTCTTTTAACAGAACTGACAAAGTCCTAATAATATAGGGAGAAAGTCTGATTTGACCTGCAAAATGAAGTAAAGAACTCCTGGAAGTTACTTAAAAGAGGAAGAGTCTATGACATTTGGCATAGGTCATAAGCAAATATTCACATAGTGGTTGGAATATCTGCAAAGAATGCATTCAGCTGGAATGTTTTGAAATGTGAGGCAAAAAATGAAGTAAGAAAAATGTGTACAGTTTGACCTATGATGAAGATGCAGTGTCTCAGAGAACCTTACAAGTGCTGGGGTAAGCCCATCCTTGGACTAAGGCTGGTTTAGCTATGCCTGTTTCGTATCTGGTAGAAGGTATTTGACCTGTTTTTAAAATCTGTTTTTAAAACAGTGACAGGGATTGAACACATCTAGATAATCTGTTCAATTGCAAAATTATTCCCCTTAAAACATGTTCCTAACTTCTAAAGCTCAGCATCCTTGTATATTAGTTTTCTCCTATGTCAGTGAGCTTGGATGATCAGCTGATCATCCTTTCTAAAACAAAAATTTTACATAATCGAAGATTGTGACACTGCTTACATGATTCTTTTCCACAAACTAGTATCTCCAAATTTGCTCGTATTTTTTATATATTGTGCTTTTAATAATATTTATATTTGTTGGTCTTCTTTTGACTCTTTGTCTTATTGACTGTACTAATCCATGTGACCTATATTGTGGGTACTATGCCAGGTGAGACAACATGACTGCTGAGATGAGGAGAATAATTACCTCTTATGTCTTAATGCTTCTGTTAGTATAACCTGATAGACAGCAACCTGTCTTGTAATGCCATTTCATCGTCAATCTACACTGAGTCTGTACCACAGTGCAAATACATATGTCCTTTTCTGCAGTACTGCTTTTTAAGCAGTTGTTTTTCAATTTGAAAATATTTTTCTTCCTAAATCTAGCATATTATTCTTATCCTTTTTTTAATTTAATCTTTCTGATTCTGGCTTACTCATCAATTTATTGAAATCAACTGATTAGGTTTTTAGTTCTGTACTCTAAAGGGCCTGCTGTCTCTCAGTCTTGAATGTCATCTGTAAAATTCCACTGGTTCATTATTACTCCATTAAACATGTGCTAGACTGCAAAATGGAAGTTTAGCATGAAAATTAATGTAATTGCCAGTACTAAATGAAAAACAAAAATCCTTGCCAAATCATGTTTGAAAACAAGCAACTATCCTTTGAGGTTTTAACCAGCTGTGACCCATCTAGCAGTAGTAATATATAAGCCATAATTGCTTAGTTTGCTTATAAGAGATGTGGTGCATTCAAAATTTTAATAGACTCAAGCAACAGCACTTCTGCTGAGTGTTCCTTAACCACAAAGTCAGTACCCTGTAGGAAAAGAAAATTAAGTTGGTTTGACACCATTTGTTCTTGACAAATTAACACTGACCATGCTTTAGCACCTGATCATCCTCCAAGAACTTACAAATTGATTGTTCAATAATTTGTTCCAGTAGCTTTCTAGTATTATATTTAGGCTGAACAATTTGTAGCTCCCCAGGTGCTCCTTCCTTTTTTAATGATAAGCATCACATTTGACCTTCCTTACTCCTCTGGGACCTCACTTGTCAACCACAGCTTTCTGGAGATCTTTGCTAATGGTTCATAGATTGCTTCAGCTAGTCCTTTAACAGTCAATGGCAAATTTTTTAAGACTCTGGAAATTACTATATATTTAACTCCTCTAAACATTATTTAACCCAAGCCTTCATTATTCTTATCAGTGTTCCTATACTCTTGAAATCAGTTGTGCTATGCATCTGTTTACAATTAACCTTTTTAATTCTGAATCTAAAACATAAAAGATCACAGAATCACAGAATGGTCAGGGTTAGAAGGGACCTCTGGAGATCCTCTGGTCCGACCCCCTGCTAAAGCATGTTCACCCAGAGCAGGCTGCACAGAATCACATCCAGCTGGGTTTTGAATGTCTCCAGAGAGCTCTACAACTTCTCTGGGCAGCCTGTCCCAGTGCTCTGTCGCCCTCAAAGTAAAGAAGTTCTTCCTCGTATTCAGACGGAACTTTCTGTGTTGCAGTTTGTGTCAATTGCCCTTTATCCTGTCACTGGGCTCCACTGAAAAGAGCCTGGCCCCAATCTCTTGGCACTTGTCCTTAAGGTCTTTGTAGACATTGGTAAGATCCCCTCTCAGTCCTCTCCAGGCTACCCAGGCCCAGCTCTCTCAGCGTTTCCGCATGAGGGAGATGCTCCAGTCCCCTCATCCCCTTGGCAGCCCTCCGCTGGCCCCTCTCCAGCAATTCCCAGTCTCTCCTGAACTGGGGAGCCC
>JAVJGI010000057.1:42400188-42411475 GCA_035590275.1 Ibycter americanus
TTAAGCTCCTGAATCTGTAAGAGACCATTTTCAATGTAAACCTGATAATTTCTATTTTGTTGCCTCTGTCTGATTTACAAGCTTACCTTTCAGAACCCACTTTTGATGTAAAATGTTCTTATGTTTAGATCTGCTCTTACTGGAGGTTAATTTTTGCACATATTTAAAGGTCAGACATATTTACATACATTTAAAGGTATGTCCTGTAAGGAGTTAGTCTGTCAAATGTTATATTTACTTCTTCATAGTATGGTCCATTTGCTACCCATTGTATCAAATTTTGATTTTAATGGATACATGGATGCTTTCCCACTTTTCACCTGTTTCCAAAGCCCTTCATACTTCAGTCCAGCCCTCTAACCCAAGATCCGCATTCCCAGATGGGTGTTGTCATGTTTGTGCAACACATTGTTCTGTTCTGTTTAAATAGCGTTTGTGAAAACAAAGAAAAGAAACAGAAGAAGATAAAGAAAACAAAGATCCTGTTGTAATACCTGTGTAACCAAGAGCAGAGTTTGATCGGCATTTACTACTTTTTTACTTGATATTCATGTTAGCTGAAAGCTGTCTGTAACTTCAAAAGATGCTGGACAATGAAAGACGAAATACCATATTAAAAATTAATTCATCATATCACAGGGCATGAGAACAAGCTTGTTAGTAATGTCGTATTTGCATTAAAGTTAGAAAAAACAGTATGTTCAATACAAAAATTGCTTTTAATATTAACTTTCAATTCTGTGGCTCTTGATGTAGGACAAAACTTGCTGAGAGGGTGTTTTCAACAGAATCTGGTATAATGAAGACTTTGAGGAAAGCTGAACATATGCATAGTGCTATGTTAGTCAATGGGCTTAAGAAATTAATAAATAACTGTGCAGAAAGTGATACTTTAGGGACTGATGTTACAGTGGCAGGCAGTCCGTATCTTATAACAGTATAAATTTGTTCTTGCATAGTTTTGAAGAAATGTGCCCAAGCTTCAGTTGCTATAAATCGAGAGAATTACATCGGCCTCCATGCAATTGCATCAATTCGTGTCAGCTGAGAATTTAGCTCTAGAGTACCCACGAGACTACAGAAACAGCCCTTGTATTCAGAATGATTCAGAAACTGCCAAAATATTTTAACTCTGTACTACTACACATAAGACCTAGTTCTACTTACCTCTAAGAACCAGGCCTACACTATTCTAAATGCAAAAGAATTTGTGAGGCGTTAGTGGGATCAGGATGCAATACTTCCATGAATATGTAACCTAGACATAAAAATCATAGGCATATCAGAATCCTGGAATTTCTGAAAGAACTGTTTCAATTTAATAGGGATTGTTGTCATGTTTGCCTTCTCTTTTTTGCTGTTGAAGATCAGAACAGCAGCTAAACCCAAGCTCAAATTCTCTGAAATAAGATAAATGTCATAAAACAATATGACAGTATTTTTGCCAAATACACACTTGATCCTTTTCCTTTGAAGTTGATATCATTACAGAGTGGCTAAACCTGTCCTATTTTTATTTAAATAAATAGTTTAAACCTTGTTTTCTAGACTATCAGATTAAAACTTGCTATTTAAGTAAAACAGAAATAAATTACAGAAGGATTTCTTCCATTTCCAGGTAAAATTTGGTTTCTTTTTAACGCCAATTGCATGACTAGATGCAGCCATTAGCTGTTTTTATTCTACATGACTATTTGCATAAATGACTCAATAGGAAAGACTAAAGGTATGCAAAATTCTTTTCCTCTTGCTATTGCAGCTCCAATGGCTTTATCAACAACATCAAATTACTGCCAAAATAATTTTCAGTCTCTTCAAAATGTGACTAGATATTTCTTTCCCAGACTAATTTGAAGGTCCTACACCACCAGATAGATACACAAAAAATATTTCCATTTTTGATTACCAAAGTTTACAAGATTTTTGATTATATGCCTCACAAGCTGTTCACAAATCTGTTTCTGTGTGGCTTTCTCTGCATTGATTAATGGTGCAGGCTGAGTTCCCTCATATATAGCAAAGTATTTCTGCCATAGAAGTATTATCAAATCACTCTGGAGTACTTGGCTTCATGAAAGAAATGCTAGACCAAATCACAGAAGAAATCTCTATTTTCAAATGTTTTGGCACCAGACTGAGAAAGGAAGGTGTAAAGTTTTGAAGCTATCCTTTAGCAAGATGAAATAAAACCAGAACTTCAAGTGCAAATGCAGTTCCAAAGAAAGCAGCACGACTGTTCAAATGCTGAACCTGGATCTGATTATCTTGTGGAATCCAGGCTTGAATACGGATGGGAGACCTGCCCCAGGAGAATAACATGAAATTAAAAACTCTACTGTATACCTCGCTCTTCCAGCTTCATGTCTTATCTCTTATTAGCTTCCAAGCTGATGAACAAAGCCTCCCTCTAATTTCTGCCTACTCCTCTCTTGCAACATTGCTGCTTGCTGTGTCCCCTGTATTTGAGGAGCTCCAATTTTCTCTTTTGGTGCAGTAACACCTATATTAAGCATTTAAAAATATGCCCCTTGAGAATAACTTGGTGGATAGCTTGCAAAAAGCAGAGTGAAGAAAGAGACAAATGTGGCTTTAATTGGTGATTTCAAGCATAGTAATTAACAGGTGTAAAAGTACAGGTCAGCTGATCTCTGAACGGTCTGTTCTTTGAAATTCATAGTTCAGTTGTTACTGTGAACTTTTTGCTATAAAGGAAGGGCAGATGCTTATGAGGGTTTCAGAAGAAGAGTGACAGGGCACTACAGGGTGCCAGCCAGCACTATTCTCAGTATTTTCAGCCGAGAAAGTTAAAACAAATCCTTCCTTACTTGTCTAAATCTTCTTGCTA
The DNA here is from genome assembly GCA_035590275.1 of Ibycter americanus. Classification (NCBI taxonomy): domain Eukaryota; kingdom Metazoa; phylum Chordata; class Aves; order Falconiformes; family Falconidae; genus Ibycter; species Ibycter americanus. The sequence goes on from JAVJGI010000057.1 coordinate 42,403,034, forward strand.
CTTTTTAGTTTAAAAATATCATCAGATCAGCTGAGGATGTTCCCCTTATAGGCCTATACCATGATAGTATTCTACATTTCTTCGAAAAGCTGTAAGTCAAGTGGATGCAGCTCCTCAGGTGCCTCTAAAATGTTATGTTCTCTCCTCTAAAAAAATACAAAGATACTGAATTTTGTTGCCTGGGCATCTCCAGAGACTTGTCCATATGACTGAAAAGTGACCCTACTGAAGCACTGCTGGCTACATACTTAAAATACAGACACCAGAAATTGGTGCTCACTTTTTATGTGCAATATTTTTCAAGTTTAATAAGAAGGAAGAATAAGTATAGTATTTCTGGTGGTAAGAAAGTTTTTTTCCTCCTGCAACTGGAATCTTTTGAGGGTGGGAAAAAAGGACTCTTAAAATAACAGCTTTTAAAACTTTTGACATGTCTAACAAAAAGAAAATATAAAGGTATGTTACTGCCTGCTGCTTAACTAGAGTCATAAGGTCATTCTGTAACATACTTCTTTCATGCACATCTACGCAGTGACGAAGAAAGAGAAAGCTGCCAGTTCTCTAACTAGGTATTAAGCTTCTCTTCCCTTCTGCCCCACCTGTTCACTCCCTCCCTTGCTCCCAACACTAAACCCATAGCTTGGATTTTCAGCATCACTGCTTTAAAGCCTTAAAGGACTCTGCTTAGAAACGTTCTTGACCCTGAAAGAGATTTTTTTCCATTGTTTCATTTTTTTTTATTTATTACTCAAACATAATGTTACTCAAACATAATATTACTGTATTCTAAGGCAGATTTCCTAAAATACTGAGGCTTAAAATGGTACTGTAAAACACCTAGGATAACACCTTTTTTTAAATCATAATAACACTTTTTTATTTCTTACTCTGACTTGCACAGTGTTTTGGTGATATTATCAGAAGAATTATACACATATTCATTTTCGTTCTTCCTGAAATGCAAAATATGTTTAATAAGAAATCTAAACTAGCATATAAAAATTTCAAAACACTTGAAATTTATTTCCACTTCACTTTTGCATTTCCATTATTTTCTTAACTTAAAATGTTTATGCAAGGATTTAGGCTGAATTCAGTGATCCAATATGAATAGACATTGAGTAGGTCGAGTCATAATGACAAAACCCTGCTATATGATGAACATATCTAACTACTTAGCGCTCTATCCTAGAAAAAAACTACTATAATATTGCCCTGGTTTCAGCTGGGATGGAGTTAATTATCTTCTTAGGAGCTAGCACTGTGCTGTGTTTTGGCTTTGATGTGAGACTTTTCAGTTCCTCAGGCCTTGTTAGAGAAAAGGCTGGAGGGGCACAAGGAATTGGGAGGGGACACAGCCAGGTCCGCTGACCCAAACTAGCCAAAGTGGTATTCCATACCATGGGGCACCACGCCTAGTATATATACCGTGGGGTTGGCCGGGGCAGGCAGATCGTTGCTCGGGGACTGGCTGGGCATTGGTCGGCGGGTGGTGAGCAGTTGCGTTGTGCACCACGTGTTCCTTTCTTCCTTTCCCTCTGGATTTTATTCTTTTCCTTCTCATTCTCGTTATAATTGTTCTTGTCATCATTGTTGTTATTGTTCTTTCAGTTTTATTCTCTTTCAATTATTAAATTGTTCTTATCTCAAGCCTTGAGTTTTACATTCCTTTCCAACTCTCCTCCCCATCCCTCTGGGTGAGGGGGAGTGAATAAGTGGCTGCGTGGTACTTGATGGCCAGCTGGGGTTAAACCACAACAAGCATTTATTTTTCATTCATACTTTCTTTTTCCCTTCCCCAGGGTATGTATTCAAGTTGGTGGTATTTCATGGCAATAATCATACATTATATGGAAGACTATGCATTAGGAAGTGGGAACTAGACTTTGATAGAATTTAAAACCAACTGTTAATACTTTATTTTCAAGTAAAGCTTTCTAACAGAAGGCTTAGTGGTGATAGTATAAGCAGTATAAAGATGATTGGCAGACAGTAAAAGATCAATACTACTTAGACATGATGGTGCTTAGTGTCAGCAGACAAGCAAGTTTTTATGACCTTACAAAGGGAGCTGAGAAGCAGAGTCAGACTTGGGGCCACATGCATTTGAAGCAAAGCACTGGCTTTTCTGGCTAACATGCTTGGCAGCTCCAGCATTATATATTCATCACAGATCATTTCGACGGATTCTTATTAATATTGTATCAGTCTGACTCGGGCAATGCCTTATGTCCATCTGTTCACATGACAGTGTAATCCCCAGTTTATGCTAATTGTACAGTCTCTTCACAAGAAAGCCCTGGCGTGAGAGCAAGGAGAACAACCTGTGCACCTGTGTCTACTGCTTACCTGGGTAAAGTGCATGACAGAAACATGAAACAAGGACTTACCTTGGGAACAACTAACACAAGCTAGTAGAAAGTGCCCTAAGCATTTCTTCTTTTTGCAGGGCCTTGGACCACTGGGCCACACGCATGCACATGTACACTCTGCAGAAATTACACCATTTAACCAGGTAAGGTGGGAGAGATGGGCAGAGCACTCTTCTTATTCAGCCAGAAGATAAAGCTTACTGAATTGTTTGGTATTAGCATTCATTTCTGAATTCACCTTTTCAGCCACACATTTCTCTGAATTTTCCATGCCAATAAACCTAGATACTCTAATACCTGTATCAGTGTGCAACCTTTAGTCACTTATGTGCCTCAAATTTTCAGAAAGTCTCTCATATCTCTATTATTGGTACTTAGTTTACAAAAGAGGAGACAAAATGATGTAGAGATTATATACAGAGTTTTAGGTATTTGTCACAGAGTTGCTGACCTGCTTTTCCCAGCTCTGCTTTATCAGGTTTACATCTTTTCCTCATTGAATTCCTACTGATACATTCCTTACAAAAAAGAACTTTCCTTTAGAAGAGCATACGCATGCTCATGTTTCTGTACTAAACAATCGTCAAAATCCTCACTTGCTGTGTCATGTCCATCGTGATTATAGTCTCCCTAATGAAACCACCTCTCTTTTGCAACTTCCATGAAGTACTTAGAAAACTTAGAACTAGCATATTTTCCATAAAAATTAATTTCCCAACACAGAAATGGCTCCTTTCAATATTACGGTCATGATGCCAAGAGCACAGAGGCTTAGGCACAAAAAAACCAACCAAGCAACCAACCAACAAAACCCCCAAACCAGAAACACATTCAGAAATCTCTTTGAGGCCAATGACCAAAATGAAAAGATTCTTGAGAAGGAGCCTATGGGCTTCTGTTCATGGGTCACACTGGGGAAATGCAGGTGAAGTGGAGTGACCTTCTTCCACTGACGCAAAAAGCTTGAATAATTCCATCATCTTCAGTTTAACAGCAAGGACTTCTCAAAGAGCAACATTAGGTACTCTAAGATTGTGGATATAAGCACTATTCCCTAAAATCACTTAGGAAATAAAAGGGGTGGGGTGGGGGCGGGGATCCAAACAATCAGGGGAAATTTAGCCACAGAAAAAAATAAAACGGGTGGGGTGGGAAGAAAGAGAATGAAGGAAAGGTTACATGTTCCGTTATATACTACTGCATGAGTTCTAAAATTAAGAAATCACCTTCACCTGCACACACTGCCTTTGCTGCCAAAAAATGGTTACTCCGTTGTGCCACCATGCGGAAAGAGGGAAACAAAGACAATTGCAGTTAAACTACCAGCTCTGAAGGACTGCATTCAGTGTGCAAATGGGCACAGCGGGAGAAACAACACAGGGTTATACACAGGGTTATACACAGGGTTATACACAAGCAGAGGGAAGAAATAACAGACAAAACAAAGGAAAAAAACTACACAACGGAGCAGCACGTGAAACAAAGTGAGAGTGCTCCACCGGGACAAATAAACTTGCCCTTCCCTTCCCAACACATCTTGCATAAACAGAATTCAGAATGGAGAAAAAGAGCAAGCAAGAACCTCCGGTCTGTCCAGAAGAAACATTCCAGGTAGAATTTCCCAGAGAGCCAAAATCAGTCACAATTCAAGTCAATGTCTCACATTTTCAATATCTAGTCCTAAAGCTACACAAATCACACACAGAAGTGGTAAAAACCAACTGAGGTAATTCTTCTAACTACATTTTGCCCTCCCTACCTCAAACCCCAAATCTGTGATATCCTGACCAAGGAACTGCAAACTAGCACAGGGCTTTTGTATCAAACTAAATGGTGTCAATGGAGAAAACGCCAACTGTTAAGATCCAGTTCAGGTTGTCAATGAGCTAGACCAACATCCGTACCATTCATGCAAACAAGCAATGTCTGTGTCAAGTAGCTAAGTGGGGAAAATACCTGTCTAGTAAAAATCAATAACAGCCACTACAAGAACCAGCAGGCAAAAGACACTTACTTGGTTTTTGTGACAGCCAAAGGGGTACAGAATTAAAAGAACTACTTTAGCTGATGAGAGTATTTATTACTTGTGAGCCTTCAGACAATCCTCACATACTGAAGTACTTCAGAATTTTCGATGAGCTGGATCACAAGTAATATCTCCTCTGATCATCTCCGCTACTAAAAGTTTATTTATTATTTTCTTGCTTTCAGAGTTTTGGTAGATCTTAATAAATGAGTTGAAATTATGTGACTAAGACAACCAAACATATGACATGAATACATGTTGAAATTGAAAATCAGAATGACAAAATTCTTACAAGTAACAAATATACAAGAAGAAAATAAAGGTCGATATTCCACTAAAATAATAGTAATGATTGCAAAAGTGACTCAGTTCTTTCGCAGATTGGTGTGGTTAACAATTAGTATGGTATACAATTAGTATGGAGCAGCCCTAGCCTTTGGTTCCATCTTTCATTGCACCTTTTTGCAGCTTCTACCCACAGATCTATTTCTTTGTGAAGAAAGAGAAACTATTAAAAGCAGGTGGCACCACATTTCTTCTATGTTAACACTCTTATCCATAGACTTATGCCTGTATTTCTTTACGCACTGGAAATATCCTTGCTTGGGATGTGTTTACAAACAATGTGCATGCTTTCTCCTACTTTGCTCCTTACAAATCAAAGCCACTTTGGAATTTGATTTTAAAAGTTACCAGTGATCCATGGGACAGAAGTAGCTTTTTTAAATGTTCAAGAAACTGTTTTTCCTCAGGTCTGTCTTCATACATAAAGGATCTTAAATTGCTGTCCTTTACCTGCCTTCAATAAAAAACTCAGGATGATTAAAGGACAACATATTTATCTATAGTATCATTACATAAAAATTTTAATATATAACTGAATTCTTAAAAAGACTGCTTTTATCAAGGTAATGTCTCTGGACATAAGCAATATTGGTGTGATGGCGATGTTGCCAGTAGCACAATATTTCAACTACTATGCCAAGAGGCACAGGAGGACTCATCCTGCTCCATGACACCATCATATAATTGAAAGAAAAGTAGTGACTAAATCATTATACTACTGTGATCATTCACTGAAAGTCCATAAACATGTTTAGTAATGTTTATAATAGCTAGATATGCCATTTATACATTAACACTTGTAATAGTTTAATATGTCAAAAAGGTCAGTGATTATTACACTCTTGTTGCCTGTCATTCACCCATGTGATCAACACCACTTCTCTGGGGCTGTGCTCGCTGCGCTTCAGGGATGGGACTGTAACACCAACAGGTTGGAAGCAATCCAATAACCTTGCCTTCAATCAAAAAACCTCATACATTATGTAAATGTTGCTACCAGTCTGACTGCTAGAACTAATCCTGTGCCAGATACCACTGCAGATAACTATGAAAAGCCCTTTCTACTTTTCCACTTTTCATCTTGTAAAAGAACACAGAAAAATGCATACTATATTTTTGTTTGTTTTCAAAACCAGTGTTACAGAGCCATAAGCAATACTTATCTGACTTTTCAAAAATACCACATACAGATCCTTCAGTAAATATCAAAGGATGGATCTGCAGATGTTCAGCATCTCTAACAGGCCCTATATATTTTATCCAATTATAGAATCAATTTAGTTTTAAAAAATAAATAGAAATCCTTAAGACCACAAATCATACTACGAAGTCAACCAAGTTTCTTGGATATAAAGCAAACACTTTATGCATGATTTTGCCTATGTTCACATCTTGATTAAAATCAAAACCAAAATCAAACCCCTTCATGTGGAAAGTCCTGAGACATAATGTCTTCTTGAGATCTTCATCCCCCAGTACTTAAAAAAAAAATATTAAGGTATTTTGAAATACTAAGTACCTGTATCACAAAACACCAAAAAATCCAACAACCCCCACCCTCCACCAAGAAAAAACAAACAACCAGCCAAACAAACAAACTAAAACAAAACAAAAAAACCCCAAAACCCTGGTTTTCTGTCACCAGCTTGCAGGAAATGTGACTAGATCTTTTGACAGTCTTATTTACATGCTTAAGAAACTCCACATTTAAAGATGACAGATATGATTCAGAAACCTTTCTTGAATGGCTTTGTGTCAGATGGACAGGCATTCATCATTTGTATGCCTACTTTTATTCATTTTCTGCACCATTAAAATTCAGCAATTACAAGACATGCAAAAACTGCTGCACGTAAACTTGTATTGCTGTCTAAGCAAGTCTAACTAAAAGACCTCCAAGCGAATCTTTATTAATAAGTAAACTTACTAATTTCTATTGAAGGAGAAACCTATCCAGGAATATATTCATACCAGCTCTCATTAATGTGTGCAGACTTATCTGGTGTGTTAGGCACACCTTTAGTTCTTGTAGTCCCCATCAGTCAGAGCTGCCACACTTACTGTGAGCTGTGTGAGAAAGTGCTCCCACTGGAAGGAATCTGGTGATGTGGCACTAAATGAACATTCAGTAGGAAGCTACTCCTGCAACAATGAAGCTGCAGGGTGTTGGCTTTCCCATCAGTTTTTCAAAGAACCCCAAGTGTAACTAGTTTTTGGTTACTACAATTAACAAGCTTCAGTTACGTAAATCTCAGTTTTCCTTGTGACTTTTGTGTTTACAGGCATCTCAGTTCATCAAAACATGAAAGTGAGTGGCAGCACCATTCTCAGGGCAATTGGCAGAGCACCATACACATGACAGATTTGGTGAGGGAAAAAAAATAGTTATTTTGTGACTGAAATATATAGAGCCTCTAAGAGAGGCTGGGTCCTAAAGAAATGTGGATGTTATACTTGAAAATAGCATGAGGCAGACCAACCAGCATTGCTAGGTCTAAGACATGAAAATTCAGTGTATGCCGTGTTGATTTACTGTGCATTTGGTGCATGCAAGCACATCACAGACATTTGTCACAGCTGCTAGATGTCTAGAAACTGATAAAACCCAGTCCGAAGTGATAGCCCAGTAAATTACAGCAGGGTGATGAGGCTGGTAGATGTGGACAGTGCTTGGAAGAACTTAAGAGTTTAAATAAACAAGACACAAAATATTAGGGAGAAAATCATTGAGCTACCTTAGCACAACTGCCACAGCAAATCATACATATGACAGGTTGGAGACTGAGTAAGACTCCCCAAGTCCCAGTCTCCCTGCCTTCACCCAGGACCAACCATTCTTCTTAAAGAAATTATTCAATAAAACACGCTCATGATCTTTCCATTTCACTCCCCCAGCTGTATCAGCACAAAAACAGAGTGCCTTAAAAGAAAGGATTCTTCCCCCCAGCGCTACATCAGATAATAATTTCTATTTCCTTGCAATAAGTCCTTTCCATGAAATGAAAATGATTTCAAAGAACACGAACTGACGATTGAAAGCTACCATTGATGCTCACAGGATGTCATACATCTCCCTTTCAGGAAATTAAAGCAGTAACAAGAGCAGGCAGAGACAGTAAAATGGCAATAAAAATGTATTTTAATTAAATTATTCCACAATAAAGCTAAAAGGAATCTAAAAACAAAGTCTGACTATCGTTCTCATCATGCTTGTTGAATGGTTTGAGCACAAAATCATTTCAAGACGAGCACTGAGCTAGCTGCAAACAACATTAAGAGTCATGTCTGTTTCTCTTCCCTTCCTCACATTTCATGCCATCACAATCAGCCCCATAGAACCCAAAATATCACCTGTAAGCAGAAGGAATCCATTGTAAAAACATTTATTTCTGTAAACATGCTCTGTCAACAAAAACATTGTACAGAAGGTGGTTAGGTCCTCTTTTCCTGCTTTGCACTTGTTTCTTTCAGGCATAAAACAGTGATTTCCTAAGAAACCAAGAGAGACAGACAACTTGATTACAAAGAAAAACATTTTTTTCCTTCCTTCAAGAAGCCAAACCAGAGATACATTATAAATGATTACCCATACCAAAATAGCACCCGATTTATTCACAAATTTTTCAAAAGAAAATTTTTAATCACTTCTTATTTTTATTCATCTTATTCTTGCTTGTAGGTGATCCTTTCCAGTATTTT
>JAVJGI010000057.1:42487191-42511001 GCA_035590275.1 Ibycter americanus
GCTGAGATAAGCAATACATTTTAATTCTCTGACTTTAATGCTCCCCAAAAGCACATTATCACCATTTAAAATAGTGATCACCATAAAATAATTAAGTGTAATTAATTCTAACTCTAATCCTGCTCGGAATTTCTATATCAGGAACAGGCCTAATCTACTCTGGAAAAACTTAACATGCCATTTATCTGTTGGTCACTCTATGTCTAGCACTCATCACATTCATGCACATAATTCTTCTTCAGGAGTATCTGCACTGTTTGGGATCATTTCTGAGTAAGTCAAACATTATATGGTGGAGCTAATTTAAAAATTTCCTGATTATTTTTCTGTTCCATAAACAAATTCCATAAACCAGCAAAAGACCTAAAAGTTCTAACACTTCATTAAAGCTGATGGCCCCTTCTGAATCCTTCTTGATATCGATTGAAAGCCTGCTGGTAAGCTTAGGCCTCAGGAATTAACTTCTCTAGCATAGTTCTGCCATGGAGGAGGGCTGGAGCACAAAGCTGCCAGTCTTCAAGCCCCCCTGCTTCCCACAGCTACAGACCAAAACCACCAGTGAGCCGTTTTGCAGATTGCATGGTGGGTCTGCACAGTCTGTAGCAGCTGAGGGCATCGCTTACCGCAGATTGAGAGGTCCATGTAAACTGTCCAGCCAGGACCACAAGCAATTTATGACTCTGTAGGATCTGAAGGTGTGCAAGAACAGTGGCCAAAAGAATAATTTAAGGGTTGGATGCTCTTACTCCATTTCATCCTGAATTTTTCCAAGTCAAGTCAGCTGTTTGCTAAGATCTTTCTGTGGGAAATTTTGGCATATCTACTTCTGGTTCCAGAAAGCCAGAACTTTTGAATTTTGGACCAGCTCTATCATTCTGTTGTCTATTAAAGCAGACAAATCATCACCATAAGAAAAGGAGCCATGGAAAAGTGAGAGCACCTTCTGTGCAAACCACATTCCTTATTTTCAACATGGGTCCATTTGATGTTATCAATGTAAGAATTTTAACATAGGGGTCAGATCACACCTTTGCGATCTCCTTTAATTCCTTCTAAAGGCTACCCAATTGATATAGGCAGCTAAGACCTGAGCAGGCATCTGGTGCAGGGGGGAATTGGGACCTCTTCATCTGCCACCCCGTGTGAGTGTAAGGGAAGGGGCAGAATTTGCCCAGATGACCTGGCACAAGGCTGGCCAGCATCAGCTGCAGCTCAGGCAGCCAGCATGGGACGTGCCACCAGCGCCATCATAACCTGGGGGGGCCCACAGACCACTCACGCAGCTCAGCTCTCAGCAGAAGGCAGCATCTAGCTTGTCTGGCTGCACTACCACTTCCCCCGTCTCCCCTGGGGGAAAGGTGCACTATGTCCTGGTGTCGGCTGGGATAGAGTAAATGCTCTTCTCAGCACCTGGTACAGTGCTGTGTTTTGGATTTAGTATGTTTTCAGTTGATGTTTTTAAACAGTTTAAAAACTGATGGGTTTAGTTGCTGCTAAGTAGTGTTTACAATAGGTCAAGGACTTTTCAGTTTCTCGGGCCCTGCCAGCGAGAGGGCTGGAGAAGCATGGGACATTGGGAGGGGACACAGCCAGAACAGCTGACCTGAACTGGCCAAAGGGATACTCCATACCATAGAAGTCACGCTGAGTATATAAAGCGTGAGGAGTCGGGTGGGGCCTGCCGATCGCTGGTGGGGAACTGGCTGGGCATCAGTCAGCAGGTGGTGAGCAACTGTACTGTGCATCACCTGAGGAGTTTTTTTCCCTTTGGGTTTTATTCCTCTCTCCTTCTCTCTCCTTTTCATGACAATTGTTGTTGTTATTATTATTTTGTATTATTTACTTCCAATTATTAAATTGTTCTCCTCTCAACTCATGAGTTTTACCTGTTTCCCTGATTCTCCTCCCCATCCTGTGGGTGAGCAGCTGTGTGGTATTTACTTGCTGGCTGGGGTTAAACCATGACACAGCCCTCCTGAAGGCCTCCCATGGCTGCACACACCAAGCTGTTGCAACCAATACACTCACCTTGAGAAGGGGCATTTCAGGTAGCAGTTACCTCACTGATGGGGTCACCTCGCTATGGGGCACAGACACCCCCAGTTATATAATCTGGTCCCAGACTATTTTCTCCATTGCTGCTGTCCATTGCGCACCTCAGAGGAGATGAGGAAGCTGCCAGTTGGCACTAAGGTGACTTACAGGCAGCAGTGGCCATCTGGAGAGATGAGAAGATCCCGGGCTAGCTAGATTTAGTCATAAGATAATTTTGATGTTTATGACCATATGTCTGTGATAGGCATTACTCAGAGGTACATGCAGTGCCAAAGGAGAGAGATCAAGATCACTGCGAAGCCCAAAACAATAAAAATAAATCCAGATTTGGGGAGGGAGATGCACACATTTCATGCTTGCCTAGACATGACTCATCAGTACACTCTTCTCCATGCAGCCCGAGGAGCTGCCCCAGTGCTTCCTTCCCTCCCTCTCCAGCCTCTCCCTTGCTCACTTACAAACCATGTCGAGCCACAACTTTATAGCTACATCACTTTCCCTGCACACAGCTGGGCACACTGTGCATGATAATTCAAGGACTACCATTACACTACTGTTAAATAACTTTTTGTCTGCTAATCAGGATGCAATTGGATTAGCTTTCACTGCCTGACCTCACGGCCACTTAGAAACATTGCTTCATTTTCATCACAACATTGATGCAACAAGGAATTATTATAACTGTTTTACAGAAGCACAGAGTGATTAAGCTGTTTGCTCAGTCATCAGCAGAGTCCACAGCTGAAGTCATAAAACCTAAAATCCCACAACTTGAAAAATACACTCATCCATCGTCTGTCTCCTTGACAATTCTGATGCTACATCAGAGAGTTTCCAGGGATGGCCATGTTCCATGGCTCTTCTCTGACCTCAGTGACCATTTCCCAGATTTGCAAATAGTAGAACAAGAGAAGGGAAATATTATAGAACAAGTTTATCTTTAAGCTTAAGAAAAAAACTGCAGACTAATTACACAATAAAACCTCAGGTGATTACACAAGCAAGTATCACATTGTATACACTGAAGCAGAAAGGAAAATAGTTTGTGTACAAAGGAAGAATACTTCAAAAGGGCAGCTATGTCCAAAGAACTACAAATAAATTTATTTAAAGGTATTTATTGGAAATATTAATAAGAGGTTTTGATGACCCTGGAGATATCCTCTTAGGGGAATTTCCATAATCCTCTAGCCTTTAAAAGTAGCTCTGAGCAGGAATTTAAGAGAGTGAGGCTTTTGAGTGTATTGCCGTTGCTTCAGGTTCCTCCACCTCTCACTCCTGCCCTTGTGACAGTACACACTGTTCTGCAAGACATCTCCCAGTTCAGAAGAACAAGATGCTAACTCACTGTGTGTCCTTCACCTCAAAAGAGCAAGTTTAAGCACACAGAAAACACGTAGTTGCCAAAAAGAATCTTGACCTTGAAGAAGCTATTTTCTACAAACACATTAAAAGTGGACCAAAGGGATCATTTGCCAGATATACAAGATCTAACTTGAAGACTCCTGCTGTTGCACCACATCCAAGGCAAAAAAACCTTCTCTTCTTCCTGTTCACTTCACAATTAGAAACCATACAAGATGAAAGGGAGTTACACATGAACCACACAATTTCAAACTAACTATAATGTAAGCAGGAAAGTTTCAATGCTCCCTTCCTTCCTTCCTTCTGCTGTCTCCAGATGCGTTCCTCCAATTTTTTGATCCAAATAGTTTTTCCTTGTATTTTAAGGGACTAACGTTTTCTTTTCTTTCAATATAACTAGTACTTCAGAAACATATTAAAAAGTTTGCATAATTTTAAATTGTAAAATAGCTACATGAGAGAAAAACATAATCTTCTGACCATTTGTAGGTTCCTTTTGCCATAAAAATAAGTAAATTATTTTGATAGATCTGTCATTTTAAGGTAGCTATTATTGCACTTGGCTTGTGTAAGATGATATGTTCAGTTAAACACTGTGTTACAGTGAACAGTGTCACTGTTGGGTAGACTTTAATGTTGACGGTTTAGCCTGGCTGATCTCTAGTGATTCACAGAGATAAGCTCATTATAACTTCAATAAGGAAACTGTATATCACATGAAGGAACAAAAATCAAACAAAGATTTAGCTGGAGTGTCAGGAAAAATTGCTATAAGAATACAGGATAAACACATTACATTCTTCAGAGGAAGGACACAGCAAAGGAAAAATACTGTTTTCTACTAAAAGAAACACTACTCTTTTTAGGATATTTCCATGGGTTAAGGGGAAGAGAAAAAAGGAAAAGACTTAGTCAGATAAATAAACTATATTTCAAGGCTAAGTGATTGGCCTTGAACAGGCAAACAGGATAAAGGTTTATTATCCCTCTCCCTGCTTCTTTGTAGTTGTTCTCTATGTAGACAACTTTGGACTGTTTACAAACCGGAATCCAGAAATCTTTCTTTATGTCTAAACATCCACAGAGAGCAACAATTTCTGGAAAACAACTTAATGATAGAATAGCATAGAAAGAATGATGGAAAAGACACCATAATCACTGTCCTTTTAGTGAGGCCTTTTATATTATTCTTGTTGGGGGATGAAAAATGGCAAGATATGAGATTTATGATGGGAAAGGAATCCCACTTTCTGCAGAGTTCCACTGTTCAGAAGGAGGTTCTACAGTATCTGCAGAAATATATGCCCCAGATGGTGTGACTTACACACCCCCAGTATAAGCTTGCTTCTTTTCCTGTGTGAAAGAGTTTTCTTTGCATTCTTTTTCGGCAGTTATGCCCAAACCATATTGTAATCTACAAACTCTTCACAGCATCACTGAGAGCCTGCCTCATGGTTTGCAGACCGCTCACTCACCTCTTGTCTTTTGCTTTTCTCTCACTGTCCCATGCTTGTTCTGCAGCAGCACCATATGACCACCACCTCAAACACCTCTGCTGTCTGCCGTATGGGAGACTTTACCTTCTTGGAGTCACCAGCACTGGCAAGGTAATTGCTTGCTCAGTGATTCTCCAGCACTTGGTTGACATCTTGCACCTTCTTGTAATTTGACATCAACATTTCAGTATTTTCCCATCTTCCACACTAAAAACCCATAGGTAAGAGTCAGTTGAAAATGAAGCAGTTTCCCTCTCTTTTTGTTTTTAAATCAGAATTTACAAATCCCAATAAATGCCACTGCTTACAATGGACACAGATGGGGCAGGGCCACCTTTCAGCACTGTCATGTATAGAACTTCCCATTCAAGACAGAAAATGGCATCATTCACTTCATTTTGGCAACACATCAACTGAAGAATAGTTTTCTCTTCCTCCCTCTGACTGGCTCCTTCTCACACATGCAGTTTTCTTGTCCATGACACAGACTCATCAGGAAAATCTCATGGCGAGCGACACTCACAAATTAAACTGTGCTAACACACAGGTCTTGGTGCTTGGGCATTAGCTTGTTTCTTTTCCCATAGAGAGACCAACATATTCTTACCCCACAGTTTCCTTCACTTCCTCTGGAGAATGAGAAGCGTTTGTAGGTCTCAGACACATGCATGTGCATTTTCTCCTTACACCTTTTAAAACGATCTTTTTGAGTCTTGGATATTTAATGTAACATTTTCATTTTTTCAGGTAAAAGCAGCCTGAGATGCTGTAACTATAGACCTCAGATGTCCTCAGGAAATTCAAAGTACTTTAGCGAAGCTGTTCTCAGTTTCAATAACGTGGGTGTTTGGAATTAGCACTTGTCACATTTATCTTAAGCTAGAGTGGTTACAAATGCATCGCTGAAACCATGACACTTTAACAAGCTGCCACATAGATTAGTACTACCTAGCTTTTACACGGCATTTTAGCTGTGAATCTCAAAGCAGACTACAGAAGATGGTAAGCAACATGCCATTTAACAGACAGAAAAGAGTGAGAGACTGTGTGGTGAAACAGCCTGCCAGAGACTGCTCAGGGAAGCAACTCCCGCTGGCCACTGAAACTGGGGTCAGTAACATCCTGAACAAGGGTGCTCCCCGCCTGCCTGCCAGCAAGCCTTCAGAAACGCCTTACAGCCGTGCATCTGAAGAGCAGTATTTCCATGCAACGTTACGGATGTCAAAGTCTTGTTGCTGCAAAAGAGAAAAGGCAAGGCACAAGGGTCTCTGCAGGAATCAATTTCCACAGATTGGCCTTCCCCTAAAATGTTTTTTCAGTAGGTTTTTCACCAGGAGTGCTCTTCCATTCTAGCATACTCCAGTGTCATATTTTGAACTCCACTGAAACCCAATCCTACTGCTGAAGCCACTAGAAACCTTCCCAACTTGCACCTGCAAACCAAAGTAAGACTCTAACCAAGATGTGCTCCCATATGAAAACGCCAGTAACCATTTTAAAGTGCAATATATTTATTTAGCAGAGAGTTACAATCGAACTGGCTTTTAGTCAGTCACTCTAGTCTGCTGTGCTGTCCCTTATCTTCCTTCACTAGAGCATATTGATCCTCTTTTTACTAATCATGCAACCTCCAGCACTGACAAAAGACAGGTTAAGCAACAGACACAGACACACACAAAAAAGTAAGTTTAAACAGCCTTTTGATAGAGTACAACAAAGGTAGTTTATGCCAGTTTAGAGTTAAGATGGCAAAAATAGCAGGACCCTAGTTCTCAAAAGTCAACAACTTTTTTAAACATTTATTACAAAACATGCTGGTGAGAAAGCTGTGGCTTGAACGAACAAAATTCCAGCTACAGCTTTCAAGAAAGAGAAATCTGTGAAGCCAAACTGGATATTCAGAGCTGAAATTCATGGCTACTTATAGGAGGAAGCAAATGCATAGCATGCATGGAGGACCATGCTTAAGCAGCTTTGAATCCCTATATGTCTGACATGTTTGAAGAATACTCAAAAGGCATCTCAGAGACAACCACAGCACTAACATCTTTACATCTATGCATGCCTCAGTACCACCTCTTCTGTTTCGACAACATCTAAACATTTGCTAAGGTTGGAGAAGGGATTGGTGTGACACAACACAGGCCTTCTGTTGCCTATTTCTAAGTCTTTTTGCATACTTTGAAGAGCTGATTCATGCTGCTTCAGCCATATAACATGGTTTAAAAGTAGCTGGCGTGAGAATTCAAATCCTGATCTGCATACCCAAGGTACCGCATTCAAAACAGAGTAAAAAACACTCTAAGATCTATTTTTGAACTGTTGAACTTTCATGGCAATGGCAGAGTTCAAAACAGAACTTTTGTTTCCCCCTCAAAACTACCCAATATATTAAGAAGCAAGGCGCAAGGAGGAGACAAACTTTCAAAGGACAAAGTAAGTTTAAAAAATATACTTCATAGTGATATTACATGGGGCTTCTAGTTTGAAGATTTCATGCTCATATTCTCCTGTGTAGATCAGTCTTCCCAATTAGCCCAAGTTCTCCTGTGATGCACCACTTGTAGCTCACAGTGGTTGTGTTCCCCTCCCCGCTCCCCCCAGTGAAGCTCAGTCAGGACTTGTGAGCACTAAGAAGAAGAGGAACCTGAGGACCCAGAAGACTGCAGCATCTGAGAATAAAAAGAACTACATTTTCAACAACAAAAATAGATTTGCTGTGGAGATGACAACACGTTTCTTGACAAAAATTCAAATTTTCAGTTAGCTTTAGTTACAATCAACAAACCTCTTTTTATTGGTAAAGGGCCAACAGCTATTTTAACCAAATTTCTGAAATTAATCATTACACCAACAAATAAAAAAATATGTAGTTAGATACCCATGTGGAGGTAATATACACTTTAAAGGAATTACTTTGCAAATGAGCAGGTTAATGTATTTCTTGTACGACAATTTTCAGTATGCCAGCCTCACACATTATGAATTTCAGTGTCCAGTTCTGTCCTCCCCTTGATATTTACTCTATGTACATACAAGTGCATGGGGTAAGTGGAATCATTCAGTAAATCACACTTAAACTTCACAGCCAGAATATCCAATATTTCGTATCAAGCACTAGCTGTCAAAGTAGAGAAGTTATCTATCAGTATTTGTATCCATGCATTGGTAAGTTTATGCATTTGCTTCTGGGTGAAGGGCTTTTGTTTTGATTTACCTCATGTAATTTATTCTTTTAAAAACCTTGAGAAACTGACAGTTATGCTACCATTTTTGGCTAAGAAAGGAACTCCCCATATCATCTAGAGGAAAAGCTGAAAATAAACAAAAGATAAAAGTAAGAATGTGATATTCAGAGTCTTTAATGGCACATAAGATGGTGCTCAAACCACCCCACTTTCAACTTTATTTAAAAAAAAAAAAAAAAGAATGTAAAAACCAACCACAAATATGAGAGTTCAAAGACATCTTATTCCCTGAGCTAACACTTGGCAAACACTATATTCCAGAAGCAATTCATAAAGCCGTCTATGCCACCTCAAGACAGAGGAGGAGGGAAAGGAAATTTCAGTCAGCATCACGGCCCATATAAAAGAAATAAAGTAAGTAAAATTACTAAATTACTAAAATGATACTCCAGGGATTACTACACTGAATAGATGTTGGATTTTTTTCTTAGAGGATGAGGGTTAAGAAAAAGGTTTAAAGAAAAAAAATCCAGGCTCACGGGATAATATTCATGCTACTCTCTGAGTTATAAGCTCCATTTGCCCTTCTATGCTCCAAATTTAGGTCTATAGAAATGCTCAACATTTTGTTCCTAGTGTCTTCTACATACCCTCAAGGCCACTTTCTTCGTTCGCATCTTTTTTCTTACCAGTTTCTTAAAATTGTATTAGAAATGGTTAGGAAGAAAAAAAATTTCTCAGCTGAACTAAAAGTTGGAAACATTTTTTTCATAGAGAAATGACAAATCTAGTCTCCACCACAAAAGGTTAAAAAAAGAGAGAAAATTCCAACATAATTATGTGCACTTTGTTTGCCATAAATGGCTTTTTCCCTGTGCTTTCTTTAAAAAATAAAGTTCAGCACATACTTTCCACTGAAGCTTAAGCTTTCAAACAACGAAAAATTCAATCAATTCCTACCGATCTCAAAAAGTCTCAGTGCACAAGAGACTAAAAAAAGGCTAACAAATCCCAGAAAAACACATGAATCAAAAAAACTTTCCTTTTTGAGAATGTAACCATCTAAAACAGCAAGGTAGCCAACGGTAATCACTCTCCTGCAGTTTCTTCCTTCTGACTGCATAAAGAAACCTAGTCCTTTGCTGAGCATCCTTTCTTCTTCTCCAGCTCTCTCCTCATTGCCTCTTCCAGCACGGTTTAGTTCCAGCTCAAACACGTTTAAACAAGGCTTGAGGTAGGCTGCAGGGAGTCGTGCCTGAGGCTCACTGCCCTCAGGTATGTAGCTAGGACAAGGTGAGCCTCTTTCTTGTTTAGGATTATTTTCCAAGGAAATGAAAATTCTGGAAATGAGGATGGGTGGCAACAGTAAGGGTGACCCTTATATTCATCTTTTTCCTTCTTTTAAGCCCGCCCTCCACCCTGGTTAAGGGATTTGTATGGAGAAGGAAGCTTTGTGTCACATGCCTATGCTCCCTGGGTAGGCAGCAGCTCAAAGTGAATGCAATCACTTTTTTGCAGTGGCAGACACTGAGTTTCAGTTTTCTGGCCCTTCTGGCCTCTGGGAAGGGGTGTTTGGCAGTACTCAGGTCACCTCCACATCCCCGGCTCCTCACCGGCTTACAGGCAAGCTCTCCCTGTTTGCAGAAGAGTGGTTTCTAGGCCTTGGAACTTCCTCCTGTTCCTTCATCCCCCACGAGGCAGCAGAGGTCACATAACAACCATGTTAAAAAAAAATTTCAGATTAAGAAAAGTTAATTAAAGCGTTTACACAATCCACAGTCTTGTTGATGCTGGAAGTGCCACCCTCCTGGCTTGCTTTCAGATGTCATTAAACACAACCCATCACGTCATTTTTGCACTCGTAACAATTTGGGATGTATTTCCATCATTAAAGATGTCGCATATATTTCTAATGTTACTTAGCCTCGGTTTTGTCAAATGCAGCTAAAATAACATACACAATCACAATCTCATATCCTTGTTCCCAAAGTATTATGTATTTATTTGAAAAGTATTATGTATTTATTTGACAATAACTGTTCTTGCAATTTGTCTTATGTTATCTTTAATAAGTACAGTTACAATTAGCAAAAGACTTGTTAAAGCAAGAGACATATCCATCCAGCTTTTGAAAAACAAAGCTAAAGTAGTAGTGACGTGATACAGCTTCCCTTGTGGAGGCTGACAGCTGTGTAAGAAGCCTTTCAACACAGTGAGAACAAGTATTTCCCCTCCTTACTTGTATTGAGTAACCTGGAGATGTAATTTATGATGGATTCACAAACAAAATGGTCAATGGTTCAGTACAAACCAAACATAAGCAGACACATTTCTAAACCCGTCCGTCATGCTGCTTAAACAATCTGTTGATCCATTGAACAAATATATGTTGAAAGATTAGGCGGGAGTTGACTGCCATTCAGTAAGATAAATGTAGACTAGACTCATTTTCTGCCTGACTTAACACTTAAGGATTTGTATTAAAGGGGAGGGGGAGAGAATTCCAGCCACCTAGATCTTTGGAATGAGATTACCCTGCCAAGGACCCCACACAGAGGTCCCTACCAGCCCTCTTTCACATACTGAACCATCTGTTTTCTGAATAAAATTGCTAAGCAAGTGAACTGGCACTCAAGGAGCACTAATTCTGGCTATTCAGTTTTTTTCTTGGCAGAAGAGAAAAAAGGCAGAAAGATGAAGTTGTATGGGGTACAGTTGTAAGTTAAAAGTGCTAGCTATGCAGTCATGGTCTTCGTTATACTGTTGTTTCACAAAAGAGTTGCAGGCTATTAAGCCATAGAGAAAACTGAAGACCATTAAGTGGGGAAAAGCATTCATGCTGCCTAGGGCCATCCCCTGGCTTATAGTAAACCTAGCCCTTACTCGGCTTCTTCTTAGCGACACTCCCTCTGAAAGCAGTAGCCTTCCTAGAGGAAGACTCTTAGGGTTTTGCCAGAAAAATCGTTCACCAAAAGAGATGCTACTTTTTGGAAGTTGAGTCCAACAAGATTTTGGTTAAAGCATGATTTGTTGAGATTAGAAGTAGCACCCGGTGGGAGCTGAGCATGTTTTATGACTTGTGTTTCCCATGACACCTGGGAAACAACTGGCACCTCCAGCAAAAAGGGCTACTGAAAGTTATGGTGGTCAAGCTGTCAAGAGTTCCAACTGATTAAATCATCTCAGGTAATTCATCATTATGAAGCATTTTCTTTTCTGACAAACCAAAAAATTCCAACAAAATAAGAAAGTTTCTCATGTCTTTTTATAAACTTCTGAGATGCAATTCCAAATGTTTCAGGCAGGTCTGCAAGAGATCGCTGAAGAGACTTTGAAAAGACAGTAGATACAGATGTTTTTTCAGGCAGACCTGGCTTTTTCAAACATGGCATAGAAAATGTGGCAAAATTCCAGGTTCATTGAAGTCAATGGAAACATTTCTGCAAGTTTCAATGTATGCATGTTTTCACAAGCTTACAACAAACATCTTTCTACTGGGTTTCCAAAGTTCGAATCCCACAGGCATCTGGGAATGTGCCTTACTGTAATGATTCCAGAAACTTCTACGAGGTGTCTACCTTGTGCTCCTGGATCTCCTGGCAGAGATAAATTACTCAGCGTCTCAGAGCCTTCTATCCCATGACATCTGAAATGCACTTGTAAAAATTTTGAAATGAGCAACAATTTTCTAAGCATCTTGGTTCTAACTTCTAACTCTTGCTCCCTTTCTCATACAAGACAAGATTTGTCAGATGCAGGCTGCAGATGGATATCACTATACAACCTCTTGTCCTGCAATGCCCTCTTGGACCAACACTGGCATGTTCCCTTGAGTGTTTTGCTACCTCACAAATAACAACAAATATCTTGCATGCATCAGGGCCTATTTCCTTTGTGTTACAGGGAAGTTGCTCTTTCAAATATTTTTTTTCCCCAGAAAGAAGCACTTAAAGTGCTAAAATATGCTTAACCTAGGCCACCTCTCCACCTTTCTCCCAGTTTGTTTATTTTACTCTTTCTAAAGCAGATCCTACGGTCTTTAGCATAGGATGCCTTTTGTTTGCTTGTTTCAACAAGTGGAGGCTAATGCAGTGCTGATCCCTACTGGACACTACTGTAACACTGAAAGCAGTACCTCAGAAAAAGAGCAAGCCCATTGTACCAGATACAGCAAACACTGTCCAAATTTACCATGGTTGATTGCATCTCACCGTCTCCTGTGCAAATACTAGCCCCTGCATATTTAAGTTTAAATTCACCTTAGAAGCTGAAGCATTTAGAAAACAGGGGTGGTTTTGCTAAATAATCAACTAGTACATATGATAACAAAACCAAGCATAATCACTTTTCTAATACATTTGATATTACTGCAGTATTCCTACCCCATTCATAACCTGTTCCTCCTTTGCTGTTTGACTTGCTGTTGCTGTACCCTGTACATGGCAGATGGTTCATGTGGTCCTGGGTACTACCATGCTGTACTTTCCAGCTGTGTTTCTACCACAATACAATGCAATTCAGCAACAGAAATAGATCAGACTTTGGCCCACTACTGGGCTGTGAACAGTCTTCAGATGATGCTCTGCTGCATGACTATTTTCACGCACATCGTGGCACCGCAACTTTGCACCTGATATATTCACAGGTATTCAGTAGGGAAAAAATAGCAGATGGTGGTCAATAGCCAGAGTCTGAACTGGACTCACATGACACCTTCAAAGAGGACATGTTACACAGCTGCTGCACTTGTTTTGAGAGGGAGAAAGCAACTCTGTTTCCAGCACTGAACAGCTTTTGTTAGACTCTGATATACTTAAGAAAGCAATTAGAAACTTCATCCTATGACTTCTAACACATATATTTATTTCCTGTTTTATCAATGAATTAAGTAATTCAAATTAATTTAAACCAATTTAAACATCATACACCTCCCAGAATTACTTTCTTGTAACTAAACAAAGATCAGGAAGAAGAAAACATACAACCTATTCCCTTCAGTTCCTTGTCATGCTGCTTTAGACAACATCAGCTGACTTATTCACGTCAGCACTTCTCCCATACATCCAGGAAACAGTCATACTACTTACTGCAAGCAGCTTAGACAATAAAGTTCCTAAAAGAAATTAAGAAAGGGGTACGATACTATTTACAAACTGAGGACTGCCCACTGTAGGAGCTCTTCTCACTGTAACTGGACAGAGTTCAGCTCTTTCGTCTTCTAGGAGGGATGAAACAGAGAGATGAAAGCTAGTTTTATTTTTAAAGTGACAAAAGAAAAAAAAAACCCTACAAAGCAGTGACACTCAGAAGTATCTTTTCTACCCTGTTCTTTCCCAAGTTTAAAAATAGACACTGTCCTTCTACAGATGAGTCAGTGAGTATCCCATTATTGTCCCAACATATGCTTGTTCTGTTTCATTAGAAATTTGATTTCCCAGCTTCACAGTAAAGACGCTACCAGGAAAGATGAGTAAATAACACCTAGTGCTCTTCCATGAGACATTTAGGTGCAAAGTGCTGACGGGTTTGTGTTTTCTTGGGTTTTTACTCAGATGGAGGTTTTTTACATCACCAGTAGTCTGTATTAGAGTTTCTTTAAGGATCTAATTCTATCAGAATTAATTTGTATTAAACTTTTTATTTAGGTTCTCAGAATCGCTTCAGCTTTAGCCTACTTTGCTGAAACAACTTAAATAAGAACACCTGCCCCAAATTTTGGGTACTTTTGGAAAATCCTCATAACAAATTAAAAAAAAAAATTCAAAACAACAAAAAGGTACAGGAAGAAACAGTCTGGAAACATGGGTAGACAAAGACATCCAGCACATTTAGAACCAATGTTTCTTATTCAGTAAGTGACCCATCCATGATAAGAACAAGGCAGATATGCTGGCTGAATACATTCCAACTACAGCTCCCTGTTACTCAAATATGGATTAATCGCAGACAAAACCAAAGTATCAGCTATCTCTAGATACGCTAAGCCAATGATTCACAGGGTTGTACACTGGTTTAATTTAAAAAAAAAGAAAAGGGAAAGAGAGGAGGATGATGAGAGAAGAGAAGGACAGAAAGAATTGTTGAACAGTTTAAATCCTTCAGAAAGAAAATAATCAAGCACTTGAGATTAGTTTGGCAGTACCAGGCTTTTTAACCTAGCTGCTGAAATTATACTAGAAAAGAAAGCTACAATATGGTTCTAATGAATTCACTGGAGACAGTTTGCATTTTAAAGAAAACATAAACTTGACCATCTGGATTAAGATACAGCAGATTGCTGAGTATTTTTCTGCCTTCAGTCCCACGTATATGTCTAGCATATTTGGCACAGCAGTAACCTGTGATAGGCTCCATGGCTCTTTTGAAAGCACACTGGTACCTGCTCCAAACTTGGGAAGTCAAATAGTAGCCATCACGATAAATGACAGTCAGAGAAAGGCTCATTTTGTACTTTTGTTTGCTTAAGATAGCCACTACTATAGCTCTTTCTTTTCTGGATGCCACAACACATACTTAGTAAGTAGCATCTACACAGATAGCCGAGTCAGTGTATCAGACCAGTTAGTGTCTAAAATGAGGGCTTTGCACCAAGAAAAAAACAGGACAAAACAAGTAAAAAAACCTGCCTGTAAGACCTCTGTTGTTCATAAGCTCCGTATGAACTTGTTTGAATCCATCACACTTTCTCCGCTCTCCTCAAGGTGCATGTTCCAGTTTTTGTCCCTACTCAGCTGAACGGACGAACAGACAAGCTATATTTTTTATGTTAGAATTAACAAACAACAACACATAAACCAACAAATAAAAGTACCCAGGCAGCACATAAGAAGTGCTGAGTGGGGAAAATAAGGTTCAACAGTTACTGAAGTAGCTTAGTTCTTCATTCAGCAAAAGGTACTTGCTCTTCACCAAACTCAACAAAATTATGTACAACTTGCATCCAGATCAGACTCATCTCTCTAAAAACAACTAATTTTCCTTCCTGGAAGTAGTAGATGGATTTGCCGGCTGCCAAAAAGCAGGAATTTTACAAGCAGTACCTTACACCGTACTACACAAACACTTTGAAGCTTCAAACACGCTTAAATGCAACTTTTCAAGGATAACAAAAAGAAATTCTGTTTGAAATACAGGAAGCTGAGACTCAAAGTTTTGCCCAGAGAAGGAATCCCACAGTGTTTTAAAACACCTGATTCAGCAGAAGGTAAGCAGCAGCATGAAGAATGTATTTATTATGTCTTGAGAACACAGCATAGGTCACCCCTCCTTTCTGTTTACACTGCAGCGACCCCTGAAGCTTCTGAAGCAATTTGTTCAGCTGTGTCTACAACCCACATTATGTGCTGCATTTCATCTGGTAGGCCACATTTTATCTTACCATCAATATCCACATACAGTTTTTAATCTATGGTCATTACACTGGAAAAAGTGTTTCTGCCTCACAGGGACTTGGCCTTACAATTGATAACTAGCAAATATAAGCCATGTATCGCAATGCCACAGTAGAGTACACAGTGCCTAATTGGACAAGAACACAGTGAGGCTTTACAATAGCTGAAGCTACAAGTAGCTGAATAAGGGGTAAGAGAGTTGCTCTCATACAGTCTCCTCTGGTCCATCATTCTGCATCTGGACATACGTGTGTATCAGACAGCACCAGCAGCAGAGCAGAGTACTCCCAGGTCTTCCCCAGTAAGTACGCCCAGAGGAAGATGGTCATGAAAGATTGCTACTTTTTTGAATCCATATTTTGTATTATTATCACTAGCCAAGCTCATTCCAGTGTATACAATGTTCCTGTGACTGCTCAGGTTATACAAAGAGCTTTTAGGTCAACTTGGACACAGTAAGAGCGCATAACAGCTTTCTAATACTTTTGCAGTTCACCTAAGAGTAAGTCCTTCTCCATAAAGTCAATGCTGCATGCAAGTGCTACGCTTGCAGTTAAGGGGAACTCATTTCAGCTACTGCATGGGAGGGAGTGATTTATATGGAGAAGAGCTTTAAGAGTTCTCAAGGATGGAGACCACTGGTATTTTTAAGGTATAAATTCCCTCTTCCTATAACGAAAGGGGAAAAAACATGACAGGATTTTACAGCCCACTCAAGACTGAGTCATGCCCATGGAGGAATTAAAATTACCATTTCTTTTTTCCCTACATAAGGTTGTATTTTCCAGCTCCACTCACCCCAGCTGGTTAACACCTTCACTGCTGTTTCCCCATGTCCGTCTAATCTTCTCTCCTTCTACTTTATCCCATTTGTCTACTACCACTCCTGATGGCAGATGATACACCTTGCCGCCACTAATAAATGCACGTTACCACTTGTCCCACTCCAGTAGATGAGAAATACGTAATAAAAATTGAGCAAGGACTACAAGTAGAACAATGAAGAGGAGGAAGATAGTTTCTCTTCTCTCAGAGAGTCCTAGGGAGAAAGAACAGCCCACAAATCGTTCTGCCCCATCAAACTATTTCTGCCTGTCAGGACAGTGCACAGCTCTCTGGACCGCACAGCCAAAGGAGAAGAGGCAGTAGCCTTTATTCCAACTGCAAAAAAGTCATAGTAAGAATGGTTAGGCACTGAAACATGTTGTCCAGAAAGCCTGTAGTATCTCCATTCTTGGAGTTATCCAGAACCCAACTGGACTGGTCCTAAGCAAGCCAACTTAACTTTGAATCTGGTGCTATCTGAGCAGATATTGCACAAGACATACAGATATCCCTTCTGACCTAAATATTATTCAATGATACTATAACAGGCAGACTGCCTGAGACTTTCCAAGCTAAATCAGTAGCTTTGGTAAGAACTGGCTTTGTGGGAAAATGAGCTAGCAGGAGATCAGAAGCCTTTAAGATAAACATTAACATAAGGATTATGTTTGCTCCTTGGTTTAACTGAAGTGGTCGTGAATAGAGACTAGGGAGCAAGGACAAGAAAATACGAAGCTAGAGGTCTACACTAAATAAGGGGTAGTTTTATGGGACAAATACAAGAGAAGTGGCTGAAAAATAAGTAGATTGTAGCAAAGGCTGGCATAGATGTATAATTGAGGAGACCTATAGTGGATGTGCATGTGTAATGCTCCCCTTGGTAGAGCAAGGAGGTCTACCTACCCAAGAGAAAAGTCTTTTTTCAGTTGATTGTTGGTTTTGGTGTGTTTTTTTCCCAATAGATTTTCCACTAGATGCCTGAATTGGTAGTTAGGAGATGACCTCCCTCCACCTGCAACAGGAAATCAAGCACATACTGATTGCACAATACGACATTCATTGCAAAACTAACAGAAAAAACAAAACAGCTCCTTCTTCCAGGATCCTGGACACTGTAGCCTCCTAAGCTGCTGAAGCCCAGCAGATTGGGATTTAATACCATTTCTAACTACTTTCACCTAAAAATACCAGTCCTGATTTACCAACTCATGCAGAAGAGTCCAGCAGCACAACCCGCTCATCACACTGGTTCTTCCAGACTGGATAAGAGAGAAATGGGTATTTTGCTTGTATGCAATCCCAAGACAAACAAAAATCAAGGGGGGTGGTGGTGGTCGCGGGGTGGCGGGGGGGACGGAAGAGTATAATTACATACGTTAGGTGGGCCTTTCAAATCCTCCCCATCTCCAATTACAGACAGTCAAAAAGGAAATACCTCCTTTAAAAAGCTCAAAACTGCAACCGAAAATAAATCAGTGAAAGTAAGATCAAATAAACCTTCTCTAAGAAAGGGAAACTTGATTGCTGTGGGATACTCAAACAATCGCCCAGAGCTGAAGCTGTTCGTATTGTTTAATTTCTGTTTTCTTTCATTTTGCTTTTGTAACATGAGTTTCTTCACAGTGGCATAGCAGCTAGACACCTCCCCCTCCCAAGGAGCTGGAGAGACAGCCAAATAACTGGCAATGTTTTACTTTTGATTAAATGTCTTGCTTGAGGCATATTTTCAGGCTTTGGATGAAAGCACGGGAAATTGCTATGATAAGCCTCAGACTTTAAAGTAGTAGTGTAGCGGGGAAGACACTGCTACAGTACATATTATGGAACATTTCAAAGCAACATGGCAGAACACTATTCTGTTCCTGACAGAAGAAGATTCTGTCACTATATATGAGATTAACTGAACCCACACAAATAAAAAACCCACTTTTAAGGATTTCTATTGTACCAGCCCTAGAAAAGCAACAGTGATTTTGAACGATACCTGCAATTTTCTGTATCATTTGCCGGTTTGCAAAGATAAGAGCAAAGAATTTTCAGCCAAAGGAATTTTTTTGTTTTCAGAGGTAAATGCAATACAATCTTCAGGACTTTGTGACACTGGCCTGTATTAGTTCAAAACCAGGAGCTATTAATGTCACATGGTAGTTGTCCATGCTGCAAAAAGCAGAGGCTTCACCTGGGCAAATACTGTATCCATTTCCTGCCCTATATCCAGGTTCCAAAGTCTCCAGCATGACCGATCAACAGTTAATCATCAACATGTTTGCACTGGGAATTTTCAATCTTTTCTAGATATTGTGTTTCTGAACACGAAGGTGAAATTCCTTACAAGTAAGATGTTCTCCTGGGAACAGAGAGGAGGACCGCTGATGGTACCTATAGACAACCTGTTTTCATTAGAACAATTCCAAGCAAGCTGCCTTAAACCAGAAGATTGAGGCCCCTGCCAATAGCACATTACACTTTAACCACAGTGGTTAGCCACCACCTGGTTGGATAAGACTATTTCTTAGGAACTTATCAAACATGCAGATAAACATTTGCTTGGATATTTGCTCTTCCACTGCCTTCTTTCTGCAGGGTATTAAGAAAAAACCAGAACAACCAACAGCACGTCCTGGCTCCGCTGTATTTGGTTCAATTACACAAATACAATGTTCCAGCCAGATCTCTTCAATTAAATATAAACTCTTGGCTTACCTTTCTGGTGTTACATCTTCGTTGCTGCTTGAGTGTGCTATTTCTAACGTATCTCCATTTCCTCCATAAATGGAAAAGTCTTCCCTGCTGGCAGAAAAATAATGTTCCTTTCCAATCCAATCCACAGTCACCTTCCTTTCCAGTAAACAAGCCCCAGATAAAGCAGTTGTTCTCCCTGGCTGGAGAGAGGCAGGGGAGCCAAGGTGTGCAATTCCTTCCCCGCAGGTGCTTCAAATCTGCTGCAGAGCAGCTTGCTGCAGGGAGGCGAGGGAGATGAGAAGTTCACTGTTAATTTAGTGGACACCCCACAAGTGGAAGCAGCCACAACAAGCCAAACACTTGATGCCACCCCGCAAACCCCTTTCTTCCTGGTCTTTTTCTTCACTTGCCTCTGAACCACCCTGGACAAGTCCAGGCCCCACACAACACCTAGTGATGGGGCTGTAAATTATTTATTCATAAATTCATCAGCTCATCCTCATCCTTAAGAGATTTATTTATACCGCATCTTTTGATCCCAATTTCCCACAGTCCACACCCTCCTCCCCTAAATTTCCCCTGGTGACCCTTCTCCCAGCAGGCCACTAATGCCAGTCCCCCTCCCTCAGCTCCCTGCCCAGCATCCCAGTCCCATCCCCTTCCCCCACAGCACTGGGGCTGACTGGGAAAGCTGGAGGCCATGCTGCACCCCACGATACACCACCTTGCGTGCACACAGCTGTTTATACCCCACAGTCCCCCTCCTGACATTACTGGGGAGCCCATCAGAACATGGCATCTGTGCTCTCTGAAAGCCTTGCTAGCCCTGTCCTTGAGGCCATGCACTTCACTGACCTCTCCCATGTCACCGTTGAGCACTGATGAGAAAAACCTGGTCAAAAGGGAGCTTTTGGTCTTCATCTTCCCCCACTAACTCCCTGTTTCAACCTTCCCCCCCATCCTGGCACCAAAAGCCTTAAGAAGGGGTGTGGTCATGCTATATGCCTGTATAGTGCCTTTTTATTAGCAGAAAGCTGAATCTTTATTAGAATCTAAAGAAAAGCTTTGGGATATTTCACAGAAAAATAAACTCTTTGGCTAACTGGACCAAGCACTACTGGATTTTGTCTCGTAGTGTTGGCTTCTTAAGAGCAAATGGTGGGGACTAGGTAGGTTTACTCTCACGAGTATCAGAAAGGTATGGTGCATGAGAAAGGATATTTTGGTAGAGCCCAGCAAATGACACCAGCAAAATGTTTGCTATTCAACAGCATACTGCATTAAATTAGAACCATTTTATGACATTAGATATATGGGAATTTGAATAAAAACAGGCAAAAAGCTGCATTTTACTAGTGTGGCAAGTGAGAAGTGTTAGACAGGAATGCATCATTAAAAAAAACCAAACAACCAAAACCAACAACAGTCAGGCTGATTAAAGAGCTCAGATCTTGTTTTTCATATGTGTTATTGGATGCACTTATGCAATATGAAAAACATGGCCTGACCAAACTCAGACTGACAACAAACTCTCTTTGAACTAATTACAGAAAAAGAAAGCAAGCTCAGCTTAGCGTCCTGTCTCTTGCTGGAGCTCATACACTGTTACAGGACGAAGGGTGCTATTTATGGCTTGCACTTCTTTTCCAGTCATTAAGTGTTGGCTGAGAACTGGTTTGTCTGAGCTGGTTTTTCCCCACCAACCCTTTCTTAAACCATCCAACTATCCAGAGTGGCAGTCGGTGCACTCCAAATCTCTCACAGCCCAGTCTGAATTTTTGTTCTTTCCATAACAAAGCAAAAGCTTGCATCTTTGAATTTATGACACAAAACTTCTGCTTTTTGTACAAGAATGACCTGTTACTTCCTTGGTCTCTGTGGAATTAATGGGCTTGGCCTTACTAAGGCCAGAGTAGGCATGCAGGTAACAGTGTTCGTAATCCCATCAGCCAGGAGAAATGAATTTCTGGATACTATATCACTCAATTTAATCTGTTTGTTTGTTACAAGAGAAGACAAATTCAGGGATTAGCCAGGACATATTTTCTGTGTCTGCTAAATGGGACACATTTTGTATGTCCTCTGAATATACTTTGCTCATTCCAATACAGGTATTGCACTATACAAAAAACCCACGTTTGTTACTAAATGGCAAGGTTTATTTTGAGAATGCAATTAGTATGTAATATCTTGGAAGATGAACAGCTATTGTAAATACAGAATAAAGGCTCAAGCACCATAGCTCTTCTGTTCCTGTATTTGTTTTACAAGAAAAGACACACAGCACTAAATTGCTGCGCAACTTCCATAAAAGGTGCTGTAACTAATTTAGAAAGACAATGCCTCAACAAATTAGCATTTCAGATCCACATACACGTGCATGCATGGTTTTAAGAACTCAAAACAAGGCCCAGAGAGCCCTGTAACATAAAATGCTCTTGATCCCCTTCAGCTGTGTTTCCAGCTATGTGCACTACCTATTTTGTCATGCTGCCCTATGCTCAGCTCCTCCGCCTCAGCTCCATAAGGCAGGCCACCAATTTTCCCTAATCAGTTGTGTAAGTGTTAGTAAGCCTTGTCAGCTCATTTACATCAGTGGACACCAATACAATAGGAAATGAACATATTGATTTCACGTGGATCCCTGGGCAGCTGCCAGTTACCAACAGATCTCAGCTGAGTTTGAAAACAGCAATGCTCTTGATTGCAAAATGACTTTTTCCCTGCTGCTGCCCTCCCCACACTCAATTCTGATCAATATGTCATTCTGATTCATACACACATCTTCCTCAGGAGGCTTTGAACCAACTAAGTACAACTGCAAGCTCAAAGAAAATGATGGCATTTATTTTTTATGTTGCAAACTAATTCTACATATCCCCTCTCTCAGGATTCATGGAAAAGCTGACTCTTTTATTGAAAGGCCCTA
This sequence comes from Ibycter americanus, assembly GCA_035590275.1. Lineage (NCBI taxonomy): Eukaryota > Metazoa > Chordata > Aves > Falconiformes > Falconidae > Ibycter > Ibycter americanus. The sequence continues at coordinate 42,509,123 of JAVJGI010000057.1, forward strand.
TAAAAGTGAGGTAAAGTACAAAATTAGAAAGGTAGCTCTAGTAGAAATGACAGAGGATGAAACTCATTGCATATCACACCATAAAGAACACATGGGAATTTGTTTAAACCAGACAGAAGTGAGTTTCCTAGCGGCAAGGAATTTAATGCTAAAATCTATCAGAACTAATGTGTGTCCCATGACTTTTACACTCAGCAGTTACAGTATAAATCAGCTCCATTTCACTGTAACTGCTCCAAAACCAAATGTTTATTATGAATATACACACAGAACGGAAAAGCCAGAAAGTTGTTCCTACTCCTAACAAGGCTAGACCAAGCAAAGGCAATTACCAATTTTTTTGAGATTGGCTTCATAAATTATCTTTCAGTTTTGTCTTTAAACTTTGGATTTCGTATGTACTAACATCACTTAACTACATGGTGGCTTTTGTCCATCTGTACAATGAAATTTCTGGATAAGGCTCCAACATCTCATCTCCTATCTTCCAACAGGAGGAGTGGAGGGCAGCAAAACCTACCTCTAATGCTTAAGCTTCCTGGACCAGGCTGGCTACAAGCATAGCTAAGACAGTAATTTGTACCCTCCTTCAACCACAATAATACAGTCTTTATTCAGCAAATAGCAAAGTCATTTTACACCATGCCAAAGGTCAGCTTTTGCTGTATTAATAGCTGCTCTGGGAGGATCAGTGTTGTGCTAGCCTACATTTTTTCCAGGGCCTGGAGATGCAATTTCCTACAATCTGCAGGCAATTTCCCACCAATTTTCTTGGGGAGCTAATAGGCTGTGACAGGAGATGGAGCTAGAAAGCAGCAGGTGGCTTCAGAAAAGACAAATTGCATCTCTGCCACCTAACTGGGCAATCTAGAAAGACAGAGTTTATAGCTTTGTAGTGTTACTGGGGCCCATGCTAACAGCAAATCATTCAAGCGGCTACCTCATTTTCATATTCTTTTCCTCCTGAATTTGTTATCACCACATACCACTTTGTAGCACTTTTTCTACAAATGACAGTTAAACACAGATCATGTATGATTACTAGTTTAACTGCCTTTTAACTAGACAATCCTTGCTAAATGCTATTCACATCAGAAACAGAGAAATATACAGTCTCACTGTCAAATACAGAGATATTTTTGATTATTTTCATACTTGTCAATGCACAAAGCAGATGCCTACAGAAAGGGATTGATTTGTAAGCTAAATTCAAACGAATCACAGAGTGCAAACTATGGTAACATTTAAAAAAGCCACTAGAGTGAGCATACCTATTGTGATAAGAAAGTCTTACTTATCATATATCATACAAAATAAAAGCATAAAAAAAAAGGCAAATATGACTAGTAAGTTCTCCCGCCACTCTAGCAGTGCTTGCAACCTAAAAAGTTAAACTGAACAGTCTATGTTCAGTTCAAAACCATCCATACAACCATTCACCTTGCAGATTTAAAATTATTTAGATATTAAAACTAGTAAAGCTCTAAAAATGTATCACCATATCCACTTTTATAGAAATGAAACTGATTTAAAGCTGCTAACCCTCACCTAAGATATATTAAAAAAAAATAATTAATTAAAGAAAATTGTTCAAAGGCACATAACACTAGCAACTATTGCAAGTTACATCTGTCACTGTACTTCCCCTTACTATTACAGCAAACCCAGGGGACAAATACTGGAAACACATTCTATTACAGAACCCTGTGTATCTGTATGTTTTTCTTCAAAATATAGAAGAACAAGTTTCTGAAGGCGTGGAGATTATTAAAAACAACCAACAATATTCATGTACTTATTATAATTAGCAAAATTTGCAAGGTTAATATTTTCCCCTCCCCCCGAATAAGAATAAATTAGGTAGAGTAAAAACAATCCC
>JAVJGI010000057.1:42511024-42530928 GCA_035590275.1 Ibycter americanus
TGGGAGACAAAATTAGTACTGAGATGTATAAAATTTTAGTATAATTCAACCCTAAGGATTTTTTTTAATTACTTAAGTAATGAAAAAATGTAAAATTACAGTGAACAAAGTGTTGAAATAGTCTAACATGCATTTTGAAAGTTTCACATTTAAACCACTTGTCATTAATATCCCCATTTCATATTTGTGGTTTTTAATAAGTTACAGCTAGATAAAATACTGAAGAACCAGGCAGAATTATAAATAAGAGTACCAGGTCAGTAAATTGCACTCAACAAAGAAGAGTGTCTACATAATCAGATAAAAAAGCTATGAAAACCATTCAAAAAACAGAAGTACTTCCTTAAACAGATTCACTGATAAAAACACAAAAGAATATCAGGACTTGAGAATCTTGAATTTAACAAATGAAAATTAATGATTTCTCTATACAAGTCTACAAATTTCTTGAAGTACACATTCGAAAACTCAATTATATCATAGATTAGCAAATATTCACTCAACTGCTGTCAGAAATACACATCTCACAATTAACAATCAGAAAGACAGAGAAAGGTAGAAGCATTATGTATGTATAACGCATTAAAACATCTCTAGAGGACTAATACATACTCAGGAGGAAACACAGGGGAGCACAGTAGTAAACTGGTCCCTGTATGAAAAGGAAACTTACTCTAGGAAGTAAATTTAATGGGGCCACAAAAGTTGAATCACTCCAAAGTTTTGTTGCATGCATGGCATGCTAAGCAAATACCAAACTGACATTAAGGACATTTACATACTTAACAGCAGTGTTTGGTTGATTCATCAACAATCAAAAATATTTTGCATTTGCAAAGCCATCAGATTGTATATTTACTTGAAACCTAATTAAGAAAATACTCAGGTCCAACTGCAAAAAATAACAATAGCTGATTATTGTTTAAGAAAAAAGGGTAAGCTTTGTTGGTCTTCAAAATATCTTGCTACAGCAAACCACAGAGTAAAAGTTATTAGTTTATCGTAATTGCAGCCAATTTTTAAAGTAATGGGGTAATCCACTGTGGACTGCTGTAAGGAAGCGGGACAAAGACTGTAAAATGAACAGATGGATTTTATTTTAAACAAATTAGGCTCACTACCAGGAAAGCAACAAGTGATTTCTAAGTTTCCCAATGCTATGGGTTAACTTCCATTTATGACCCCTTCATTCTGCTTGTTTACTCATTTAAGCCGCCATTAAAATCAGTCCTTGAAGGAAACCCAGTATTTATTATTTGCAGTTACAAGCTATCATCTCCATTTTCTATGCTAATGACAGAGTATACAAAAGGGATAATGATAACAGTATGTTTGATTACTTAATCTCCAAACTGTGTGTTATCTTCGCCTCTAACTCATTCTTGGCAGAAAACAGAGATAGAAACAAGGTCCAAGAGATACTATACCTTTGTACTGTGAACATGGTAAAGGCAATCCTTGCCAAGCTCTACACAACAGCAACTACCTAATACTCCTTGTAGCATCTCTTCTATGAATCAAGACAACCATAGTGTGGGCAAGATGATGTGAAATTTTAGGAGAGGACAGATCTCAAAAAAATTAGGTTTTACCTCAGAAGCCACCACAGAATTTTTCTATGGAGAGTCAACTACACCAACCAGCAATTCCACAAACAATAAAAGTATGAGTATGGAACAATGATGCTATCTTACCACTGGATGCTTGCTTTACTAAGGGAAATTATTACAACATACACTGGCTGATATTATCTACGCAGCTATCCACTAAAAGATTCCGCCAGATTTTCCTGTAGTTTATGTATCACCAACAGACTTGTTAACAACAGAATTCTTACTAATGCATGAGCCAGAAAGGGCACAGCTTGTTGTTCAGCTTCTAGGAGTGAACTGTGGGACCTGGCAATCAGTAATATGGGGGGAAAAAAAACCAAAGCTCTGCTCAAGATTTGAAAATCATAACTAACATTGGTTCCCACACCACCATTTTTTTGGCATTCAGTTCTCTGAGAACAGCACTTCAGCTCCAAGGAAACACAAATGCAGTGCTCTCAAGCATTAATATATTGTATAAGGAATAGGTTCTTCTGTTTTGAGAACCACCTTTAAGAACATTCTGCCCTCTGAAAACAATTATTCTTTCTTTCTTTTTATTTCTTCATGTTTTCTTGTACTTAATTTATAGATTTTTCTAAAGTTATGTAATAAGAAAAATAATTAAATAAATCAAGTCAAAAAGAAAATGACTAACCTACACCCATGTGCTTATGGTGTTCAAAGCCCAGTTTTTGCTGGTTTAGAAAGTTTTAAATGAATGTTTGAGCTCTCCTGTATAGTTGAACAGAAATTCTGAGTAAACTTCTCAGAAATGTCAGTAAGCTAGACCCACAGGGCGGATTTTAAAAGCACCCAGTTCTTAGATGTCTGGTTTTCCTAGCAAAATCTACCACGCTGCACTAAGCACTTAAGCTGCAATTGGACATCTGGGAGCACATTGCTGAAAATAGGATTATCAATTGCTGGAAAGCTGATCTTGAGCTACAAAAATATTAAGTAATGGGAAATGTTGAGAACTGGCTGCGATTTAGCGCCTTCTCTTAGGATTAGATGACTGCTTATGGATGTCAAAGAAATGCCCACTTCCAGTTCCAACATACAGCTCAGGTGTCCTTGGAATTACTACGCAGAAACATCTGAACAACTTTATGGAGAAACAGAATCAGTGAAATTGCATACTGAAATCACATTTTAGATTCATTTTGTAGATTACATGTTAGACTACCCTTCAAATATTCATTTGAAGGGTATGTGTATGTTCCTATTCTCCTGCATCCCTCCATGTATTCCCTGCCATGAACTCTTTCTTTCATTTTGGTGTGCATGTTCATCAGGTCCTACTCTGAGACGCTTCATCTTTCCCATTTGGTAATAAAACACCTCTCTGGCAGGACACCATGACTCAAGTCTTGTATAGATGTACATTATCACATTCTTTCTACGTACTTGTGGTAGGGAAAAAAGATAAAATCCTTTAACAGCACAGCTGGTGTGAGTCCAGCTTCTCCAGTGAAGTGGCTTAAGGAGTAAACACTTTAGCAGTAGTGCGAAACCTGAATTCAGTACTCTTATTTAGCCTGAAAACATTACGAACCACCTTTCTTAATCATTAGAATGGTGGAACTTCCCCATTTACTCAAAATTGCACCAATATAATAGAAAATATGAAGGACTACTCTAACTAGATTGCTTGATCTACAGGCTAATAAGCGGAGAAGTCTTTCCACCAAAACCTCAAAAAACACCACCGAAACAAAATCAATTTGTCAATCTAGGCTTAAGTTACTTAAGTAACTCAAACACTTGAAAATTCTGCCTGCATCACCAATGCAAAGATCTGACAGAAAAATTATGGTCAATCATTTATACACAAAAGTATGCATGTGACTAGATGACAGATTCTACTTTGATTTTTATATTAAAAAATAATACTTTTATTTTAACAGTCTATGAACTTGATATTAATTTGGTGCTCCCTCTTCCCTTTAAAGGAACAAAAGCTCCTGGAATGCTAAATGAATCTAAAAGAATTAATGCGGATGAAAATTCTCTTTCAAGAACCAGCAGCTTGTGGGTTGATGGGGGGAACTATCTTTGCTTGGAACGATAATCAAAAAGAGGTACTCTGACACACTGACAAATGCATTGTGTGGAATAATATCATGATTTTCTGCACAATTGATTTATAAAAGGTTATGCCTAGTGCACATATACAAAATATACATATTAGAGCTGGCAAAGGATTTTGTTCACTTGAATTGATATTACCACAAAGCTTCTCTTCATCAGTTATTGTTGCACTAACATCCAATATGTAATTTGTGAGGACTTCCTGCTTCTAGCTGGCACTAGAGTCTGCCAGTGGCATTCAGAAATCTCTGAATACTGAGGGCCACCCAGCAAACAAAGACTGTCCCAGAAAGGGGCTAATCAAAGGAATCATTTAGGATTGTAATTAAATTGGGGGGTGTGGGGGGTGTGGGGGTGTAATTAATTACCTACACCAAAGTTACTGCTGTACCTCTTTCTTCCATGTGCTTTTCCCAGTGCCTTGTCTGTATACTGCTGGTCTGGGTTGGTCTGTTTCTTCATTCAACATGCAATTATTTCCACCCACTACTTTTACACATGGTTGTAAGAACTTACAGAAGTTTTAAGCTCTACAAGTTTTAAACCTTGTGGGCAACAGCGTAGACAGGCATCCCAAGATTTCACCAAATGTATCTTTTCATTAAAAATCATATCTGCTGTTGAAATAAGCATACGACATAAGAAACTGAGAGGACTATTGTATGATGCATCCCCAAGTCTTCACACCCAAGGCTTAAAGTAAATCTTATGTGGGAAAAAAAAGTAATTTCTTAATTACAACCAAGAAACGTATGATACAAACATGATTAAATTCATTCACATGCATAAATAATGTCCAATTCCATAACTGCTCTGACTCACAGTGCATTCTAGAAGCTAATAAGACATGATATTTCATGATTTTCCTTACACTATGGTTTTGAACTTCCTGGCTGCCAAGAATGTGGTCTTACTAACATGGTTGTTAGTATGCTGCAACTTATAGCAGATCCATTATATACGTGTATATATTTTTTTAACAATTCCACGAATGTGTTAGAATACTAGCTTTTTTGGTTCCTCTGATAACTTTTAGGAATTGCAAAAGAACACCAATAAAGTAAAAGCCAGGGTTATTGTAGTTTGGAAGAAATTCAGATGTTCCTAACTACAGCAAATTTGCCAGTGCTGCTAAACAAAGTCAATGATCATTGGCAGAGTCAGACATTCAGAAAAACTTCAACATGAAAACAGGGTCAGCGTGAAAATTAAGTAACCTAGTACATACTCTTTTTTTTAAACTTCTCCTTTATAAAATGGCATAGCATGCCACAGTATTTCAAGGTAGCAAACAATTACTTCTTTGAAAAGCCTGATGATTCTGCTTTTTGCCTCACTGTGTGTGAGAGGAAAATGACCATCACCTATGCTGGTCTGTCATTTCCATACAGATGGATATTCACAACACAGCAATAGACAAAGATATAGATACATGTGGATAGAACACTAATTTTAAATGTCTAGAAGACCAGATTATCCTGAACGGTTAACATTTTACCTTCCAAACGCAAAGTTAATGTATTAAGGTTATTACAATTCTAGGTGCTATAAAATGGTTTCAGTAGAATGGTCATGTAAATTGAAAAGAAAACTGGTATCGCTTCAGACTGAAAATTGAGAGAAAATTTGCCCCTAGATGAGAAATGCCCTATCCAGTCAATGCATCTGTCAGTCAAACTTGTTTTTTCCTAGTTATGTCTCTTTGAAAGAGCAGGGATATAGTTCATTGTGAAATGCTAGCAAAATGAGAAAGCACCTCTTCACGGATACATCTTAACCTGTCTGCCAGTTTGTGTACTCTGAATTATTTGTTTAAAGAGATCCGTCTGTCCATCTGTACTCTCCATTAGCAACAGAAATTCTAATTAAGTTACAGAACGTAGGAAAGGTATGGCCCTCACTGGTGCAATACGTAGGTTTGTCTAGCACACAGTGGTAGAACTTGTTAATCTAAAAAAAACATAGCATAAAACATACACATTCTCTCCTCATCCATTTCTTCTGAGTACACCAAGAAAACTTGATTTGAAGATGCACAGCTTTGGTAACTGGCTGCTTAGCACGGCTCTTCACAGATGTCACACACTGATGCAACAGTGGAAAGGACTCAAAAATTGCTCAGTATGAATACATAGAGCCTATAGACCTATGTAACATGGGACACTCAGGAAAATTAAGTCTAATTAACTTGTACAGTGGATTAGTTAAAAATCAAAATATTCCTTTGTCATTACTCTCACAAGAAATTAAGAAGCGAGTTTAACTTAGTTTAGATTAATTCATTTCACTTGCAGCCCTGCAAGTATTTAACATTGTTTAAGTGATCCCCTGTAAAAGTCACACTTTTGGTAATTTAATTAGATTTACCTGAGTATCTAAGTATAGACAAGACATTAAAAAGGAAATGTTCATTAACTACCACTTCTCCGTAAAACAGGAAGGATGCAACTTATCTAGCTTTGTTTAATCACAGACATCCTCAGTTAATGAATAAAGGCTCTGATGTACTTAGTTGAAATGTAGTCTCTCATGAATTCTGTTCAGCTCGGAGAGAAAGGAGACGGAAGTCACCTCTTCTTCTAGAGAAATGACCAAATGAGTTATGATCAGGCACATATTACTGTATCTGCCAAAGAACATATACATGGGACATCAGAATAAACTTAAAATAAACTGCACAAGTTTATGAAATGTTCAGTTTTTATATTTACACTATAATTAGTACAAAATTGCCTTTGAAGTTTTCTGTAGCACAAGACAGTATCTACTGGACTTGATACCCTAATATGTCAAAACAACTACTTCGAAGTATGATAAAGGAATCTAGGAAGAGTTATAAAGAATAAGACACCATTTTCAAACTATACATAGTGTTTGCTTTTGATTCTAAAAAGGTACTTATATCCCCAAAAGGTTTTTAATTTTAAATAAGCAGGTTGGGCAGGGAGGGGGCAGCAGGGGATGGGACTGGTTGTTGGTACTAAAGCCTTTACTGTAATAAACTAAATATATTTACAATTTATACAAATGTTTGACCTTCAACAAAAATACAAAAACATATCACAAGATGCAAAACCAGGAAACAGGTTCATCTGAGACACCACTGCTCTACACAGGACAAAATGCAACTTGAACTGCAAGGAACAGAAAGGTATTTATCCCCCATATTCAGGCAATGAGAACAATTTGCGTGAGGTCACAAAGAAAGAAAGAAATAAAAGGCTCCAACATTCTTCAGTAGACTCGGCTTTTAAAAGCTATGTCAAAAACCTAGGCTACATCTGTCCATCTTGCCTCTGTGTTCCGTTTGGTCCACGTAGCCACTATTTAGTTGCTGGATGTTGCCTTCTATTTTGAAAAATCGGAGTAGTTTCATGGCAAGGTCTGGAACCTCAATATTTTTGTTCCTTTTTAAAAGGCAAAACCTTTCTACTTCTACAATTAAGAACAATTTTGGCCCAGTTCAACTTCTAAAAGTTATATCCCCATCATATTTTTCAGTAGATAACTTCATAGACTGTAGCCTTTTTGTCTCCAGAGCCAGTGACTATGTACTTATCATCCACAGAGATGTCACAGCTAAGCACTGATGAAGATTCTTTGGACTAGAAGAAAAATAGAAATATATTACTTCATTAAAAAAAGTCTGTTACCCTCATCTCAGAATCCCGTTTTGGGTAGATCACATAGATGAAGATATCCAAGTCCACTCTTGGGACTCTGGGTGTTCTAGTTTTTTCTTTAAAAGCATCATCATCCTCACCTGGAAGATACTGGCTCCATAAGGAGTTCTCCATGCATTAAGAAGATTATCTTTCCCAGTACTCACAAACCATTTACCTATAATATAAAACAGGACTATGAAAACATATGAAACAGACTCGTGACAAATTTTGGGTTTTTGACTCACATCTATGAAATCTGTTAACAAGTTACCATTACAAAAGCTCTCACCACTAATCAATATAGTACTTTTGCTTACAATCAACGTGGACACACATGCTTTTGCAATATGTTACATACTAGGAAATCCCTAGACTCTGTAGGTAAAAATAGCTTTTTACACACAAATCAATCCTCACGGCAGTCTCTAGACGAACGGATGGTTGTCTGTAGATAAGTATGTTTGAATTCATAAAGCAAAGATATTTACTTGTAACTTAGGAAACTGAGATACTAAACACTTTTGATTATCAAATGATCTATGACTACATAATAACTAATCAGCAAGGCATGAACTAGAGCCCTGACCTCCAGTTCTGTGTTCAGGGCAACTTACCACAGTAAGCAAACTTGAGTGACAATACGCAACTCTCATGAAGGTGCAGTTGATATTTGTCTGGTTTATTTACATGTAGCACTTCTACGTTGCTGCTCTCCATTCCCACAGCTAGCCATTCACCAGTAGGACAATAACCAAGGGAGAATATCTGAAAATTAAACCACATTTACTTAATTTTTTTCCTTCTTTTTTTTTTTCCCTGTAGTGGTTAATTAATTGGGAAAGGGGGGGAGAGAGAGAGAGAAGGGCCAAGTAAAATTCACACGGTTCAATAGCAAGACTACTGTTCAAAATTCAACTGAACCAATAACCCCACTCGCCTATTAAGCTAAAAGAATAGGATAAGAGAGTAGTGTCACGTTATCATTTTGCTCTGGAAGCTAAAGATATGAAAACTCCAAAATATTGTATTGTAAGCAGCCAAAAGGAAGAGAGGGAACAATCTGCCAGTTGCGCTAGCCTCTATCTCAGCTTTCACCCTACATGTTTCCCCCCTTGACCCCACCCCACAAGCTGTAGGAAAATCCAGTTACCTGTGATGTGAAGTCATGCTGTTGTAGCTGTCTTCCCTCTCTCAGGTCCCAGGATCTGACAGTGTTATCCAAACCTCCTGTCCAGAGCTTGGTACCATCATTAGAAATGTCAATACAGCTGGCTCCGTCTGTGTGGCCCTGGAATTGCCTGATAAAACAAACCAGATTGAATAATGATTTCCTGCCAAAGCTCAAGGTAAACACTGTTGTGGTGTTAGTTTTGGACTCTGTACGTGTGTGTCATCTCTTCTGTGTCTGCTGATGGGCAAAAATCAGCCCCTCCCTCTTACTAAGCATGAAATAAAACAGTATTACAAAAACATTTTCCAGGTGCTAGAGAAATGAATTGCATCATGGCTAGCTGAACGAAGTCAAATATTTCCTATCAGGTTTTGAAAAGAAAAAACAAACAAACAAATGAACAAAAACCCCCATAAACTTGTGAAAACATTGAAGTACAGTAACTATAGTTAAAAGCACTAAGGAGAACGCAGATTAAAACAGATGCTGAGGGAACAAAATTCCTCCAGTTTCAGAAAACAGCTTCTGTATTTTTCTTTGGCTGCAAGTCAAGGTGATAAATAATAAGCAGAGATATTAATAGGAAGGGATCCAGACAGAGATCTGGATAGTTAAACACAAGCATAGCTGAGTCAGCAAAGTTCCATTCTCCGTAGCAGGAGATCACAGAATCTAAATGGTGCAGTCTGTTTAGAAACTTTATAATTAGCAATTCTCAGCTTTCAGCAACAGAAGGTCATCTTAAGTTTTCCTTAATCCTTTGGCAAAAGCCTTCTGAGGCTCCTGCATTTTTCATCAGCAATTAGCTTTAGGGAAGTCCTATGCCTTAATGTGAAAAGTGGAGGGTAGGGGCGAAAAGGCAACTAGCTTGGGAATGAAGGGTATGAATTACTAAGAGCTGCCACAGAAAGGTCACGCAGCATATTTTGTTTTGTAGCTCTGGTCTCAGAATTCCATGTGTTATCAATTAGCAAGATCAGCCAGCAAGTGGTGGGAACACCTACAGCAAACATTCAAAAGGCAAGACAGTCATAGATGGAAAAAGTGCAACTTTACAGAGACTAAGCATGCATAGGACAAAATGAAGATTTCATATAATTAAAACCTTCTCTGTTGACCTAAAAATTCTACAGAAAGTAAAGTTTGCATGCAAATTAATATGGCTCTCTGCACATAAGTTTAGGCTAATTATTGATATACAGGGAATTTAACTGAAACACAGCAGACTAAGCGGATTCTTCAGTGTTCATGTTCAGAGCTTTTAAAATATCACAGTCTTTCCCAATTCAGGCTCTCTTTTCTTACAATATTGTAAGCCACCAATTACTTTGGTAAGCATAAACCAAAATTTATCTTCTAGTAAACCCCACAGCTAGTTGCTAAGAGCCATTTCACACATGGCCTTATCTTTCTCTGTCATAGCATTAATGCTGAATATTGACCTGCCAGATGCTTTTAACTTTCTACTAATACATCCATTAATCAAAGGTCTAACAAAATATTTCAAAAGTAATTTACACGGCAATCCATTTACTATACTCTTTGTAAACCCATCCTAAAAGTTTTAGAGATCAAATTCCCCCCAAAAAAACTCAAATACCTTTCATGAATGAATGACCAAACAGTCCTTTATGGTTTCCTACAGAACTGAAGGGATCCACCCTTTCAACCACTTCTGTAAGATTAATTTTATTACTTATTATGACTAAGTAAGGACTGAAAATTCTCTTCATTACTTAACAAGGCTTAAGTCAAAGGAAAAGAATGAACCTCAAAGAGTTCCCTAAAAGGCATGTTCAGTCTACATCAATCACAAACCAGCAGAAACACTGCTTGTAGAAACTTGCAGAAAACCCGCAACTAACCAAAACCAACAGGTACTTTTACAATGACTGCAGTAAGTTATGGACCAATTCTTTATGCCCTGAAAGTGCATCTTCCAAGACTAGGTTGAAGCTACCAAAACTAGTTTCTGCCCAACTTGGGTGCAAACTGCATTCTATGGATAAGAAATGCTATTTACTTTGCTGTCATGAACCACTATTCAGGGAGATAAATATTTATGTAGCTGTCCAAAGAGTAACATCTATTAAAGTTTTCTGTAAACAAGGAATGACTCACCTGACCAATGTCTGATTGTGCAGATCCCACACTGCAATGTTCCCATCACTGCAGCAGGAAAAGCACACCTTGGAATCAGGGCTGATAGCCAGGGCATAGCAGGCAGGGGCTGAGGATGTCAGCTCCGCTTTTATACGAGGAGTTGGTGCTGCCAGGTCCCATATGGATAATGTGCTGGCTTCCCCGCCAACTATTAGGGTGCATCCATCAGGCAGCAATTTACAAGAGCGGATGTAGTTATCTCTGTTCTGTACAACACAAATCACCCCAGTTATGTTAATATATGTCTGCCAATAATGACCACTAATATGATTCTGGCTGCATCCAAGTTTTAAAAAGTACGCTTCTTTTCCCATTACGAAAGTACTGAAGAAGAACCAGCAGATCCCGAAAGGTTTCAAACACCTAGTTCTCATCACTAACCAGAAACTGCAGCTGCAGAAATTAAACTGCAGACTCCTGTTGCCACAGTCTACTGTTTTAAACCTGACAAATGGCAAATCTTCCATCTCATTACACAAAAACAGAGCCAAAGTAAGGTTGCATTTCTGCAAGGCCACTCCATCAGCTAAGGTCACCAACAACAGAAATAGTACAGCAAATGACCTTTCATTTGACATTTAGGCAACCCCATATGAAAATGCAGTTCAAGTCTCATGCCATTCAGGTTTTAGAGTTCTCTTTCAAATACTATTTTGCATTCACTATTTTAAAGTTAAAATATTAAGTATTCCCACACCAGTCCTGGATTTATGTTGGTCCTTCTTTGTTCAACATTATTCTTATTGTACTTATATTATTAGTTTCACATTTGTGATACTATTGCTGACTGAGAGGTACTAAAGGGGATTTAGAGGTGGAAAACTTTTCAACCTTCACTTATTACAGGCTAGACTCCTTAAGTGTATTGGATGTCCACTTCTCTGTAACAGCTGCCATATTAACATGGTAACAGTTCTTTAGGAAACGGAGAGCTAAGATCTGTAACTCAAAACATACAAAAAAACACTGCCAGAAGTAATCAACAGCATTACTACTACTACTACTACTACTACTTTTTTTTATTATTATTCACAGCAAAGGAGCAGTAAGTCATGCAGTGGAAATGCTGGCTTAGTTAGCCATTACTGCTCCACAACTAAAATCAAACCAGCTAGGACTGTGCGTCCAGACACGTACCTGCCACAGAATGGAATGCATATGCAACCACACTTTTACTATCAGACAACTAACATAAGGGTAGCAGTAAATAAAGTGTAAAGGCTACAAAAATGAAACTAAAACAAAAAACCCACCACATTTAATTGGGTCAACATGGAAGCTAGAATTATTTTCATACGGAATATGTATTACTGTGCTTTATAACATTAAGTCTTCTCAGTTAACATTTCATAAATGTCTATGCCACTTCTAATATGAGAAGCATCTTTCACTGAGCCATTAACTTTTTTGAGTTAGCTTTCCAGCTACCTATACTACTACACTCAGTCCCTTTTGTATCACACAGATGTAAAAACAAGCAACCAAAATGTGTAACTTGTGAATCACCAACAAAAGCACAGCAAGATGTATAAAGTGACACTGGTACCTTGCCACATTATTTCATTATGTGGTTGCTGCTCTTCTACAAAAAAACAAACGTTGTCATTCCTGGTGTAAGTGAAACACCTAGGAAGGTTCTGTGCCGCCTTGCATAAGGCAGGCTACATTCCTTTTAAACTCAGGCATAAAAATCATCAACATGACTAAACGGTTAAAAAAAAAAAAACGAGAGAGAGAGAGAAAAAAATCAGGTACACTCTCTACTCAGAAATCTTACCTAATCTGTTATCTGACCCCTATTGATCTTATTTATCCCTAAACAAACCAGCACTCTTCTCTGTAACTCCACCAGTTATGGGTTAAAAAAAAAAAAGACAGCTAAATACATAAAGCAGGAAACAGAACTGCCGGCTCTTTCCTTGTAATAGGAATGAAATCCAGACAAGGACAGCTATTTCCTTATTGAGTCTCCAAAGAGAAGCTACTCTTGTGCACAAGTTCTTGTTCACCTACCAGACAGTCCAGCTGAGAGACAGGGCTTTTGTTGCCAGGCTGGCTGATGTCCCAGACTTTCACGCACCCCTTCCCACCCGTGTACACATGTCTCGTGGGGTTGCTGATGGTAACTGCACACACAACTTCCCCGTGGTTCAGAGTGTTGATCTGTCGGGCATGGCGAGGGATTCCTGGACCAATGAGGGCATCAGGAGGGAAAGGAACTGGCTGCATCTGACCATCTGCAGTAACGTGAAAGGAGTAGGCTCTTTTGGGGAAGGGAAGGAAGAGAGAAGACAAAAAAAAAAAAAAAAAAATCAGCCAGTTATAGTGCAATAACGGAAGAAAACCACAGTATTTTTTTGATTTCTTTGGTAATCTTTCTTATGCAAATCAGACCTACAGTGTCAAGTAATACAAGCAGATGAAACCTCCCAGGGAAACAAGGATTAACAATAGATATTTTCAGCTTGCTTCACCTAAAGCATTTGTGCAGTGGGGAAGCATGTTCAATAGCACTCTTAACTCTATGGACCAAGGTCATGGCTGCTATCCTTCAGTCACCTGGATAATCAAAAGATCTTTCAGCCCCTGCTTTTTAGCCAGTAGTTCCAAATCTCTGCACCACAAGTTCTGTAGCAGCAATCCCTCACCAGGTACTACTCTTTCAGCCTTCTTTCATGAGGCTTGCACCTGTTGCCTTGCAGTTGCACAAGCCAAAGTTCAACTTCTGCTCCATTTCTGTACCTCATCTTTACACACCACAGCATCAGCTGTGCTCACATGCCTCTTTCCAGCTGTTAGCTAGTGCTTTAAACAGAAAATAGAAACATTCAGACTGGTTGCACACACCTTTCATCAGAAAGCTGATACCATCTTCTCATCATTATGTTTTCTTGAGTAAGTATTTTGGAAAAGTTGAAAGGCTGTTTCCCAGGTAGCTGTGTCACTTCTGTAACACTTTTTATTTGTATTCAGTGCATGATTTCAAGTACATGGAAACTGAGGGCTGAGGAAGGGAATCCCAGCACTGAATAAAAATGCTTGCCCTTGGGGAAAGTACACAGAATTATTTCCTTATGTTCACTGTGATGTGTAAAGTCAGGTCTACTCAAGGACCAGGGCACGAATAGCAGTTAATAAAGGTTTCAGGTGCAGGGGGGGTTCTTTGTTTGTTTAAATAATAATGAAAATACTACTGCAAAAGGTTGCTTTCTGTTACACTGGTGAGCTCCTTTTTTGCTTTTTCTGTTTTAAGCACATCCATAGCTCATGTTTTTGATGCTGCTGTTACATTAACAGCAATCTTCAAGAGGCCAAGTGAGATGTGAGTACTGTTATTTTTTTTTTACTAATGAGCTACTGTCTCCCTAGTGATAGATTCTTCTAACATATTCTTGTGTTCAGAACTGCCCTTTCTCTTCCAAATGTACTTTCTTCCTCAGAAATCTTCAGTCACTGTAGCTCAAGTATTAGTAGTGCATCCCTCTTCCAAGGACCCAACAATAGATAATTGAATTTAAACTTCCATTCCAAGCTCTGAGCTAGTATTTTCAAAGTATTTTATTGCATGTTTCCAAGTATTGCACAGTTTGAAAGGAAGGAACAAGCAAGATTCCTGGATCCATAACAGACATCACAAAGCAACTGAATATGCCCAGTAGCAGAGCAGAAGACACTCCTTTAAAAAAAGTGAGAAGCGGAGAGGTGAAAGAACTCTAAAGTTCTTTCATACAGAGTGTTAGCAGTGGAAACAGTCAACCCATGCAGTATTACAGTTTTCTCAGAAGGGAAGGGTCAAAACTGGTTAACAGTATCTGCTATTAAACAAAGAAGAAATTAATAGTGCATATACATGCAGTTCCTGTACCTCATTCACGTTTCATGCTTGGACATGTGAGTGGAAAGTCTGCTCAAAGAACACACAGAAATGGAGGATAAGTGAGTGCAAAAGATGACAAATCTTTCTTGTCATGGAAGTGTTAGAAAAGGGAAATGCAAGGTAGGAAAGGAAGCACAAAGTTCACTCCCTTAGAAGTATACAAGATGCACAGTATATCAAATTTATTCCTTCCCATAGGATCCTTTCTCTTTTTTTTGTATGAAGAATTACAGTAATGATAAAAACTTAACTAGAAATCTATATAATTTCTGTGAAGAGGAGTAGAGACAATACTGTCCCAAAGTAGTTATTCACTAAACAGATGAGCCACAGGATGGGAGAGGAAGCAGGAGTGTCAATAAGACTGCTCGAGGTTCAGGTTCAGGTATGGAATCCAGCTAAAGAGTCACAGTGCTTAAGAGGCTGAAGCTGGGCCCCATCCTGGGTTCCAGATCAAAGTCAATTGCAGAGCATTTTTTAGCACACAGAACTGCACATCTCTGAAGTGTCAGCCTGTCCTTGATTTTATCATAGTCAGAAGAAAAACAATTAAGCAAGTATTAAGCATTTTTTCCCAGCATGTTTAAGATGAATAATCCATTTGTACAAGACTTTTTTTTTTTTTAACAGAAGATTATATTGTAAAAGTTCTGTTCAGTTCAAAATATCTAAATAATTGGGTGTTCTGAAATGCTTCCGTACATACACACAGCTTCTCGGTTCTTGCTGAGATGGGGTGGGAGGAAGACAATAGGAACATTTTTCAAGTGCTTCATGCATACTGTAGAATTATGATGACTCTTCTGCTCTGAAATGCCAGACGTTTAATCTTGTAGAATTTTACCAGTATGCCCGTGTCTGAAGCACAGTTGTACAGATTATAAAAGTAGTCTCTTTTTTATCCTCATGAGCAGACATTTGCTTCCAAGACTGGTTGGTCAGGACTCAGGATGACTGAGTTTGAGGGCCTAACAAACAAACCAGCTGACGGTCTCTTACAAGCCAAGACAGCTTTTTCTACAGTGCAAGTTATCAGCAATCCACTGTGTAAAGAAATGGCTACACATTGCCAAATCCCTCTGCCCCTGCCAAGACAAGCACACAAAAAAAGTAAATGTTCCTGTCTGTTTGAAGGTGTGTGGCATGTCATGCTAACATCGTCACTGTCAGCATACTTATGTGGTCTAGTAACTTGTATCTAATAGGTTTTATGCTATAACTTTTCATTATGCATACCTTTTACTTTGAAGACTGATACCCCCTGGACTAGGAAAGCTGTCTCCAGAAGAACACAGTACTGGAGACCGCAGGGTAAACTACTATTTGAAGCTGTTGTCGTTGGCTACCACTCCATCACATCACCATGATACAGGGCCTACTCTGCCACTTCTGGGGAGGACTGTACTTCCAGTGCTACACCTAACCAAGGTGTAGGTGTACTTACATATGATTAAGAAATTACTCAATTTTTAATGCACTAGATGTATTCAAAGGCTTGGATTCTCAAAACTGACAAGCATTTTGGTTGTCCAACCTTAAGAGTCAGCTTTTAGTAAAATTTGATAAATTATTGAGTTCTCTAAAGCTCAAGGCATTTCTTGACAGGCAACCCTTGCTCACCTATCTTTTTCCTCAACAAAGTGCTACTGACATCTGAATTCCATAACACTGCAAAAATGTAATGCGCGTTTTTGTCCTTTTACAAAGTTTTTTTGGAACTGACAGTGTATGCCAGAAACCACTGTTCAGCTTCATGACAATGATGCATTTCTGTCTCACTCACAGCATTCTGCCTCTGTGTAATGACTGGGTTCTATGACTATCCATCTTTGATCAAATGACTGTTATCATTAAGATAGCCCTTCCTCATGTTGGGCTAACCACCACAGGGAACAAAGAAAAAGTTCTTATGGAATCCGACTGCAATATAATAGAAAACAAGCTAAGTACACATCAATTAATATGTAAATATACACTTGTAGCTAATTGTGTATTATGAAAAGAACAGTTACAAGACAAACTTGCATGCCTTTTACTTAAATATACTCCTCTGATCTATTGCATCCAAAGACTTCATCTGAGTCAAAGCAGCACTGAGAACCTGCGGTTCCTATACATTATAGCATAGTATGCAATACTAACACAATTCAGTTTCTCTGCTTAAACTTGGTAATTATGGCCCTCCAATTTCCAAATAGGTCTCAAATAAGTATATAATAAGTATCATCTGATATGCTGACGAGTGTTCAAAATAATTAATTCACTGCTCAAGAACATGGCAAATCAACTAAACTACCTAACTGCCAGCAACTCAAATTATTTAGATTGATACAATGCACGCAGTTCCTGCCTCCACTTCATCCCTTAACTACCCCAACTGCAAAACACAAAAGCAGACAGTTCCTTCCACTGATAATACATTTTACTTCCAGCTCTTCTTTGTACTCCAGCTTACTTCTAGTTGTAGTTATCACAACAAACCATGAATATCCATTGTGTTTCATTATATAGGACAAAATGCCAAGAAATAAGGATAAAGGTATTTGTACAGAAATAATTAAATATTCAACGTCATACTCATCACCAAATAATTCTATGCAGAGATACAAGGCAGGGGGAAAACAACAACCACTTATTCTAGAATATAATAAAATTAGCCTTCCTTTAAAATACTCCTCATTGTACGTTCACTGAACAAGTGTGAAGATCAGGAGAACTGAAATCTTTAATTTTTGCCTTGAACACTGCAGAACAATATACTATTCCTTCCAAAAACACAAAGAAAAGTCAGCTTATAACTAGAAGTTGAAAGACTTAACATTTGCAACATGAAATTTCCCTTTCCTACTAAAATGAGAAACATGTAGTTTCAGCTCTTTCTGGTGTCTGTGTGCAATTCCTCACACCTCAATTAAAAACACATTTGGAAAAAATACTGAGAAATACATTTGTCCTCAATGCTACCATTAATTCACAATTTTAGACACTAGGGAAGTAATACTGTGGACATAAATCTTACCACTGAGCTTGAAAATATGTGTTCAGTGCACAGTCCAACCATTAGAAGGTGTGGTTCACATCAAGGAGAAATCCATAAGAACATTCATTCAGCAGCGATAGAAAACTAAAAGCTAAATAAGTACCTTGCTAGAAAGGCTATGCAAAGCAAAAAACGTGATTACAGCAACACACCAAGAACTTAAGAGTCCAGGACACAGTTAAATGTATCCAAACAACAGAATGCAAGACTCATATAGCACATGCCCATGTCCAAAACTAGTACTAATTTCACACCCCCAACCTAAGACAAAGATAATTCTTGAATAGGTAAATGCTCAAGGCAGTTTGGAAGGACCCTCTCCCAAAAATATGAAAACTTACTTTATGCACATTCATACACACATACAGATACCAAGACCTTGTCCATAACTGATTACTGAACTACACACAGTTGAAGAGAGAAAACAACTAATACAAGATCACAAGTGTGTACACCGAAATACCAAAGCAATATGAAAAACCTGAAAAAACTCATAGGAAATAATTAAAAAGACAAAACAAACAAAAAAACCCAAACAATGAAAAAACCAAACCACAACCTGCTACCAAATGCAAAAACTAGCTCATTTAGATAATTAAAAAATTGCTGAAGACACTCTGACTTTCTAGGTTATTACCCAATTTCCCAAGTACATCTGTACCCCCGCTAACAAAGTTAGATTCTGCAAAGAACAAAACTTAAAGATTCATATTCAGGAACATAAAAAGATGGTAGTAAAGACTTACATTTAAATAAGTTACAAAACAAGGCAAGCAAGTGACAAGCTTTCCAGACAACAGTCCCCTGATAAAGCAGATAGACAAGTAGGAGTCAGTTCTTAAGAGGCTACTAATTTTTCTAACAAGCTAGTCATTAACAGAACTCAGAATACACAGGGGTTTAGAAAACCGGGTGCTATCAGAAATGTAATTTCTTTAGAAGAAAGGAATTAGATTTTCTCTTGGAAGCAGGGCTGGGTAAAAAAAACCCACAGTCCCAGCATAACCATTGGTAAAATGTGCAGCTGTGAGCATACACACATGGCTGGGGATCCAACAGTTCAATTTGAAAAATTCTCTGTACCACTCGCAACAAGACTCAGACTAAAATTCCACATCTCATAAAACAAACACTCCAGGAAAAAGCAGATTTTGAAAATAAACCAGGAGTACTCCATTAGTCTGCATGATCATATAACCCATGCGCTTTGTACAGAAAATACAGAAGACTTGCCTAATGTAGGTAAGAGATACTCAAAGATGCTGCAGGTGGCACACAGCATCTAGCCAGCTGTAGCCAATCAAGACTAAAACAAGAGATCACTCTAAAACTGTCACTGGAAAGATAACAGATCAGTTTACGGATTTTAGGCTTGCCTCACTTAAAATAACGATAAGCAAAGAAATCTCTTTGGAGGAAATGACTGATGCAGTTCAATAACAGGACCACAAAAAACCATCACAGAACACAACAAATCAAGTGGAGAGCAGTGAGCATGTATCAAAGTAGGCAATCTATGAAGCTGTGTGAATAAAGTGCTGAAAAGACTAAATAAAAAGATTTTAAAAAACAAACCCATGCAGAGTAGTAATTCAGCTCTGAAATACCAGGATATAAAGTATAGCAGCATACATGCTTTTGTGCCCTTGAATAGTGCAATGACTAGAACTCTGCCACAGAACATTTCTGACTGAACAAAAATAGGTTTTCATAGCTCATAATACAAAATATTGCCAGGCATTACTAACGGAATCTAATTGGGAGCTTATGAATATACTTTTTTGAAAGTAAAAAGCTTACAGCCACTGGATTACGTGATCTCCAAAAACGTTTTATATACAAAGTATTCCAAATTCTAGTAAAGTCAGCAAGAATGAGCCTGTCCCTTAACAAAAGGATGCTTTGAGAACAAAGCCTGTTCCTTACTGTACTAAATTTAAATACACCACCACCTGAAGCTTAACACCAACTCACCAAGCCCTCACTTCAGTTATCTTGTCAAAATACTCTTCCTTAAGTAAATCCAAGATTTAACAGGTTTCTTACACTGCCAACAGATAGCGAAGTCTATTCTCAGAAGCACGGTTGATAGGGCTTTCCTAATCTAAGTCTGCTGCTTTCCTACTGTTGTGGAAAAAGAGTAGAGGAAAATACACACTTTTTTGCCTGTAATCTGGTGTACTTGTAAGGTTGTTTGCATAACTGACATTACAATGTATGACTAGCTATTAACAGGAGTTCAAAATGAAGGCAAACAGAAATAAGTACATAAATAAGTTTTGCCAGTTTGTCTTATAACTCA
>JAVJGI010000057.1:42539467-42566805 GCA_035590275.1 Ibycter americanus
TAAGCTTTTTCGTCCTTTTTTTTTTAATATCAAATATAGCGTAAGAATGCTTAATCTTCAAAGATTTGAAATGGAAAATGCCCACAGAATATCAGTCCCTCAAAGCTGAGGGAGTAACATGGGGGAGTTTGCCAAACAGTTCTGTAATGCAAAAAAGGTTATTAGAAAGTGGTGGAAATACAACTTGTAAAACCGTAACAGTACTACAACACTGCAACGTGCAGAAAGGGGACAGTAACCCCACCTAATGTCAGTAGCTCCAGAGATATCCAATAGATGCTCAGAGATATTCTGGGTCCAAGTGGACAGATATTACTCTACCAAATACTGAGGGAAAAAAAGAGCACCTAATTTTCCCTTGTGTTTCAGTAACCAGGAAGTTTTTAGTGATTGGATTCATATAAACCAGACCATTCACCACATTATTGCCATGTCAAAGAATAATATCTACTGTTAGATTTAAGTTCTGCTTTTCACTACTCTTTCACACCAGTTATAGTCTCTAAAGCCTGTTGAAGTATCATCCCACTATTTGGCTGAGCATATACTTGAAGTTGAAACCCTGTGTGAACCTTCTGAGGTTCACTTATGCCACACTTGTACTGAAGTGCCTCTTTGAAACCAAGCAACAAGCAAGCTAGGTCAAAAATGCAGAACACAAACTGTGAACACTTTGTATTTCAATTTGCTGCCTGTTGAAGCCACCATATCAACCAAAAGCAAACTTCAGTAAGTTGGTACACCTCACAACAGACAATTTGCAACGGTAATTATTACCCAAAATGGTAATAGCTAGTATTCAGAAAAATGTACTAACCTCCCCAAATCATCAAAACCACAAATACCAATCAACAAAATCCTCTATTTCAAACAAACCTGCAGGTTTTAGAGCAGTTCAGAAAGGATCTCTTGCTCAAACTCTGAGAAGTGTCCCAGAACACTTGTGAATCCCAAATAGCTACTCCTGGCTCCTTATTCCCTGTTGAGGTGTATTACTTGACAATAGCGCAAACTATTGAGTCACTACTCTTCCCACAACATGAATAATGGTCTCCCTGGTGCATAAATTCATGTACTAAATCAGCCATAGGAAACACATTGCCTTGTTCTTCACAGCTCTTTTACTCCTCATACAAGCACAGTACGTGCAAATAAATTAACTATTTCTTTGACACAGATTTGCTTACATAGTGGCTGGAATCCTTATCATCCACCTTTCTCTTTTTGATGTCATTGGTATATTCAGGGCCATTCCTGCGTTTATCTGTGCTTCGCAAACTGTCCGGGACCAACAGAGAATTACTCTGTAAAGAGAAAAAACAAGGTCAATCAAAAATCCCTTTCAAGATTCCTTCATACATGTTTAAAAACTCAAATTGGATGTGATAGATGCTTTAGAAATGTGATACCTACATAGTCTTCTATTCCATTTAATTCAATTCAAAGTCCTCCAGGCAAACATGTACAGCTTCATGCATTCTAAGAAGCTTGGCTTTTCATTGTTCAACTTATCAAAAGTTCAGTTCACTTGTCAGTCACCATCTATTTAACCAATTAATTCAACTGAACCTATTGTTTAGGAAAAGCAGGCTTGCTGTTTATTCATGAGCAGGTAACAATGATTGAGTTATTTATTTATTTATTTTTAATATACAGATCCCATTTATAATATGGAATATAATCTGATTGATAGCTCACTTCTAGACCTTCATAAATAGATGAGGCTTTGGTACATCTACACCTGCAGGTATGGCCAGATACATGGCAACTTGCTTTTAACTCTTAAAAACCAAATATTTACCAAATAAAGTTATGCAGTAATCATTTGTTATCTGCAGTAAACTTCAATTGGAAGCCTTTATGTATTGCAAACAAATGTATTGCAAACAAAGATCAAATATTTTTACTTCCAGCATAACATTTGCTACTAGTGTGAAATCAAGGCTAAAGCGTTGTTTAATCAGACTTGATCTGAAAAACTGAGGCCAACACACACACACAAAAAACAAAAGCAAAGACTAATCTTTTCCTCAAACTACATGGACTGCTTTCATACATGCTAAGTTATGCTAAGTACAAACTGTTGACCCAAAGAGAAAGGCATTTTAGACATTTTTCAGTCACATGACAATTTGACATGGCTAAGATTCCCATCTCCATCTCTGTTCCAGCTAAAGCATTAAAACGTGTTACAATGAGTTCTTTTAAGTGCAGGATTAGCATATGCAAGAGGGCAATTTGTTCAGTGATGTGTTAATGCTGAGAACAATACTGAATGAGTTGAGAAAAAAATTTCCTTTCACAAAGACCTGGTAAGCCTACTTCCTAAAAGCCAAGTACATGCTTATATAAATAAGTATATGTTCACATAAATATATAAGTAAATACGTATTTACACACATACATGTATGTCTGACAAGAGTAAAACCCAATGCCAACATATTACTATGATATAAGTCTAAATCCTCCAAGGAAATACTTAGATCTACCCAAGAGCCAGGGACATTTACTCTTAATATATCATAAACATATATTAATGGCCAGTGAACTGTGCACTGAATGGCTTCCTCTTTAAAACCTAAGGACACCACGGTGGTTTTGCTCAGACATTAATGTTTAGTCCCAAGGAGAAGGAAAACAAAACAGGGTACACAAGGCAATCTGAACCCTCTTCTTCCTACTTCAGAAGCTGCACTTTAAAGCGAACTCTAAGGTCTTTTATTCGTGACTATTCAAGCTAAACAAATACCAAGGGGCTTACATAAAGCATATAGGAGGGTCTAATGAAATTCAGTATAAAGAAGCTCAAAATAATGTTTTTACCGTAATGTTTTGAAGCTAAAAGGTGGGTTTGTTGGATCACTGAACTAATTGCCTTGACAAATGCAGTCTGAATTTAACCCCTCATCTCCTCCCAGATGCACACAAACTCAGGGATTCACTAGTTTTAAAAACATTAAAACCCATCTTCAACGTTTTAATATCAAAGCCATCATGTCTGTAGCAGCAGAAACATGTTAAGCAGCAAGCTGTCTAATTAAATTTGACCACCGATTTGAGTACTGCAAATGTCTTTTCTTAAGGAAGAAAGTCTTCTAGTTAAGAGATACTTCCCTTAACAAAAATAATTTTAAAAATCTATTTTACCACTTTAGAGCTTAGAATAAAACAATGAAGTAAAATGTAGTAAAATGAATAAACTCAGTTTCTCATTTTAAATTGCCAAAATTAAGCATGAATAACATTCAAGTGGCAAAGGGGCAGCAGCTGGGAAAATTTAGCAACCCTGCTATCTGAAGTTACTACACAGAATTGTAGGGAACAGCTTGCAAATTTTGGCATCAAATATGTGTAATGACAGTGGCTGATTTTTTTTTCTGGTTTAACGTAAAGTCTACCTAGACAATGCTGACAATATTCTGTACAGTTTGTCTTGTAGGATTTCAATACTGTGAAATACAAGTCGGAACTCCTAGATATACCTAGCTCCCACTGTGATCCTAAATGCCAAACAGATTATTAGATTTGATTTTTCCTCAAAACACTGATAGCTTACTATCATAAACATGTAATTATAACAATAATCTACAGTCCTCACAAGCCTATTCTGCAAAATGTCTTACCTATGGTCATATTTACACAGCCTTTCTCCAACTTAACCACATCCATTTAAAGCACTGTACTCTGCAATAAGAGCATCCGCGCCAGAAGGTGTTGTAGAGCAGTTTAAATAAGAATGTGCTGTTACTCTGGCAAAATTTACCAGTAAACTCAGTAACTAAAAAGTTACTGTTTTGTTTCCCGTAGGAAAGGGAAGTTCTAACAACTGTCACTAACATCTGTGACTAAAAAAGTATAACTTGATCAAAAAATAGCTTGCTACTACAACCTACTACCATAATGCAAACCACCAATTCTGTAACATTTCATTCAACAACATGAAAATATGCATCTTTTTAAGTAGTGCATATGGTAGATCCAGAACACTAAAGTAACAAAGGCAATAAATGAAAATACAAACAAGAACTGGGGAAGAGATGATCACATACACCTTGGGTTATTGACATCTCTTACCCACATAATGTTAAGGTTCAGGGAACAGTGTAGACAGCCTCCTAAAAGACACCTTTCCTCATTTCAGCTCTGGTAGAGTTTATATTTGCCATGTGTTCACTATCAAGCATAGGGCCAGCTAGGAGACAGCAGCAACAACTTCACAATGAAGAGTTCTCCTTATCTTCTCTTTGGAAAAAAAATAAATCTGTTTAGTTCTTCTACCAGGCCTACTAACATCTGACTTATTTTCAGAAGTAGGACAAGCATTTTTTTTTTTTAACTGTATTTTTTCTAATAATGTTACAGAAATTTTCAGTTGGGATTTATCTTCATAATAATCAGTTTGTACAAAAAGGGCAAAAAGATACATACACGCATAGCTGATTTCCCAAAAAGAAACTGCATGGCACCAGTTTTTGTTTTGTCTTAACTTCAACAGACTAGACACATAACTGAGGATAATCCTTGGTTTCATACTAGGAGTTCAATTTATTAGGGATTACCAATGCAACATCTGTAAATCATAAATCTTAGGTCAGAACAAATATAAATTTTATGTGTTTTCTTTTTATTCTGATAATTAAAAAATTATTCACATCAATCCCTTTTCTTCAAATAACTCCTGAAAGAAGCCAAAAAGCCCAGTGTAGCATCGCTTCCTGTCAGAGTTACCAGACTGCAAAAGGGCTGTGTAACAGGCACCTTGGTATTCTAAAGCAATTTTGCCCCCAGCAAAAGTTAAACTCTGAAACCCCCAGAAGCAAATTTGAAATGAAAACCTGGTCATGATGCACAAAGAGAAGGCAGGTTCCATACTAGGAATATAATGCATATCATTCAAATACACTTCTTTGACTGCTATGCCATTCCCCATAGAAACTACTTCCAGACCACAAGTATGTGTGCCAGAGGTACAAGCTGAAAGCCCACACACAGTACCTCATTCAGCCCCAGGTATAATACAGCAAAGACAACTCACTAGCACACAGAGAACTGACAATTAACTCTACGCTGATCATCACAGCAATTAAATAACAGTATTTACAACACAGCTGTGATCATGGTTCAACTACACCTGGTCCCAATGAAGACCTTCTCTAGCACTGGGCTCCTTATCCCTCCCACTTGCCTCTCCCTCAAAGACACACACACGTGCTCGGTGCTTGGCCATTCACCAACTGTGCAGCTGCACCCACCTGCCATCACAGCCTGTTATTAGTTGATAGCTTGCACTTGTCCATATCACCAAGCAGGGCCACTGTGTCTATTTAACAGTCACTACACCTGTGCTGCTGCACTACACACAAATGCTACCTACAAATATCCATACATAGATGGGAACAAATGCAATCCCTTGTTGAGTAGGCAAGACAGGATCAAGTCTAACACCTAAACCAAAACACCAGTTGCTCAGCAGTCCCACTGCTCATTGTCAGGACCTACTGATAGGAATATAGTGGACGTTGGAAGAGGGACTAGCGCTTAACATCCTTCAGCAAGGCACAAAAAGATTACATTCAAAGTTATTCAGCTCGAGAATCATTAACTTCCACTTGTTGAATACACTTCTTGCAAACACACATGTCAACAACCCAAAAGTTGACTTACAAAGTCAGTAGGTTTTGTTTTAAATTACCCGTGACTGAAAGCTACTGACTTCGCCCTCTTCACCCACCATTCCAAGTTATATTTAGACTAGTAGGTTCATATTAGGAACAAGGAAGTCTAGAAGCTTAAATAGAGATGAATCACTCTCCACATTAAATCAATCATCAGGACACACTAACAGAGAGTAAGGCTTCTGTTGATTTCAGTATTTTCTAGCTAATGTTTGTCAGAATCAGGGTATCCATAAAAATTTATACCACACTACCCCAATCCTCTTGTCCTTCATTATGAGCCTCATGCTGCTTTGTATAGACTACAAACTGAACTGCAACACAGCATCCCACAGCTCTTCTGTGTGAGCAACTCCTGCTGAAGCTAATTTGTGGTTTGCATCCATAAAGACTATATGATCTGACTTATTTTTAAATTGACAGAGCTAATAAAAATAAAAGACATAACTGATTAAAGAAATTCAAGTTTTTCAATTACAAGCTATACAATGGAAAACAATGCCTTCTTCACCAAGGTCAAGAAGCATACATGTGCTACACTGAAGAGTACCCTACATTTTCATATAACTCCTTTTATGACCTCCCCCCACACCCAATCAGGAAAACTAAAACACAAACCAGAACCAGCTTGCATACAGTATCAACTAAAAAGTAGCATTCAGCTGTGTATGCCCCCTTTCGCCAAGACTGGGAGGGGAAGAATAGGACAGAGAGTATTTTTCTGCTGTAAGAAAAGAGCATTTGCTTTACAAAGCAATAGCAACATTTATGCTTAACAATGAAGGCAAAAAAAAATTTCTTGGAAAATTTATGAGTACTTCCTAAGTCGTAAAAAACAAGTTCAATGTTTTCATGAAGACAAAAGTTAAACACCAACCTTAATGTAAATTCCAAGCTCATAATAAAGCCAGTTTTCACTGTATACTGATTATTACTGATACAATAGAGTGCTTCAGAACATTTGCATTTCTATGCTGTCCGAACAGGATACTAGAACAGTGGTAAGACAAGTGATAAATGAACAGCTAAGATGAGTTTGAAAAATGTTGCCAGTATGTTCCCTAGAGAAAAAAATGTGGACATCAAAGTTCTTTTGTATTTATGTCTCCCAAAACTTTATTAAGCCTCAGCTGCAAAACTTGCTTACTTTGCCTGGCTTCATTACCTGCAGCCAGACTATGTCACTATAGTAGGGAAGCCTGCATTCCCACAATAACATGACCCAGTTTTGGATATTTAGAGCTACATCAGCCAAAACCCACCTGCCATTATCCATATAGTACTGTAATTTAATTTTGACCAAATAGTTTTAGCAGTTCATGTATGAAGTATACCATTATTACTAATGTGAACGTTACATATTTCACAAATATGCATTTCAAATAAATTCCTTTCATTTTACTTCCTGAAACCTTAATATAAAAAAGAAAAATGTAGCCCTTGCCATTTAGATACAGCAAAAGTAGGTAAAACGGACACTGATCACAATCAAGAATAATGACATCACTACATCTTTATATTCCTTTATAAATGCATGACTCTTACTGCATTATGCAGTATTTCTAAACATGCAATACATAAAAGCTTGTGACTCCTTCTTTGTCTAAGGAGACTTTTAAAAAAATAAAACTAGAGCTCATTTAAAAATGAATATGCCTAAATGATATGTCACAATAAGCTTTCACTCAAAGTTATGTCAAAAAAAATTCAATTTAAAACCAAATAGGCAAGCGCTAAATGTAATCTTTCAAACTTGAAGATTTAAAGCTGTCAGCTTCTACTGATGACACTGGAAGGTCACACTAGACATACTTGATGGAAATCATACTACAGGACTGCACACTAATACCAAATATCATGGTTAATTTGGGTAACTAATAGATAGCGTGGGTTTTGGTGACTTGCATGATGAAAGTAAGCTTTTGTCAGTTTCTGGCAGCACCATTACACTTAAAACATTCTGAAAATCAAACTGATCTTATCTTGGTCATCCAGATGTTATAAAGGAATTTACAAAATAAGAGCCTGCTGCTCATTACAATGAATCACATGTAATAACTGAATAAACCTGCTGGTATGCCTTGTGTACTTGTAACCAAAGTTATTTTATCCTTACAAATATATTTTAAATTAAAAAGAAATTCATTGAAATACAAGATAATTAGAAAAGTTCAGAGCAAATCATTCCCAGCCAATCATTTTAGCCAGATTTGAACTTGACCATGACTTGAATTATGATTCTTTCAATGAAGATATGATTTACTGTTAAGCCAAGATTCTAATGCAACACTGTATATAAACAATTTTTAAGTTCCAGTTCACCTGCATTCAGCTATCAAAGTTTAATTTAATTATGAAGTATTATTCTCCACTAGGACCAAAAAGAAACTATGGCCACCAGAGTGTAGAAACCTGAACTCAGTATCTCCATACAGTGGAGTTCTTTTATGAAATAAAGCCTCAGATAGTTTAAAGGTTACTTAGTGGAAAACCCAGCATAAAAAAGAGCCTACTGCAAGGTACCAACTAAGTGATCATGAGTTACATATATAGCAACAGAAGCAACTGCAACACTAAACTTGACATGCAGTAAACTAAGCAAGTGAACTGCAAATCTCCTACAACACAAAAGCCAGATTTAATTTTTCACAGTTTTCCTTCCACAGGCAAGAACTATTCTCAGATACAAGATGAATTCTGGGTCCAAATTTCATAGCACTGTGAAGCATCTGATTTTAAACTCAAAAACTTTTTAGCAAACATGATGGACAGGGCAGGGGAGGATGGGAAGAGAGCAAGGATACGAAACAGAACCACCACAGCAAAATACAAATCTATCACTTCTACGTGTGCGTGCGTGTGCGCGCACACACACACACACAGCAGTTTAAAATTATTTCCACAGTTACCCTGTCATTAATAACATTAGGCAAGCTGAAATGAATGCTTTCTTAGTAACCTAAAAACAAAAAGATTGCTGCAAAAGATATGCAGATAGTTTCCAGCAAATAATTGTCAAGCCCTAGTATAAAAAAAAAAACAAACCAGCAATAAAAATCAGAAGTTTAGTACCGTAAAGATATCTGTCAAATACTTTTCCTAGTTCTTGTCTTTTCTAATTGAGACTAAGAAACAAAACAGTGCCTAAATTCACCTATGACATCAACAAGCAGAATTAGCTTTGTTACTTGAAATCATGTGAAAGTTGCACATGGCCATTTCCAACAGACTAATATAACAATATTGCTCAATACGCAACGGTATAAAAGCTGTTACAAAGGAGCTGTTCAGCTGTTTTTCAGATAAAATTGTCTTAGACCAATTCTATTACAGTTTATGTCTAAAGGGAGAAAAAGTATTGCTATGGAAGTTATACCCAAAGCACAAACTAAGCAGTAAAGACATTAGTAGAGCTTAAACAGATTCAGTTAAAGAAACTCCTAGGGCTGAACACCATTATGACACATGAATTTTAAATTTCTCACCTGTTCTGCAACTCTAATTCCTGAAAATCCTAGAGGAAAAATCTTAGCTCTGACTAATAATGTTATACTTCTAAGTTGCAGTCAATATCCTGTTTGATTTGCAGCTTTCCCCCCTGCCCCACCCCATCCTTCAATAAGCAAACCAAAGTTCAAGCTCCCCCAAAATCATTCTGCTCAGAAACAAACCTGATTCATACAGTTCTCCAAACAAATGACTTGGTGTTTTGCATAAACCAAGAGATATCTTCACAGAAAACACACATGCATAGTATCATGAATCTGACTAAAAGGAAGACAAAACAGACAAACAGTGCAGCGTCTTATTATTACATTATATAGAAGTGGAAACATTAGCAGGAATGTTGGTACTTACTGTGCCTGGCTCTCTGTCTGCTCCCGCAGTAACCAAGAAACGCACAGACATGCCCGTTCAGACACAGAGGCAAGAACAGAAATAAAAAAGGGGGGAAAAAATTAGAACACAAGCCGCAAACAGTTTTAAAATGGCTTTTATTTATGTAAGTCATTGCACATTCCTAATACAGTGATTTCCTGAAAATTACAGTATTTTGTAAACATGATTTACAGTTAAAATACTTATAAAGGATATGGATGAATTTCTTTTTTCTTTATAAAATGCCAGAATAAATTATTTTCTTTTCAAAAATTAGTCAAGTGCAATTTTGCCCAATATTTAATTGTGTCCTAGAATTTAAGGCTATGAAACTAAAGTAACAGATGCAATTATCTAAATCTTTTGTTTGAACACATTCACTTCAAAATTTAACTTCTCATTCCCCCTACCTTCCCACCCATCCATTTAACAACATTACTTTCTTTGAAAAAATTACCCATTATGCAGTTTAACAGTCTTCCACAATATGGTGCAGGCCACTGGTGTTACAACTAAGCATTTACCAGGATGTCAAAATGCCCTGCAAACTATAGAGCAGGTGACACCTAGTGATCCCCTTTTAAAATACTGAAAACTTCCAAGCTGAGTTTTGCATTAGTGGTATATATGCAGACATTTTTAAGTTTGCCAGCAGTTTTCTCATTCTATATAACTTGAATTCTTTAAAGATGAACATAATTTGCAGGAAAGCGCAAATTTGACAACGTCCTAATCAGGCCTGCCATGCCTCTCACCTCTGTGGTGTTCTGCATCATGATGCTTCTTGTCATCTTTTATTGCCAAGTGAGACTGCCCACCCAAAGCGCTAGAAAGGGCAAGAAGGCCAGCACTGCTTCCAAGTGGGGGGATTCCTGGGGGCTGAAGTCCTGATGGATGTGGTGTTAGAGGCACTGGAGGTCCATGGCCATGGGAGAGATGTTGAGCCTGCAACTGCTGCTGCTGTTCCCAGCGGTATCATCATCCCCAAAAGAATAACGCATAGCACATAGTTTGGGAAGGAGAAGGGAGAAGTTTGGTTAATTACTGAGAAACAACAGTCAATTTTTTCATTTGTTTATCTGTTTTAAATCTACCCTCTCCCCTTTGTCCCACCACACTATACGTCTTGCATTATATCATGCTGTCTGTGGGCAGCTCTGCTCATGTCCCATAACCAAAAAAATCTAGCTGGATGCTTGTTCTGCAGCCCAAGGAATAGCTTCAACTACTGTAGGTTGTTTTGAGCAGCTACTGCCTGCCACAGCATCACAGATGACAGATGAACAGCAGCAGTAGAAGGCCCAAATACCTTTCCCTTTCTATAGAAAGGAGTATCACTGCTCTGTGAAAAAAACAAGTTTCACTGGCAAGATGGATTTAAACTCACACCCCTCTTCCCGATTTGGAGACAGTAACTAGGTTTCTGTTCTGAGTATTAAAAAACCTAAAACACACTGCTCAATTTCATACTTAGTGTCATTAAATTTGTATTTTATTCTAGCCAATCTTTTTTTACAGAAAAAAAAATATTCATAAACCAACATTGTGTTTAGAAACCAACTTTGAACTTAAAATTCAGGTATTCCAGATAGCATTAATATGGTCGTGGAATTCCCGACAAGAAACATGGTATTCATGAATTAAAATACCTCCATCTGTTTCAAAAGCAGCTTGCAAGATCAATATCATAGCAAGTGGACATGCAACCCTGTAACCAATCTGGCAAAATAATGTGTAAGCAATTTCAGAAACAGAGTCCTTATAATGGAATGACTTCCACACAGTTTAAGTACTAAATATTAAGTTAAAGCTGTCATGGTTTCATTAATATTTTCCAAGTTTAGCCAACCATTTAATTTGTCCAAAATGCTCAGCACAGATTTATTTAGAAAATTAAGCTTCTAAACCATCTTTAGCTTAGTCATAGCTCCTCTTTGGTTTGCTACAGGTAAACAGATTTTCTGCCTCTTTCCTGCTTCCTTGCGCCTGGGCATATGAACAGAAGACAGAACAAACCTCTCCACTTTGGCCATGCTCCAACGTCCCTCTGCTGAAGGTAGATACCACGAAAAAAGCTAGAGTACCACCCAACTCATGGGATCAAAGAGAAGACAGATAAGTAAATGTCTGAACAGGATGAGCTCAGCTAGACATGAGAGCGTGACCTTGTGAATGCTAGTGGTGCTGTAAGAGCAGGCAAAATTGTTACAGTACCGCTTGCTGACAGGTACTGAAATAATACCTAGACTAAAGCTCACAGTATTTCACAAGTTACTCCAAAATAATTCAATACAAAATAATCCAAAAATAATTTATCTGCTTCCATAGATCCGAAGACTCTTTAAGACCAACTGTCAGCAATACCTGCATAACATCTACTGATGTACGACTGACTGAATTTATTACTATTTAAGTAACTATTGTGCCCCTACACTTTTATTTCTCATAACCCCATGTTACATAGACAAGTGACTGACACTGAAGAACTCCGGACTGGACCTGCTAATCTTTTGCTTTTCTGCTGTTCTAAGTGTAATACAAACATTATTTACTTATTTTTGATATACAAGACAAATCTTAAAATTTATCACAATAACTTTAGTCAATTCTGTAAGCCACAAGTTCATCAAATCTTTCTCACACCATGTATCAGGAATTTCTTTTCATGTGCTACATACATGCACCATATGTATGTCTTCACCATAATACATACTTCTGATCACTATCCTTACCAACTTTTCAGTATGTTTAAAAAGCAAAGTGAGAGAGGTGGTTCTTATTCTTCTATTTTCATGTGTTTACAATAACCCAAAAGTAACATTTTGAAGGAAGTATTAAGACTTATTTTTATTTGAAGTAGTTACACAGTAGACTACCCTCTACAAAATCAAGCAGCTACTGCTAGTACAACTTCATGTAACTGAAGGAGTACCAGTAAAGAGCACTGTAAAGTCTGACAGGACTGCAGCGTTTTTGTGGGCTTGTTGGTTTGGGGTTTTGTTGTTGTTGGTTTTTGTTTTGTTTTGTTTTTTATCCAGCCTCTAAAAACAGGCTTTAGTAGCTTCCAGCATGTTTCCTCAAATCAGGAGATAACCCGATGTTTTGGCAGGCGCTCTCAGAGTCTTAGTCTGGTATCTTAAGTTGTCCCCTTTCTCACTGACCACTTAGCCAGCTCAGTAACATGTACCCTAGCCATGAGACAACATGTACCAGCAGTACCGCACTGCATTCATGGCATTGGTCTTATTTGTCCCCAGCTGCACTATGACACTGGATTACCTAGTTGTAGTTTGCAGTTAGCTAACAAAAGGTGATTTACCCCTTCCAAATTGGTTTCATGGAGAAAAACCTCCTCCCTTTTCCAGCAGTGAGCTCAAATTAGTTTATTTTGCAGTGTGAGCACAGGAAGGTCAAAACAGGGAAATTAAGTCGAATTGTTTCCATTCTTGTCCCTATCCCTTCAGGAAGCCCATAAAGATTCCTTTTATTCTTGCCTCTCTTGCTTAGTTTAATTAGCAAACAAGTTAACCCACAATTTCAGGAAGCATAGCTTAACATCTTTCAAAATCAAACTCGTAGGGAAACATTACCTACAATTTCCTTGGCTCTAGTTGGCAGCCTACACACAGGGTATTTCAAAAGTCCCAGAAATGGGAGAACAGATTAATTCCCACTAACAGCTTCTGAAGCTGAAAGCATGTGACAAAAAGGGCTAAGTCTGGTTCTTCTGACAGGACTGCATACAAATGGTGAGGAGC
Organism: Ibycter americanus; assembly: GCA_035590275.1. Taxonomy (NCBI): domain Eukaryota; kingdom Metazoa; phylum Chordata; class Aves; order Falconiformes; family Falconidae; genus Ibycter; species Ibycter americanus. Next base: position 42,552,780 of record JAVJGI010000057.1, read on the forward strand.
AATGCCCAGTGTAAGGTGCAGAACAGAATACCAGAGCTGTTAAGTGGAAGTGCATCACAGCATACCAGTTTAGCAGCTTTGCCAAATGGCTGCTGAGGGCAGCAGAAGAAAACAGTACCCAAAGATGCTTAAATATCCAACTACATTAAACAGTCTTAAGACTGAGAACCTGCTCATGGTCTTTTAAGCCAACAAAGGTATATTGTGATTTAATGTTTATTACTTGAGACTCATTGCTGTTTAAGACTGAAGTATACGGAGTTATTGTTTATATATTACCTATTCATAATAGGTTTAAAGTTTTCCCTAACACACAGATAAAGATGATCCTTTCCAGAAGTTCATGGTTTTTTTATTTAAAAAAACCTTGAATTATCAAAAGTATATTTTATTTTCTTTCTAGAAGGGGAAAAGGGAGTATGTACTGCACACAAAGGAAGAAACTGAAGACCAGGGAGATGCATAACTGGCAGTGCTCACCAGTTGTATTTAGTAACTAGGCATTTGCCATAGTAGAACCTGGAAACTATTGTGTTATGCATATAATCACTTTCCTGTCACTTCAAAGACACTAATGCCTGCTCTGTCACCTTTTAAGAGCTTAGCAGCAGTAAGATATAAAACAGAAGAAGTTGGCAGCAGTATCATGGTCTACTAGGCACGTTCATTAGCAGTTAATTAAAAACTAGACACCTGCCATAAGAAACGTGCTCAAAAAAGGATGAGTAACAGGTCTGTGTTACTACCAATTATTATCATTACTTGCAGAGCAAGAGCTGTGTCCACTTTCAGAGAGAAGTGGGAAGGTAGAGAAGAGTGCAATAATGCATACCTAAGCAACTGCACTGAGATAATTAGCCCTAGCAGTGATTTTAAAACAATCAGTAGTTCACCCACCATCTTGTTGCAAAAACAGAAGTTCTTCATATTTGCAAAGGGAGAAAAGGAATGGCAAATTCAGCTTACTGTAGAGTCTAGATGTAGATTTTTTATCACCTCAAATTCTTTTCCCAGTACCCCCTAATCAGACCGCAAAGATCCAAAAATCAACATATGAAAAACACAGCACTTGCTTCTCTGAGCAAGCACTTCTTAACAATTGTAAAGGCATTTCACCTTTATGAAATGAAGGTTCACCTCAAATGAACAGTTTTTCACCTCCAACATCCTATGCAAGTTCCAGCTATAAAGAGCTCTTTAATTAGGACTTAAAATTTGGAATTCATTTTCGATCTCTGACAGAGACTTCCAGAAACACAGTAAGTCTTTGTGAAACAGATTTCCTACACATAAACAATGACATGTCTCCTTTAGGCTCCCTGCTTATCAAGACAGAACAAGAGCTGCTACGATCCCATTTCCCACCTTAAAGAAGCTCTACTGGGCTCACAACCAACTATGGCTTACTTAGAAATCTAGTTTTGAATTCCTAGCTTTAAAGAGTTGGAGCATTCTTCTGTTCTTAAACAGATGTGTGATGTACTATTCAGTACCTGCTGAAAAGCACTGAATTAAAATTTAGATGTGATTGTACGTAACAGTGGAAAAAAGGTTGTACCTGGTCCTAAACTATAATAGCTGTCTTCTCTTGTGCCCTTCTAAATAAACATCAGAGAGTAGAAAAAAGTTTTCAAAAACCTTATCAGCACTAGCACCAGTAATACTATCAACAGATTCCCTCAAGCTCCATAGAAATGTTCTGAAAAAAGTATCTCGCAAGCACAAAAGTAATTTAGAGACCTAAAATGTAAAGGGCACTATTTCACGTCAATTTCTGTAAAATTGAAGAACTGTGATTTTGTTGAACTCAAGCAGGCAGAAAGATGTGACAGAAAAACATGCATTACTGCGTTCAATCTTATTGCCATATCCTCTCCCTTCCTAAACGGAAATCCTCAGTGTTTTTATTTGCTTGCTTAAGTAGCAGAAAGAAGAGCCTGTATCAAACGCCTATGGCAAATGAACATGAGGGCCACTGACTGAGCACAGCTAGCTGACCAAGCAACCTTCCCCCTCACTGTTTAGAAATACTTTTAAAACCAACGTTGCAAATTTAACCTTCCAAAAAATGTAAACAACTCACGATTATGCTCTTGTTAGATCCAGTCTCCTCCCTCATTCAAAACAAAACTCAAACTCCTGCACACAGTGCTTACACTACCAATAGTCAAATCTAGCAGGAGAGAAGTCATTACACAGTCTAAGCCATGAACTAATACTTGTATCTAAGTTTCCGTAGATACTTTCAAAAGAGTGTTTTGGCTACAGGGGAGAACATACTGCAGGATGAAAACCAACCTTCCTTAAGAATACATCCACGTTCTTCTACAATGCAGTGACTACATCAGTGGACAAGGAAAGAACACAGATACCATCTACAGAGACTTCTGTAAGGCGTTTGTCCTTCACAACATCCTTGCTACTCAGGTGAAGAGATAAAAGGTTGATGGATAGATTGTTAGATGCATGAGGAACTGGTTGGATGACTGCACCAATGAGTCTCATTGACTCTATGTCTCATAATCCCAGTGGAAACCAGTAACTAGTGATGTCCCCAAGAGTCCGTAATGGGGCCAACACTATTCAATGTCTTCATCAATGACATAGCTAAGGGGATTGAGCACACCCTTATCAAGGTTGGAGTGACACCAAGCTGAGTGGTGCAGTTGGTTCACTTAACAGAAGGGATGCCATCCAGATGGAGTTTGACAGGCTTGAGGAGTAGGCCCTTAAGAACCTCATGAGGTTCTACAAGGCCAAGTGCAAGGTCTTGCACCTGGGTCAGGGCAATCCCTAGTATCAGTACAGGCTGGAGTATGAGTGAGTTGAGAGTAGCATTGTAGAGAAGGACTCAGAGATACTGCTGGATAAAAAAAATAGGACATGCACCAGCAATATGCACTTACAACCCAGAAAGCCAATTGCATCCTGGGCCACATCAAAAGAAGCAGAGCCAGCAGGCTGAGGGAGGTGATCCCCTCTACTCCACTGTCATGAGATGCCCACCTGGAATACTCTGTCCAGTTCTGGGCTTCACAGTGCAAGAAGAGACATGGACCAGTTAGACCAGATCCAGAGCAGGGCCACAAAAATGATCAGAGGGCTAGAACATCTGTCCTATGAAGACAGGCTGGCAGAGTTGGGGTTGTTCAGTCTGGAGAAGTCAAGTTTCCAGGAAGACCTCATAGTGGCATTTCAGTACTTAAAGGCAGCTTATAAGAAAGATGGGGACAGACTTCTTAGTAGAGCCTGTAACAATAGTTAGTTTTAAACTGAAAGAGGGTAGATTTACATTCAATATTAGAAAGAAATTGTTTACGGTGAGGGTCAGAGACACTGGGAACAGGTTGCCCTGAGAAGTTGTGGATGCCCTGTCCTTGGAAGTGTTTGCGGTCAGGTTGGACAGGGCTTTGTGCAGCCTGATCTAGTGAAAGATGTCCCTGTGCATGGCAGTGGGGCTGGACTTTGTCTTTGAAGGTCTGTTCCAATCCAAATGATTCTGATAGGTGAACAGACTGAAATATTAGCTACCCAGTATGGATTGCTTACTACTCCACCTTCTAACCCAGCTTCAGCAGCGGCAGCAGCAGCTGTGTTTCCTCTTCATTGCTTTTGCATGTTTCTTTTTCCTTGATAATATCACCATTAGACTAACTAATTACAAAGTGTGTTAGCAGTCCCCGCAACACAGTTCCTCCTGACCTATCTGAACCCTAATCTTCAGTACTGTAGCAGCAATCTGCAAAACTAAGCTCCGAGTTTGCTTTCTTTTGCTGATGACACAGAACTGGGAGGGGTGGCTGATAGACCAGATGGCTGTGTTACCATTCACAGAGACCTCAACAGGCTGGAAAAAATGGGCTGACAGGACTTTCTCTAAGTTCAACAAGGGGAAGTGCAAATGGAAGTACAAAGTCCTGCACTGGGAGGAACAATTCCATGCACCAATATATGCTGGCGGCAGCCCAGCTGGAAATCGGCTTTGCAGAAAAGGACCTGGGAGTCTTGGCAGACACCAAGTTGAATGTGAGCCATCAATGTGCCCTTGTGGCAAAACAGGTGAATGACACCCTGGGCTGCATTAGACAAAATACTGCCAGCAGGTCGAGGGAGGTGATCCTTCTCCTCTACTCACCACTGTTGAGGCCACACCTGGAAGGAATACTGTGTCCAGTTCTGAGCTTCCCAGTACAAGACAAACATGGACAGATTGCAGAGCATCCAATGATGGGCCTAGAGAAGGCTGAACAGTCCCCTCTCTCTCAGCCTGTACTCATACATGAGATACTCCAGTTTCTTAATCATCTTTGTGGCCCATTGCTGAATGGCCCAATGACAGGGCACGAGGCAGTGGGCACAGACTGAAACATGGGAGACTCCTCCTGAACATCAGAACTCTTTTTTTTTTTTTTTTTTTTTTTTTTTACAGCAATGGTGACAAGCACTGGCACAGGTTTCCCAGTGAAGTTGTAAATTCTCTATCCTTGGAGATATTCAAAAGCCATATGGACACAGTCCGGCGCAAGTGGTTCTAGGTGGTCCTGCTCGAGCAGAGGGGATGGACCAGATGACCTCCAAGGGTCTCTTCTAACATCAGGCATTCTGTGATTCTGCAATTCTTATTGCTTACCATTCTCCCTGTTTAAATGTGTTTTAGAAAAAGGCAAGTTAGCTACTTTCATTGCTTAATTTTCTACCTAAGTCCTTCGAAACATCGGTGTTTACTTTGGTTCATTTGGTTTCCTTACTTCCTCTTCTTCTAAATGCTCAGGTTTTATTCTGACAGATAGCAAGCCACACTATACCACAGTAAACAAACTTGAAAGTGCTCATCACTGCATCTCTAGGTAGTGAGCCAGGAACTGAGCCTTTGTAGTTTTGTAGAAGTCATTTGAAAACTATCCATGATGTGAACAAGACAGTGCCTTGGGTGCAGGAAGAGACTATCCCTTCAGAACAAATAAACAGTGTCTTCAGCAAACCTCTTCCATCTATAAATCATGTGAAACGTCATTGTACTACAGAAATGTAAGTCCACAGTGATACTGGAGGAATTCTACCAGTGTGTTTAACTGTAAATGTTGCAACTATGTATCCATGACATTGCCGAGCTGTACAACACTGTATTATGTAGTTTAGCTACTAGTAGAACGCTGCATTGTATAGTTTAGCTACTAAGTAGATAAGAACTGGTTTGAAACCAAGACATGAGCCAAGAGTGCTGAAACAGGGCCAGAAGAGAAGGTCATGAAAAGGATAAGAAGAAGAAAAGGAAGATGAAGAAGAGGATGAAGAAAGGATGAAGATGATTCCCAAATGACCACCAGAGGACTCCCGACCCATTACGCCACACATGTGTAGTAAGAGCGTAGATATGATACGTAGTTCTTGGAACTGTAATGAGTATGGTAATAATTTCTCAGAAATGTCATTAATATGTATAGATCAGCTATATATAGATAAACAGTGAACAAAGTCAGTATGCACATTGGGTGGAGCTTATCCCCTGTGCATCTGGCACCAAAAATAAAGAATGCCTGCTTTCTAACCACTCCAAACCCGGTATTAGAGAGTTTTGTCTCCAATTTTTTGGTATCATTAGGAATCAAGTCTTGTTTCCTCTTTGCTCTTCAGAAAACTCAAAATAGGAAAAGCAATGCAGATTTCAACTGGCTCACAAAGACTAAAAAGATCACTTCATGCTTTGGTGCTCTCATCACATTTTTACACTGATACATACCTGTTTCACTCTAAAATTATTTCTTCTACAGATTTATGCTACACAGTTTTGTCACAGAATCCCAAACCTGGCCAACTCTAGAGCCTGTTCTTTTTCTCCTTGCATTAGAGATTAAACTACATTCTTTAATCTTGCTAAATTAAGGAAAGTTAGTGTAAACACAAGCACAATTCCTCATAAACTTGCTCTATAAGGCTAGAAGTTCCTCTCTATCTAAAGAAAGAAAATAAAAACTAGTTGCAGTTACAAAGCTGCCACACTAACTTCTTTGAAACCAAAATATGTATTTATTGATTGGCACTGTAGTTCGAGGAAAAACAATTCCATAGACAATTTACAACACAAGAAGAAATACAGATTCTAATGCAGGGGCAGCAAACCACTGGTATACATGGGTCACCTTCAAAGAGCCCACAGAACACAACTGTAACAGCCAACACGGGTCAAAGCAGTTATACTGAAGCCTGCATCTAACCTAGCAAAACTCTAAATTCAATTTTTCATTACTACAACAGGAAAATGTTTGAAAACTCCTTAAACCCCTTATATAAGACATGAATATTAAATATATTCTTTAGCTTGTCTTTTACAATAGGTTCTGTACTTCATGAGGATTTTTTCTTTCAAAAAAACCAAGAAAAATTAAATCTCTCAACACAGGAAAGGCTTAGGTTGCTATCAATTTGAATTGCATAGCCAGTGCCAGCCTACCTGCAAGTACACACACAGTATTTTTGTTGAATCACAAGATCCCATTTTTAAATTTTAATACTGTAGTTCGCTTTATACCTACAGAACTGAGAAACAGGTCTTCAGTGCTCCCCAATATAATGCAAATAGCAAATATAAAAATAATTTCCAAGTGTAGCTTATTAACTACTGATTAGTTCCCACCACCGCTATAGATCACAGATCTATAGACTGCAAGAGAGAAAGCAGCACTCAATCTTTTCCTTAGCACTATGCTGAGCATCAGCTGTAGTCTTTGCTGTGCCTTTCTGTCTCACTTTAAACAGCTAGGTTTTTCTGCCCTTCCTTCTGGCATTCTGGAGGGCAAACCTACGCATCAGAATACAGAGATACTACACTTCAGGCCTCTTCAAAATGATCACTCTTGTAAACAGTAATGACAGATGTGGATGACCCCACCCAAATGACTTGTCACCACACCCAGTGAATGAGCACATCAGCTGTTTTTCTGCCAAAGTGATCAGCAATTAACTATTTAACAAAAGTTACGTGATAATTGTTAAATGGCAAGATTTTTAACATCCCATTGACATAGAGGAAACAATTATACAGCACTGCCAGCATGACTGGCACTTTCACAAGAGCAGATCTCAACTAGCAGCCTAGCTATACTGTGGAGCCTATGTGAATCATCCCACACCAGCAGAGCCCTGCAGCAAGGATGCAGGATATGGCCAGCAGATGGAATTCTTCCAGTTCCGCGACATCTTCTCCCCAAGGTGCATTAGCACTCCACTGGAGTGTGTAGCTGCATCCACATAAGGGCTTTTGCCAACTGAAAAGAAGGGTTTTCTTCCCTCCTCCATGCTTTTAGGCAGTGTAAGTCAACCTAAAACTTAGTAGCTTGTACCAAGTTGACCAGACCCCTTGAAGCATGGCTAGTGCTTGTGTCAGCAGCTATTCTGGCAACACAACAAGCAACCCATGAACTACAGAAGCCTTTTTGCTGGCATAACCTTATATGTATACACACACATACAGCATTTTATATATCACATATATAAAATGATGTAATTTATATCCTAATATATCATTAACATATTGTTATATACAACATATACTATATGTTATATATTATACATACATCACATATATTGCTTGTTTATACTTTTATATAAGAACATAAAAGTTCTTCTGGGTGTTTGTATATATAATCTTTTCGTTTATAGCTATTACAGGGCTGCTTTAAGTACAGTTCCTGTCTTAAACAGTTTATAGCAAAAAAAGGAAATAGAAACAAGTCAGAAGAGCAAGTTCTAAGGGTCCTTGTATTAATAACGGTTGGGGATTTTTCCTTGGATTAAATAATGTTGGGGGTTTTTTTCCTTAGGCTAAATTCTTAAGAAATAAGGGACAAACAGCAAAGCTGAAGCTGTATTGCAGAAAAAAAGACTATGCAACAACAGAGGACAGATGTCACAGAGCAGGAGGGAGTGGATGGGTAGCGTCAGAGTAAAAACAGAAAAAATGATGCTTGTGCAGAAAAACATGTCTTCAGAGGACTTCCTGACTCTAAAGGAAAGTAACAAGTTCAAAACCACATTCTAAAAACCACAGAAGACAACCTTAAATTCTCTTGATCCAGACAAGACAAAGGCTCTTTTTCTGAAACCAGTTACATTCTTCTGATCACTGTCAGAGTAAGTCAGTTCAAAAACAAAGCTTTTCTTTAATTTTGGACCACTAGATGTTGCTTTCTCTGAAGACTCAGATGCAAGCCTTAAGTCTCTAGAATGAAGCTGTCAGCAAACATTGCTTCCGGTTTGCAGAAACTGCCAGCACAATTTTTTTCTGTGGCAACCATAAATTCCTACTAGTACTCACCCTCTAACCTCTAATCTACATTTTTGCCTTATTAGCTACTGTTAGCATGCCGCTACTGTCCAGCAGCACTTCAAAAGCATGGTCCTGCTGCTACAGCAGCCAAAACCACCTAGTTCAAGCATGCACCAATTTGGAAATGAACTTACAGATATTACTCTAAGGGGGTTTATTACTGACATGTGATTATCTTAAGTAGTATTTAGTTTTCTTGCAGGCTCTCTTAGAAATTTACATCTGGCTGTTGATGATGATAGTAATGATGGAGCAGAAAGGCTTTTTGGTAAATTAAAATCTAGAAGTTAAATATAGTATTTTAAACTACACTCATCACCCTTTTGTCCTAGCTACAACAACATTTCAGAGATATCAAGGAATGAAAAATATGACAGTCATGAGAAAAGCATTACATGGATTTTTATTTACTGTTCAAAGCCACAGACCAGATTCTTCGAAATTCCCTACACATTCTATAACTACTTCCATCTACCAAATGACAATCACTTCTGAACATGCATTTAAGCAATCCACTTTTGCTAATCCTTGCTTTTACCACCTTAATACTACTGCTTGTAAGTATTTAAAGAGCTACAGTTAGCCAGCACCTTTCAAAACAGTACTGGACGTTCACAGAAAATGAGTGTTACCCAAGATGCAACTTTGGTATAATGCAGTTACCAGATACCAGGAATCCTGTAATTGATACGAACTCTTCAGCATACTGAAGAGTTGCAGCAAACTGCTCTACAAACTGTGTTTTTGCCCTGCCTTTAATATTTCCTAAAGTTATCCTAAATGCCTATGCTAGCCTCGCTCTGTACAAGAACAAGGAAAGCAAGCTTCTCTCCCTTCTGTTTCAGTCCTCCCACACAGCCCCCTATCCCAACAGTTTGCCTTGCTCTTCCCCCATGAAAAACATAGGGGGTTGCTGTTTTCTTGTACATTTCCAGTTAAATGTTTACAGTACTTATGTCCCCCCTGCACCTTTCTCCATCTCCTTCGCACTTACCTCTCTGTGCTTTCCTACCCCCAGTGACTCCATCTTTGCCACAGTTGCCCAGTTACAGGTACATTTTGCCAGTGCAGTGCACACCACTCCCACTGGCAGTTCATCTCAGTGTATCAGTGTTTGCTTCTCAAAATCTAACCTTAGTTCCTTTTGGATCTGTATGCTTCACTTTTTGCACCCCTCTCTCCTACCACAAAGTAGTCCAGTTTACAGCCCTACGTCACTCAGCATGTAAACTCCCAATGCCTTTCTCTACTCTTACTTACGTTGCAGGACAACTCCATTGCAGGACAACTCCACAACCATGCCTTGCTTCACCCTTACTCAACTAACTTTGCATTTGATTTCATCCCATGTGCAGTCCCAGCTGCATTTCTCTTTTGTCTGGGCCAACTGATTAATTCTTCCCCTCCAACTCCTTCCTCCTCCAAACCTATCATATCTCAGACTTCATTCAAGACAAGCACTGAAAGTCACATCACATTTTTATCTCAGCCTACAGACTCCTTACCTACTCCACTTGTCTCATTTCAACTATGAATGCAAAGCAGACATTTGTAAGAGGGAAGAAGGTATGCTTATCACTTCAGTTTGTCTCCTTTTACTTCCTTGATAACTTTGGGAAAAAGTGGGTAATATTCACAAAAACTATCTTCAAACATGGAAAGCTATTCTGTCTGCATATGCTTTAAATGTCTTTTTAGAGGAAGTAATCCTTTCCACCAGGATTAAATAACCTACCCTTCTGCGCCCAGGAAATATGTATGTATTTCTGCTCCTCTGCCTCAACCATTTTCAAAGGCAAACTCATCCCTAACCCCCATTTTGCCTTTCTGGTAGACCTTGCATAGTCTCTTTATTAAAGCTCACTGAACACACTTTTTGTAAATCCTTGCTTTGAACTGTACTATTCCAGCATTTTGACCAAACTTTGGTCCCTTCCATTCCACCAAAACTATTCCTTCCAAACCAGTCTAACAGAGTCATTTAAAAGCAAGTTCACAAAAGAAAAAAGAAATTGTCTCTCTTGCCGTATCAATTTCCTCTGTTTCTATCTACCTAACCCTTCCTGAAACCACATTCTCCATTGACTTCTCTAGTCTTCTGTTTACTACTGCCACATACACAGGTTTTCCTATCCATCCCACTTGCACCTCTTTCCTGCTGCAAAGCAGACCAACTTACAGCTCTACACCATTCAACATGTACATCCCACATCCCCAAAATCTGCTCAGTAGACAGTAATCCAGCAAGAGGTACCAACTCACAGTTGGTACCTCACATGTTCATCTCATCAGTCTACCTTCTCTCTGCATTCACAGTAGCTGCTTATCTTCAGGTTTGATGTCTAGCTAACCACAGTTTTTTCCAATCATCTCCCTTTCACTCCTTTCTTGAAATCTGTTTAGCTTCACAAATTTGTACCCATATACTTGGTCTCACCTTTGAATCGTAGCTTAGAGGCTAGATCTAAATGAGAGCCACCTAAAGATCTTTGCTCTTCTTTTTGGCCAAGATCCAACTTTTGCTACCCACCCACCCACACGTGAAACTTTGCAAGATAAGTGAGGTCTAGATTGCAACTCAATTACACTTGACGTTTGAATGCAATTTTCCCCTCTTTAGCATGACTGAAGACATCTTCTCCAGTAAATTATTGTCTCACTTAGATACTACCCCTCCTCTATACTGCTGCTTCAAGGTTCTGCATTTCCCCATTAGTTCAGAGTGCACGAAATGTGTTAAGGAAGGGCATGGGAGTGGGGATGTCAAGTGGAAACCAAGTTTGGTTAACACTATCTCTTCATTCACATTTTACACACCTCCCAGGTTGTCTGTTTTGTGTAGGACGAACTACCAATACATATCAATAACGCTTTCTTATTTTTCCTCAAAACTTAGTGGCACTAACAAAAATCTGACCATTGTTTGGGGACTGGTATTTTGAGAAATTCAATTGTAATGCTGACAAATACCCTCCTTTGCAACCTATTTTAAAGTTAAGTTTACAAGTTCAGAACTTTGTATTCTGAAAGCAGCTATCATGACAGAATCCTAGCATGTAATTAACATATCTATGTATTTTTAAAAAAGCAAAATATGACGAATAAGCCAGGATATTCCCACACAATACAGTTCCTATTGTTAGAGTTTAGTAATTTAGATTTGGGGTTAGCTAGTTTATGTTAGAAATGAGGACACAGTGTCTTGTGCTCACCAGATCTCATTTTACTTAGAAGAACTAGGCAATTTCCCCTCCCTCTACACATAATACAGATCATGGCTGAGGAGGATCTAAAGTAATGCTACAGCTGCTTAGCTCTTCCCTTCCACTAAGTTTGCATTCATTTCTGCTCTAGTCTGTATTTCTATTTTATAATGAAACATACAGCCTACTTATTTATAGGCTTTCTAAGGATTAACTACACACTCATAAGAATAAACCCTCAAGAGGTTAACCTCATCCTCTTAAGCTTCACACACTACAATCCCAGAGATAGCTGGCAACCACAGCCAAGAAAAAATAATCCCACATCTTGCTAATCCTTTAGCCAATCACCTCATGCAACAGTGGAGAGACCTCTCCGAGGCCTACAACTCAATCTGCCTCAAGAGTACTGTCAAATCCAAAAGATACACATTTCACAGAACTATTAGCAAGCCACCTCAAAAGGCAAAATAAGACATACCTGGCTACCCAGTGGTACACTGAAACTGCATCTAAAATGCAATGCTGAAAGATTCCAGTTTGCTACTTACATTTCCCATTTATGTATTTGCATATTCTACCTAATTTATTAATTTGAAAGTAAATCTAACAGATTTTGCATTGTTTAAATCTAGAAAGACCCATTTAACTATCTCTTATGCTTCCTAGCATGAACTTTGTGTACCTTTGATTTTCCAATCAAATCATATCTCTCAAAAAAACCCCAACCAAACAGACAAAAAACCAAACAAAAACCCCACATCTTCAAGTTAAACAATTATAATCTACCTAATTCTTTCATACCATGATCTGGATTCTCCCTTTTCTCCCTTAAACCCAAACAGCTGCAGCAGTCTCAAGGAGTTAACAGATGCACTTCAGTCAAAGGTTTCTGTTTTGTTTATTATCTACCTAGCAAAATTGATACTTCATTCAACTTTACTATAATAAATATTAAACGGTGCCATTAAAAAAAATCAGCAAGATGGTTGTTTAGCCACACTGCTAGCCCACGGCTGGAAGTTAAGGTCTTCAAGAACGTTCAGGAAAAGTGTAAGATCAGAGGTAGAACTGTTAATAACTATATGTCATCCAGTTCTTTCCTGAAGTAAGAACTTTTAATCAACACAGAGGATTAGCATTTATTTCTTACAAACCCACAGAGTCTAACTATATTACTTTTTTTTTTCTAAACGTGTCAAATTAATTCATTCATTCACTTTTGTACATGCTCAATATACACAGATTCCAAAACCTGGCTTTTGACTTTGTAGGTAAATTCTCTGAAAAATCTCTGTCCCATGAGACTACAAAGCCCTATCCTCACAGGATGTCCTCTAATAGGCTTCCACCTTCTCAAGTGGAAATAAAAAAAAAGTATAAAATACATATAGTTCAAAATCATCTTGTATTTCAAACAGTTGTTCCCACTAATTAAAGGCTTTGTTCCCTTCCAGAATTCACACATAAGCCAGCAGCAACAGTAATTGCTCTAACTCAGGCAAGCCAATTGGGAAGCTCTTGAATCATCTAGCGTTAGGCAACAACGGCCTATAAAAAGAGAAGGGTGTGCGTGTGTGTGTGTCAAACCCCAACAGAAATGCGGACTTTTATCTAATCAAGAGAAACTACACAAGTGAACATCAGCTATGAAAATTAAAGTTTCCTCCTATCCTCGAAATTTATCGTACATAAGTATCCTTGGTAGTATGACTCCAGAAGCTACTCAGTTGCATCTTCTACCATTACAGATTGGTCGAGCCTATTTGCATTCTGAAAAGGAGCTGCATGATCTTTCATGCTCATAATAGATGTCTAAACCGTTAAATTACTATTTCTTTTCTTATCTTGAAAGACACTGCACTTTAACAGCATGGCCCTTCCATTGTTCTTTACACCAAGTCATGTCCCTGAACAATACCGACAGCTGCTATCAAACTGGGCTGTGCTCACTCTCAGTGCAGCTGCCGCTTGTAGGAACAGCCAGCCTTCTGATGTGTGTCCCCCCGCCCTGGGGAGAGGGCTTGACATGCTGCGTGCTCAGTGAGGGGGAGCAAAGGTCCACTGAATTGTCAACCCAATTTTATGCTATTCAGTTTTTCCAGGTTGTACACCATCCCTTTCAGACGAAATCAAGCATATGTCAGAGCATGAAATTCATTGTGTGGCACAAGATAATTATTGGTCATGTAGACTGTAAAAGATCACTGGAACATACATCTAATTTTAGCATTATGTATATGCATGTATCGACACAGTCCAAGAAATTTTGTGCCCAACAAGTTAATTTCCTCATTCACAGTATTGGATTTGTATGGCATCATTCAGAAGTCTTTCAGAAGACAGAAGAAAGTATCTTCTAGTGAATCTTTGATAATGCAAAAAGAAAAAACATGGAGGGTTCCATTCCTGCTTCCAAACAGCTTCTTCTCCCCACCCCCACAATAGAAGTTCTTAATTGCATATGGGACTTACACATCCTATCGCTTTTAAAAGA
>JAVJGI010000057.1:42624021-42636001 GCA_035590275.1 Ibycter americanus
TCCGAGTTTCATCAGAAGTGAAGGAGATTTTGGGACCACTACAGTAACCCTTAATCCCATGCATACCCTGGCTGATGCAAATTTACCCACTAAAAATCTACTAATGTGGATAAAGAATTACCCAACCTTTCTTTTTTTCTGTCTTGAATTTGGACTTTTTCTTCTTTTTAGTGAATGGATTGACACCAAAAGACTTCACCTTATCTAAGCTAAATTGTACATATTTTCTTTGACATCAGGAAGTGTTCTAAGCATGAAGAGCATTAATTTGGTCTACAGATTTTATTGATCATAGCTAGTCTTGATATGTTTTGCTTGGCACAACATTCTTGGTATAGTGGCTTCATGGGTGAATTCTGCAGACTTTGTGCAACAAGATCCCCATTAAATGGTTTAGTCTGGCCATATTTCAAAACCAGACAAAACACGATACACTTTTATTTTCTAAGCTTCTTTTCGAATTTGTGGCTTTCATTTGGGATTTTTTTTTTTTATTAAATAACACAGGATGGTCTTTTACCTACAAATGGCAGCAGCCTCCTAGGAAAGAATGCTTTTTTGAAATATCTGATGTAAAGAATGTGTTTACATCTTGTTGTAATATTTTTTAAACCTTGATTATCACTGTACTGATTCAGATAGTAATATAACTGGGGAAGTTTTTGCTAAGTACATGAAGAGTCAGAACTTGAGAATCTAAGAACACAATGGGACAATCTGTAGATTTTCTTTTACAGTGAGAGATGCAAGCAGGCACCAAGGGTGAGATGCGGTTCACCTAGATAGCTTACAGTGTTGACGTGGTTTAACGCGAGGAAATAACTAAGCACCATGCAGCCACTTGCTCACACCCACACACAGAGCCCACCCCAAGAGAATCAGAAGAGTACAAGTGCGAAAACTTGTGGGCTGAGACAAAGACAGTTTAGTAGGTAAAGTAAGCAAGAGCCCTGCACACCGGCAATGCAAAACCAGGAATTTATTCATCATTTCCCATCAGCAGGCAGGTGCTCAGTCATACCCAGGAAAGCTGGGCTCCATCACGTGTAATGGTTACTTGGGAAGACAAACACCAAAACTCTGAACATGTCCCCCTTCCTTCTTCCCCCAGCTTTAAATGCTGAGCATGACGTCATATGATATGGAATATCCCTTTGGTCAGCTGGGGTCAGCTGTCCCGGCTGTGTCCCCTCCCAAATTCTTGTGCACCCCCAGCCTGCTCGCTGGTGGGGTAAGAAACAGAAAACACCTTCACTCTATGTAGGCACTGCTCAGCAATAACAAAAACATCTGTGATTTATTTATCAACACTGTTGCCAAGCACAAATCCAAAATATAGCCTCATACAATGAAGAAAACAACTCTACCTCAGCCAAAACCAGAACAAGTGTGAACTTCTGTGTCTTAGGTGGGAACTTCTGAGGGTTAATGGAGTGAAATGAGCACTTCTAGAACATGATTCATGTAAGTTATTGCAAAAAAAAACTGCCATAAGGTGAAAGGAATGACACTCTAGAATTGCCTTTTTAGGCTGACTGTAAGCAAAGGCCAGAAAACTGGCTTATATGTAGACACGTTGAATTGGACAAAGTAATTCCATCACTAGTTTCATTTTCAAAGACTGCAGAATCCCTATAAATTTATTCTATTTCTATCATATTTTTAGGCATCTAGACAGCTTTACAAAGATCTGGCCCACAACACCCAAGGAAGCTGCTTAGATAATTGCACAGGCATTAGACCAGCATTCAAGTACCGCGATTCCAGTCCTTGCAAAGACTAAACTTGGGAGTTACTGATCAGGTAAGTGCCTCAGTTCAGAACATCAGAGCTCATTGACCTCAGTAACAGCAATACAGTTATTAAAGAAAAAAATATAACCTAACCTAGGTACTCTGGGTGTTCGAGCTTGACCTGGAGAAAAATACTTGAAAAGCATTGGCATAGTTCATGGTTTTCTCAGTTGCTCAGCTTTAAGTCCTGAGTATAACTCAGGACCATTTCTGATATAAACAGAGGTTCTTGCTTTGAATTTAGGTTTTAGTTACTCATTGCATAATTACCACGTGTGCTCTTCGCAACTGCCTGTTTGGTGACCTTGAAAGGAGGAAGTTTCTTGCAATACTGGTGCTGTATTTTTAAAGCTAAAACATTTGACAGTCTGATGTTCTGTTTTGAAGAGAGCACCACTTTTCCAAAACTTTCAGGATACTTTCCGTTTTAAAAATGTATTTTTACTGCTAGAGAACATGAAACCATTGTTGGATTTTATACCCTATTACTTTCATATGGAGGTTTATAGACAGATGCCCTGTCTTGTAATTTATATGTTAAAGCTTTGATAAGTATGCAGTTCAGACACAACAGTCAGTATTGTTTGCAGAAAGTCTCCAAATTTCAGCAACTAGAACATGAACAAGTGAAGTATGGAGAAAAACAGAAAAATAACTACTGTTTTTATACTTTTCGGGCAAACGGTCTCTGATATCTTACAATCCTTAAATAGTAAGGCGTACAAGGAGAACCTATGCTATATTCAAAGGTGTGTAGTGCCAACATAGCACAAGGTGGTACCTTGCAAGCTACTTGCATAGCCACAGATGGTGCTGCAAGGAAGTGACTGCACTGCTTCAATTCAGTTTCAGCTATGATATCTCCAAATGTCACAGCTTCATACTTTGCAGACCCACCCAATCAGTGTCTTACTGAGAAAGCATGTTCATTACCTTCTTCATTATTAGACTTCTATGAAATATGATTTGGCCTACCCATTGCAATACACCAGTGTGCAGTCACAGATGAAGGGCAGAAATGTAGCTTCTGGATGAAGTCAGTATGGCTGGATAAATAACCTAACACTTCTGCACTTAGTTCTTATACCTTTCTCATCATTACGTATCTGAATTGCCTTCAGCTGGTCATTAAACAATGAATAATATCTACCATATGTGGTTTGCTGTTACCCTTCACCTTATATACAAACTGCACTCTTTTGTTTTGTTAGGGTTCTATTTATTTTTACTATACCTATATGAACATGTGTTGTGTTAGTGCAATCAGAGTGCTTGGTCTTGGATTGGTCTTGGAGTAGAAAATGGTAAAAAATGTGGAGACTATTAATTTCCTTAAATATTCTTACACTGCTTCATACAAAAAGCATTTCTACAGTGATTATTAGGCTTTAGAGTTGCATTGTTCCAGAAGTACTGGCTGCCAGTCATGGTCTTTATCCTGGCATATATCTTTGAGATACAGTGAGACTGAGCAATGAGCATGATGAATATAAAGGTCTAAACCTTTAGCCTGTCTCGACATTCTCTGATAAACCAGCTTTATGAGTACAGTGTGTTTGTTATCTTTATGTCAGCCTGTGCAGCTAAGGACATCAGTGCAGCTTGCTTTATAGGACAACCTTACCCAGAGACTAGTGTTTTTAGCCTTGCTGTAGTTTCAAAGTGTGAGGCTCCAAGTAACATTTAGCTGTCACACTAAGGCAAAATTCTAGATCTTCCTTCATCCCATCTGTAATAAGCCAAAAGGGAAACCAGCTATAGGCAAGCACCCATTCCCATTATTGTGCTGCAAGGCAATAACAAACAAGATCTGAGTGCTAGGATTCTGAAAGATGCCAAAATGACATAACCATGCAGCCATGTTTGATCCAACAGCTACTAGCATAGTGTCAAAAATCAGTTTCTATTTTGCTGGAAACTTGGAAAAACCCAAAATCTAAACCGCAAAACAACAATCACCAGATTTCAATTTTTGGAATGTAAAATAAATGTTAAAAAAAAAAAAAAAGATGGGAAAATCACCCATAAAAATTATACTAGTTCTGAATTAATCAAAATATCTGTGTAGAAAACATGAAAACAGAGGAGGTTTAGTGTTCAAGTCTGTGAGGAAGCACAGAAGTCAGGTGAACATCAGTTCAAACTCTCACTCTTCAGGTCTCCAAGCTTCCTGCTGAGCTGCTGGGTTTTCTCATGCTTCCAGACTCTGGTTGAACAATATACTATGAGGTTCACAAATCAAGCTGCCTAAAGCCACAGTCCAGCACCTTAGGGGCAACTTGTACAACAAGTATGCTGCTGAAACCTGTTGGGTTTTAGGTTTTAAAGAACTATAACAGGAGAGATGGCAGGAGAAGAAATAGCTGTCCAAAGGAACACTGGCTGTATTTCACCAGAAGTTCATGAAAATGAACTTTTGTTCCTCCTGTAACACAGCAAAGCCTTAATCAATAAGTGCTCTGAAAAAAACTGTTTTGTTGGAAAATTCTCAGCCAGTGTCATGAACACCCCAAACTGTCATACAACAATATTTTCCAGAATTGTTTCCAAGTTTGGTGGCTTTTTAGTCCTTATTTGGATGAGGAGGGATAGTGAGAAAAGTTTTTCATATGTTCACATACATGAGTCAGCCCTGTTAATTTGGTGACTTTTGAAAAGTGCAGTCACCAAATGTTTAGGTGTGAATGCTATAAATCACCATTAAATCCCAGTGGACTCCAAGCACAAGAGCAACAGAATTAATCAACTTGTTGGAGCATTTGCATAGTATATCAATTCTATAAATATTGCTTCATTGTTAGGACAACATCTCCCTGTAAATTAATTTAAGAAGGTATGTTGTGTTTTGTCTCTTCCTTGGGCTGTTTTCCAATATTCATCTGCTATGAGCACACAACATTTTTGAGTTTCTGTGGTTGGGTTTCAAATGATCAACACATCACAACTATAGCAAATTTTTCCATGGCTTTGCCATCATCACTAGTTAATGTCAAAGTCAAGTAAATACAGAATAAAGAAATCTTTGGTGGCTGGTGATTGCCACTGAGCAAGAAAGAACAGTTCAATGTTCCTTAAATAGTGGCCCCATGACATGAACCAAACAAAAAGCATTGTTCATAATTGGAAAGCAAACCTAGGTATGGAAGAAGACTCCATTTATAGAATATTTTGCCGTTGTTTGCCATCATTTTAAAGATTCAGATGACTTCGACAATACATAGTCTTCAAGTTAAACCTTCAAGACTTTCTTATTGCCTCTTGATTGAACTATAGATAAAAGAATTTGCTATTGACCTTAAATCCTTTATGGAGATACTTTCAGTAGTCTTTATAAAAAAGTAGTGAGAGAATCATTGAATTGTATTTTAATTTCATAACTCTATTTGAATTTAAAAATTGAATTTCAAAGATGTATTTGAAAATTAACTGCAGCTTCAATAATTTTAGAAGTTCCCATTGATCTAATATCTGAGCAAGATGAGATACCTTTATAGTACCTTGGCTAAGCATCCATTCTCAGTTACAAGCCACATGGCAGAGTAACCTCTGAGTGTAAGGAATCCAGCAAGGGACTTTTTGACAGTAGATGACTGCTTTCCACAGCGAGTGCTAAATTAATAGTTAGATTTAGAATTAGTATTATTTAGAACCTGTATTACAAAGACGAACTTCATAACTTGACAAATATGTTGGCAGCAAAACCAATAATCAAACATCTTTCATGTCTCCTTAAAATTCAAACAAAACTTTGTTAAAATCAGGTTCACAAATCTGTTAAATGAACCTATGTTGACGTGCACATTTGCATTGTTAATACTATTTGTGGACTTTCTAGGAGTCTTCAAAACTGTGTAAAGGACTTAGTGAATTTAATTGTGAGATGTTGGATAAATTTTAAACTTGTTCAGTTGAATTCCAAAGGCATTGGCCACATGAGCTGGCTATATAGCATATCTGTGAGGTTTTGTAATGCCTTCCTCATGGGTCTAAAAAGCCTCACTCCCATCTCTAATATTTAGTGAACCTTTTCTCAAGGATGATGTTCTCTGTTGAATCACTCCTTTTCTTTCTTTACCTCCTACATGGACTCAAATGTCTGTTTGGTTGTTTGGAGATGATAGACACAGCCTAAATGTCAATAACTGTGATCCTTCTTCTGATGCTTGGACAGTGGAAATGTAACTCAATTTCTCTAGAGGGCAATGACATGGAAAGTCTAAGGATTAAACAAATCTCACACTGGATCCATTCTGAAGATGCTACTGCTCTTGAATTCCAAAAAAGTAACCTTGATTCTGCTGTCAGCATCAAGGTATCCCTTCTGCTCATCCATTCACTGTTAGTAGGAACCTGCAATAGGAAGTTAAAATACGTTGCAACCCCATGTCATGTGTTACCTGCCTAACTGCATGCTGCCAGCAAACTCAAGGGCTGTTACAGGGACAAAAATAATATGACTGCTGTAGAAACCACATGTATTCTATCATACAGGGGAAAAAATTAAGGTCAGTGTGGGCTTGAAGGTTTGTAAAGCTTTAGTCTGCCTGAATTATTTTATGCTTGTGAAAGTTAAGCAGATGAGAAACACGTTAAATAAGATGACAGAATTTAGATTATACCTCCTCCCCTCCTCATGCCCCTTTCCGATCTTTAGCTCAGTGGATGAATTCCTCTCCCCATTCCTTTTTTTTTTTTTTTTTTTTCAATTTGTTAAGATGCTGAAATCTGCTTTGTGTGATTTATGAAGGAACTTGAAGCGATTAGTTTCACAGTGCATGAAAATTCCTCAGGTTCAGAGGGATGTCCAATCTGTTACACCATGAGCTGTTGACTGGATGAGAACATGAGCAGCTCGGAGCCATAAGGAGATTGTGTTGAGTTATTAAACACTTGTGGTAAAGCTGCTTATTGTTAATTCCCCAATGTCCTGCTGAAGCGATCGGATAAGATCAGATCGGATTAGATCAAAGAGCCTGGGAACCAGCCTTTCGAGCAGATTCATTTAATCAATAAAAAGGGCCTCCAAAGAGAGAGAGAAGCAGTACCAGGATCACAAGAGATTAGAGTAGGAAAACTAAGAAACAAAAGATTATTTTCCTCTTATTTTTAAAGTGTAATTCTGTAAGGCAAAGCATGATTTTGTGTGTGTGCAAATTCTTGTAACGAAACCAGCCAAAAAGGATATAAAAGCACCCTTAAAACTTCATTACCAAGCAGACAGTTTAAAACAAAGTATTTTGTAATACAGTAATACTTTGTAAGTCAAGAGACTGTAAAAGTATTATTAAAGCAATCAGTACCATGAAATACCTACTGTGAAAAAAAGAACTATTAAGACTGTTTCAGCAGAAGCAGTTTTTGCTTTAATGACTCCCTAAGAATCAGGGATTCTGGGTGGGTTAATCTGCACAATTTCCAATCTTTCTTTCATCTAAAAGAAAAAATCAAAGCAAAATCCAAAAACAACAACAATAAAAACCCCACCCACCAACATCACATGAAGATCTGATTGTATTAAATTCATAACACTGGCAGATGTTACAGAATGTGCATTGTTATAATACATGTAATTATAATACCACTGCTGCTGTTAATGCTTGTAAAGTGAATAGACTTGTGTATAAGTACTTACAGAACCTTGCTAAATCTCTACTCAAATCTAGGTGGTGTTGGTAAGTGATTAGGAACTTAACCCACAGAAGAAGAAAAAAAAGGTAAATATGAAGAACAAAGAATCAATTGTTGGTTCTCATAAAGCCGTGGTATAACTCCCTTCCATTTCTAATGGAGCAGAATTTGGGCCAAAATAATTTGGAAAAAGGAACACACTTCTTTCAATGATTATTAGCCCTAATAGCATCATTAAAAAATTGCATCTGCTTTTACAGGTTATAATTTATTTAGGCGAGGATACATATCTATAAATCCCTTCTATAAAATGTAATTTTCCATCTAGATAGGCTGATGACTTCAGGCCCTGCACACCTTTACCAATTGTTAATTACTATGGGATGGTTTAACACTATTTTCTAAATCAGCGTGCATGCACAAAATGACTGCAATCTAATTTGACATATTATTAGTGATGATTATTGTCACAGATAAATTAGATTGAACAGAAAATAACCTTCATCCTTAGCATGTTTTAGCTCTCAGAATTAATGTGATTTGGTGAACACATATAAATAAAAGTCTGATGAGTCCCTGCTGACTGCAGGGCCTGCCCGTGCTGAAGTGTATCAATTTCATGTAGATGATGAATTCCTTAAGCATTCAATGATAATCATGCTTGATTTGACAAGACTTTCTCATGCTATTTTAGGGCCTTAATTTTCTGTGAAGTTCTGTCAAGTGTTCATCAAGCACCCACTTATCTCCCTATCTTAACCTGGCAGCCAATCCAAAGGTTGCCTACCAGTGCTGCTACCGGTCCCAGCGCATTAATATTCTCACCACATGACTGTCCACGGAGAGAAGCCAATCAATGGCTGATTAACATTCAGGTCATGTGATGTCCAAGGAGAGTAAATGAGTTACACAGTAAGACATCAAACAAATTTTCATCTTGAAAGAGTGATTGCTTTTTCTGCTGCTGTGATGTTTGTCAAATTCTCTCTAGCCTTGTCCAATTAAGCTCCATGAGCTGAATGACTAATGAAGAGATGGGAGCACTGTGCCAGCATGACAGCTATGAGAAGTGCCACTGCATAAGAACTGCTAGAAATTTTTAAAAAATTAAAAAAAACCACAACCCACAATGACTGAAAAATCACATCTGGATAACTGGCATAATTCCTTTCAAATTTCAGACGCTGTTTAGAAGTCTCTAGTGAAAAACAGAAATTGCTTTCT
This sequence comes from Ibycter americanus, assembly GCA_035590275.1. Lineage (NCBI taxonomy): Eukaryota > Metazoa > Chordata > Aves > Falconiformes > Falconidae > Ibycter > Ibycter americanus. The sequence continues at coordinate 42,632,667 of JAVJGI010000057.1, forward strand.
ATCTACCTTACCATTGGAAAATTTGCATTTTCTCATAATAAAATTATTTTTGCGATTTTAAACAAATACACATTAACTGGATTATTCCCAGAAAACGTGCTAATGAACTTTCGCAGGCTGCTAGAGACACACTGGTGACAGAAGATCCAATCTTAAAGCATCAGCCAGCATGGATAAGACAACTCTTCACTTCCACAGCTGAGTGGAAGAAAGGGAAAAAGGAAGATATCTAACTAATTAAATGGGGGAGGGAAGCAAGTTTATGCAGTGGACTTTAAAGGGAAGTAGCTTTACAGGACATTGATTTAACTATCGGGTGAGATTCTTAAATAACTTAATTGCGCACAACTCCATTTGCATTATTTGAGGCTCTGATCCAGTATGGATTGATTATTTTATTTTATGTCACTACTATATATTTGTTGCTAATTTAAAATTGCTCAAGGAAACAAAATGAATGCTTGAGTAAAATTATAATCATGTTTAGCAGAAAGCTTTTAAAGTGGATGTCTAAAACTACATTCTGGGACATCATTGAAAGTCTATTTAGTCAGAAAGTCAATTGCATTTTAGTGCTGATACTGTACTAAATTCTGGTGACATGTTTAGAGTAGAGACCCTATGACTAATAAAGCTTTCATCCAGTCATTGAAAGGAATTACAGTCACCTAATGGATTACGGAAGATATGGAAGTGTCAGACCCTACTTATTAAGTTCTAGCATGAAATTAGTTAAATTCCCAAGGCATTCTGAAGCAATATTTTCAAGCTGGCTTAATAAGGGTGTTAGAGCATGCCAATTAACTGGCAGCCTGAAATAAACAGTAGTTGGAGGCGTAAGACAGTGTTTATGTCTACAAAGTTAATAACATTTTAAACGGGGCTTGGTAAGATGGTTCAAGCTGCTGTAAGGGGGCAAGATCTGGAATATACTGTATTCAAAAGACTGTAAGTCAATTCTCGGTGCTGCTAGTCAAGGATGGAGACTGCAAATAGAGAAGCAATGAATTTCTGAGTCAGTGAGAAGGGAGACAAGAAGGTAGGGGGCTAACTGTTCAGTGAAAGAAGAAGGGAGCGTCAAGTGGATACTGTTGAAGCAACCTGGGGTGAGTGATTTGGCCAAGTGCCTGCCTTTAAGGCATCACCACAAAGGCCCATGATGGAAGAGATTGTGTAAAGGGGGCAGGGTACAAAAGGGAAGAGTACACTTAAATAGCGATATGGCATACTGTGTGTGTAACACATTGTTTGTAGTAAAGTAGTGCAGTAGACTTCAGAGCTCAGCACTGCCTCAACATGAAATATTAGCTGTTAGATTACTGTTTTACTTGTTCCTGCTGCAGCCATGCCGTAGAGAATTCAACGGCTTTAAACCATTAGTTGCTCAAATGTTAACAAAACAAAAAAATGGGGAATATTATTATGAGTGACACCACTTGCTGACACCTTTAAATCAACAGCGGAGAAGGTGTCTAACTTTCTGTCAGTCACATTAGGTGGTTATGAATAAAAGAGTATTCTACTTTCTGCATAACTTTGCATAATTAATAGTTTTCCATGCAAACTATTGTTTGCCTTAATTGTTGTTTCAACAGCTGTTTTCATTAAATTGTAAAGCTCTTTGTGTCTAATCCTTTGAACTGCACTATTGATAACAAGAACGCGCTGGAGCTAGCTTTAGAGGAAGAGAGTCCCTGCCAAGCTGGAAAGCAGTCATGAAGTTACTTGAGAAATAAGGCCCTACAGTGGGACTGGTTGTGTAGCTAATCCATTAGTCTTTTCAAAAGGACCTTGCTCTGCACTCTTATGGCTAAATTGACCTAACAACCTATCAATGCCTTTATTTGCTGAGTGGTTGTCCATGAAAGGTCTCCGTGCTGGATCCAAGCTGTAATCAAAGCTTCCATCAGCACCAGGGCCCTGATGACACAAATAGCCAAACTTTCGACAAGGCTGGCTAGCTTCCAGCCACACCATTTTGAAGATACAAAGAGGCTGTGTTGTGCTGTGGAATTCATTTTCTTGTTTACTTCCTACAGAAACAAGAGCATAATCAGCACTCAGTGCATCGGATCAGACCACTGAGTTGTTGACAGAAGCTTGGAGAGGCTTGCCAGCTTTCCACATGAAACACTGGCTTTCTTCTAATACACCCCCCACTGTCTGTGGCCCTGCCAATTGTAGCACATCAGAGCAGCCATTGAGATAATGACCGTGAAGTCTCATGATACACTTTGATGAAGTGTAACATTTTTTAAAGGATTTTTGTCTGTGCCAAAATGATAGAGACAGCTGACTAAAAATCACCCCATCAAAATCAAGGCTGATGAACAGCAGGCAAAGACATGTGCTTCCACAGAGAAAAGGGAGGAGAATTTACAGCCAAAGACTCTCAATGAATATGTGAACCGCAGAATCCTTTATTTTGCTTTTAAATGATCCTTTGTTTCAAATGAATGTATGTAACTTTGCCAAGAGAGCAATTTCCCCAAATATTTTTTTTTTATTTTGCATCAAAAAAGGATTCAGCATTTAGCTTTTATAATGCTAAATAAATACCTTTACTACACAAGCTAATTTTATTTCTTAATGTTAATTTTTGCAACCTTGCAAGGTAATGTTTTGGAATAGCTGGAACTTAAATGTCTCCTCAATTACTTTTAAATTATCTAGTGGCAACTGGTTGACCCAACTTGGCTTATGGTAAAACAATTGGAAATGTGTTTTCCACATAAACCACAGGGAAAAGAAAAAGCAAGATGGTCACTTAAACTTTTACCCTGCTTGCATCAGGAGTGCAATATTTTTCCTAACAGGAAGTTCATTACTAGCAAAGGATTCATTGATACACACCAGTGCTAAGGAGCCTGGTTTTGGAGGTTAGAGAAAGCCTGCAGAATTTCTTGAACTGGCCATTTACTGTGGATCTAGACCACCCCACTGTGCTGATGGAAGTGTGGTTAGGAGATCTTTGAGCTGAATCAATTTGAGTTGGAATTTTCCCAGTGTATCACAGTTACATAAACACCTGTGCGAAATATCTTTGAGCTGAATTAATGGCATAGGGGTGCAGGGGGGAAGGAAGGAGAGAAATGGAGCGGGAAAGGGAAAGCTGTTTTCAGTAGCTTTCAACATTTCCTGCTTGGAGAAAGTTGGTCTGGGGACCTGTATTTTAGACTGTCTTTACTGTAACAGTACAGGAGCTCATGCATTTCTTTTACGTCTCCTCTGTACAGTAAGCCTACAACAGTTCTCTTTAAAGTCTCTTTCTTTCTTTTGCTGTATTTGTATTAAAATATATTTTTGCCAAGCTCAAATTTACAAAGCATGCTAGA
>JAVJGI010000057.1:42680193-42690896 GCA_035590275.1 Ibycter americanus
CTTTCCCACCAGGCAGCTTTCCAGCCGCTCTGCCCCAGCCTGTAGCGCTGTGTGGGGCTGGTGTGACCCAAGGGCAGCACCCCGCACTGAGCCTTGTTGAACCTCATACAACTGGCCTGGGCCCATCGGTCCAGCCTGTCCAGAACCCTCTGCAGAGCCTGCCTGCCCTCCAGCAGATCAGCACCACCCCTCCCCAATTATGTGGTGTCTGCCAACTTACTGAGGGTGCACTGAAGCTCCTCATCCAGATTGTTGACAAAGATATTAAATAGGACTGGCCCCAGTACTGAGCCCTGAGGAGCAACACTGTGACTGGACACCAGATGGATGTAACTCCGTTTACTACCACTCTTTGGGCTCAGCTGTCCAGCCAGCCTTTAACCCAGTGTAGAGTACACCTCTCCAAGCCGTGAGGAGCCAGTTTCTCCAGGAGAATGCTGTGGGAGATGATGTCAAAGTCTTTACTAAGGTCCAGGTAGACAACATCCACAGCCTTTCCCTCATCCACTAGATGGATCATCTTGTAGAAGGAGATCAGGTTTATCAAGCAGGACCTGTCTTTCATAAACCCATGCTGGCTGGGCCCGATCTCCTGGTTGTCCTGCATGTGCTACATGATGGAGCCCAGGATGATCTGCTCCAGAACCTTCCCTGGCACCGAGGTCAGGCTGACAGGCCTGTAGTTCCCTGGATGCTCCTTCCTGCCCTTCTGGTAGATGTCACAGTGGCGAACCTCCAGTCTCCTGGGACCTGCCCAGTTTTCCAGGACTGCTGAGAGTGGCTTGGGAGTTCCTCTGTGAGCTCCCTAAGTACCCTCGGGTGGATCCCATCTGGCCCCATTGACCTCTGCCCACCTAAGTGGAGTAGCAGGTCACTAACCATTTCCTCCTGGATGGTGGGGAATGCATTCTGCTCCTCCTCATCACTGTCTTTCTGCTCAGGGAGCTGAGTAACCAGAGGGTAACTGGTCTTGCTATTAAAGACTGAGGCAAAGAAAGCATTAGGCACCTCAGATTTTTCCTCATCCTTTGTGGCAATGTGCCCCCCCCCAGCATCAAATAAAGGATGCAGATTATCCTTTGCCCTCTTTTCTATTTCTAACGCATTTGTAAAAATGTTTTTTGTTAACTTCTATGGCAATGGCCAGCCTGAGTTCTATCTGTTTTCTAATCTTCTCCCTGCATAACCTTGTGACATCCTTATAGTCCTCCTGAGTTGCCTGCTCCTTCTTCCAGAGGTTATAAACTCTCCATTTTTCCCCCCTGAGTTCCAGCCAAAGCTCTCTGTTCAGCCAGGCCAGTCTTCTCTCCCGCTGGCTCATCTTTCAGCAAATGGGGACAGCTTTCTCCTGCATCTTTAAGCCTTCTTGAAGACTGTCCAGCCTTCCTGGACCCCTTGGCCCATCAGGACTGCCTCCCAAGGGACTCTGTTGACCAGAGTCTTAAAGAAGCCAAAGTCGGCCCTCTGGAAGTCCAAGGCAGCAATGCTGCTGACCCCCCTCCTTACTTCTCCAGAACCGAAGACTCCATCATTTTGCAAGTTATATCTTTTTCTGTCTCTTATTAGCTAATGGAAATTATTAATCCAATGGCTGCCAGACATTGTTAATGATAATTCTTAAGAGAATCTGCTAAGAAAGAACAAACAAATAACCTCCTAACTGTGCTCTAAGTAGCTTTGCAAAGCTATGATATGTACAACTAAAATCAGTGGAGACTTTCTCTTCTATTTGTCTCTCGAACAAGAACCAAGTAGAAAAATATATTTTTAAAATCAAACCATTTTTTTCCACTTTTTTATGGCCAAAAATCAATATAGAATTTCTACTGAAATTAAAAAAAACGTAGGAACAGTAGGAAAGCAAGAATGCTGTCTCTTCCATGATGTCAAAATTTTCTTCGCTTTGCTTTTTGGGTTGAATTGGTCAGAGGAACTTGTATCCGGTCTTGAAGCAAATAGCTATATATGCACCAATATTTTCAGTTTCGTATTTCTTTAAGATCCTATTACAGACACCAAAAATCTCTGAAGTACCACAGGTTATGACAATCTGTACAGCCACCCCCTATCTTCTGGATTGAACAACTTTGTTTCTTAGGTACAAATTCACTTAAAGTTTCTTCCATTCACTGTTATAATGAGTCTAATCGTTGTCTGAAGTCTAAGAGCTTTTTCTAGTGGCTTGCTTTTGCAGCTGTTATTACATAATATTTTATTTTTATAGATTAATTCTATTTCTATGAATAAGAATTATGATCACAGTGCAACTGAAGTTAATAGCTAATTTTGGTAGATATTACTAAATAGGTTCTCAATTAAGTACTCGTTGGCTACTAGTGTTGATAAAGTGGAACATTCCCATGTAATATAGTACATGTTATGCAGAGTTCAATTGAAACTGGAGAATATCTGCTGTTATAAATCACCTAATGGTGCTCATTCTTTTCTACCTTGTATTTTTCAGATAGTGTACTGTGCTTAATTTGACATGAAAATGACGTGGGTTCAGTACTCATTCAAAAAGAAGGCTACTGTTTTTCCCAGAGACTGAAAAATTGCATCTAATAGTATTGACTGATTCAGCCAATTGGCATCTTCTCTTCTTGTCCAGTAGCATTCTAGGATGCATGCGTTTCACATAATTTTGAATCCTAGGTCCTTACTAGTGTGGCTGTTGGCTTGCAGTAATTTCTATGAACTGCACAAATATTAATCAAGCCAATAATTTTTTTGTGGGACAGAAAGATAAATCTTCTAATTGGGATTATATGATATTCTACTGACATCTCACCAGCTGTACTTGTGCAGATTCCAGCTTTTATCATGTAAGCTGGCTACAACAAATACAGTAAAAATCAAACATAAAACCGAGTTAACACTTGTAGCCAAGCCTGTTAAAAGTAGCTGACCAAATTATATTAAATCTTTTATCTGTTTGTTACATTATCCTGACAATAACAGTGATAAAGCAAATTTACTGACTATGTTTTATAGAGTGTGCTGTCTATAATTTTATTTTTTAATTTCCAAACTGCAACTTCTGGATATTTGTATTGTGCTGTTTTATTTACACAGATAATCTTTCTTCATCATTATGTGTAGAGGAATGAAGGCAGTAGGTTGATTAGCATTGATAATATGCAGCTGTGGCCTTCCCTCCAAGGCAGTGAGTTGATTGACATGGATGATGTGCAGTTGTAGCTCGTTCCTGCTAAGTAGTTAAATAGCACTGAGGATGGTGGGAAGGGGGCTGGATGGAGGTGGAGTGGTGTGGTCTGGCCTCTGGAGGAAGGAGTCACAGCACGGACAGTAGAAGCTGACCGAGAGTAAAACCTTGTTACAGCCTACTAACCTGACTGTGCTGCGACATAATAATCAGGTTATTAGTTTTAAGATGCCTTCTAAACAGTCTGAATGGTGTGGTAATTATCTTTTAATTGGCCTATTAATTTCTATGTTCAGTTTATGGTAAACAACTGTAAACTGTAAGTCCTTTTTAGTTTCTTTTGGACCTGCCAAAAAAGAGAAGGATTTCCTTCTTATCCAGGCTGTACACAACACCTTGAAACATGAAGATCCAGATTCACAAAGGAAGACTGTACCAGAAATTTTGTGTCCTCCCATTTTTTCCCTCTAATTGCTTCAGTTCAAGGAGCAATATTCACAAAGTCAAGTCATTTATGTATCTCATGCAACATACGGGGAAAGAGATCCCTACAGTGTAGTCTATTAACAACCTACAGATAGAGCAGCAGAGGTGTCTAAATCAGCTCACAAGGAACAGTGAAGTATGGGATGTGCCTGAGGTTTCTCCTATTCCAGAGAGCCTGTGTAAGACCTACAGTCACAGGCAAAAGCTGCTCACATGATCTATTCTGGAAACAGAAATGGATGGAAACAAAAGAGAAGAGTCCTGCTCTTGCCTTCAAAAAAAGGCAAAATCAGTGGTAGTGGTTGAAGTGCTAGGAAGTGAAAAATGTGCCTTCTAGACTGCTTTCAGCCTGAAACCATTGAAACATCTCCTGCCTCCTATGAAGATGTCTAACATTATTCTGTGGCCTCCACATATGGAAGGGACTTTCCATCTCTCCTGCCAAAGTTAAAAACCAGTATTTAGAAAGCAATGTAGTTTTCAGGGAATCATAAAGGCTGAGAACATAGGGAGATCAGCTTCCAGGAGGAGATGTTTTCTATAAGACATGAGCATTCTCGGTTTCTAGTCCCGGCTCTAGGGAATGTTTATATATCCTGCATTAAAGAGTCATGCAATAGGGTAAGTGAACAATATTTGAAAAATTGACAAAAGCCAACCAAACTCAAAGATGCCTATACCTTCCTAAGAACATTAGTGCTTGGGTAAGGCTTTATAGGTATTTCACAAGGACTTTGACATTTCCTTAGGTTGCACTTAAGGCACTCACATCTTTTAGTTCTGGATTCAGGACCTAATGGATATGATCGAGTATCAATGAAGACACATAAATAAATACCTTATAGAGCAGGGTTTATATAATAGAGATTTTTTCAAATCGCAAATGCTTCTCCTATAAACAGAAGAAAAAGTGTTCTTTCAGAAAAGAAAAGAAGCAGTGGTTTTTTTGCAAGCTCCTGCTATCAAACCTCAACTATTTTTAATGTAGTTTACAGCAAATTCCACTGAAAAAAGATGTTCTGGAGCTCAGTAAATATTCAGAACCCGCATTGTGTTGTAAGTCAAGCAAGCAGGGCAGAAAACTGGCTTGGATGAGCAGGGAACTCCTCTTGGAACTCAGATGGAAAAAGAAATTGTATGATCTCTGGAAGAGAGTTCAGGCATTGCAGGAAGATTACAGAGCTGTGGTTCATACATGCAAGCAGAACACACAAAAGGCCTAAGCTCATCTGGAATTGAAACTGGCCAGTGTTGTGTCAGATCACAAGAAAGACTTTTTTAGGTATGTTACTTGCAAGAGGAGGTCCAAGAAAAACATTGGAGTGATACGTGTTGAAGGGGGCCAGGGATGAATAAAAAGAAGACAAATTAAAAATCTTCTTTGCCTTAGTCTTTACTAACACTGATAGACCTTGGGCTGCTCAGTCCTTTGAGTTGGAGGACCACAACTGCAGGAGCAGCAACTTTCCCTACGTGTACACTGAAACTGTGAGGGATGAGTTATATCTGTTCAATGTTCACAGGGATTCATCCCAGAGTACTGGAGGAGTACTAATGGATGTTACAGCAGGAGCCCTCTCAATCATCTACCAAAGGTCTTGGGAGTCTGGAGAGGTCCCCACTGACTGGAAGCTAGCCAGTGTTACTGCAGTTTACAAGAAGGGCATGAGGAAAGACCCACAAAACTACAGACCTGTTAGTCCAACCTGAGTTCCTGGAAAAATTATGGAGTAGGTCATACTGGGTGTTATTGTAAGGCATTTAAAGGACAATGCAGTCATCAGGCATGGTCAACATGGGTTCACAAAGGGAAAGTCTTGTATGACTCATTAAATATCCTTCTAAGATAAGGCAACTCACTCACTGAATGAAGGGAAACCAGTGGATGTAGTTTTTCTGGATTTTAGTAAGTCTTTTGATACTGTGCCTCACAGTGTCCTTCTGGACAAGCTGTCCAGCTGTGAAATGAGCAGGTACATGGTGAGTTGGGTGAAGAACTGGCTGGATAACAAGGGTCAAGGGGTTGTAGTGAATGGGGCTACATCTGGATGGTGGCCTGTCACTAGTGGTGTTCCTCAGGGTTCAATTCTAGGGCCAGTTCTTTTCAATGTATTTATCAGTGATCTGGATGCAAATGTTGAACACACCATTAGCAAGTTTGCTGATGACACCAAACTGGGAGGTGCTGTTGACTCTCTTGAGGGACAAGAGGCCTTACAGAGGCATCTAGATAGATTAGGCAATCATCAATGGCATGCAATGTTAAGAAATTTCATTTTAAAAATCATAACTAAATTTAAGGTGTTGCCCATTATGAATTTTCCTTGCTTTGTTATCCAATAATTAGGATTTTTTTTTCCTGGTAAGCTGAAGGGTCATTCACTGTAAGAAAACCCTGTTGTATGTGGGCACAGTGATGATAATGAAGATTATTCTCAACCTTTTTAAAATAAATATAGCACATTAAGTGGCTTAGCTGTCTTTCAAAAGAGAAGTTTTCTAGTCTGAAAACTTTTTGTGGCTCTTTCTAAAATCCTTTCCAATGTCTTAATGTTCCCTTTCAAAGCAGAGTTGCCAGTATTCCTCTTTATGCATAGTGGAGACTTCATACCATGGCCATATAGTCTGTGGGAACTGTCTATACATCTAAGAAAACTCTTTCCTTGGTACAAATTCTCATGTTTATTTGATTATTTACAGTGAGCCATTCCAATGTTAATGCACTACATGATACTATCTCTCACCTAGTAATCACAGTCTACATTTTTCTTTGTACGTTGTGTGACCTTGCATTTGGTTCAACCTCACGCTGATCAAATAAGACAACTTCACTATATGATTCAGATCAGCCTGTTTTATAACTGACCTATGACCATTGTTACTTCTCTCTCCACCAGTTTTTATATCATCTGCACATTTTACAAGCAATGCTTCCATATTTTATTCCAGTTCATTTACAAAGGTATTGAAGATCAATGGGGCGAGAACAGATTCCTGCGTGTCTGAACTAGAAGCAACCCCAACAGGAAGATGAGTCTTCATTTATGGGCTACATTTTGTGGTCTATTTGTCAGCCAAATTTTAATCCCTTTAATAGAGGTTGCATTGATTTTGTGAGTGCGTTTTTTGGGGTTTTTTTTGATCTCTCCCACATCAGATTGTGGACCCAATTCAAACATCACACAGAAGTTTATTCCTTGGCACATTACCAGTATTGACTGAATACTAGATTTTTAACACGACAATTTTTCAAAAGTATCATAATGGATAATTGGAAGGGTAGTAGAGGAATCTATAACATGTCATATCCTTACCTAGATGCCTGCCTGTGAATTTTTTTGATTGCTTTGCTGTCAGCTTTTTGCTGATTGCTCTTTTTGATCCAGTGACCACTGAAACAAAATACGTGGCTGACAGGCCTTTTTCTGAAACACTACAGCCGGTCACATTAATTATGCAAAAGGTCTTATTCTTTACTCTTTGTATTCCGTATCAATATTCCCACACATTTGCTCTGAATCAATATCAATGATAAACAAATAAAATCTTGAATTATTAAGCTGGTAGAACACACACGGAAGAAAAAGTAAAACGTCTATATTACTGAGAAATGTATCTTTTGACTTTGTTGTACAGGTTTCACAGAATACTAAATAATTCTTGCTAACGCATGTTACCAAGAAAGCCACGTTCTCAGTTGGCAAACAATCTACCCAACCTTTTCAATAATCTAGTACAACTTTTGCTCCATCAGTCTTCCCTACCTACAAATTCTAAATGTTTCCCACTGCACTATGATTTCTAGGAAAATGAACACCAAGATAAATGTTATCACCCTGTCCAACTCCTTAATTCAGCCAGTTATTGTTAGTTTTTAGCATTTGAAAAGTTACATTTTAACTTTTTAACTTTCTTAAGATTCTTCCAAGTTTTTAGCTAACTCAAACATTAAGAAACTCAATATTGAATACCAATATAAAAAAACCCCAAATGTTATTGATACAACCTGGTTTTTTTCTGAACACAGAAAAGAAATTTTTACTGAAACTTGCTTCTTCTCAGCCTCATGAGTAATTTTCATGCTTTTCTCTCATATTATTCTCCTTCTATTCTTGAATTTCATGAGTTCTTGTTAGATTTTTAAGAATAATTTAGTATCTTCTGTTTGACTGGTCATACATTGTCATCTGACACATTAATTTTCTATGTCAATTATTTGCATTTGCCGGCTCCTGGTTTGTCCTTAATATTTTTAAGGTCCCATTCAATTTCTGCAAAAGGAGTTTAAGGAGACCATTCAGAGTATATAAAGTGAAATAAATATGTGTGTTTTTTACAAGAAGAGAGCCTTAATCTTGATTCAGTCCTTTTGCGTGTTCATCTAGGAATGTTAGCAGCGTTGAGAATAAGAGATTGCCATAAGGAACAGTAATATTATTCTACTTTGATTCTCTTCACTGCTGTCCTATGATTTAAAATTGGTATATCTTTTTATAAGCTGGAAGATAGTTATGTACATATTTTTAATTTTTATTATCACCAGATAATAGGAACGTAGCTACTATTTCCCCCTACTCTCTAAACTATACATTTCAAGCAGATTACAGGCAAATATAAACTCATGTGAAGACAAAAATTGGAGCAGCTTAAAGTATTTTCTCTGCTGTAAATTTTTCCTTTTTATTTTTTTTAAGTATTAAAAATTTTACCCCTACTGGCCTCCCTATGTATGTTATTTTCTGTGCACAAACAGGAAGCAAGAAGAGTTCAACAATTTTTATATGTCTAGGTTGAAATTCTTTCACTGTATATACTTCTGACTGTTTATTAAAAGTACTGTGGGGGCTTAGGGGTTCTTGGCGGGGGAAGGTATTCTTTTTAGAGCTGTTTCTTATCAGGTTCATTACATGAGAGATGGTTCCCTATGTTGTGCAGAAACCACTGTTTCATTTTTGTTTATGAACAATGAGTTATGATTTATGAAGTGCAATTTAATTATTTCACTAAAGAGGAGATAAAGAAGTTATTTGAATCCATGGAAAATACAGAATTACTTCTTCCAAGGTCTTCACATTTAGGATAATGGCATAATATGAAGTTACAGCATCAAATTTGCATTGGAGAAGAATATGTCTGCTGCTGTCTTTGTAATACCTCTGAATTGCATCAGTTCTGAACTATGGTTTCTAATGTACCTAGTTGTGTTTTTATTTGGTGAATGATTTATTCTCCAAAAAGCAGGCTGGCTCTGAATTATTCAGACATCTGGTGAATAATTCTGACTAAAAAATGTCAAAATAGTTAATTTTGCATCTGCAGGTAAGATTTTGCTCTGTTGGAGGTTAGGCTTGGGAGAGGGGCAGACACAAGTTCCATCTTGGTCATTGGATGATGTATTCCCCTGATGTCCTGTTAAGTGAGTGGCAAGGACAGTTTTCTGGAAATCAGGGAAGGTTCAAAACCTATCTCAGCCTGCACCAGGGAATGGCTTTGAACCAAAGTCTTTTATGTCTCAAGAAGCTATTGCATAGCTTGGTAATTGGTATTTGATGTAGGTTTATTGCAATATTTGCATTGAGGTCGTTCCAGTTTTGGGGAAAAAAAGCACTTTAAGGTTAGTCAGCTGAAGGCCTGGAACTGAAATGATACAGCTTCCAGGTCAGTGCTGTAACTGTTGAGATTTAAGTTGCTCTGTAATAGGATTCTCTCAGCATGTCCTTCTGAGGCTGGTCCATGAGCTGCTGATGCCTACAGCTAAAGTCACAAATCTATTCCCAATGTTTCTCTGTGGTGCTGTAACAAACCTTTCTTTCTCAAATGGAGGTCTGGTAAACATAAGGGAAACATGATATTTTATTGTTCTAAGAACAGTTTTCAAATTGCTGCAAAATGGGTAGCACCGGAAGTTCAGAAATTATTTTTCCATTCTCCCTGGCCTTGGTGGAAAAGGTACTCTGTGAACACAGCAGTCCCTAAAAGCTCCATCTCTCTTTACAACAAATACCAACATTTCTACTCCATACACATCAAATTTCAAATGAAATCAGACCTGGATTTGAAAGACCAGAAATAAACTCTCAAATTCATGTTAGCGAGTACACTTTAATCAGTTTAGGTGTACGAACTCACCATCAATGAGTCAGAAACACAAAATTAAAATAATTATCTCATCCTTTACCTCCAAAGTCCTCTTTTTTTCCTCAGGTAACCAAAATGTGATGGAAGTCCAGTTCTCAGGAGTGTTCCTGAGTCAAATTAGAGAGTCCTTACTTTACTTATTTCTTGTCTATCTCGGTATCCAGCTTTTTTACTATAGATTAAAAGAGTTACTACTCTCCATGTAGAGTTCCCAGTTGACAACAAACACATATGGAAATAGACCTCTATCTTATCAGATGCCTTAGAAACACACAAAAGAAAGGAAAAGTGGAAGCAAACAGAAATCCTCCATCTATAAACTAAATAAATAACTGGAACTTTTGAAATGTGATGTATACTGGAAGTGGTGGCTGCCCAGGATTTGGCAAGCTATTCTGAAAGAAAGTCTGTACTTCAACTACAGACCGAGAACAAATACAGTTCTTTGATGTCTGCTATAATGAGGAACTCACTGCCACTTTGCCCACTCATTATTTTAATAATATCCCATTGTTTTAAATACTCTTGGTTATTTCTAATTTAGAGAGTGAGTACACTTTAATAATTAATGAAGCTTTACAGGTGATAAAAGCAAGAGGTATTGAAACAACATTCCACTGCCTAAACAATACCTCTTATTACTGGAGAGGGTATTTTCATGTTTGAATATTAACACCACCCCATCACTTTTGTGTCTTTCAAATACTTTAGTATGTTCAAATTAACAGGAAGGAAAGGATTGAAGTAATTGTAAAAGATTACATTAGATGAATCTAGAAAATACATTGGAAATACATCACAAATTTCCAAGATATATCTGATCACTTTGAAATTACACTAATTATGACAACATGATAGTGAATTTAGAATAAAACGTTCATGCTTGGAGACTGAATAAGGAACAACATGGTAT
>JAVJGI010000057.1:42723304-42733423 GCA_035590275.1 Ibycter americanus
TATACTTTTGCTTCCTTGTTTATTTTTGAAAAAACACTTGAAAACAGAAATCAGAGCATCATTTATATATATTTCTTTTTCATTCTCTTTGGCTATTGTTTTGTTTCCTTAGCAATACACTCATTTAGTTTAGCTGCACAGACTTCCAGCCTTTTATTCCAGATCAGGTTGCTGTCACATGAAACAGGGAACATTTTCTATTATCCTGTAGATAAAACAACTTGGTTTGGGTCTTTTATTTATTTTTATATATTTATATATATATACACACACACAAACAAAGCGTTATTTTTAAACTTTCAGTACTATAAAGCTATAGCTATAAATCTATAGAAGAACAGCAAACTACAAATGTTGACATTGATGGGAAAGACTCCAGTAGTACTGGTTTGTCTTTTTTTTCCCCCAGGTACTCTGCTTAGAAATGTGCCCCAGATATAAAAGGCCATTCCTCCCAACAAAGACATTGGGAAGCATCTCTGATGAAGTCCAAATTATAGAATAATGAATGCAAGATCAGCACAATGTATTATACACTAACTTTGGCAATGCCATTTTAAAAAGAAAATAACAAGAGACACCTATTAACAACGAGCTCAAAGGGTCACATTTTCAAAGCATTGAAGCACAAGGCCACTTGCAAAAATATATGTCCAATTACATGCTTAATCTGCATACACAATTACTGTGACTTCACGTGATGCTCAGGTATTGAAACTCAACTGACCATTTTCATGCACACAACCTGATTTGCATTTGCAATCACAGTAAATGTACATTCAGATTAAGTGTGTAATTATGCATGCATTTTCCACACATGGCCATGAGCTTCTAATATTTGGAAAAATCAGACCCTGAAGGCTGCATTCCTCTCTTGAATACACAGAACTCCCACTGTCCCATTAAAAGAGTAACCAAGAGCAGAATGTGCTTCCATATGTTCTCACAACACCCACCTTTTACAATTTTTTTTTTCTTATTCTGAAAATCTAGCCCAAACCCAGCAGTTTTTCTTAAATAATGAAATCCTTTAACTGCATCACTTATCCAACCTGCATTGAAATAGACAAGCTATTCATCAACTCCTTGAACTGGAGTTTACAAATTGAAATGCCAAGACATACTTAACTAATGCTGAGAACTCAGCACCATAATACAATGAACAATAAAACACTCTTGTACTCTAAGGGTCCTTTCTTGGTCTGTGCTTCATATTCATCCACGGGAACAAAAGGAGGAGGATAACAAGAATCTGAAAAAGGAAACCAGAAGATAAGGATGAAAATGAGAAAAAGCCATGGACCAATTAAGGGGCAAAGTGGAGTGATACTCAAATAATAGAGCAAATAACCTTTGATAGTCTAGTAGGGAGCAGAAAAGAAGACAGGCACATAAATGACAGGAAATCAGAAAAAAATTCTTCAGAGCAAACGTGGAATTTTATATTCAGGACTCAGCTGAACAGATTAAGAAAGTCAAACCATGAAAGATAAAGGATGGCTAACTCAGTGGGGCTTAACTATATGTGATAATGGTATTAATCTAGGAGACACTTATGAAGTGCTTTTCAGCTGCAGGCCTCAGAATTCTTTACATAAATGGATTTTATTGCTACCACTCTACAGAAAGAAGACCCAAGGCACAGAGAGGTTATATCACATACCAAGCACCAGTCAGAAGCCAAGAAGTAGAAATCAGGTTGCTTACCTTTCTCTCCAGTTTTCTTCTGCTTAAAGAAGGAACTACAATGCTTTCATTTGTGTGCAGGCATTAGACTACAGCAAAATAGTGAGTTTCTCCACAGGTGAAATTTGTGTGGCCACAGGGGAAACCAAAGGACTTTTTTAAAATAGAAAATTCTAAACTGTTATCTCATAGAAAGTAAGGAGTTTCAGAGACAGCACTAAGGTTCACCTGTTCAGCTGTTCTGTAAATACTTACCTTCAAATTGTCATAGCTTTAAATAATTTAACACTTAAAATTTTGCGTGTACAAGTATATACCTTTTGTCAATATTTATGTAAATGTACCCAGTATATAATTGGCTTGTGCAACTTAGATGGTCAGCTTTAACAAGAGCCATATGAAGAGAACTCTTCCTTTATTTTTAAGAAATGTTTCTTAAATCCTAGTATTTCTGTAATAAAGAACTGTATCACCATGTTAAACTGCTGTTTATATGAATCTATTATTGTCCTGGTTTTGGCTGGGATGGAGTTAGCTTTCTTCTCAGCAGCTGGTGCAGTGCTGTGTTTTGGACCCAATGTGAGACCAATGTTGATGGCACACAGATGCTTTTGGTTGTTGCTGGGTCATGTTTATACTAAATCAAGGACTTTTGGGTTTCTTGGGCCCTGCCAGTGAGAGGGCTGGAGGGGCACAGGACATTGGGAGGGGACACAGCCAGGACAGCTGACCCAAACTAGCCAAAGAGGTATTCCACACCATGGGATGTCATGCTTGGTATATAAACTTGGGGGGTTGGCTGGGGCCTGGGGGTCATTGCTCAGGGACTGGCTGGACATCGGTTGGCAGGTGGTGAGTGGTTGTACTGTGCATCACGTGCTTTCCTTTCTCCCTTTCCCTTTGGATTTTATCCTTTCCCCCACATTTCCATTATAACTGTTCATTATTATTATTATTAGTGTTGTTGTTATTGTTATTATTATTGTTCTTTCCTTTTTATTTTGTTTAAATTATTAAATTGTTCTTATCTCAACTCTCGAGTTTTACACTCCTTTCCAATTCTTCTCGCTACCCCTCCAGGTGGCAAGGAGAGGGTGGTTGTGTGGTGCTTGGTTGCGGGCTGGGGTTAAACCACTACAGTTATACATACCAATTGGTATTTGTGCAGAGTATCTACTAATGGAAGTGCACTTTTACTTAGGTTTAACTATAAAGAATAATTTCTTACCTAGATTTTAAATGTGAATCTCAAATTACTCTACTGCTGTGCATTTAAGTTTGTCACCCATGGCTCATGACTTCCCATGCAATGAGCAGGGAGTAAAGTCCAGGTGAACACTTCGAAAAAGGGATGTAATGGCACCTTTGTATATGGTCTACCTATCTTTTAGCAGTCCTTACCTAACATGGAAAAGGGTCTGCATGGAGCAGATGGACATGCCACATGTAGAGAAGTAGTATTTGGCGTTGTGTTCCTTCATGCTCTCTGATCCTACAAGGTTAACATCATCTCTTCCCCAGCACCATCGTCTGCAGGAACCCCTGGCATGACAGCAATATATGAAAATACCAAAAGGAACCAGTGGGTATTCAAAGCCACGCTACCAAGGAAGATGAGAAACCAAAGAGATTGCCAGAGCAGGATACTCATAGGATATAGCTGCTACTTCCTTCAGAGTCCAGTGAACAACTGATTCACTCAGTGTCCTCAGTAATGTCTTCCTTTTGAGATAAGCTCCAAGTCATAAACTTCAGTCAGTGGTGTGCAGGGATGTTCTTAAACCCTCTGTCTCCTCCTGTAGAACAACTGTGTCTTAAAACACTTAACTCTTCCCAAAGAGAAGCAATAGCAGAATTTGCAGCCAGGAGTGGTCCTGTAGTGACAGGGACAAAGAGAAGCATCTTACACCTCTTACTTCAATGAGGGGAGTCCCATTGATATAGGCATGACACATCTTTTGCTCCAAGCATCCAGATCCTAACTCCTGAAATCCTTTGAGAATCCAGTTTGGGGATAGGAGACACGTACAGTATCATGTCAATTTTGATAAGTGTCTGTTGCATTAGATAGAACTGACCAAGAAGTTCTCTCCATTGCCTCTTAATTTATCTATTTATTAACAGTTCTGAAGACAAGGGTCATATGCCAGTTCTACAC
The DNA here is from genome assembly GCA_035590275.1 of Ibycter americanus. NCBI lineage: Eukaryota > Metazoa > Chordata > Aves > Falconiformes > Falconidae > Ibycter > Ibycter americanus. The sequence goes on from JAVJGI010000057.1 coordinate 42,727,149, forward strand.
TTAAGCTGTATCTAACACCATTAGGAGTTTCTGCAATAGAGATATAATGCTGACAGTAACTGTCAGGTTTTCAGTAGTCACTAACAGGCATTTTTAGCAGCCTGAAAAGGTATCTTCAGGGGGGTAGGGGAATTTGCATTATTTCTGTAATTTTAACCCTCGAGCAGAATGTGAAAACTGTCATAAGTCTCAGATTGAAGTGCTGCTACAGTGCAAATGTCAGCTTCTCATTCACCAAAATTTGCATTTTAGAGGGCTGACACGAAAAACACCTGGTACTGATCAGGTCCACAGAAAAGTCAGAATCATCTCTGCTTACTACTAATATACTTTATTTGGATAGAAATTGCCTCAACAACAGTGTGGGTATATGGTGATATAACTGATCACTTCCTTCCCTGTTCCTGCTTCTGCTGGTTGTAGTCCTTCCTGAAGATGACATTGAAAAAAAGCACTGGTATCACTCATGTCAATAGTCTTGTTGTTCTGCTCTGCAGTGGCACAATATATTTCAGAATGACAACTGGCAAGGTAACATCTGCAACAGTGCTGAGATGTGATGAAATCTACTAAATGAAAATAGCTTCTTCCCATGTTCTGTTACACAGAACACAGCATAAAAATAAACATAAAATATACATGAAAATGCAGTACTCAGGCTCATATTTGTAAGAGTGTTGAACAGCATCAGGCTCTGAACAGCAAGGATGTCAGGAATGAAAGTCCTTTACTAAAGTAACCTGCCACATTCTCATCTATTCAATGGAAAAAAATACCCAGGAACAAGAAGGATTTTCACAGGGAAATAAGAAATATCTACTGCATTTTTGAGAGCCTTTTAACAAAGGTTCTTTTTGTTCCCAGTGTGAATTTTCTTAACCCTTGTTTCTGTGGGAGCAAGTCATACTGTGAATAGTATTTAAATATAATTTTTCACATAATATCCAAGCCTGCTTTCAAAACTCAAGTAGCAATTTAGTTACCTGGACTTTATTATATATTTCTGCTTCAAATCTCACCTGTGATTTGAACATGTTTTGTCTTTCATTTCAATCCAGTTTCCATGACTCAAAACCCCATGCTAGACTACAATATGGTAATAGAGGCAATTATGTCATTGAGTATGCAGCACTACTCTCAGGTTAAGGTTTCACACCTGGGTGTCATTATTCTCTCCCATATAAATTTATTATTTAAGGTCTTATTATTTGAAAGCTCTTACAGTGCTCTAGCAATTAGAGATGCAGAGATTCTGTCTGCAGTAAGTGTATTTATTTTGCTCTCCTAGCTTTTTGTGATAGAATAATTAAATCCATTTATAATTTGGTAGTGGCAGACTCCTCTGAAACTGCCAATATTGCTCAGCCCCTCTTTAATCATCTGCAAGAAAAAAAAAAATATTAGGTGAAGGTCTGTATTATACACACAGAACTAGGAAACAGAAGTGTGATAAAAATACATGTAAATATTTCAATTTTATTCATACTGGTAGATCAAATTGATTTTTTGCACTGGAAATACAACAGTTGGGAACAGCATATAGTAGCTTACCAAGGAAATAAAATTTCCCAATTTGAAAGCAGGAACAAAACTCATTTTACTTTTCTAACATATGGTATCTAATATATCAATATATTTATGTAATAAATATATGGTATCTATGTTATGGCATTTACATTATGTTATTATTCAAGCTAGGCCTATGCGTCACAAATCACTGGAAACCTAAAGTTTCGGAGACAATCAGCTCTGTTTTTTCATTTAATGCAATTGGTACAAATAACATACTGTTTGCTCACTTAAAGCCACAAAAAAGCAGAATAATGTTTCTGTTTTCTCAAGATTATATTTATACTTGTTAGGATAAACCAAGCCTCTCCTCTTTTATTGGTGGAGTGGTTACTTTATAGAGGGAGCAAAAGAAAGAGAAAAAACACATGTACACAGAGATACACACGTGAAAATACAGGCGTGCCTATGCATGCACATATGCAGCAGTACACCTTTATGAGTATTTGCCTCTTCGTGCTCAAAATGTTGCTAGGGCTTTGCTATTTAGATGGACACAGGAGAGCTTCATAGAAATGTGGGCAAGCTTACAGATCATGTGTAAAGTAATGTAAATCTGTATTTGAAAAGGAGTTAAAGGTTCCTAGATTATACATAGAATTGCAAAGCTTGGTGGACTGTAACAGGAAAAGAACCACAGATACTTTCTGTACCCTAACATTCATTGCCTGATGTACCACTTGTTCCATCTTTTAAGTGTCTACCTCTCCATAACTTATACCCACTTACTCATGTATGATCCCTTACATATCTAACTTCAGAAACAGAAGCTAAGTTTATTTCTATTCCTATAAAGTTGCTTGGCTAGGTCCATACCTATTTAACTATGAACGCACATCCATTTTCCTTTGCTGCTTTGGATTTTATGTGCTTGTATTAAAAAATTCAATAAAAATAATGTGTAAACATTAAAAAAAGAAAAGATGAATAGAGAAAGTCGAAGGCAGACCGGGTGTGCGGTACCCTGTCAGAGTCTCTTCATCCAGAAAAATAAAAACAGAAATTTAAAAACCTGTGATGTTTACCCTTGCAGATAGTCTTTTAGCTTAGAATACTCTCAAATCCCCTTTTCACCTGATCTTGAACTCCCGAAATAATAGAGATGGAAAGAAAGAAGAAGAAGCCAAATACGCTATTTCCACAACCAAGAATATTTTCCTTGTCTAGCAACACAAATCAGAAATATAAAAATGGCTCCTTGCAGAAAATTCACAAAAGGTAGGTAAACACTCTAGTGTATAATTCAAGTTAATTTGAGATAAATAATGCCTAGAATGAAAGGTGCTATTATGGAAATACAACTTAATAAATATATTGTTATATATTTTATGCATACATAGTTACAAAATATAACCTGGTAAATATAACTACACCGTGAAATTTCAGGAAATTATAAGAGGCAGTTTTCTGTTGCCAAACAGTAAAATAATAACCTACAATGCCTAAATTTGGAAATGGCAAGTATAGTAACTTTCACGTTATGTGTTAAAAGATCTTAAAAAGTGTCAGTTTTAGGACACAAGTCCTTCTGTTACAGGTGACACCCGCCACATGTTTATTAGTACCATTCACCGGAACAGTAACACCTCTTCAACTGCTGCTGCTGGCCAAGGCCATGATAATTTACTACTTGCACATTGTGTCATGCATGAATGACATCTATCTCTTTCGATTTTAGGGCACCTGTCACAGTGGTGTCTGAGCAGAAGCGTGATATGCAGTAACACGCACAGCTCAGTTACATGATAATTTCCTTTAAGCATTTCAGCCATATTTGAGTCTTTTTATGCACTCTTTGGAAAGGGCAGTATTAAAACTAGTAGTCTTAAATTTTCTCCTGGGAATTATGTGGCTAACTGACATTTAGAAATAGACCTTCAGCAGTTTTATTTGAGCAACCCACAAGACCACAACAGCACAAAGTTATCAACGTAAGTGAAAGAGAGTGCTGGAATAAGGCAACAAGTGACCCAAGCCTTCAAAGAAAAATCTTAGGGAAGGTCAAAAATATTTGGAACTTTCATTCCCCGTCATTTCTCATATATTAATTTGTGCCAAAAATAAATGTTAAAATAAAAAGATCCCTAACACAAGTGAAGGTTATCTAGGAGGCTTTTGAAGGTAAACAAATAGCAGTTCATCATCAAGCTTTCACAGGGACAAGAACAGCGGTACATCTTATTTCTATTTGACTCTTCTTTCACGAACTGGTGCATAGCTGTAAGGGCCACATTAAAGTATCTGTCCAGGAAAGAAAAGAGCAGAGTGGATATTTTCTTGAGTTGTTGACGTTAAGAAGACTTTTACACTTTGAATTTCTTAATTTTAGCTATGTAATTAAAGCGTTTTTGTAATCAGTAGAGAGAAAAAGGCACACCAAGGAGTGATCATGTTCACCAGAGCAAAATGATAAATGTGAATGAGGGAGAACCAAATACTTATCTACCCATTTTTCAAGTAATGCTTGCGAGTACAGGGAAAAGGACTGAATTTCATGAGTGGCATAGTACCCTTATGTCACACTTTTGTCAAACCACTTAAAGATCAAATTAAAGTGGGGACAACTGATGAGCCTTCATATATTTCAGATTTCGTTTTGCTCTGTTTTTGATGCAATTCAGAACTAATTCTTTTCCCACAGTGGTGCTGACCAAACATATACAGGGCGGAAACAACAACTAAAAGGTGAATTTAAAAGTATTGCACTTCTATATGAAATTAGAGTATTAGGGATTTATGGAAACATAATTTAATTGGCAACACAGAGAAATGTCTTGTCTCTAGGGAAATCCATCCTGTGAGACAAAGTCAGAACAAGAATTTTACCATGGCAGACCAAGATTCCCTAGACTAAAAAAAATAAAGTACTATCCCAAAACTAAAAAGGAAGGAAATAACACTGAGCCACATTAATTCTTTCTAGATTTTCTGCTTTATAAAATGACAATTTGAAAGATTATTGCTTGTCAAGCTGGCTGCTCCATATAATCCTTCCTTGCAATGTCAGCTACCATTGAACAGAATATAGGAAATGAGATTCATAACTTCTGAACAGAAGTTTGTAAAAATTTTTCTGTAGTTTATACACCAACTGAAAAAGCGGTACAAATAAGGTGTGCCCAAAAATATGTAGAACTTACTTTCTCTGTTTGTGGTTACAACTAGGCAGTTACCAGTAAAAGGTATTTTTAAGCCTGAATTCCTGGCATAAATGTAGAGCTGGGCTTCCTCTTGGGTGCAGAGCCTTTTGAGGCTGTATACCAGGAGGTAGTCAGCTCATGAGGTAAAGAATAAAGCCAGATCAGACATTTAAAAATCCTTTTCTTTCTTAAAAAATAAGTCTTTTGGAAGACTAAAATCAAGGGGGCTAATACAGTCTGTGGCAAGAACATATCTCTTCACACGAAGACAGCTAGGAAATGATCTTTAGTTCTTGATAAAAGTGATAAAGATTTACTAACCTTGTTAAGATTGCCTTGCATTTAATTATTTTTGAAGTGTTTATGTTATTGCAACTGCTCTTGAACACCTGGTTCATTTTTGTTATGTGTAAATACTTAGCCCACAATTTCTTTAAACTTTGAATTAATTCATTTCCAGGAGAACTACCGATTTTCTAACCAAAGCAATTAATAGAGCAGTCTAACTTGACAGCCACTCCAATGAGCAACTAAATACAAAGGCTGTACTCCTTTCCCCACTGCTGTCCTTGGGAGTGACTTCAGTGGCTCCTGGATTTCCTATGGCATCTGTTCCAAGTGCCAAATTCTAAAGCTAAAATAAACACACAGCTTATGCAGAAATCAAGGAAATAAGCCAGTAACCACTTGGGTTGTTACATGACAAAGCTGTGAGTTACTCTGTGGCAATTATTTTATTCAGCTGAACCTTTTGAAATAATTACCTGACTTGATCTGACAGGCCAATAGGTAGATAATGGATACCAGCATGGTAAAATGACAGTCTCCTTCCAAGCAAGACTCTCCCATGATGGAGGACAAGATAATGTATAACAAATAGGAAGCTGGCATATTATCCACAAAACAAAGTAAATAATGAGTCATGTTTTTCTTCTTTCAGCTCAGTATTTTCTCCAGCCAATTGAAAAAGGTGTGTGATGCCAGTCACACAACACTGACCACATCAAGCTGGCAAGATGCAAGAAAAGCAGTTTGGAAGCATCAAGTTCTTAGAACTCTGATAAGTTTCAGCCATGTTATTCCTGTTAAATTCAGTGATGAACTGATCAACTGCAGAGGAATTATCACCATTTTTATTTAACTATTTGGTATCCAGACACTTATGAAAGGATAAATTCTGAGGAGCCAAGGAGGACTCTTATTTAGTAATGAGGCCATTTGCATTTACACTGCTGTTTTAAACACACAGGCCCTCAGAGCATCTGTCTTGATCTGATAAAATGGTGATGTTATGGGTAGATTAAGTCCCAGGATGGCGAGATGAGAAAATAGATCCCTAAATTACCTAAATCATAACTATTTTAAGTAGAATCACAGAACTGAAAAGCTTTTGTTCCCACACATCTTGCATTTCATCCAATTCAATTTCTTTTTTAAGTCAAACAGCCTTACATACAATTCACGGTTCCAGGTATACTCCTGATTCACTGTATAAACATAGTACTTAGAGAATTAAAAATCGGTACCAAAATTAAAAAGCAATTAAATAAAATTGGAAAAATATTT
>JAVJGI010000057.1:42756433-42767141 GCA_035590275.1 Ibycter americanus
GGAAGAGTTATGCCACAGGAGTAGCCTGAATATTACACTATGGTCATTTGTAAGTAAATTTGCAAAGCTGTGCACAGGGAGCTAAGGATAAACCCCATTAGTGAATAAATGGATTCACACATTTCATACTTGCATACGGCTTGGAAAATATACCTTTTCATGTCTTAACCTGAAGATCCAATGGCTACTTTAGAGCTGCTGTCTGCTAGTACCTGGGAAAGATGCTAAAAATCCCCAATGCCTCTACTATATGATCCCATCTTTAGAGGAAAACTATTTATACTGTACAAAATCCCAAAACTGAGAATATGGCACATCTTTTTTAGCTAAAGACCATGTATAAGATACCACTGAGACACAAAATAATGTTGAAGGACAATGAAGATAAGGGTGCCTTAAAATCATAGTAGAAAACAAGTTAATGGAGAAAAAAAATGAAGTTTCACCACTTTTCAGGTATTTCCATATTCTTGAAAGACTTTTTTTTCATCACCTATTTCCCCTCCTTCCCATTTCTTTCAACTCTTGCATTTGTAATTTTAAGCTTATGATTTGTTCCATTGCCTTAGTATCATTTTCCTATTTCTCTCCTCCATGAGTATCCCTTTTTGCTTTCCTGTAGCTTCTGTCTGCAGTGTCAGGTCTGTGTCTTAGAGTTTCGCTGAAGAAGTTTTCACAGTTGTTCATCCTCCTTCTATGAACATTTTTTTCATTATTCTTTTCCAAAGCTTTGCTCTACCAAAGAAATCTTCATTTCTCATTCCTCAGTGGGACACCTATGAGGATTTTGAAACTATGCCATCATTTCTCTACCCAAGATCTATCTCTTTACATATTGCAGCTAAAACATTACTATTCTTTTGCATCAGCTCTCCCTTTCTCAGGTTACCTTCACGATTTTTCTGCTTTGCTGTACAAACCCATCTCCTGCCTCATCCAAAGCCAGTCACTGGATGCATTGTAATGGCCTTTAACATCAGTGCTCCTACTTTCAGATTAATATTCCTTTATTTTTCCTCCCCAATGTCACTACTAGTTCCCTCTTCCATCCTCAGCATCTCTTTAACACTATTGTCCACTTTCTAACCTTTTCTCCCAAGATCTCTCCTCAGCCTCAAGCTTCTACTCTCTACCCCTCTACAAAACAGTGGTATTTCTTCAGCCTCTCTGTTTCTCTTTCTCTTGCACTCCAGTTCTCTGCGAGCTAGTTTTTAGCTCTCCTCACCACTGATAAAACTCTCACTAATGACATTTTACAGAGCTACAGTAAATAATTTAGGGGCAACGTTAATAATGCACAGGAAAGGAGGAGAGAAATTAAGAGATACAGGAAAAGAGAAGTTTTCAGCAGAGAACCACAACAAGGTTGAGAGATACAAGTACATGTCTCCTATCGGTTCTCCAGAGAAAAAGACTCATATTCCAAGAATCATATATAAAGGGAAATGAGATGAAGTCTGACACTCCATAAATGAAGGACTGAGAAGTGGGAAGAGATAAAATGGATCAGGATAAAGTTGCAGAGGAAGATCCTAAACCAAACCAAGTGGCTTCTTTACTAGAGTTTGAAAAGAATGAAGACTGACTAGCAGCCTCAAGAGTGGTTAGGATTTCATAGTACTCAGGGTAAGACAGGCAGCCAGAGATCATTACACACTTTGCATGCTTTCTATTTTTTAAGTCAGTACTTCTTTCAGATACCACACACTCTTGAAATGACAGTAAAAGTAGCCTGCTGTTCAGGCTATCAATAGAAATTGAAGCAGCTTGATTTAAAATGCAATGTTTCCAGCAGTAATTCAAGTATTCAAAAGCTGTGTATGATTCTGCTCAGATTCTGCTTCTGAGTGAGGTTAATGTAATACAAAGTGGGTACAGACTGTTTTCTACAGCACAGGGACCATAAAGAAGAACTGTCCAAGTATTTTCCAAAAAGTTTGATCAAAACTAACATTTTCTATGGAAAAATGCAATTATTTTGGAGGAAAGTGAAGAGATTTTCCATGTGAAAAAAAATTGAAACCACTGCTCTGGAAGTGAAAGTGAAGTTTGTAAGAGCCTCTCACAAAAACTTCTGGGCCTGAACCAAGTTGCCTGCTCCTGAAAAGATGAAAGGTAGAAAGGTTAAGAGAACTAATTTAGTCTTTCACCATCAACAAGGCTGGAGAATTCCTGACAATATCCACCTACATACTGATACAGGTGGCCAGCCAGAAGATCAAGCAGTTTTTTTCTCCCAGAATAACAATTTTCCATAAAATGCTGTTCTGCTAAAAATATAGGAGTTCTGACTTTCTGGCCAAGGGCTGCTATTAATTGCTCCCACCCCTTTTTTAAAATAAAAAAGGTAATGTTTCCACTTTTCAGGCTACTAGAGATAACAGTATTTCTTTTCCAGTATAGCAAGTGAGTTAAAAAAAAAGCAGGATGCTTATCAAACATTTGGTTTAAATTACCTTCAAATACATCAGGAACAAGGATCTTTCCCAACCCCAGCAAATGAAAGCCAGTGAAAATCTGTATCCTTCTTGTTAGCTACAAATAAAATGTATGCAGGAATGGCACGATTTGCCATACTTCCTGAATTAAATGTCCCTTTTTTCCCAGGCACACTGAGGAAAACTAAAAATACTGTATGTCATTAACAAGGGTTCTTTGTGTTGAATTTTTTTGAGCAGTTCAGGCCTTTTCCCTCTCTCCCGTATCCCCCAAGGTATTATTCATACTGTGTCACATACAAACCCACCACATGTGACATGAAATTACTTAGTCCCCTGATGAGCCAGCTGACTAACTTGGAAAATAAGCTTTGCCTCAAATACTTCAACTTACTTAACCAAGTTGCATAAAAAGCAAAATTTGAAATAGTTTTGTGAGGTGAAGGCAATGGTAAGGAAGTGTTTGCTAGTGTTTACAAAATTTTGAATGTTGTGCTTCCTCTACAGTGCCTTGTGACTGGGCAGTCTGCAGGAATTTTATTACATTAGAAGATTTCATTCTGGACTTTCAAACCAATTATCTGTAACTGTATAGGTTGTATAGATCCATTTCATATAAATATGTTGTATCAGGTTAATTACATTAAATGAAAACCAATTTATTTAACTTTGTACACTTAGAAACTCTTATTTTACTTTAGATCAAGTTCATTTCACTTAAGGACTGAATTGGCATTGCCTAAACCAAATCCAGTTTAAACCAATCGGAGAACATCTATACAGACACACACGATGAGCAGTTATGAAAAAAATATTGGCAAAAATAAGAACACAGAGAAACCCTTGCATATCTATAGCACAAATTAGCTAATGGAAGTCAAGAACACTCTTCTTTTGTGAAGAAGCTATACTTTGAACTGTATTAAACTCAGGCAACTATTTTTTAAGAAATACATGAAGTGATAAGGGCCCTGAAATCCTTCATCTATAGTTTTGCTTTATAAAGAGTTCATATCACCACTATCTTTATTCTTTCATTACTTCTTGTTTCTGGGACAGGTAACAGCCCAGGTCACACACACTGTTTTTCTTACTGTTTTCTATTCTCACCTTACTTGATATTTATCTAGATGCTGAGTAGCCTGTCTCCCATAACTTATATTTGTGAGAGAAACCTCTACTGACTAAAAAGCTTTGAGAAATCCTGTCCTGTCTATCAATAGAACTAGGAGCCCAATCTACAATTCCTTGTCTTGTCATTAAAGAAATCTGACAGATGTCTTAACTACAGCTCATAGGCTTTAAAATCTGTAACCACTGATGGGGGAAATCAGATGGCAGTACTGCAGACACTCTTATTTTTCTGTTTATCTGAAAATTTAACATTTCACTCTGGAAGTAAAGCTTCTTACCACCTGTGGTGTAGTTTTCGTTGACGCTTGAGCACACGGTCTTTTTCACCTGAATCTTCTCTGAGTGAGCATATGCCTTCAACACAAGACGAGCTATGCTCCTATCCGGGGCTGTCTAACTGAAATCACTGAAATCAGCTAAACCATGTCAGCCCACAGTGCAGACAGCGTAACTCAGCTTATTCTGTCATGTTTAACCTTTTCACAGGGAAGCAAATAATAAATTTTAACCTGGGCTACTAACACAAGTTTGTTTTATTTCACTCCTCTGCTAACCTGATGCAAATGAGGGGCAATTTTTCTTTTCTTTTACTTTCAGTGAAGGCAGTCAGCAGTAATGCAGCCACAGCACCTGGGAGCTTCTGTGTCATTATGCAGCAGCCGTCTCCCACATCACCGCTACATGCTGCAGTACATTAACAGGATCTACAGTTCCCTTAATATCTCCACAAACCCACCAAAGGAAATGCAGAAACATTTGTTTTAATCCCCTGAGAAATATTTTATTATATACTGTTTCCAGGTAGGGTTCTAAGCTACCATTGAGGAATAAATCCTAACTAGCTTTGATTGTTTTCCACACCATATTATTAATGTATATTAATGTACTTAACTTACTTCTGACAAGCTGTTTTGTGCAAGAGTTTTTTAAAGCAGCTATACAATAATCTTGATTATTTGAAAAGTTTCTGTGCATACAGTTTTCAAACACTTAATTTTAGGAGAAGGACAAATAATAAATAAGTCTTTCTCAAGTTTGTAAATGTTTTCAACTTCTATTGACATTTCATACAATGACATTTCACCTGCTTCTTTGTTTATGCAAGCATTACTCCCTATGACAGACAGAGAATGATGGGATTCCTTAGACCTGGTTTGTCTAACATAGGTCCACAGGGTAGCTCTTTGAGTTCGGTTTATCCTTTCAGCACTAAAATGCAATTAGTGTATCCTTGTTTGGTGACAAGTGTTGCTAGTGCAGCTGTGCAAATAGCCTCCTAGCCTCTGCAAAACCCTTCATAGAAACCAAGTCTGAATTTTGAAATGGCTGAGTTTAACTTAACTTCCAGAGAAAAGCACATGCTAGACAAAATGGGAGAAAACTATTTTCTGAAGTCTACTTTATTTTCCTCACAGCACAGCAATTGAGTCAGATCTCGTCCCCAACCATGCCAACCTTCAGTGAAGAAGCTGTCTTCAGAAAATATGCAGAAGACCCATGTTGTCTGATACATCTTTTGTTATAAGCATAGTCAACTTGCCACCATGTCGCTTCAGTAGAAGCAATCTAAATTCTCCTAACAGAAACTACTACTTCATCTGTCTGCCAAAACAGCACAAGTCCTTAGCTACTATATCAACCTGTACAGCAGAGCCAAGAAAACTCCACTTGGAGCCAAATATTTTGGTCAAAACTTCTCTAGCGCATGTCTAGAGCAGCCAGCATGCACCAAACTGAACTGTCATGGGATATCATGCTTTTTGTGAGGAGAATTAATGAGCAGAATTGGAGAGTCACGAAGGTCAGAAAGCAACTCTGCTGGATTAATAATTTAACGAGGCAGACAAAGATCACACTTCTCTTCAGCTAAAGCTGCATCTGAACACGAGCTATGAGCAGTCCCACCATTCCCCTAAACTGTAGACTTGAACACACTAATGAGAGAAATAACATGTAGATCAAAAACCCACCCCTGGAGCAGAATAGGGACACAAAGGCAGACTATGCCACAGTCACTGGATTGCTAAGAGCATGTCCCCCGTGACCCTGCAAAAAACAGCGTGTTGCTTGGTTCCCCACCCTGCCTGGTGTACAGGAGCAATGGAAGAATTTGAGGGGGGAGCTAAGAGCAGTGTGCTGCCTCCAGCCCTGGGGTAGCCACTGGAACACATCTAGGCAAAAAAACCCTCATATAAAGAACAGACGTTCTTATGACCCCACTAGTTTCCACATTAATACACTAAGAAGTCAGGAATTTTTTTGTGTTTTTCTAAGATTTTGGTGTGGATTCATTAAATAACCTAGTAAATTTGCTAATGAATATTTTAATAGTCTTAATATGCTGCATATGCAAATTGAGTCTACAGAGTGTCAGCTGGAGAAGGACTACTTCAACGTTTGATTGATTTGTGATGCGAGTTTTGTTTTGCCACTCTTTCCCTTCCTCTAGATCAGGCAGGTGGTTTTCCAGTAATAATCACGTCCTTACCCCAAGTCATTGTGGAGGATGATTTCACATGGGTAGTGAAGGTTAAATATTTTTAAAATGCAAACAAAATGAATTTTTAAATGCTTCAAAATAGCTTTGGATTCAGAAAGCCCTTTACAATCACAGGCAGCTCTCTTTAAGAAAAGGTGTTCTTAACTTATGCAGAATTCTCATTTGTCAGTTCAGAGATTTCTCTGACTCCTCTGCCACATAGTCTGTATAATTTAAGGTGACTCACTGTAGAGGAAAGTTCACCTTCCATTAAAATGTTTTCTTTAGTAAGCACTCTCCTGGAAGTGCTGTAGTGTAAACATGAGTGGCTACGAATATGAACATTTATTAAATAGTGCTGATGAATTTTTCAATACCTAAGGGAGAGTAATTCACAGCTCAATCATTCAGGCCATTTTAAGTGCTGCACAGGACAATTCCACTACATCTTCCATTAATATTTAATTGCCCATTTTATTCTGTTTACCTTTTTGGTTAATATATAATTTAAAGCCCTTCTACTAAAAAGAAGGGGAAAAAAAAGAGAACAACTGTTAGCCTGCTTTTAACAAATCTCTGGTGAGAGCTTTTCCTTCATTTAAAATTCATTGCAAAGAATTTTTATTTAATATCAGTAACACAAACCCCTGGTATTAAAGCAAAACTTGGAAGCAACTGTTGCATAACAGTCCTGACATTGACTTAGATCTGACTGACACCAGTTTCTGACTGGCAACCTTTGACAAAGCAGCTTGGCAGACTGGGACAATGCCGCATAGCCTGACCACTGGGAGGAAGTACAAAAAAACCGTGTGACAAAACCCACTCCTGTTGCACAAAGGTTATTCCACAGGAAGCAATATTCTTCACAAGTTTGGTGGAGAGGGAGAAGGGATTCCAAAATATAATGAAAACACTGTTCACATTTACAAACATGGTGAATGTTTACAGCTGAATATATTACACCCTGGTGTTTAGGAAAAAAATTAATGGATTAATAGGTCTGAAAATGTTTGGGTACTGTGAACTGGATATGAAAGCAACAGTCATGTGAGAATGTTACACTTGCTCTTCATTGACAGTCATTGGGATATCACAGCTTATCACAATCAGGAATCTCATAAAGAGTGATTGATTTGCTAACAGCAGTAATAGAGCTGCTTTTAATTTGAAACAAAATTAATAGCAGTGGTACTTAGGCCTTGGTTATTATTTTGGGAATCACACACAAACACAGATGGACTTAAATATTGACATAAATGCGGTTATTCTGAACTATTCAGAGGCTGTAAGTTTGATCTTGCACTTTTCACAGTCTTTAATATACATAAACGGATTCGTTTACAGCCTAAGATGTAATCTCTATCACTTTTACCACCTCCTGCCCTAAGAAAAAATCCGTGGTTTGTGGAACTCCATATGCACTTTAATAGCTGCCTTGTGTGCTCCTTTGGCTTTGAACAAAGAACACTGCATGAGTACAGAACAGACAAACATGATTTGCTCTGAGAAATAAAGAAATCATTATATTGCTTACTGGATTCACAGTCCTTTTTATACTCTCTATTCTCTTAGCAAGCAGGTTATTTTAAATTATCATGTATATATATTATCCTTATATATATAAGATGGATAGATGGAAGTAGATATGGACACAGATGCATATATATATACACATAGAATAGTGCACATATATACACATAGACACAGATATATACATATATACATACAGATACATATATGTGTGTGTGTATACACATATATACATATATACACATATATGTATATACACACGACTTTTACAAAACAGAGAACCACCCTTCAAAGGAACTTACTTTCATGGTTTTACAGGGGTAGTAAATTCTAGATCTTACTGTGCACACTCTGAGTTTTGTCTTTGTTCTGAGTTTTTTGCTTTCTTTCAAGACCTGGTTACCAGGGAAAGGCCAGTAAGGGTATCATGTGTTCTGTCCGTGCAGAAAGTTATTTGTGTTCTTTTCAATTAAGATACGTCAGGTCATGCCACAGTCAATGCTTACCAAATGTCTGTTCTATATGGTACAGAATGAGAGAAAAGGTAAAGACATTGGTTATGCAGGATTTTCAACTGATGTAATAAAATGATTAATGTATCTTCATATATTTAACGTCCAACTGTACCCCAGTCAAATTAGGGGCAGAGGATGCATGCAATACAAGATCAGTGGCAGAATCCTGACCTATTCAAATGCTGAGAAGTGTCTGAAAAACAAGAAAATGATTAATTAAAAGAACAAAATTCCTTAGCTTTTTTGGTTCATTCCCTTCTTTTCATTTTCTTTTCCAATCACTTAGGGTACATCTACATAGCATAATACTATGTCATAGAGGTTGATCTAGATGAGGTACTATAAAGCTGGTGCATTAAGCAAGCATTTTTTTGTGGGTCAAATATGCCTTGCTTTTCAGAATTAAGTATAACATAAAAGGCTAGCATACTCATGTTCACAAGATCAGCACTTAACTTATATAACACCCTACCAAAAGCAAGAAAATGTGAACATACTATACAAAGTTAGCATGACTTCAGCTATTATAGTTTTGGGGTGTTTTTTTAAATGGAAGGAGAAACAGAAAGCATGAACAGAGTAGAACAGCAGATCTACAGCCTTCAAAGAGGAGACATATCTAGTACGGTACATAAAACTGGAAAATGTTTAGATTTGTTTCTAGTACATGTTTATCCAACTTGCGAACAGACTAAGCATATTCAATGGCATTATCTATGACCTTGCTTCTTAGAGTTGAAATTTCAAGGTAACAGCGTAAAGTTTCCTCTTCACAAGTGAACTGGATGAGAATAATCAGCATTTCTGTCTGCAGTCATACTTGGGCAAGGACAGCGTTAGCAGGAAGTTTTCCATGTTTAATCATCAGATCAGGAACAGGCAGTCAATGCAGTCACGGGGAAGGTCACTCTGTGTTTTGAAGCCTCAGACTTTATCATAGCCTAGAAAACTAACCCAAATCTGGCTGAAGTTTAAAGGAAAAATATCTCCATTAAAAGCAAAACAAGGCGCACAAACACACACGCATACATTCTGCACCTCACACCCTCCCGCTTTCTCTGCTCTTAACAAGAGATATTTTGAATCTTCAGGACTTCCATATAGCAAAGTTTCAAGCAGGTGCAAGGTCAGGAAACAGTAATTTCCTCATTAACAATCCCAGCCATGAGGATGTCTTTCCTCTTCTGCATGATCAATGTGCTGTGACATGCTTGCTAAGGGCCTCTCTCCACGGCTGCCATTTCCCATGACCTCCAGGAAAACAATACGTAGAGCTTACCTCTACTCCAGCTCATCAGTCTGTTTTGAGCTTATTGCACAGAATAGGTGCCAACCACTTATGGTCTCACTTCCCCTACTAGCTGACCTAAAACATTAGTGCTCTGCAACATGAAGGACATGCATTTTGAGATATAAGCCTATCCTGTCTGAATTCACGAAAGTAATACTTAAGCTATAGACTCACCTGACAAAATAAAATTTATTTCTACTAGTAGTTTTGCTATGGCTTGCAAATATACTATACCTTTTGCTGTTTTGGGTTATGTTTTTCATGCCATATCTTGTTGCCTGCCCTACACAGTAAATAACTAGATCTTATGATTTTATTTACATTTAGAGAGAGAGTAAAAAGGTTTTACCAGTTACAATCTACTTGCAGAGATCAGAGTAAACTATATTATTTGAGAAAGGCTAGTAACCTCCACCCAGTAATCAGAGATATTTAATATTGCATGTCAAAATCTATTTTCAGCCCAGAGCCAATGAATTCATAGAAGCTACTCTAACTGGTCACGCAAGAAGCAGAGTCCTTCTAGTCCGGTTTATGGATGTTTTTCTAAGTTTCTATAAACAACAGATAGGCACTGCATGTTATCAGTTTTCCTGCTGTCTAGGACTATCTGCAAACTGAAGCAAGGAGAAATAAGGGAAAATTAATTCTTTTGGTCTGGTGTTTCTCTGTGGTTTACTAAATGATCAAAATATTATTGGCTGTTGTTTTCTGCTTTTTTGTTTGTTTCCTTTATTAGGCTGTAAATTGCTAAACACAGAGATGTTTAAAAGCTGTTTCCAATCACTGTCTAAATTTCGCATTCCTTCACACTTCCTCTCTAGCCTTTGCACGTCACTAGTTAAATGTAGTCCGTTCATATTGTTCTCCTATTAAATCAAATTCTACTCTGTCGCTCCTAGAAAGTTGACCCCAAATGGGATACATCATTGCTTTTTTAATATCTGTAAAGTCAGCTGCAAGTACTTTTTAATGTCCCTGATAATTTCAGTCTGTTGTCCCTAATTTCCCTGTCATTAGCAGACACGTGATTATCAAACCTCACAGTTTTACTGGTAGATATCCTGAACCAGTAAAACCTTTTATTTTCAGGATTCTTAGTATACTTAATTTAGTAGTGACTACATAAACATGAGTTTTTAATTATTTTCACATGCTTGTAATTTTTTAGAATTTCTCAAGTCACTTCCATGGATTTGATTGAAACTAGTATAGATTTCAAGCACAGCACTAGAGGCTTAGTGTACAAGAAGATCATTTGGGTCGGTTCTGCCATGTTGTGTAACTTCAGCCATTGTTAAAATACTTTTTTGACAAT
>JAVJGI010000057.1:42786654-42802048 GCA_035590275.1 Ibycter americanus
ACCTTCCTGCCTGGAAAATGTCACTAAATAGCTAAGTTTTTATTCCCCCTCCACTCAAAAAATATCTTGTGTCTGGAGTAAAGATTACACAGATTCTTCACCTAGTATCAGAGATATTATCCTTTTACAAAAGTGAAATTCTGTGCCTAAAAACAATCAAACAGACTAATAAAACCTTTTCTGGAGGCAAGATAATGGAAGCTATACCGCAGCCTTATGCAGAAATAATGTAGGTATATACAATAACTTTACTAGATATAAATGAATATATGCAGATGAACATTATATTCCTATATTACTGTTTCATGCAATGGATAGCTGTGTTCTTAAGTAGTTGAGATCCTTCAATGGGATCACGGGGTTGACCTCTGTCGCTTGCTCCAAGGCTTTGAATGCAAGGTCAGAAAACATCAGAGGTAATGAGAGCATGTCCGACCTTGCCATTATATCAGCTAAGCCTTCTGCTCAATAAGCTTCCTTTTCCTAGAACTGCACGGTGGTTTATTTGTATTGAATCAACATCCCCACTCTCTGCTGTCACAAGAAAAACCTAACATGATGCAGTATCTTCATGCGTTACTGCTGCAGTAACTTTTTGTCGTTTCTGAATGAATTAGAATATTTAACATCCATTATTGAACTATATGCACATTTACTGTCACATAACAATGTCATTGCAGATTAAAACTGTACAGAAAATCAGTACATTTTTTATAAACCCTAAACACAAAACATTGTATCCTCATACAAATTACTATATTGTTCATATCAGGTAATATTTGTAATTCCAGTTCCATGCTGCACGGAAACATGAGAGTTTATATCACAACTTGTATGCTGGCATTAACGTAAGAGGAAAGGTGTGTTTGACATTAATGTAAGGAAGAAGAATATCATATTGTTTAAGAAAGGCCAGGGAAGAAGATTTCTGATGCATGGCAGGGCCAAATTGAAGAGGCTGGGAATCAGCAGTGTTGCTCATTTCAGGCTCTCTGCTCTGAAGCAGACATCAGAGTTGATGCAGCAAGGCACTTTCAACTTGTTTTGAGCACTTCTGCAATGATAAAAGCTATAAATATATTTACAGCTATAAAGGATACAAAAATTGAGGTTCTGTTCTTCTCAAGTGATGCAGAGATCTTTGGCACAGACCACTAATGCATATCTTAATTCTGAAGTAGGAGGGAATAATGTGCTGCTTCTGCAACATAATCCTTAATAAGAATCTCAGAGTGCTTTACAAACATTAACTAATTAATCCTCCCTGTTGTTCAACGAGCAGTTACTATTAAAGTAATCATAAGTAAACTGAGACACAGCAGGATGGCCAAAATTTTGCAATGGGCTAAGAGAAAGGGAAGAAATTTCCATTTGTCTCTTGAAAAGATACGTCAAAGAGCTTAGAGAAACTCTCCTAACCACATGACATAGAACATTCTCATCTTACAAGAGGTAATGCCATATGACGCATGACCCATCAAACCAGCCTTGCCTGAAGGCAGAAGAAACATAAAAATTGAAACAAATTATTTACAGCCCTCACAATTTTGCATAATTTCATGGGCATTTTGAAAAACTTTCCTGAACATGGTAATATCTTGACTGCATAATAATGAACCCTACAAAAAGGAACTTTCTCACTTCTACAAATAAAATGTATTTGTTTCTTTATGGTTTTAATTAAAATGAGTATATTTCCCCACAACGTAAGTACATTCAGTTATTAAGCAAAGCACGTGTATAATTTTTTATTGCAACAGGTGGCAATAGTGTAAATTGAGCTGCACAAATTACAGGATTTAGGGTTTGACTAACTACTCTTTTTTAAATCAGAAGTGGTTTGTTTTATCCATTTACTAGTACATTTTTCAGAATTTTGGCCACTTGGTGCTTTTATTCTGGTGGTTTCCACTAGAAAAACTCATACAGGCCATGTTCAGAAAGCTTGGAATGTTCACTGCCATCCCTCTACTGATCTCCAGATGAAATCCAAGACATAATGCTGCTGTGAAACATGCTAGCCTCTGACAGTCCATTTGTTATCAACATGGGAACTAACATACTGAATCTCTCCACCACTGAAATAATATAACTTATCATTTGAAGTGAGATCACTATGTCAACATTTCATTCTGCATATGATTTCCTTGGTGTACTTACAGGAGTTCACACTCACCAGAGTGCAGGTTCAGCAACAGTTCTAACTCAAATTACTTGCTAATCATGAAAACTTTACAAAGTATTGTAGTATTTCCTACTGTACCACCTCTTTTAGCTTTTTGCTATATGAAAAAAAGAAAGATTTATCCTATGATCCAGGATTAGGGAGTACATGGACTTAAATAGCCAAGCAAAAGGACATTAGCATTTTATTCCATATCTCTCTCTCTCAATACCCAATTTTCACAGTAGAATTATAATTATGGAATGTGGGAGAGAAGATGGAATTAAGAGTTGGGTAAGGAAGAAACAATAGAGCACAGATCTTTTGTTTTTGATTTAAACTATTTAGAAGGAAGGAAAGAGTTGGCTTTTATCTTAACACAGATCCGTCAGCTTGAAGGAGCAACTCTGTGATCTCACAATAAGAAAAAACATTTTAAAGCACTTAATTCTTCCTGAACCAGAGTTATTTTCCTTCATATCCCAGTGTTTATGTCTCAGTGTATGACTGCTGCTTTCTCCCTCTAGAGCATTGCCAGAATTCATCCTTGCCTTGATCCTGCTTATGCTGACACTTTATTTGTTCCTTAACAGTTTTAACTATTTTCTTCTTCCTACTGGATCTCTAGTCTCTGAAATGAACCATGAGTAAGAAACTCTTTTTCTTCCCTTTTGGAAAAACAAATAAACAAAAAGCTAAATAATTAAGATGGGGTTTTTTTGCTCAACCTTCCCTCCACAGAGCTGCAGAGTATCTGTGTAACTAATGCAAGTAGATAAAGCTTCCCTATATTCATCCTTCTTTTTTTGCCCTCTGTTCAAGTCCCCAGCCCGGCTGCTGCAGAATTAACAACTTTCCAATTCCATTTTTCTACATGAAAATGAAGAATGTGAAGGAGCTCCTCCATTGCCTATCAAGTTAAGTGCAAGCACCTACATTGTTCTGCTTTTAAAGGTTTCCATGACTGATGATGAACAGATGGCAAGATTTGGTTAAGTCTTAGGGAACCAGAATGTTGATTAATAAGAGTAAATCTGGCACAGATCTAACCTCCAATTTATCTTTGCTTGTTTCCTCCACTGATTCATTTTATTTTAATTCTACTTTCTGAACCTCTTTTTAGCTTGGTACTTTCTGATTCTGAGCAATCAGTTCTGTTGATCACTTCCCTGTCTTGGATTTTTCTTGCTGTAATATATTACAACAAGAACAGTAAGGAAAAGGCGAACAGAAAAAACACACAACATCCCCCCCCAGTCAAAAAATTCCCAAACCCTCTGTTAATAGCTTTCAAACCAGCATGCGCATGCACACATATACTTGTTTGCAAACACCTTAGAAGATAGGACTCTGCTGATCTTCCTGTATCATGTATGTCTCATAATATTGACATCCGCCGACAGCTACCTGAAAGAACTCTTGGTCCCATATGTGCTGCTTTTTCACAAGTTGAATCTCCTAATCTATTTCCCTGCTCATATCATGCTGTCCCTCTCTCCTTTTTAATCTATCTGTCACTTTGATATTGTTATGTCACATGAGACTGAGCACGAAAATGTGTTGTATGAAAATATTTTTTTTTAAATAATTAAAAAACCTAATATGAAAGAGTAATGAATAGGAACTGATTTCCATATTTTGGTTCCTTGCATAAAACTTTAATATTTCTAGTCTTTCAAAAATCTTTCAAAAAAGTTGCTAATTTTTACTAGTTATGTTTCTTTTTTGAAGAGAAAGGGGGTGTGGGTGTAGGAGAGTAAGGAGGAGGATTGGAGACATGTGCCAGCTTCCTTTCAGAACTGTAAAATGCCTAAGAGAACTGTAACCATTTAGGTTACTTTTCAGACTTCATGGCACTGTCCTCCTTTCCTCATGTGCAAAGAATTCCCACAGTGATATACCAGGAAACATAAAGTGAATTTATAGATAAATAAATGTTAGAATGAAAAATATTTGACAATTTTTTCTCACATATATTATTAAAACTTAAATATGCATTAATTACAAAACCATTGTAATAATGTATATATATATATGGCCAAGTACGGTTATAAATCTGAGAGAGATCAAATCGGAAATGCATACTTCCAGATGCTTCCCAGTAGTGGTGGTAGGCTAGTTACTCAGCCCTGCAATTAACTGTACAAATCCACATCAAAATGTTTGGAGCCTGAAATAATTACCTGAACATGACTCACAGAAATTAGAACAAGTATTGTCTCTCTATCATTTAATACAGCTGCCAGAAAATAAAGTAGTGAATTATGAAACATCAGGAGGAAAGGAATTAAAAGGAAAGCTGTGGGAAGAAGAGGAAAGGTGCTTAATGGTTTTATGTACTTTCTTCTTCATAATTGCCCTCTCTCTTACTCTCACTCCTCACCAAAATACTGGTATGAAGCAAGTTTTATAAACAGACCTGAAAAAATACTACTGTTCAACATATCTACTATTCAAGAAGGTACTCTACTGTACTTTGAATTATCTAGCTCTTTAGAAAAAAAAAACCACAAGTTTTCAGGAGAGATCATAGGTTCTTAAATTTTTTTATAAACTGATAAAAAATGTGGTTTCATAACCTCTTTTTCCTCATTATTTAGGTTTCACAACTCTCCCGAGTATAAATTACAGAACGAAATGCATATTGAATGTGATATACATGTTCTAATCTTTCTAGACTTAGACGTAAGAGATTCTAAAGGTGGGTCTCCAGACATTCAAACCAGAGCTATAACAATAACCAGCTGAGGCTGGGTTTGTTACCGACTTTGATTCAAACTTTGATGCCAACCCAGAAGCCTAATATACCAACCAGTTTCACTGGTGCTTCCTGTCATAGAATGAAATGTTCCTACAGCTGGAATATTTTCAACTTGTATTCAAGTTGTATTCCAACATGTATTCATATCTAATTCAAAATATAAAGTGAACACAAACATGGTTCTAAGAACACATCAAGTTTCCTTCCTTTCCCTATTTTTGTGACCTCTGTCTGTGAAAAGTGAAAAGCAGTGACAACTCAACCTGAAAGTGTAGGCACTGTGAAGACGTTGTTAAAACTTCCAGTATGCTGGATCAGAGTACTGGAAAAGTCTCATTGAAAAGGTCTAGATAATTTAAACAAATTTTTACTACCATTTCAACTTCCTGTAAAAGCATGTCAGGAAACTATTAATCAAGTTATTTCTACTAGAGCATTTAATGAGAGTTGTAAGGTGTCTGTGCATATGTGTCCTCCTCACCATGTGACCATGATATTCATGGATTAATTTCTAAACTTGGGTAGACTTCCCAGAGACCTTTATGGTCCTCTCCACAGATTCAGTCTGAGTTCTTGATTTTCCAGCTCTGAACTCCTAAAATACTACAGAGAATTCTGTGCAGGTATAATTCTCACCTCTTTGATGTTACTCACACTACTACAATTTTTTCTTCCTTCAGATTAAAATTATCATCATAATCTCAAAAGCATATATATTACAGACACTGCCTTTATCATACCTAAAAATAACTCTGCGTCAGGAATTATTTTATTTTGTTACAGCATGACTGGTTCGGAGGTAGAGGTGCTCCCAAGAAAAACAGGCTAATCTGAGCAAATGTGTTTATTAGTGCCAATTTATCTACAGTTATGAACAGATCCTCACTCCAGATAATTTTAATTTGTCTTGCTTTCTCCATTTGCTTACACACACAAACACATTTTGATACCCCACACTCTAGCTTTTTCCTCTTCCTTATCTTATTTCACTCCTGGCATTTCCTTTTTCTTTTCATTCCAGATGGCTTCTTGTCCTCTGTATTTTCACTCTGGTATTGGAATGTGACTGCCCACAGCTCCATGGAATAACTCTTCTTTCTCACATCGCATCAAAGCTGGTTGGACAAAATGGTGGGACCATTAGTGAGAACTAGCTGCCTGGGGCTCATTTTTCGTTCATTTGCTTTGGGCTCTAAACCAGGACTTGGTGGTAGTCAGCTTGTGCCAGTGGGGCTGTCTGAGTAAGGCACATAAAGAGAAACCCAAGAGTGGCTTGAAAACCTAGAAATCCCCAGTATGTTTACCATACAATAGTGTTTGTAAAAAGAAATATTTGGGATATCACAGAATAGATGTTTAAGATAAGAATTATTGTTACATGAAATAGTGTGTTGATCCACCAGGTCAACAAAACATGTCAAACATTAAACTAAATTACTGAGAGGAAGACAGCTAGCTTTTTTCTTAATGAAGAGACAATTTCCTAAGGAGTAGCAGAAATGATGGACTTTCTTAAAAAAAAAAGTGTGAGGGCCTGGCAGTGTCCCTGCTTGTTAAAGATACAATTTCAGAATTTATGTTGCAGATAGAGGTCCATGCAATAACCCAAACCATCATCATTCATTAAGTCTGAGAAGACAAATTTTAGAAAAACAGCCCCATCAAGTCAAGATTTATAGCCTCTTTTCCACTTTATCCGTACAATGGTTTTCTTAAATGATTTTTTTTTTCTTTGTGGCTCTTTAGATGATAAACTCTGTTTACTGGATAACATCTCATAAATTATTTCAGATAATTTCAATATAAACCTAGGCTGAATGCCAGCTTCGTTCTGCTATGGAAGGCCTTCCACTTTTATTCAAGCTCCATTTCCTATTCTCACAGACTATCCCATCATCCTTCCATAAGTAAATGCCTCAAAGGCATTCCACAAACACAAGTCTGTAACTGAATCCAATTCAAATTCTGTGCCGCACGCTGAACATTATACATATCAAGATGAATTTTGAATTAGACATTTTCCCAATTTCCACCACAGAGATGTGTTGGAACACAAGCAGTTAAATAAAATGTAAAAATATTCAGCATTACTATTAGGTGACTTGCTGACTTTTTCATGATTGTTGCTGTGCTTTTGAAGTAGAGGTACAATTAAAAGCCATTTTATTATAGATGTGCAAAAAACCTAAAAACCCCAGCTATAAGCAATGACTCTCACCAGGGAAATACACCTGGTTATTAAGATACAATCTAGTAACATGGAAGAAAAGGATATACAGCCAGGTCCCTTTCTTCTCTGCTTCCCAGAAGCAGTTGTTCATTAGAATTATGTGCAAAACATTTGATTGACCTGAGGTTCCACCTTTCAACACAATTTCTAAACACACAGTGTTCATTTCTGCAAAAAAATCAGAGGAGTTTAATTGCCCTTGATGTTCTTCTCTTGGCAGTCGGAAAATTATTCCATCTTTCTAATTTGAGATTTATGCAAAGACATAGGATCCTGAAGAGTTCAGCTTTGGCACGAGGAGTACTGAGAGACTTACTACATTACTAATGTTTACAGAGAACAACTGAGTGGATAAACCTATAATGCAATGCTTACTAGAAGGTGTGATGAATACGTTTCCACTCCTCTTCACATTGTCTTAAAAGTTCACAGATTATTCCAACAGAGTATTTTTCTTAGTTTGCATACCATAGAATGTACAATGCAGAGAACCCTCTTCCAACTTTTAGCCATGCTCTACCTCACAAATGTTGGGCTATGCTGTTAGCAGAAACTCTTGAAGGGTTTCCAGCACACTTTCCCAGAAATGTTTCTCCCAGTCTGAGTATCAACCTTGCCACTCTTTGAGGTGGCAGAGAATGTACTTTTCCAAGAAGCCGGATATTTTGGCCAATGCAGAGCTGTGAAGTGAATGGCTTGGATTTTATTTCATCAGTCCCTCTGCAGAAGCTTTTCACAGACTGGTATTGTCAGCTGTGCTATACGCAGGTGGACTGTTGCCAGACCCCCAAAGAGGAAAACAAAGTAGGATTTCTCTTCTGTTTTCACCCATCTCCGTGAAATTTCTAGCTCAGAGCTTAGGCTTGGTACTAGTCCAGTTGGATACAAGAAAACTATGTGGCTTAGCTGAACTGTCCATCCAGCTTTAACAGACAAAGTCATTTAAATTATCATTTGCACAGTTAAAAATATCCATTAAACTTTTAATAAATTCAAAACAAAAATAGAGATGCAAAAGAACAGCGCTGTTTTTTGTGAGTATTGGCCATGACAAAGCAACTTTGAGGTTCATGCCCACAAATACTGCATATATAGGATTGTCTTACATGTGCATCCCAGGATTAAACTAGTGAAACATTTCCATTTTGCATAAAGCAGTGTTTATGGGAATCCTTGGGTGATTCTGCTGTTGCTCAAGAGCTAGCTGCCACAGAACTTCAACACTGCAACAGTGAGCATTATACTAGCTTGCAGTGTTTCCTGTCATCTAACAGAATCCTGAAAGAGATTTTCAGGTTCCCCCTGAAGGGCACAGCAATTTGTTTGTCTATCAATAACGTTCACAACAGCCACTGACCTAGCATGGAACCACCAAAGCTAACCAGCTGCATGGCAATGCCAGGGTCTGTCCTTCTTACAGCAGAACTAGGTACCAACTCCATTATCCCTCAGCTGGAGGGAAGTAGCTGTCTTCCCTTCCACCAACAGGTGTTGAATCATTTTTGTGATTCCCAACTTTGGAAGAAAACAAGGTGGAAGCAGCTTTGGTTCTGCATTGTCTAAAACACTTTACGGAATGATGAAGAAACAAACCCAGCTTCAAATCCCTCACCTGCAGATTTGAGGACATGAACAAACATTGCACACATACCAGGTAAACATGTATCTTTTGCACAGTAGAACATGGTCTGTAACAACCCCTTGAATCAGGCCTCATAGGTCTGTACCTAAGAATCCAGTTAAAATGCTGACAAGCATGAAGATCACCAGCAATGAAACCAGATGAGGTTTTAGACAGCTTTGACAGTTTTCAGATCCTTTAGGGGCCAAATAGCTGAAGATGAGACAGTTGAGGATCTCTGGGGTGGACATAATGCTCAAGTTACTCTCCTGCAGTTCAGAAATGAATTATTATTTGTATCAATTACAAAATATTAATACTAAAGTCATAGCTTAGATGTTTAATAATCTTGTAAAAAGTTAGGGCAGACAGCAGTTGCCATATTTTAAAAATTATCATATGAAGTTAAACTAACATTTTAATAGATATGATGTAGTTTTTATGTAGTCATGTTAATTCAAACATGATTTGATCAAGGCAATCTTACACTGGTGGTTTGGATTGCTTGATCACACCCTTCAGACTTGTTTTCAGATGCATAAATATATGTATATAGAAGCAATATTTTGACAAAGAGTTGACTCAGATGTTTTACAGACTTGTAATCTTCCAAGTCATCATTTATGAAAAACATATTCAGAGAGCAGAAAACTTGTGTGAAATGTCTCAGAAAGCAGCCTTGGCTCCTTTATGCCTATGTACTTTTTTATTCAGTCGTATGATCATTTGTTTAAAATATTGCTGATTATATTTAATTATTTTTTTTAAAATTTAATCTTATGTTTTATTGAAGCAATAACTCCAGTCTGAAGTGAAACAGGGAGCCTAGATGAGCTCTGATAAAAATAATAAGACTGAACGTCCCTCTCCACCAAAAATAAAGAGGTTTCTAATCTTTTGCATTTAATGAATTAATCTCACAGAGCTGCAGTAAGAGAAGGCCATCCACCTTTGGTAAAATAATTCTGATTCAGATCTCTATGCCCAATTAGAGATGGCATGCTCTTTATCTTACACGAGGTATTGAGCAAATTGGGTTAACATAGCTTTCCCTTCTCAATCTACTGACTTTAAAAAAAATATAAAAGCAACAACACTTCTTGACCACTTTTGCCCTATCAGCTGCGGAGTGCAAAACAAGCAGTAGTCAGGCAGTATTATTTTCTACCCATCACAGTGCAAAAAGCTCTGATAAATTGCAACAATAAAGGCTTCAAGCATTACAATCAATACTTAATGGAATAATGTAAATCCAGCTTGTGTATGACTTGGGGATTGTGTTCTCTTGCAAAGAGCAAAAGATTGATGCACAGCAGCAGAAGTGCATCCTTTTTTCCCCGCAGTCAGAGCTATAAGAGAGACACAATAATGTGCTAAAGTTGCTTTGCTTGTATTGTGGAGTTATTACTATTTTTTTCAGCCTGGTTTAAAAGGAGCCAGAGAGACATTGTGTCTCCCAGGGCTCTGTAAAAACCAAGTTAATGGTATTCTCAGTCTTTAGACACATTTACACATCCTCCATCTGCTTGGGAAGAAAAAAAACAGATTTCAATAACAAAAATTGTACAGATCTGCCTTCAGGCAACAGAAAATGCATGTGATAAGGGAATAGCCATGAAGTGCAAAGGAGTATTTAGGTCTTAGCGCTTATTGACTGGAGACTGTAAAGGAGATGTGAAGGGTGTGTGAAAAATCCTAAATAAAAGAGCTAGAATAACATATAATGTGGATAAGAAAATGTGCTTGAAAGGAATGCAACTGTTACTAAAGAACATGGTAAGACGAGGAGGTGGGATGGGAGAAATGAATGACAAGAATGAAGATAAGCAGTATTCTGCATCTAGACTTTGGTTCAAGAAACACACTGTACTCTGCAATTCAGTCACTTGGGTACATTACATCAAATCAAACAACACTCAAAATGCGTAAATTCTACTTTCCTCTCTCCTTCTCTTTGTATCTATTGAGTTATATTTTTACTTTAGATGAGGTCACATCCACAATCAGTTCGAAAAGATAAAAGGAAGGAACATCAGACTCAAGGGGTGGTGGAAATGTCAGAAATAACAAATAGAAATCTTATTTTTAATATCCACTTCACTCATTCAAGGAACATTACTAATTAGAAAACCCATTTGACAAATATTGCACCTGGGGAGCACATAGAATTTGTTTTGAAAGTTAAACAATAGATCAGGAAGGAGAAACATATTAACAAAGATTCAGTCATAACCTGTATTTTTTTGGACGCACACAGATTTGTTGGAAATATTATGTTCAAACATATATGTTCCAACATCAGGCCCGAAGCCTCTTGGAAGGTTTGGACAAAGTGTTATTTTTCTTCTCTTTTTCTGTTCAAATGATGAGAAATGTCATATTCCCACTTACATGCATAGAAGACAAGGGTAGACGGACCCTATGCAAAGCCTAGTTTCCTGCTCCTGCATGAAACGTATCAGAGTAATACCTTTCCTGAACTTCTAAAGTACACAGCGAAAATAGACGTTATTTTTTTTTGCCCTCACTATAGACACTGGTAACCATATAGCATTAAACTCAGCAGCCACCTAATTCCTTCCATAAAATTTATTCATGGACTGCTTACACTAATTTATTTTTATGGCAATGTTGACCTTTAGCTGACATGTAGCTTGATGGGAGTTCCATCATAGGTGTTTGTCCTCAAGATGTTTTTATGGATAGTGATCGTGCCCCTTTTAGGCTAAAGAAGTCAAGCTATTCCAGTTTCCTCCCTAAGAGGCACTATCTTTATTCTAGAAGTCTTTCTACATGCCCATTTCTGTACAAGTCATCTTTCTGGAAGAGAAGCAGCTAAAACTGTCACTCCTGTATTCCAGGCAATATGGGCAGAAATTCTGCACCGGGATATTAAAAAGGAGTGGGGGGGAGTCAGAACAGCCTGGAAACTTCTGTTCATTGCTGATTCCTAGATCCAAGTCTTAACTGTACATCAAAGAATAAATTAAATTTTGTAACTTAAACACAAAAATCTCTAAAGTCAAAGTCTGATGTCAGATGGCTGCTACTATTCAGGTATGAGTTCCAGAAGAAAAAAACAGTAGTTCAATGAAAATTTTAGTTCAGTCCTCATCAGCAGGAAAAAAAGTAAATAAAGTGTTAGGAATTATTTTTAAAATGGTAAAGAAATAACAAAACAAACCAAAAAGACAGAGAACATAATTAAGCCACTGTATAAATCCATAGCATGCCTGCCTCTTGAATACCATGGGGTACTAAACGTTCCATCTCAAAGAGTGAATAGAAGAACTGGAAAAGGTTCAAAGGCAGCAACAAAGCTAATCAAAGCCTGCAGCACTGAAGAAAAATTAAGTAGGCTTATACTTGTCAGCCTGAAAAAGATGCAAATGAAAGTGGCTGTGGTAAAGCTTTATGAAGTCATGGGTGGTAGAAAGACAGTGGAAATGGAACCAGTGGTGAAACAACACGGGTAGAATTTCCTTCTGTCTGCAAGGCTGGAGCAAGATCACATCCTACAGAGGATATAGCATACATACACCATTCCATGCTATGCTAGCATTTTTCCCCTTCCCCTGTATGTGTGGCTATGTGTAAAGTGAAATAGGATACAGCAGAGCAATCCAGAGTCTGTAGAGACAAATTTACGCAAAAGCATTCTTTTACTACCAATACCATAAGCAGCCAAGGCATTAGCTGCAAGGTCAACCCCTTCCTCCTGATCATACATACACGCCACTACAGGCACTTCACAGAGATGAAGTCAATTCTGCCTGCAGACATCTGTCTTGTATGCTTCAAATGTCTGAAAAAGACAATATAGTTAACAGTCATAGGAAATACATTTTAAAATATCTCATAACTATCTGACAAGAAGTATCTCAGAGACTTCTATGGTCAGACTAAGATCTCTTGTCAGATTTCTCCTTTCTTCCCAGAGAAGGTTGAAGAAAAGATCATTTGCAAGTGTTAACCCTGCCATATTATTCAGCAATGGAGTTGACACATGGCCTCCTCCAGTTACTGACCTAATTTAACAAAGAGTCATCTCATGGGACATCCTTTTAGTGGCTCAGAGGACAGAGCATAAGAAAGAGATGAGGGGTGAAATTCTGCCATATGTTATAACATATGTACAAGAACATTCAGTGCTTGCACTGCACTGAATTTATGTCAACATCAGGCTCTCCAATTTAAACATAGCATGATGCATCCCAAAGAACCGCCACATTTAAATAAAATAAAAACAGGTGTGTTGTCGAGTACTATTATTCTTTATAAAACCTAACAACACACCTAAGTATCATATTTTAAAGTTAAACTCTGATTGTCTTCTGTTACAAATGCCATTAACAATGTTACATTATCCAATAGTATGAACTACAGCAAGTAACATGCCCCCTATCTCTTTGTATGATTGTTGGACACTGTAAAGGGCCTAAATGATTATTATTTACCACTTGCACCCAAAGACTCCTTCTAGCCAGGAGATACATTGCTTTCTGTACGTTATATATAGTAGGCAAATACTGTTCTTACCCAAAAGAATTTACAATCTTTGACTATTCAAAGACTTTACATGTGCTTGAAATAAAGTTCAAGAGGTTCAACTGGCTTCACTAAAACTGCAGATGTTCTCAGTATTATGTTTATAAAAAGATCTTTGTTTGACTAAGGCCTACGATCTTAGTCCTGCACAGATCTTCTGGGTTTGTTACTTCAGAAAATTAATCACTCTACAAAATTATGCTACAAAAGTGTACAGCATGAAGTGGGTATATATTTCAGCCTACCTGGAAATGAAATGACATCTTATATATGTTTTATGGAAATACTCTAAAAGGAAATTTCTGAAAATGCCCCTTGTAGCTAAGTTTCTCTTAGGATTTTGAGAACATTGAGAATTCAACTTTCTTGCTTTGTGACAAAATAAAATAAAATCAAACAAAAAGCCCTGTATACCCAATTTTTAAAAAATATTCTCAGTTTGGGGTGTTCAATGATCACGGTAAAAGGAAGGTAAAAACAACAGCCAAGAACACAACAGCCAAGAATTCAATGGAAAACAGTTATAGAGGCTGGATTTTATTTATATAACTATGACTATTAGTACCATATGAAGTCATAATGAAATCATGGTGGGCTAGCCATTTAGAAGAGATTATATCTTTGCATATAGGTGTGGATAAGAGAGGATTTAAAATAATGTAACTTTCAAGAGTAGGGAACTGGATTGAGGCATGTGTACAATCACAACATCAGAGAAGAAGATGTGGGATGGAGAGTGGTAAGAGGACCAAGCAGCTGATTGTTTCTTTATGGTCCTGTTGCTGGTTATTTTTCCTGCCATGTCCCTTCATGTCATTCCTCAAATGCAGAAGCAGAGCAGTTATACCAATTGTCCCGGGTTCAGTTGGGATAGAGTTAATTTTCTTAGTAGCTGGTGCAGCGCTGTGTTTTGCATTTTGTATGAGAATAATATTGATAACCAGATGTTTTTAGTTGTCGCTAAGTAGTGTTTATACGGTCAATGACTTTTTAGCTTCTCAGGCCCTGCCAGTGAGAGGGCTGGAGGGGCACAAGAAATGGGGATGGAACACAGCCAGGACAGCTGACCCGAACTGGCCAAAAGGAAACTCCATACCGTGTGACATCATGCTGAGTATATAAGCTGGGGGAAGAAGAAGGAAAGAAGACATGTTCAGAGTTATGGCATTTGTCTTCCCAAGTAACCATTACGCGTGATGGAGCCCAGCTTTCCTGGAGATGGCTGACCACCTGCCTGCTGATGGAAAGCGGTGAATGAATTCCTTGTTTAGCTTTGCTTGCACATGCAGCTTTTGCTTTACCTATTAAACTGTCTTTATCACAACTCACGAGTTTTCTCACTTTTACTCTTCCAGTTCCGTCCCTCATCCCACTGGGGAAGAGTGAGCAAGCAACCATGTGGGGCTTAGTTTCTGGCCAGGGTTAAACCATGACACTAATATAAATGTGTTTTCACCAATGCTACCTCAGGTAGCAACCTGCAGAAATAAGAGCAAAAACTGTCCTTCAACATATGACTTACAGCAATTCATACTTATTTACCCAGTTATAACATACGCCTTCTCACACTGAATTTGTACTGCTGTGTCATATCTCATAATACAAAATATATATTTCTCTATATTACTACGTATTTGAGAAATTGATGGCAGTTCTATTTCTTTGTCAGTAAAAATGTGCAACAAAGATCATTTTGTGCATAACATACAAAAAGATGCGTACACATTTCAAAGCCTGGTGTATATATAGCAAATTGAAAAGTAATGGCATGTGCTGCAAAACAGAGAAAAGAGCAGGGGCTCCCATGTCTGGATTACCACGACTAGCATAGCTCTATGCTCACTCTGTGCCTCACTGTCCTTTAGCTGTAGGATGTATTTTCTTTGTTAATATTTACAAAACCTCTGGTTTGGTGATGATTAGTTAATTCTTTTACAATGTTATGAAAATGCTAAGTACTCTTGCTAAAAGTTCAAGATAGGATAGTATAATACATTTGTCCATCAGGGTCTTCTCCTTCATAAAAATGTAACATAGTGTAAACTACCCATATGTTACAGCATATGGCAG
>JAVJGI010000057.1:42810467-42824635 GCA_035590275.1 Ibycter americanus
CCAGTTATTTTTTTTCATTACAGCTCTTCCTTATGACAATCTATTAGATGCATTCCTGAATAAAATGCTAGCCTGCTACTCCATGAGCAAGACACAGCCTTCACTCTACTTATGATTTTTTCCTGATTTTAAATTATAAATATTATAGCCAGGAAAACAGATCTAATTAAGACAAAGTATATTTTTAAGCTCCAAATTAGCATCTCATTTACATCATAATTACTCTATCGATGTCAATTAATCTATTTTGCATCCATAGCAAATTAAGAAAAGAGACCCAAATGTGCTTGATTTTTTTCAGTTATTAGTAATACTAGTAATAAATCTTCATCCTAAAAAATATAAAGTTTATAAAAGCTTATTCTGTTAAATAATCAAGTACTGAGGTTTAGCTTCTGTGAAAACAACCTTCTTTCATTCTAAGATATGATCATTAATATTGCTTTAATATAGGATGACTATCAAAATGACATTAGTATTTTCACATAAGGCAGCAAAAGACAAACCTGATATGCTCTATTTCAAAACAGCTTTTTCTCAACACTGCAAATATCAAAACGATGACTTGGAGAAACAGGGCAGTAAAAAAAAAAGGTGTTAAATCACAGATTCAGAAAGAACAAAAGTAACATGCAAATCTGTCAGAATAAATTTCTAGTAACTTACATTGCATGAAATATTTTTCTCTTCTAATTAGATATGAACAACAGTAATTTCAGTGTACGCTAAGGATTCCAACTTCTTTTCGCTGCTACAGACTTGTGGGTTTGTTTTGGGTGGGTTTTTTTGGAATCTTACTTGGAAAGCTTCTCTCCATACATGGGTTTTTAAAATAAAGCTTTACATATGTGTTT
Organism: Ibycter americanus; assembly: GCA_035590275.1. Lineage (NCBI taxonomy): Eukaryota > Metazoa > Chordata > Aves > Falconiformes > Falconidae > Ibycter > Ibycter americanus. The sequence goes on from JAVJGI010000057.1 coordinate 42,811,322, forward strand.
GGTACTGAAGCTAGGAGCCAGTTTTTAATCATGAGATTTGTTAAATTCCTTTCAGCTTACTGCATTTTGCAAGCCTCCTAGCATACAAAAGCATCCTTTTACATAAATCAAGTGTCCTCACCTGGCAAATTTAATGCCTTTTTACCTTGGTCCCAGTTACTTCTGGTTTAAATCTCTGTCCTGCAAGATATTACAATGGGCTCCCCCGGAACAAATGAAACAATTCCTCACCAAAAATCAGATTTAATTAAAAATAAACCCCATGTTGAGGCACGTTTAACTATCATTTCCACTGATGTCAGTGGTAAAGTTTTTGCTGAAATTGTAAAAAAAAATAATTAAAATCATCCCCATAGAGTGAAAATTCTCTCAGTACTACCAATATTGCCCTTTTAAAAGGAAAAATCCTTACAAAATCAGAATCAGGGAAAAAAGGAAAACTCCCCATAAGACAATAAATCAACTCCAGGACTTACTTTATGGCAGGCTACCTACAGAACCCTCACTCATTTTCAGTTAATCAGCTTTAAAATGGGCGTAAGTTTCTGTCTACCTGGTATTTGACTACAAAGTCACATTGACTTCACTGGTACCAGTGTTGTTTAACTGTGTTTGGTGAAGAAAAACTGGACATTGTATGTCAGATTTAAGCTGCAGGGGGTGTCTTCTCCAGCCTGAAGGCAGTGGGGGATATTGTTGTAAGTGATGTAAAAGGTTTCAGGTGTGAAACCCAAAAGGTATCTGCCACTCCAGACATTATGCTCCTGAAATCACTTCCTCCCTCTTTTCCATAGCTCAAGCACAAAGTCCTAACCAAGACCCTGACTTCCTGCTGAGAAACCTAAAATGGACTTGCATGTTGCTGTTTCACACCTCATCAGAACAATGAAAAGCTGAAAATGTAGGGGCATCACAAATAGCATGAATGTTTTGTAAAACTCAGTGATAATAGAGTAACAATATTAATTGATATAAATTAATGCATTTAATTTAATGCATTTAAATTTAATTTAGAGAGGGCACAGGCTGGTAGAATGTCACTAAGAATATGCGGCCAGAGTACTAGATCCTAGTCTTAGTTCTGAGTGACCATGCAGCCTTCTTGTTTCTCTGTGCTTCTGGTCTCCTCTTATAGCTGCAGCCCTGAGCAGCTCATCCCACACCAGGTCAGAGCTGTCCCACATTCAGTGTTCCCTTGACAGTGAGTGTGCAGACTCATCCACTCATCAGTGTGATAAGCCCACCAGAACACAGCTCATGGAGTACTGATTTCTCTTATCCTGAGAATTACAAGACAGCTGTCGCTTATACCCACACATGCATAATCAATACCAGCAGAAACCACGTACAATAAAGCTAAATTTTAAGATTTAGCATCAGTGACAGCCTAAAATGCCATCCATGCTCTCACAGCACCTTACAGCAGTCAGAATTAAAAGCTCTAAACAGCCCCTCGGATCCCAGACCCACCACGGAGCGTGGCTTGTCGCTAGAGACCGCGGGAGCGTGGCAGCACCTGCTGTTTCATCCTACTCAAGCATGTTATAAAACCGGCTGTTTTCCACAGGCAGGTTTGCCGACTAATCCCATGCCAAAAATGTATTTTAACTAAGAGGTAAAATATTAACTGGTAGGGGACATGGGGGAGAACACGGAGAAAGAACAGTGGTTTATGTCTGTTCTACTGCATGATTTCTACTCTAGTTGCACTATGTCCTTGTTTTACAGCACAAACGCCTATTATATGCTCACCAAATTCTGTTCAGTCATTTCTTGGGATTATCCTGAAATCTGTATTGGCTTTAATAGTTCATCCCCTGCTGAGTAGAATGAAGTTGGTACATTTGTAGTATAAATCTAAAACAATAACTATTGAAGGGGTTTTTTATATTTTAATTAACACATCACACAGTGTTCTTCACTTGGCTATTTTAGCTATGCCACTAGTACCAGCTCAGGCATACTGTTATAGTCAGGCAGTAATGATAACTCCATATAGTGCAGAAGCAAAAATAGAGGAAAATATTATTTGAGTGTTTTCTTTGAAATGATAGAAACATCATCAACTGTATTGTAATGAGTGGATTCCATCAGTTCCACTAGGTGAACAAGAGAGGCATTTTTAATGTAAAGATTAGCCGCTGTTGCTTTTTCTTAAAGTCTTGGCATTTTTTTCCAAAACCCAGTAGGTTTTCTGGTTTGTTTTTCTGAAAACGTGAGTGTTCACTCACAATACAGATACACAGATGTACAACAGACACAAATCTCCATCAGTCACCCTGTATTCCTTAACCACAGCCATAAACTGAAGAAACATTGTCTGAAAGCTGGAGCATTAATAAGAACAATATTTGTTTGGCTGCTTAACTACAGCGACAACAGCAGATTCTCAGATAGATTAACGTCACCTGAGCAATAGTACACACCTTGTTGGTATGATCTATTCCAGTTGTAGACCCTCTTCTCCAACTGGCCGAAAACCCAACACTGGTAACTGATACTGCTCATATAACTGCATCTTCTAGGCTTTTATTGGTACAGCAGCTTTAGTCATAAATCGCACCTTATTGCACCCCTGGTCAACACAGCTATATTGACAGAGTTTATGGTATAGGCATAGTCCTTAGTTTCTAGTTCAAATTGGCCTCTCTTTGCTCTGCTGAGACCATCAACTCGAATCCCAAACAAGATGAAGCTGATTAGTCAGTTTCCAGTAGAACATCAAAAATAAACCAAGAAAAATCTCTCAGATGATTAATCCAATCTGCCGTCAAAATGTGGCTGGTATAATCCCAGTGGTATTGAAGACCTGAACTCTGTTTTTGAACTGTGGGTACAAGTACTGCAATATTTGTTAATTTTCTTTACTGCATGTTTATCTTGACTTAATGTTGGTAAACAGACTCTTGTGCTGCAAAAGAGTGAAAATAAAACAAAATTATTTTTTTAAAATCTAAATTGTTTTATTATGCATTTCAGAGAGAAACAGCATGTAATGTACTGAGTTATGAATACCTGGCCAGATTCAAACACGCTGTTAACCAAACAGATTACCAAGGAAGAAAGAAGAGGAAAAAACCACACCCTAACCCTCAAATTAAAAATACTCTGCAACTGAAAAATTAGATGTTACAGGGACTGTCAGGTATAGGGATGCTATGAGGCATTTGAAACAAAGGGCTTGATTTCAGCTCCCAGTTGAACTCCTCAGGAATTTTTTACTGGGCTCAACATTGTTGCAATAATAAACATTCTTGTCCATTGGTTTCTGTGTGCATAATGCACATTGCTTTGAACAGCTCTTTTAAAGTGAGATTGATAGGTCAGGACATGTCTCCCTTGTTATTACATAAATGGGCCACAAGGCCATTTCAATCTCTTATTGAAAGTCTGTGTAGCAGGGCACTCTTTAGCACGGTTCAGCTTGGTGAACCCTTGTTCACAGAAGGGAGGACTAGAAAAAAGGCATTACACATCTATATAACTTAAGCAAAAGCTGTTATTAGTCCAGTTTATGGATGGGATTTGACCAGGAAATAATTAAACATGAAAGGACAATGTTTTTGACAGTATAGTATGCAGGAAGCAAGAAAACAGTAACTTAGTGCGCTCAGATTACATAAAATGCATTATTATCCAGTACCATGCACACTGCTCTGCCTCTGAACTACAAAACTCCAAGAAATAGCTTTTCTACTCCATGGATGCAAGTGCAAGCATATTCTTTGGGTCAAATGTATTCAGACATCTGTGAAAAAACTTAGACTTTATTATGTATTGAACAATCTTTCTAATGGCAGAATTTCAGCCAAGAATGTAGCTCATAACCTCAGGTGACAAGGCAAAGGAGCAATAAAATTATGGACAGCAGCTAAGACAATTTTGTAAAGTGCTGTTGAAACCCTATGGTAACCAAATGAATATATTACAACAAAAGGGGACAATGATAATATGCTGCTGATTCATTACATCAAGTTTTGCTACATTTCTAAGAATGTCACCTGTGAGAGGCCATTGATTTCAATTTGCTATAATAATCTAAACTGTGATAATAATCCTTGTCCATTTTAATCCATAAAGTGTTCTGCAAAACTACCCTGTTCCAATAAACTACATAAAAATCAATAATCCCTAATTTATAAATAGGTATGTAAGTAGAAAAGTTAAGAAACCTTGTGAGGCCCACAAAAAAATCTGCTGCTGGAGCTAGTGTAAGAATGTAATCATGTGGCATGGGTTTAACTCTGTGGCTGCTGCTGAAGTCAGTGGAAAAACTAATTTTTAAAAATCCCACCCCAAAGTTCATGGCTCACAAGCCCTTATATTCAGCCTTCTATAAAACACTTCAAAAATTAAACAAATATCCAAAGTTGAAAAAAAATAAAATAAAAGGGAATGAAGAAGAAAAACATGTGCCAGAGAACACTAAAACACTATAGAGCTCTGGAACTATACAATTCTTTCAAGCTGACAGTGTATAATCAAACAACAAGGTATTAAGCACTCTGTTAGCTTATCTGCTTGATCATCTTGCCAGCACAGGAAGAGGAACAGCTATGCATAACAACTATATGCAGACAGGTATCCAGGGCCTCTTTTTAAATGACTGAACTGATAGAACCTTTACACTCTTAATTCAGAGTTTAATAAACATCTGTAATAGGAAAATATACCCAAAGTAATCTACAATGAGGATGCAAGCCAGATTGCAATGAGCAAATACACTTCGGTCACAAGGAACCCCCATTTCCCTTCTTAGCCTTGTTAAGACATTGAAGTTGTAAAGCTGAGAAGGAAGGCTGGTTCTGTTTTTCTAGGCTATGAATCTCCACATGTTAGTTCTTTCAAAGGGAAACAATTTCTGATTGCGACATAAGCTTAACCTGCCATCTATTGTGCAATAGTGTATGAAGCATGAACTTGGATTTTGGATTCTGTAAATGCTAACACATTCATACTAACTGTGGGCCAACTTTGGTAGTTCTCACCCAGACAAAACACAATGAAAGCTGAACAACATCTAAGTAAAGGCTACAGGATTTGGCAATTTTAGCCTTACTTTCTTTTCCCCCTTGGAAGGCCAAGGCAAACAGGTTTTATTTCATTTTCTGAATGCCTTGGGGAGGTGTGGAGCAAAACGGATTTGGACAGGGAAAGAACTGGGAAGGGAAGAACCTGAGTTTTAAAGAATTATTCTTATCCTTCCTCCATAGCCCCTCACTGCACAAAATCCACACGGACAGGGCTTCAGTAGTGAGGGTGTGAGTGCAGCTCCTGGGAGACTTTGGGAGACCTAAGGGGTCAGTAGGTTTCTTATGAAATTCATTCCTTATCCACTGCAGTGATGAAACTGGAGTCTCACAGGTCCTTGTTCAATAATAGCACAGTGAGGCACAAGCCTTCAGTGTGCACTTCTCAAGGCACAGCCAAGTTTCTCCGTGCCCGTTGGGCAGGAGTATGACCTTAAGACTACACTTTATTGCTAAACAAGGTAAAAGTCATATTACTAGTCTGCCACTGCCACTCTATTGATCTTCAGTATTAAAATAAATTTAAGATCTTCCTTTCAAATGAGTTTCAAGAAGAGGATTTTATTGTAGGTTTTCTGGACATAAAATAGCTAATCAAGCAGAAAATGTGTTTAGTAGTTTACAAAATGGTAAGTTTCACTGTAAGACGTATAAGAGCAGTGATTTATTAAGTAATATTATTCTCATGATTGTACTGCTATATTATTCTTACATTGTCAGGCAATCTGTAGAAATTTGTTCTGCTTCAGGCAATCCTTACCCTTGCTATACAACTGTTGTTACATACGTTTTTCTCATTATGATAAGTACTTTGATCTCTCAGCAAATGTTCAGCATCTTATAAACTGCAACATAAAACCTACATAAAGCAAAGTGATGACTAAAAAGATCATAACAATCACAACTGTGGTTCTCAGATAACCCTAAAATACACAACGGAAAAATAAGGGGGGAGGGGAGAAGAAATGCTTTGATTGTCAGTAGACATTTAAACTCTTTTAAGCATCAGATTATTTTCTCTTTCAGTGATGTCCCTTGGAGATCTGATTTTTACAGTCATCAGAAGGCAGGGTCAAGTACAATACCTCCCTTAGTGATAAAAAAGCAACCTTTGCAATTCAGAACTCCTCTTCCAAAGAGCCCTAACCACAACCTACTTTACTGAGAATATACCTAGCCAAGCACAGGTATGAACACATAAAGCCTTTACTTCAGTGCCTTTAACATTACATTCTGCAGACAGTTATCAAACTGAAAGGCACAGTTTAGTGAGATTAATGTTAGCTGTAGGTCAACCTTTTCTATTAATACAGTAGATGTGTCTTCTCATGGAGAAGAAGCTCGCAGTGTGGCCAAGACATGGGTGTGTGAGGTCCTTTAAATAATTAGAAAGCAGCCCAGTAGCTCAGCCATTCTTCCATTATTTCATTCATTCATTTTCTTTCTGAGAAAAGAAAAAAAGCATTATTCCCCATGGCAACGTATGAAAATTAGATTGGCCCACTTTGAGCAGGAATCTCAGAATTAAAGCAGTTTTCAAAAAAGTAAAACTTGCGGTAAGGTGACAATCAGCTCCACTGTCATGCAAAAAAGCTTTGACTGGGGAAAAGACAGGATTTCTGCAGGCCTGTAGACTGGCATAGTCTGGGTTTGCTAGAGACATTGTCTCATTTTCCCTTTTGAAGGACATTCCTTTCCTTCCCCTCCTCCAGCTTCCTCACTTTTCCCTCTCTTGATGTCTCTCCTCATTTCACCATCAGTAGGTAAATCAGAGCTCTGTGCTTCACACAAAGCCTTTCCATGCAAAAAGGCTCAAGGAAGGCCTATAAGCATCGTGAAAAGAAACTTAACAAACATGGGGAAGGAGAAACCGCTGAAAGATAAAGAGGAAGCTAGCAAGAATCTGTATCTTAAAAGAGAAGGATAAATAACCTTTCAAAAGAGGGGAGTGCATGAGTTTTAGTGTTTCACCTACAGTGCTTTGCAGCTGGAGACAGACTGCTGACACAGACCAGCAAAGGCAGAAAATAATCTAACAAGCATAAAAACAAGAAAGAAAATCACTTTCATAAGAAGTTAAAATGTTCAAGAACATCCCCTCCAGCTTTACAAATCACTGGTTGCAGGGGCACTATGGTGAATCACTTTGTTTCTAGCACCAGGTGCACTGTCACAGCCTCTCCCAAAGACCCTGCAAATCTGACATTTACCAGCAAGTGGCCTGGGCTGAACAGCTCAGGCCCGAACTGCAGCTTCCGAGCTATTTGGAAATGCCGTTTTGGCTGAGCACCAGCTCTATGACTGCATTTGGAAGATCTGCGACTTCAAGTATTTCTTTATGGTTTTGCTGCAATAATTACAGAGGATAAAAGAGTAAGAGCAGTGGTCATCACATCAGCCTTGACCACTAAATACCAGACATTTAAAACAAGAGCCACACGTTACTTGGGTTAACATGAAAACTTCGCTGGTGACAAACACATTTTGCCCATTGTTCTAGACTGACTTCAGCAAAATATTCAGCATCTATATCTGAAAACAAACTATAGGCATGTAATTTTGTTGAGGGAAAAAAAAATGACTAATGGAAGTGCTTATTTGTACCAGCCCGTGGTATTTTTAAATATGCTGATTTTCTTATGGAAAAGCTTAGAGTTTGTCAGATTCACTATTTTTATTTTCAAATTAGTAGATTTATGGACCACACTAGGAATATTGTTAATACTGAGGATCTTTTACATTTAACTAAGGGTGAACAGATTACTTTCAAGGGCAAGCACTGAGCAAAAGAAGATATGTCAACATTTGCAGAATATTACCCAGGAACCTATTCCTCAATGCGACTGGAAAATGCTCAATATTTAATGGCATTGTAACATATTCACTTAATAAATATTTTGTTTTTCAAATCAGAATCAGTGTAATTCTATTCCATAAATGGAATGCAAATCTATTCTTCCATAAACTGGAGGACAACATATATAGAGAGGCATGAAAATAGTTTTTAGCAGGTTGTCAAAATGGTTTTGCATACAACACTGCAGATACTTACTGCAAGGTCTTCCCTCAGTCCAGAATCTGTCTTCATTATCATAATCCTCTTACTGTACATGTCGTCGGTGTTATCTTCATTCTCTAATCTCTCAAAAGACCTGCAGTGATCCTCTGTGATCTCTGGTTTTGGGTTGGTTTGTTTGCTAAACTCTGCTAAAAATATTCTTAGTTACTACAATTGAAAGTCAACTTTTGCCATCAGACATGACAATTTGCACCTTTCTAATAATAGGAAAGAACAAAATTTCAAGTAACTATTATCTAGCTGTAAACTAATGAGTTCATATTGACAACCACTCCTAAATACTTCATGAGGGAAAGGGGATAGATTTGCTTTAGTGTTTGGAAAATGCTTTGAAGGCCTTAATAATGGGCATGACACACACACACACACAGTAGCTATGAAGGATTTTCATCTGTTCTAACTGCTCTGTCATACAGATCTGTATTTGGTTACATTTAATTTCTAGCCCTCTGCTCTACTAAAAAAGGTGATCAAATGAAGAAGAGGTGAACCCAGTTCTTGAAGCTTTTGAATTTATTGGAAGGTGGAATTATAGGTTTCCTGCAAGCAGAACAGTTGGTATAAAGAACATTTTATAGAATCAAATTGAACATAAAAAGAGAAAAGAAACACACTTCATGGAGCAAAGGGAAGAAAACTTTCTACTTATCCAGTGGACCAATGTAACAAACAATTGACAGTGCAAGTTTCTCACACAGCCTATACATCTCCATTCCCTAATTGTCCATTAGGGACACATCCATGCAGCAATTTACAGGCAGACATGAACTTGCTCTGCCTATACCCCAGTCAGCTCAAAGCCGCAAGATACATTACTGCAGAACTCAACCTAAAGTATCAGCTTCACCAGAATGCTTACGAGGTCCAATCTTGGTCTGTGCTAACATGGTTTCTAGCTGGTTTGGAGCACAGGCAAAATGAGCCCATGTCTGCCTGAGAACTGAGTGTAAGCCAAAATTCAGAAAAGGTACCTCTCATGCTGGAGAACTGCTCATGCCTCTTTGACATGGCACAGTCAGCTCAGACCGTGAATTGACAATGAACCGTCCATCTTATTTGAAAAAGACAACAAAGAAGATGAAAGCAACAGTCTGGTAACTCGTTAATCTGGTCTGGATCACAATGACTGTCATATTATTTATATTAAGTAAGGGAGCTACACATCCTTCAGCAAATTAAACCACTCCTGTTTCCTCAGATGTCATTCTGCCCGGTCACCGTGCCCAAATGTGGGATTATAGTTAATCACAGGGAGATCGTCTATCCCTGCCATCACCTTGCTGAACCTCTCAGCTCTTGGGAAGGAAACTAGAGATCGTAGAGATGGTATTAGTCAGGGTTCTTGCCAATAAACACTGGATTTGGGTATATGGATGTGATTTGATTGGAAATAAAAGGGACAAAAGGAGCCTCAGGAATATTTTTCATTAGAAAAAAACCCACATATGAAATATAAAACGTACACTCTAATAATAGTAAATGCGAATGCTGCCATCTACACAAAAATGTACACATTTTACTTCGTATCACCTGAATTAGTAAGACCTGGTCCCAGATCACCTGTCTGTCTGTGTTGCCCAGATGGCAGAAAGCCAGTAGTCAGCCTTATGTTACCCCTTCCCAGCTCACCTGGTGAGCACAGAAGACATGCTGCAGACAGAGCAGAAGTGGTAGGGTTCCATGTCTTGTGAACTGCAAACCTCGATCAACAGGTCCAGCACTGGGACTGGCAGTGGGGACTGATGGTTTAGCAGGGTGGGAAGTGGCTGAGAGCCCTGCTGCTTCTACAGTCTACTACCTAGTTAAAAGCAGTTTGATCTGGCTAGTTGATTTGATCTGTGATTTTTAAGCCCCATTGTGACATTCTGGAATGACCTCTGGGCCAGGAAGAGTTAACCCGTAAAATAACACTTTGTGAATTAAACTTGACATAAGCTCACTGTGCTTTCCTTCTAGGGAATTAAATCTTTACTATGCAAATTCTGACCGCAGACAGTCAAATGGATATATTGGTATAAATCACACTTCAGCACTTACATCGCTAAGAACAGTAAGAGAATATAATACACCAAGCAGATTTATATTCTGTTGGGTAATCCTCCAGGCTTGCCCTTGCTGAAAAGTCAGACCCAGTTAATGTCAGAAGCAGTCAATAATACAGAAAACTAATACGTGGAATTGAGTGTCAACTGCTTAATTCATGCAGGGAAGGTAGCTTTTCTTTATTAACCCCTCCTCCCTGAGAAGGTGGTGCAATATTTTTGCAGCAGGGGAGCAACAGAAATTGTACGTTCCAGACATAGACATTATCTAGCTAAGCAAACATTATCAAAGCAAAACAAAACCAATGGCAACAAAATTCTGACAAGGCTGGTTTGCCTATGAAAAAAGGTGGGGTCCCTCCCTGAACCTTGAATAGAAACATTATTTTTCCTCCACAAGAAGCCATCATCACTCTTTCACCAAAAGGAAGGTCACACCATCTTTCACAAAAGATTTGCCTGCTCATAATTACCGCCTGCAGTGTACAGACAAATGCAATCTTTTAAAATGCTAACTGTGTTATACTTGTACCCGAGGGATCCAATGGTACAAATGTAATGTGGCCTAACCAGTTTGTCTTAGCAAGACCTTCCAGTGCTCATTTGAAACAGCTGAACTAAATCAACAGTTACCTTGAGCCAGAGGCCTTTGGAGAGCAATTAGAGTCAAAGCTTGGGTTTTGAACCCAATATGCCCTGTCAGTCTCAATGATTTGTGTTTGTTGTACTCAGCCTCATTTCCTGCGTGAAATATGAGGCTGTATAAAGAGGAAAAATTCCCAAGATTAAAAAATATTTGACCTCAGTGCATTTGTGAGCATGAAAGTACACATGTCTAAATGACCATTTTGGTTTGTAGTACAAAGTTCTATTGATGTTGGCAGGCTGAGCTTCCCTGTCTCAAAGCCACATGAATGGTTTCAAGTTTCAGCCAAAAAATGTTTTCCACATGCTTTAGTGTGGGCCAATTTACACAGCAGATTTTGTGGAGACTGTGGCCAAGTGCTTCATAAAGGGCTGCCTTCTCTGAGATCAGGGAAACCACAACAGACAAATTACTAATGCAATCTAATTATCTGCTTGAATATTTTTCCAGATGTATCTAGTGTCTAAGAATACTGCAATAAAAAAGGTATTATTTGACTCCTTGGACTGAAACAGTGGCATAAAGAACCTGCTTGTCTACAGGGAAAGTTATAACAATGTAATTCTGCAACTGCCTTTAAATCAGTCAGACAAAACTGAACACCCCAAAGGTAGGCTATTTGATGCCCCATGTTTGGAATTAGCCTCCCTGAGGAAAATATGAATAAAGGAGTGCTTTTTGTCAAAAAGTGCACCTTGTTTTTAGAAGGTAATTTCCTTCATTTGAGGGTCACAATTTGATATTGGGTAGGTTGATCTAATACATAACAAAGCATCTTTTCACTGAAATGAGATGAAAGACAAAGAATCTGGGCAGTGATATGTGGATAGTTGTGTCATGAGTTATTTTTTGTTTTATTCTTAAAGTTCACTACAGGTAGATCACCCAGTACCCCAGTTCCAGACACATGTAAAAAACCAAAGGGGCTTTTACCAGCATCAAGTCTTCCTAGATTGCCTACCTACTGTCAGTGAGGACTGGATTATTTCTTCCTGCTAGTGTGCCTAAAAATCACAAATTAGCATAGGTTATTCAAACAGCAACTGACTATTCAGTAGATTTTTCTGTAGTTCTATATCTTGGTCAAGAAATATAAATGGAAATATAGATGTCAGAGTTTACATCAGGAGTAATACCAGTTTGCATAACCTGCAATTCCAGAAACACAGACCTATTCGTTCAAATGCTTTTACTTTTGTGTTTTACAAAGGATTTACATTAATGACTTCTGTAAAGGAGATCTTCCAATAACAAGATTTCTTAATCCCTGCAAGAATATTTAATTTTAGGATATAATGAAAAGCCATGTTTAATTTTTTGTTTTAATATTTAACTTTTCCTCAATCTACCATCTACCGGGAAAATAGTAGAGATAAAACAGTAACTTACCATTTCTTTTCTGAGTATTCTCAATCACAACCACAAAAAACCAGTATGAACAACATCCCTAATATCCACCACGAACCACTAGGATGAACACTGGTGCCAAGGTAATGTGGCTTTAAACAGGCTGGAGCTGAAGCTGTGGCTGCTGAATCTGAGCATAATATGAGAAGAATGCTGAAAACCACATGGGAGATAATGACCAAGCAGAATCTGCTTCGGTATTTTTGGCATTTCAGTGGGCTTTTGAATTATTTGAGTGATTTCCATGCAATGATGTTTGTCAAATGTGATTTACATGAGGCTGCGGTTATGTATGTACCCTTAAATACATGCATCAGAGACAGTATTTGCCAGTCTTATGACTTGGCTTATTGGATAAGGAGTGGCAACTGTGGGATAGAGAGATCAGTCCAAAAACATGGCTGCCTAGAAACGTTCCTAGTGGTTTAAATCACTGTATATTTAAAAAGGAAAACAAACTTCATCACGCTGCCTGCCTTCTCTCACCACATCACGCTGCCTGCCTTCTTTTACCACATTGACTTGCCACAGCTCAGCGTGCTTACTTTTATTTTTATAGAGCAAATTTATGGCTTTGTAAAACAATTCCAAGAATCTGAGAAATAGCAGAATATGGAATCTATACTTTGCACAAATATTTGCAGCACAATGGCATATTAAACAATATAAAAGAAATTTTACTGGTCATGTATAAACACATTTGTGTCCACCACACCACTCCAAAGCAATACAGTATTGTCAAGTTGTCAGTTGGTATTCAAAATATGAATGTTTTAAACAGATTATATAAGTTGCAAATATCTTTAGTCAGCAGCACAGATGAAAAGTAACTGATTGAGCAAAAAAATAAAACCTGTAACTCACCCTAACTAAAATGATGCTTCAAAAGTTCTGCTATGGACACACTCCCTTAACAGCATATTTTTTAATTGGGTCAGCCATACTGTACAACCTAGCACTTTTTGGTCCTTTTTTCCCACAGTAGGACCAAACTACCAAGACAGACAGTTCTGCAAGTAATATATACATGCCTATAGCCAAGCTATACATGAGGCTTGAATCACACAGATTCAGGTGTCATGTGCATTAAATATTGAGAAAGATTAATGT
>JAVJGI010000057.1:42841280-42857493 GCA_035590275.1 Ibycter americanus
GGGCTCCAGCATAAGCTCAGATAAAAATGGCTTGTTGTCTTTCTGTTCAAAGTTATACATTTGCTATGAAGGGTGACAATACATTTTCACACAGTGAGATTCCAAACTGATTTTTTTCCCAGAATGCTTTTTTTGTTCTTTTTAATTATCTGAATAAATATTTTAAGTTTATTTTTATAGCATTTTACTGCGTTTGTACCGTCAGGCACCTCACTAGTAAACCATCTGCTATACAGTCACCTTTATCAAATCCAATGTCAAATTTCATTGATGCTGTAGAATTACTTCTATGTTCAAGTACATCCTATTATAAATGATTGTATGCCCTGAAAATCTTCAATGACAATGAAGAAGTTGTTGATGTTTCTCTTAGTTACTAAACAGAAGCTCATAAGATTGTATTTGCCCTCTCCTACCTTCCATGAAAAAATTAAAGAGAACTAAAACGTGAATTTTCACAATCTCTACATTCACTAAACTTCACAATTCTCAATCATTCAGCCTAAAAGTCCCTTGAAACAAAAATAATGAATTTTATGTCAGTCACTTGGTTTACACCAGCTTTGATGACATGCAATCAGGATGGTTTAGGATTCCTCAGTATTCAACAATATTTGTAGGTCTGTGACCTCTGCTTTGGAAAGACATGGGAAAGAGCATGTTTGATATGAAAATTCCTACAGTAAGTGATCCATAGAAGATAACAGCATAAGCAGTAGCTTAAGTCCTACTCCTGGAATCATGCTTCTGCCAACATTGCATAACCCTTAATTATAATTTCAAGAGATTTTTCTCCCTGAATTAGATTAAAGTCTATTCAACCATATCCATCATCGACAGGGTGTTCCATTCAACCCCAAATTGTCACAAGGATTCAAGGTTAAGCTTCTCCTCCAAACAGGTTTCCTTTCCTGCAGATCCTGAAGAAGATTTTCAGTTGCTGAAGTGCTTTTCTGTTGGCAAGCCTGCCCTGAACATCTTTTTCAGCTATTACTGCTTCTGCTGGCTTTGAAATATAAGATGTTCCATGTAACAGCCTGCAGCTATGCCAGAGACTGCTTCTCACTCTCTGATTTGCCATATGATTAGTACTCATTAGCAATGCTTAACTGTTCCAAAGGTGATGCTGTTCCCAACTTCATCTTTGAGATTTACTGCCATCCAGAATCTGTCTGAGCTACATCCTGCACACTTACAAGAGTTGATACAAAAATGCTCCACTAATGTGAACATTGACTTTGAGTTCCAGTGCTTCTAACATTCAGAAAACTGGGACAGGGTGTTTTCCTTATTTGCAGCCTGTAAATTTGTAAAACCACAGAATTTGGGGTGGGGGGGGTGGCAGTACGTGTTGTCCCCAAAGATTCTGGTTTGTAAACTGAACAAAGCATAGTAGAAACAGATCCTGGAGAGATCCTGGAGTGATAAACTCTGGATATATATCCTCAATAAATTAAAAGTGCAGGATTAATATGGAAAGTTTTAAATTATGCAGAAACATTTCATATTTCTTTAAAAGGATTAAACCACTAATAAAACAGTTCTTAACATTTTAGTGTTTTTACTGTGTCATGAACATGTTACTGATACAGTAACTTTCTAAAGGACATAGGGCAAAGGACCACATCATTTTAAGCTGCAGAATGACTTTCAAACAAGCTACAGATAAAGTTACTGACTTACAAAAGCTTTTATCAGACTTATGATGGATTTTACAGAAGTGGAACTCTATATGACCCATCTGATTTGTTTTCATTTACAAAGGTGGGGAGGCTTTGAATTCAAAAATGGAACTTTTTCTTCTTGTGCCAAATGTAAACAATTTAACATCCATTTCCCATCCAGAGATTTTAACAGTTCAAAAGACTTTATATGAATCTTATCTGTATTATATTTCCTGCTGATTGGCAGTGCCTCACGCTTCAAATTGAAAGCCAAAAATGTGTTGGCTCTGAACAGAGACAGGAAACAAATAACAAAGAAAACTGGGAAATAAACATAATGAGTAGTTATGAAGTGCTGAAAACTATACTTAGTGTTTGAGCTCTTGTTAGTTCTTGAGATTCAAATGCTGCCATATTGATTTATGTCTGGGAAGCCTTGTTTAGGAAAAAAGTATAAACAAAAGCCTTTGAGTATTTTGTCAACAAGAAAACATAGTTTATATTATCTTCAAAGCTCACATCTATTCCTGATGACTGATTCTATACTCCTTACTGTGGAGCACTTTGTTATTTCCAGGAGAGGTGCACATTGCACGCAGTAATTACTGTTCCCAAGGGAAGTGCATGGATCTATTACTCACAGTCAGTCAAACGATTCAACAAGACCAGTGCTCAGCTCAGGTGAAGAAACCTGTCCTGGGTGTCATCATGGCTGGAAACAGAACAGATGTGCTCTTCTATAGCAGACAGTGCAGGTGTTGGAAAAAAGATAAAATTCATTGCCCCTAAATAAATTTCTTTGGACTCTTCTTTGAAAGTCATGCAGTCCTAGGAACCTAAAATAGGTGATTTATTAAAAAAAAAAAAAAAAAAAAGAGAGAGAGAGCAGAGAATAAACACCTGCTTTACAAAAAAAGGATCTAGCAATTACTCTATATATTGCAACTGAGTTTTGTATCATTTGTATAATGTAATAATGTCTATCATGACTCAGACATAAAACATGGAAGACAACACAGTATGGTAATACTCAAAGGAAAATCTGTATCTTGCTTCTTTGTAATGAGGGAGTGTCAGGGTTTAACGCCTGCCAACAACCAAGCCCCACGCAGCCACTTTCTCACTCGCCCTCACCCAGAGGGATGGGGAGGAGAACTGGAAAAGAATGTAAAACTCAAGGGCTGAGATAAGAACGATGTAATAGGTAAAGCAAAAGCCACACACACAAGCAAAACAAAGCAATGAATTCATTCACCACTTTCCATCGGCAGGCAGGTGCTCAGTCATCCCCAGGAAAGCCGGGCTCCATCATGCATAACGGTTACTCGGGAAGACAAACGACATAATGCTAAATGTCTCTTCCCCTTTCTTCTGCTTCCCCAGTTTATATACTCAGCACGACATCATATGGTATGGAATATCCCTTTGGCCAGTTCAGGTCAGCTGCCCTGGCTGTGTCCCCTCCCAATGTCCCGTGCCCCTCCAGCCCTCCCTCTGGCAGGGCCTGAGAAACCAAAAAAGTCCTTGATTTAGTATAAACATTACCCAGCAACAACCAAAACCATCAGTGTGCCATCAGCATTGTTCTCACATCACGTCCAAAACATGGCACTGCACCAGCTACTGAGAAGAAAATGAACCTTATCCCAGCTGAAACCAGGACAGGGAGTTAGCCAACCATAAAGAATTATTAGATTTTAAAAAGGGCAAGCCCTGCCTTGACAAGCCAACATTGTAAAGTCCTAAACAGATGGGCAGATACAAAATGCTTACCAGTCTTGTAGCTGGTATGTTCTGTGGTACAGCAAAAGTCAACTCATTCCAATGTTTTCTTTATATTCTGTATTACTGGGAGGTGTCTTTTCTTTCCATCCAGTTATTTTAAAGATGTGTAATCCAGAATTCTTATGTATCTTCTTCCAAAATTCCAGACATAGGCATTTTCCTGTCTTCTAATTCTTAATATGCAAGGTAACTGAACAGAACCAGATACATATTGAATTATTGTTATTCTTTCTTCTGTCACACAACAGATTCCAAACTTCCAAATAGTCTTTTTTAAATATACAGTGAAGGAGCAACAAAGGAGAGCTGTGAAGTACCACATTCTCTCAGTCTGATGGGTCACCATGCAAACACAGTTCTGACCTTGCCCACCATTAGTACAGCATCAACTAACACTGGCCATGGACTCATAAAAACTTCTTTCAGTACTCATGAACATTACTGCTTCTTGCAATGCAGAGGTAACAGACTTTTCTGTCTTCATGACATCCATGCAAACTTAGTTCCTTGTAAATGCAAAGGATTTATCTTCAGTAGCAGTTTACAGCCTTTGGCTCTAATTCAGCAACATCACTACATGACAAATGCTGGACCAAATTCCTAATGACGATCCAAGAACTACCCACACAACTGAGTCCCCTTTTATCTTATCGACATTAGCTTCACTGCAGTCAAAAATGGTGTGAATACAAGCTATTCGACGTTACACAGGTTACTTTAACTCTTTTTCTTCTTTTTCAGTACTTTTTTGCTCCATCAATTCAAAAAGCTTCACTTTGCTTTTACAGTACCTGCATTTGTCTCCCTCAGTCCTGTCAAGCTAATCCAATAATTACCTTCACAACCTCAAATTACCAGCCATCTTGACTTTGTATCCTGCTAAGTAGAAGTCCAACTATTCCTTTTGAAATAAATCTATCAGGCTTTGTGCAAGGAGGAAAGGAGGAAGAGTGCTTCTTCAGCTGTAAAAATGTCTCATATCATTAATCAATGTTTTACTTTCTCCAAACACTGTTGTTTCCTGGACTTGGCCCTTTAGCTGGTGTGAGGCTGAGGCTGGTGGAGCTTTCATTCTCCAGGCAGCTACATAGTTTTTTTCTTTGAGAACTTAGCTTGTAAAAATTCATTTGCAAACACAAACTGCATGTGAAATGTTAAGGCATTAATATAAACAAGTTCAAGGACTGTCATTGCCCCAACACAAAAACTGTAGAACCAGTGCAAAGACAGCAACAATACTCTACACCCAGAGGGAGGCAATAGGCAGAAAGCCCACGGATGGGAAGGCATGTAGCAGAGGAGGGGTGTCCCCTTTCAAATGGCCTCCTTCCTGCACTTTGCTACAGGAGAATGCAGGAAGGAATCACACGTTTTCTGGCAGAAATTGATGCCAGTCCTTCATTTACAGCTCTAATGCAGTTGTTCTCTCAGTCACACAGTTAGAGTACCACTGAAGGACTGGGAAGGATTAGAGTACTGCTATGAATTCAGTCATCCTTTCCAATGCAAGCTTTCTCTTCGTAATGTCCTTCAGCCTTCAGCAAGAAAGGAAAATATGCTTACTGGCAGTTAAGTATTGCTACTATGTAAAGGTCTTGCCATAACGATTACATGTAATCCTTTGTTGAACAGGTCCCAGGCAGCTTTCATATATAAATTATATTTAAATCCTACAATTCTAGTTATGTCTATGGATATCTCATGACATAGTAGAAAAGGATATGATTGGCAAGAACAGGGAGAAGAGTGCTGATAAGCATCTTCCATAAGGAAGGTTTGTCTCCTTTTTTTTTTGGCCATACCTTGTCAAATAACCTCAATTTAGAAACTCAGTGGTTTGTATGCTTAAATATTTGTACAATTTATATCACTGCACTCATACCAGGAAACTTGAAATGGTGCACCACCACTGCCATCATCATACTCCTACCTCCAGCAATGACAGTGTTGTTACACTAGAATACAGGTTCTACAAAGGCACAACTACACTAGTGTCACTCACTTTCATGCCTATAGAATTGCTTCTGCTGTAGGAGTTTTTCTCTTATAAATACACATATATATTTATTCATTTCAGGTTGAACCAAAACAACTGTACTCAGCTTTAGACATATGGGAATTAGCAGTTATTAAAGATACAGAGTGTTTGATTTTATTAGGGGGTGTATAAGTTTAGAAGTATGCATTAAAATACATATTCAGTATGTCAGTAAGTAAGCAGTA
The DNA here is from genome assembly GCA_035590275.1 of Ibycter americanus. Classification (NCBI taxonomy): domain Eukaryota; kingdom Metazoa; phylum Chordata; class Aves; order Falconiformes; family Falconidae; genus Ibycter; species Ibycter americanus. Next base: position 42,846,953 of record JAVJGI010000057.1, read on the forward strand.
TTTACTGGAAAACAAAATAATACCCTCAGTCTTTACAGAATTGTTCAGCTTATTGAAAGTTTCTATATTGTAAGAGTTCACAAGGTTTCTATATTGTATACTATGCACTGAGAACAATGTTCTGGTAAATACCAGGTCTACTCAGTATTTAAATTCAGTGATATATTTTCCATAGAAACCTATACCAAATAAACTCCGGAATTTCAGTTTGGTCTCAGCATTTTCAACATTTTTGTAGATTACACCTGTTAAAGTTCGTAACTTACATCTCCAGATTCTGCTGGAGAAATGTGAATTACAATTCACAACTCTTATCTTTGCAGAAGAGTGCAGACCTTAGCTCTCTAAGATGAGAAAAAAGCTGTGTTATTGCAACATAACACTAAAGATCTACACATCTTTTATTTTGTCTCCTAGGAGTCTCAGGCCTGGGTGAAATTTTCCCAAACACCAACTGCTGCTTAAATTTATGAGAGCTTGAACTCAGTTTAAAGACACGGCAAAATAACTGTTTTGTGGTCTTGCAGAGGCCTTTTACAGTGGAACATGCCACTGTTTGTCTGTAATTACTGATAATTGCTTATTTCAGCCTAAGAAAACTTTCTGCTTTGTACTGCACACATTTAATTTCAGAAAGTCACGTAATTTTCAATTGTCCTATACTAGAAATTTTTACAGTTTACAAGGCAAAGTCATACCCTCAAGTCTTCTGTTTTATTTCAGAGAGAATCTTTTTTCAACTTAGTAAGTGGAAACCCCGTGGTAAGAAACAGTTGTTGTAATAACATGCCAGCATGTTCGTAGAAAGAAAGTTCTGAGTGACCTAACCTCTGTCACTGAACTTTAGGCAATTATGTACTCTCATGATCTGTCTAGTAAACAGAAATTTAGCCAGATAAACTGTTACAGTTACAAAGCAAACACTCACATGCAATTATTCCAAAGAATTACTTGACTAGAGACCAGCAAATAACTTCTCATTTTGACCCCATAATTTGAAATGTTTTTTAAAATGCCAGTGTTCAGCTTCTTAGTTTCTAACAGAATTACGAGCCTTGCCATTTTAAAAATGCTGAAATAAACAGCAAAGTATATCTGATTTTCACAGATAAAGTGCTTAGTTTAAAAACATGTTATTAACTGACAACTAATAACATGTTCACAACACAAATAAACTAGCAAAGTTTCAGACAAACACTACACTTCACAACAGAACTTCTCCTGTCCAACTTCAGCAAATGAACAATTTCAAGTCACTGTGATCTTTTTCATTGACAACCTGTGTCCACTGATTATGGAATTTCTACATGTGATTCCTACGGTCCTTCCACAATTCTTAATTTTTTGCAAGATCTATTAGAAAGATAAGCTGGATTCATCTTAGACACAAGATCCAGATTATTTCTCGCTGAACTTCTCCATTCCAATTCTTTCATTGATAAGATGCCCACTTCAATCACCTTTGCAACAGGCATGGTTTAACTACCCACATTCACCCCAGTAACCAAACTCTTTCCTTTTGCAGTGTCCCAAAATTGTGGGGGCAGATATATGTCCCTGCTCTGTGCTGCACACCCATCAGCCCATATAACATAAATGAAAATACAAAAATTCTGCTTAAATACCACACCTCAGTTTTATCACTGGGGAATATGCACTTAGCACATCACTCTACTTGCATTCTTTACTTGGATATGAGAAAAGTAAATACACTGAAAAAGAATGACCACCTTTCTGCAGTCAGGTCTTTAATAAGTAAGTTCTTCCTGGAGTGTTTACTTTTTCATGCCCAAGTATAATCCAGGCAGCTATACTAAAGAAACCAGATCTTCTATGATGAAACTAAATGTTTTTTCTGTCATTAATCTTCTCAGGTAGATCTGTCCATCTTTTCTAATGCTAGACTAGAAGAGGTCTTGCTATGGTTAAAAGCTCAAGAAGCTGATGTCCCTCTGTCATGGTTGGAATCCTGAAACCAAGACACCTTCTTTTGTTCTTCATAGATTTCAATGTGCAAGAGGATCCTGTTGCCTGTTAGTTTAGTATTCTGGGGACATAGTTCTAGGAGGGCATGTTAGTTTTCATGGGACTCAGTAACTTTCATATACTCATGGGATTTTATTTAGATATAATTTCTGTGACTATGGGATCTTCAATCTTTTGTCTTACTGAGCTATGCCCAGCACAGCATTAACACAAAATCCTGCTCATGCTCTTGTTATGACACAGGAGTTCTTGCAGGCAGACCCTATCACCCTTTGCATTCTGAAAACAACATGCATGAACATTTAAGACGTAATTCCCTGGCTCCAAACAACGGGTCACATAGGCCCATATTTTGTCTTGAACAGCATCCAAAGTAGACACTCAGAGAAGAGTAAGAACAAGGCAAGCCTGTTCAATGTTTCTCCCCTAGCTTCCATTTTCAGGTTGGGGTATTTCCTGAACTTGATGTGAGCCATGCATTTCATAATCCCCAAGGGAGTTCTTGTTCAAGTGCTTGCTAACTTTCCCTTTAAATGTATGTAAACTCCTTCACATTATCTAAACATTAGCTTAGATATTGCAAAAAGAAGAGATTTTACCCCCAGCACACAAGTAGGAAAAAGTTAACAACATTAATAGAAGCCTGATATATGTCTCTAATCTAATTTCACAAAGTAATTTGCTAAAGTTAAAAAAACCAACCAAACAAACAAACAAAAGCCTCAGTGAGATAAATTATCTTATTTCAATACCAGGAACTTACAGCCAGGACTGGTCAAAATTTTTTCATAACCATCCATTTCTTCCATCTCCTGTCAGCTCTTGGCCAGCTCTCCCAAGGTTAGCAGTCCAACTTTCACTTACTTGCAAAGAACCGATGAAAAAGTGAAATTATGGCTTAATTTTTGTAAAAGCATCCAACATACTAAAACAACCAGCATTTTCTAAAATCCTTGACAGATTTTCTCCTCAATTTTTTTTTGAAGTAGTGCTGGTTTAGCAACAGTTCTACATCACTACTGCACAATGCTTACTCCATCAATGAGTTCTAGAGATGAATTTCAACTCAGATTACAGTCACGTTACCTCTGGGGTGATGTAACTGACAAATAAAACACTCTGTAAGCTAGTCATTTGGAAAAAGACATCCTTAAGTTTAAAAACTTGTTTAACTTAAGTTAAATATTGCATGCTTATGAGTCTGTTGTTGTACAAAAGGAGCAAAATTGAAAAAAACCTACCCAACAGTAAAAGCTCAGAAACTTTAGGCTTTTCAGTATTTGTTTTGTTTCTTTCCCTCACAGAAATGAATAAACCAGACATTCAGAAAAGCCATTATTTCTGACCTCCTGTTTAATTTTCTTCCATAGCTCAGGATTGTTTAGATTTGCGCTGAATGGTACCATCAGATACAGCTCCAATTGAATACAAAACTGTCCATTACACCTCACTCCATTATACATTCTATTCTTCACAGGATTTTATTTCTCAAAAGTACATTACAGAGGAAAGAGTGCCTTTAGGGTACAGTACATTTCAAAACACAATTAAAATAAACTTTTCAAGTGGAAATGTGAAATGTATTTGTATTCTGTTAAAGCCTTTGGCCTTATCAGCTGCAGTGCACTATATAGCAAGGTCATTAGTAACAAGCCACATACAATGGAGAGCATACATCAGCAGCAGAAAAACAAACATGAGTCCAAAACATCACAATAACTTCCTGTACCTGTTCTTGTTTGCTTGCTGAGCTCTCAAACACTCTGAGTCTCTGAAATACATAAAAGCATAACAGCTTGAGTCAATATTTGCCAACCACAGTGAACGATTTTATTTAGTGTGATGGCTGGACCCCTTGAGCAAACACATCTTGTAGGCAGCATAACAACTGCAGGCCAGCCTGCAAAACAACCAGAAGTGTCCAACCATTCAGAACATACGTTGTGTCTGGGGAAAGTTCAGTGGCTGCTCCAAGCTTCTCCTCACAAATAAAAGATGAGATGATTCATTTAGTTTTCCATCAAAATGCATTATGGAATACAAACCAGAACGATTTTGTAATAAACTTGTGGTTTCCTCACTCTTGCTTTGAGACGGTTTATTGTAGTTTGAATTTTAGGGAATGAAAAAATTCTGATTCCTGCGCATATAAAACCCGTCCAAGAGTTTAGATATCCTTTGGACTACAGGGTCTGTCTATTTAAATAAGTTCATTTGGGATGTGGGCTGAGAGGTACATAAAAAAATATTGATTTCATACCAATTACTGTAGGAACCAAATTGTGGTGAATGGGGAACTGCATCTGAAAATCAATACAAGGAAATATCCCTTTTGCCCATGGAAGCGCTGCCAGATGAAGTAATGTCTTAAACTAATCTTTCTTTTGTTTCAATAAATAGCTTCTATAATTATGATATGGACCAGGTGATGATTTACCATTCTTTCTGTTCTGTGCTGCCGTTATGCAGGATTACAAAAAACATTTATTTCCTATATCAAGAAAATTCTGCTTCCATTCCTTTTTTTAAGACAAATATTTAGGTCAACAAACCCAGCACCATATGAATGTGCTGATATACAAAAATGCCTCTCAGTCTGGAGAAAGATATTTTCCTCCTCCATCAACATATGTCACAGATGTGCAGCTTCCCAAATGCAGCAGAATCTGGGAAGACAACCTGTTGTGTGTCTGGGAGCAAGGTTTGAGGACCAAGCATTTTTTGGCTGCTACACAAACAGCTGTGGGCTGGGACTACTAAATTAATGGCTCATTCTCACGTGTCTGCAGGAGGACAAGGTATCCACTCCATCCATTAACCTGTGTCAGAGGTCACCCTTCATGCATGCAGACCAAAGGTCGGAATAGGAATGTACACCTCTCAGCTGCCTTGAAAATCCACATGTTCTTGTTCAGGACCAAGAATGGACAGTGAATATGAGGTCATATTTGCTACAGAGCTGGATTTATAAAAAGGAGGACCTTCCAGTGTCATGTGCTTATTATGTATAGCACAAGGACTCTAAAACTGAGCAAGAAGAGAGACAAAACCAATCTAAGGGTGCAAGTGGTTATCTTAAGGATAATATAGTATTTACTGGACTTATAACAAAAATCATGTCTGTCAGTACTGACACTTTTTATAGTGCCAAACGTATAATATAGGAAAGAAAGGGGTTTTAAAATTGTGTGATATTTCATATATAAGCTGGATGAAAACCTCCAGATTTTCAACTGCTCAGTTAGTACAGAACTACTACCTCAAAGTATTATGTGCAAAACCCAGCTTTCAGGCTTAATGCATGGGTTCATGCCTCTGAAAGGAAGGTTGATCCTGTGCTACCATAAACAGTCATTCCCTCCATTTTCACTGAGGATAGGTAAGATGAATACTGTGTTTCATCTGATAATTAGTGGGTTGGTCCACTTGAATGTTCTAGTGGCAAGTTAAATAGAAACACAGACTGTTATTGTTTCAGAGCAATCTGTGACAGAAATACAACTTCGTGCATTATACAAAATATGAGCAAGCTTTTGGTGTTTGGTGACACAAGCACATTCCTGGGAAGAAAGAGAGGCCCACACACTTCATTGTCAACTCAGACATGCTTTCCAGCTGAAAAGTCAGCCTCAATTTCTTTGTCTGTACAGGTGTATTTGCACTGGGTTTTTTTACTGTTTTACAACACTTAAATCCAATTGAATTAGTATTTCTAAAGTGAAAGAAACTAGGAGTTGAGAACTATTACTTTATGATTACTGGACCACATACAATCAGTTAAATATGAGAAACCAGGTAATGGAAAGGACTAAATAAAGATGCCTAAGCTATTTCTACAAGTTCATGCATTCAAATGAGATAAAAACACACACCAGGAGTGCTCATTAATTAATTCCTAGATAGTAGATGCAATATCGGCATTTCTATAAAAGTAGTTTAAAGGTCTTCATGATATACAATATAACATTCTTTAGTGCTTGTTAACAAATATAGAGTAAAGAGGTTAGGTTTAAACAAAAGTGGTTAGAAATCTGCAAATTGTCCTACTCACCCCCACCCGCACCCCAGTGCATGACATAAGCCCTAAGAAAAGACTGTATTGTTTATTTATGCATAGCTCCATTTCCGCGCAAGCAACAGCCAAATTTTTCTATTTAGCAGTTGACCACTGATTGGTCAGTAGCCAGAGACAGCAATTAAAACGCAAATAATTTGTAAAATCAGTTTATGCTTCTGCACACAGATACACTACACTTTCAATCTCCTAGAGCCTTTAATTTTTGAAAATTTCCAAAGCAATGATTAAACATAGATTATATGCTTAAAAAAAAAAAAAATCAGTTATTTAAGCACAAGTGTCTAAAACACAAAAGCAGAATTATTCTCCTTAAAAACTTGGACATGGTTATGTGCATATAGGACTCACTAGAATCTGAACAAGCTGATAGTATTTTAAAAGTGCTGTACTTGTTGCAATAATAAACCTGAAAATCACAGTATTGAAGCCTCCTTATTTGATGGAAATAAGCTATTTAGTTTTCTTTGAAAACTGCTGATTACAGTCAAATTTTTATTTTACAGTTATCTTTTACATTTTTCTTTTTCATTTTATAATTATGAGTGTGTATCCATTATCAGGTCAGACACTGAGAAAAGGCCTCAGCCCACCAAAGTATTTACGGGCACTTTTTAAAGCAGCAATTGACACATTAAAGATAAACTTAAGCAAAATACTTCAAGGTCTGCAGGTTTCAGTTAGGAAGTATCACTATCACACTGAGAACACAAGCCATTATTGTGCTGTGTTCTGGATAAGCATTGGTATTTTACTATATCTGTCTCCAAAGCCATCAGCCTACTCCAAGTAATTTCACACAAACACATATACAAGCTCTGTGTGTTTACATCATAGGAGACATAAATATTCCTCCTCTGACCATGTTAAAGTAAAATTGCATTTATTTCACTTGTGCAATATTGTCAGCTCATCAAAAGTTTTACTCTCTTCAAAACCCATTACTCCCTTATTTTCCAAGAACTCTTAATTTTCCATGCCTGTCATCTCAAGCAATTCTAGCCCTGAAGAGTGGCATGTGGAAAAGAACGTATACATTCTATATTAGATCTGATGAGTGAGTTCTGTTACAACATTTATCTTCATATGTGAAGAGAAATGGAATAACTCAGGAGTGGCACAGCAGCCAGTGTTGGTCATGAGTTATCCACTTTTGTCCCAGTATGTAAAGGCAAAGGGCGTGACAGATATCAGCCATCACACAATATATTGTTTATATAAACCATTACGGTTTTGGCTTTGGAAATGTGCAGGATGTACCTAAGGTAATCTGCATAATACAGTAAAATCATGACTTGGCAACCAAGCTCTTTGTAGAAAAGACAAGATAGGCTCCTGCATAAAATAAGAAGGTGAAATTACCAAAATATAAGTCAGGTCCAAATATATGGACAAAAAGTGATCTTTTTGCAGATGACACTGTGTTATTTCAGAAAAATCTTCTTAACAGCTTTGAACAGAATTTTTTATTTTTTTGTCCTTTAAAAGATTTAGAAAAAAAGTGCAATACGAGAATAAGTTCTCTCAGGCAGTATATCTGTAGATACCTTCATGGAACAAGCTGTAAAGCAGGCATGATTAAAGAGTGAAGTAACCGTAATACACACTTAAGGATCCCAAAACCAATTCTCTATTTTTTGTTTACTATAAATTTCTTAAGAAGATTCTGACACTTGCAGGTATTTACATCTACCATGTGATAGATTGTGAAACCCTTAGGATTTTTTATATGAAGACATATTAATTAAAAATCCACCCACAATAGATTTAGACGTGAATGCAAGTGGTTAATCAATGAGAAAATATCTAATATATTTTTAATTTTTTTTTTAGTTGTTAATTTGATCCTGATAGATCAACTGCTTTTTTAATACTACGGCTTATGATGTCCTGTATATCTTCGTACTGATGGCCCTTTGCAAAATGTCCCTTTGCCTGAAATATAACTTTATATCTGTCAGCCCCTCAATATCTGGTGAAAGGAAAGATAAGTACCTGAACTTCCTCTTGCTCCACTGCCCCTGTAAATGCCTCCACTACTCTCTGCAGCGTGCCTGCCTGCCACACCACAAGCAAGGACCTCTGGCACTGAGAAAGCACCACTACGGGGAGGCCGCTGCACACAAAAGGAGGCAGCTGCCTGCAACAGCGCGAGCAGCAAGAGGAGACAGAAGGGCAGGAGAAGCCCAAGCATTAGCTCCCCCAGCATGGTGCCTGACAACTGTGCCAGGTGGCACCAAGTAGAGGAAGAATAGGAAGAGGAGGAGAAGGAGGCATGCCAGCTGGCATGGCTGAACAGGGCACAGGAGAGGAGGAGGTGGCAAAGTCAGACAAGAAGAGTCATTCCTAGCATGCCACTTCAGTGCACATCAGGCTGAAAGACAGAAGAATAATAGGAGAGAGGCATCCAGAATTTTGGGGCCTGCTGGGGTGATTCAGCCAGGCTTATTTGTCAGCATTGTCTAAAGAGATAGCTTTATCTATTTGCTTCACACATACCTATGACAATGGGACATACTTTGACTATAGCCTGTTAGGGAGGGACAGAATCATCTACCTAGAAGAGGCAAGGGAATCTCTGGGAGCAGGCTGGCCAGCTTGGTGAGGCAGGCTTTAAACTGAAGGACTTGGGGGGAAGGGTCCAAAGAGGCAATGTTCATGCTATCACATCCAACTGGGGAATAAGCCAGGCCAACCAGAGCAGTAATACATGTTCCTTAGCTGCCTTCCAAGATGAGTACCAGAAGGCCAGTCACCTCTAGGGTGTGCATGGCTATGGTGGATCCTCTTGTACCCCTCCTGGGAAACCTGTGTGCTCAAGCTCTCTGAAATGCCGGTACACCAATGCATGCAACGTGGGGGAATAAACGGAAAGCGTTAGATTGGTGTGCAGTCATAGGGCCATGATCTCATTGCAATTACAGATACGTGGTGGGATAGCTCTCATGACTGCAATGCTGTCATGGCTATGGCTTTTATCATGGATGGCTTTCCTTTTTCAGGAAAGACAAGCTAGCAAGGAGAGGTGGTGGAGTTGCTTTTTGTGTGAGGGAGCAACTGGAATGTATTGGGCTGTCCCTAGGGGTGGATGCAGAATGAGTCGAGCACTTGTGGGTACCAATTAAGGGGCAGACCAACATGGGTGACACCGTTGTGAGTGTTTACTAGAGGCCACCTGATCAGGAAGAAGTTGATGAAGTCTTCTACAGACTACTGAAGGTAACCTCATGATCACAGGCCCTGGTTCTCATGGGGGACTTCAATCACCCTGATATCTGCTGGAAAGACAACATAGCTAGGCACACACAGTCCAGGAGGTTCCTGCAGAGCACTCATGATAACTTTTTGATGTAGGTGGTGGAGGAACGAATGTCATAAGGTGTGCTCCTGCATCTTGTACTCACAAATAAAGAAGGACTGGTTGGAGATGTGAAGGTTGGAGGCAGCCTTGGCTGCAGTGACTGTGAGATGGTAGAGTTTATGAACCTGCATGGAGGAAGCAGGGCAATAAGTAGGACTGCAGCCCTTGATTTCCGGAGAGCTAACTTCGACCTCTTCAGACACCAGCTTGAGGGAATGCTACTGATTAGGGCTCTAGAAAATGTAGAAGTGTTCAAGAGAGCTGGCTAATATTAAAGCGTCACTTTCTCCAAGCTCAGGATAGGTTCATCTCTATGAGTAAGAAGTCAAGCAAAAGGGCAGGAGGCCTGCATGGATGAGGAAGGAGCTTCTGGCAAAACTCAAACAGAAGAAGGAAGTTTACAGGATGTAGAAAAATGGAATGACCACTTGCAAGGAATATAGGAGTATTGTCAAAACATGCAGGGATGGACAAGGAAGGCTGAGGTCCCTTTGGAATTAGATTTGGTGAGGGATGTCAAGGATAACAAGAAGGGCTTCTTCAAGTACATCCATAGGAAAAGGATGACTAGAAAAAATATGGGCCCATTGCAGAATGAGGTGGGTGCCCTGGTGACGAAGAACACAGAGAAGGTGGTTACTGAATGCCTTCTTTGCTTCAGTCTTTACTGCCAAAGCCAGGCATCTGGTTTCTCAGACCCTAGAGGCAAGAGAGGAAGCCTGGAGAAAGGAAGAATTTCCCTAGGTCAAGGAGGATCACAATAGACATCACTTAATCAAAACTGACACCCACAAATCCATGGGTCCCAATGGGATGCAGCCCCAAGTGCTGAGGGAGCTGGCAGATATCACTAAGCTACTCTCCATCATCTTTGAAAGGTCATGGAGGACAGAAGAGGTGCCTGACAACTGAAGGAAAGCCAGTGTCACTCCATTCCCCAAAAAGGGCAAGAAGGAGGACCCAGGAAACTACAGGCTGCTCAGCCTCACCTCCATCCCTGGAAAGGTGATGGAGCACCTCATCCTGGAGGTCATCTCTAAGCAAGTGGAGGAAAAGAAGGTTATTGGGTGTAGTTAACGTGGATTCACCAAGCAAAATCATGCTTGACGAAGCTAATAG
>JAVJGI010000057.1:42872262-42882407 GCA_035590275.1 Ibycter americanus
AGAGAGGGTATAGAATACACAGTTCCAGTTACACCTATGCAGTGATAATCTGGTCCCAGCCACCATAACTAGGACAAGCTGTAATGTTTTAATTTTACCTGCAGTGTAGCAGGACAAGTACTGACATTAAGAATTCTTGAATTGAGGCATAATGCTAGAAAAAATGAACAGATTAACTGATTCTCACTCATCTGCTCCTATTAGAACAGATAGGCACGTTCCAAGATTCTCAGCATTTCTGGACCTTGCTCCGCTGGCAGGCACATTATAATTACTGCTACTCCTTCACAGTCAAGGTGAAGATAGCTATGATGGTAGGCCATATAAAAACACATGAAGAGATTCTGCTCCCAAAGATCTACATAATAGATAAATACCTGAGAAAGACTGTCAGGCAGCAAAGAGAAGCCTAGGGAAAAATGAAGTGATATATTGAAAAGGTTGAAGGGCTGGAAATTCTGGTCTGCATTAGATCACATTGCAGGCCCCTGGAGTTGCAAATAGACATTTCCTAATGTTTTCTTTCTAAATTCATTATTATGGATAAATCTAAATAAATGGCTTAATTCTAAAAATTTCTAAGGACACATTGGATTTCGGTAAATTCAATAAAGTTTTTTTCAATAATGTCGGTAGGAGTAAGATGTTCCCCTAAGTAGTTTAATGAACAATCCTTCACCACTGAAACCTATGAGGTTTGCTATTCAAGTGAGTGAAAACAGGAATAAGAAATATTTTGTGTCTGTGGAGAGTCACACTAATTTTAAAGTAAATGCATTTGGCCAACAGGTTTTCTTCAGTTGGATAACATGATTGCATAAAAATTGGCATCGCACAGCTCATGCAGACTAGTCTGTACATGTCTTACATGGTGTTCATAATCCTTAGATCATCACAGCTACAGGACACAAGGCATGAAATATTTGTGGGCAACGTTAATGCCTTTTATCTTCATAAAGATAATGTTCAGGCTAAAAATGGGGTCACGTGAGCTGCTGAAGTTATCATCTATCTGTTGTGAGTTTTAAGATTATCCATATGCATTGTTCATGAACGTTTGTACAATCATGGATACTCATTTCATTGTCATTAATTTGAAGTAAATTACTGCTTTTGGAAACATCTGCAGTCCTTAGAGTATTCTTTGGTAGGCAGGACTAGAAATTCCTAGCTGGGATATATGCATTCCAGAGATTCTTTAGAAATAAATTACACACTTTAACCCTGAGAATCTAATGCTTTTTAGAGTTGAAAATGCATATATACATCTTAATTTTTAAAGCTTTGCTTGTAAAAATTGTTTTATTACAAATAGAATTCTAAATATCTACTCATTTTCCTTTGCAGATAGAAAGACAAAGTTCTCCTTCCAAGTACACATCAACTAAAGGTGTAATAGAAACTCACTAAACAAAATATATTTACCTCACATGAAATGTGAAGTAAAATTTACTGAGTATTTTTATTTCTGTGCAAATTTTACCTCTGTTCTGTCCCTTAGTAATGACATTACAGAATGCAACAAAAAGCTGTTCAGAAAACCAAAGGGCCTTTATAATGTGAATGTAATATAATTGCAAGATAAGTAAAATATAATGTATATTTATGTACAGTACAAATACAGTATATGTTAAAAGTGAAAGGCACAATGACTCTTCGAAGACACAGAAAATTAGCTCCTGTTCCCCTCCGCCCCAAAAACACAGAAAGACTATGTAATGGACTATTCTTGTGCTGCTAAGTGCACATGATAATCTCTGGTTTTAGGTATATGTATGGATCTCCCTCTCTGATGGCTTTGTCTGTCTGTCCAAAGGTAGAAGTTGGTGTATGATGTCTGGTTATCACACCACTGCAACTATGATATTAAATTTCTTGAACTCCTTGTAACATCTTTGCATGAAAGAGCAGGGAGAGGCCAAAAAGTATCACAAGCAAATATCAATCTAGATTTGCTCTGGTAAATCCAAATCAAAAGTTTCGATGTATGTTCTTCAAACTTAAAAAATAAGCATACCAATTTCATCATTTCCTCCTGCTTGTTTACTAAATTTTAGTCGGATGCAGCCAGCCAACAATGAAATTCTGATAAGGTGGGATCTCAGATGGGATCTCCATTTTAGTTTGATAATATAACCTCGTCTCAGTTTCATCTCAGAAAATTGTTTCTGCTTCACAGATTTACCCTGTGGCATAAGAATTCTTATTCAACAGGTACACACTGCCATCTAAAGGCCAGTGTTTGGACTTTTCTACATCATTTGGGTTCCAAACTCTCCACTGATGCTCCTTGCAGCGTCAAAACTCTAAATTTGCAAAAAGAGAAAGCTGACATTTTTGAAGAAAATACAAGGGAAGGGCTTATAGCTGAGACTCAAACGGGAAGATGATACCGAGTCCGGCCCTACAGACCTGGCAGTGACAGCCGTGCTTCTGATTATCGAGACACTTGATGTGACTAGCCAGCTCAGCTGCTGCATCTGGCTACACCTTATGGACACATTTTTAAATGGAACCTTTCTGGTCAGTTACCTCATTGTGACATTGCCGAAGTGTGAAAGCCAGACTTTAGCCTAACCAAAGGCTATTACTATGGCAGAAAAAAAGAAATGGTGGCCATAACTGCATTTCTTAAATCAGAATAAAATATTACAGCTTTACATACCACTTCTATGTGCTATGTAATAATAGCAAGGTATTCTTCCTTTGCCTCTCTAAGCAGATTATTTCCTTTATAAATTTTCGTTAATGGAATAAAATAATTTAGATTAGATATATTGTTCTCAGGAGGTCTGGTTTTAGCTGTCCATTTTACACCTCTGTGAAAATTTATCACACTCCACCAAAAAAAAGTAAGGAGAAAGCCAATAACCTCTCTCCTTTGAAGAAGCACAAGGATGCCACACTTTGGGTTATCTTCTGGATGTACAGAAGTATGTGGCTGCCTCCAAATGTTCTCTGTTCATTCCCTGGGGAACAGATGGTTCAGTACATTCCCATTATCCTGCAGATCCTTTGGGACTTACTAAATCTATATTCATTCCTCAGGACAACAAGGTGTAAGAACAGTGCTGACGTATTCTTTACTATTATACATTCTGAGTCAATACAAGTAGAAGCCAAGGGCCTTTGCATAGCAACATTTGACCAAGGCCTACCAGGTGTTACTTCCCTCTGGTATGATTTGGCAAGGAAACTTATCAGTGTTAAATATAAGCTTTCTCTGGATTTTGAATGTACAAACTTTAAATAACACCACATCCTCCAGCTTGAGCTATATGACTTCACATGATGTGAATGCAAATAATGATATCGCTACAGCATAAAACACAAAGGAAATAGAAAAGATGATTCTTTTCTCTTATTAGAGGACTGCCTATACTTCAGTCTGATTCTTATCTTGAGGGGGAAAAAATAAAAAAGAAAAAAAACCCCAACCCGTTATTTTGACTACTTATTTCAGTTAAAATAATATCATCTCACTAGGACCTGGGACCTTCAGTCTCATTGCTACCTGTGTAGCAAGTGAGGGGTACAGAAGAGCAGCACAGAAAACTTCAAAAACTTGTCTTTTTCCACAGGACTCTCACTGATCCATAGTAATCTCTAGAATAAATCAAATAAGCAAAATTCCTTTGCTGGAATTGTTGTAAAGATAAATTAACATGCTGGCTGTGAGAACATTAGTGTCTGCAGGCATTAATATTTTAAAAATAGACTCCTGGTGCTAAGTCTAGCATATCAGTTTCAGAGTCACAGTTCAGGAGCCTAGAATCTGAGATTCAGCAAGGCAGATAAAGACGTGACCAGAGGAAACATCTTCAGAACTGTACACAGTATCTTGATCAATAGAGCAGGCATGTAAAGTGTGCATTGACCCCCAGATCAATCAAAGCAAAAGGAACATGGCTGGATAAGCAATCCTGTCCCCTTCCCTGAGTCCCAGGACTCATGGTAACCAGGATAAGCACCCAATCCTTCAGCACAAGCTACAAAAATACCCTAACTTTATATTATCTTTAACCCTTGCATCCCGCTGCTGTGAACCTTGGTCAGATTACTCCTTACTAGATTCATACAAAACATTCAAAGTTAATATGTGCCATGGAATCAGATAGTTGTCATAAAAAAGGATTTTTAAGATGCTCAGCTTTCTATAAGGTATTTTGGATAACAATGTGCTTTAGATTGTTGACATTTTAGTCACATATTTTATTACTTGTTCTAACAAAATACATCAATTCCATAGTGTAAAGTATCAGCTCTTCACCTTCAGTGTTAATAAAAATAATATGACAGACTGACAAAAACCTACATATTGCCCTATTTATGCAAAATACATGTAGTTCCTGCTTTCTCTTGTAGCTTTACATCATTCAGTGTCTAATATGGTGCAAATAATTTACAGAAGGGAAATTTCTGAAGTTGTTTGTTGACTGGTGTCCAGCATCCAGTTATGGTTTCTACACTTTTTTATATCACCCTGTCCCTGTCCCTGTTTACCACTGGAAAAGTTTAGTGGTGAGAGGGAGAGGCATTTGGAGCCAATCTTTCCTACTCTCAAAGGTCACTTTACCCCAGATTTTCATTCTGACCAACTTTTTTGTGAGGTATTTGCTATACCTTTTCTACTCTTACATGTAAAAACATAAATCAGTAGTCTACTTCTTCTGCAAGGAACATGATATAGATCATCATAACTTCTTGGTGTGAATCTCCAGATGATTTAAATGTATGAAGTCTATAAAGTCTACTCTGTCCCACTACAGCTAAGCATTTGGATTACTGTTTTGAATTGCCAATGCACCTTTACAACCTGTTTATCTTTCATCCTCCACCTCTTCCCTCAAGTCTCCTCTTGCTATTTGCTCTGGTGAAGAACAAACACAACTCCCAGAGTATGCACAGTATGGATTAAAAGTACTTCATTTTATTTACCTCTCTGTTCACAGGAAAGTTTATACTGTGAAAATTTGTCTCTCCATTAAATCCACTGAAGCACATAAGTAACTAGCTCCTTTTAAGATCTCAGACTCCACTGTACAAACGTGAGAGTTGAATCTTCTAATAAATGCAGTAAAATACAGCTTGTTCCAAGCAGAAGGCATATAGAATATGAAATAACGGCTATGAACTTTTTACATTAGATGTGTGTGCATGTTTCATACAGGAGATAATATACAATCTCTGGGGCAGAGAAACTTGGTCAAACATTAACTTTCCAATCATCAAATAGCATTTATGAGCATCTATCTTTATATCACAACATATTTGATTTGCTGCAAAGTTATTCATTAGCCTGCTAACATTATACTTTGTGATTGTTATTCATTAGCCACACTATTACAGCATAAACACAAGGACATTTAAGTATTTTTTATTTTGCTTGTGTATAGAATCCAGGTGGGGCAAAGACAGCATTCACGTTTGTTTAAGAAATACAAAACACTTTTGGAAAGAAGTTAGTATCTTTTCATATCTTTTTTCTTTTCTAAGTTAAATATATCAGTGTCAGTTAGTTGCATCCATTACTTCAATTTTTGAGGAAATAGTGCAGAGCTCCAAAATATGCAATCCAACAAGAGCCTGAGTCCTACAAAAGCTTAATAACTTATTTCTCAAAACAGAATGAAGAAAGGGAGGAAAAGTACATGGGTGGAAAAGTATTGTTTCTTTTCTTTAAAAAACCTTGAAATATGTTCAAAAACATTTTGTGAGGTCACACTAAAAAAAGAGTAATTGGAAGAAAAATTCTGCTTGTCTAAGCGAAGAGCACATTTGTAGCGGTAGGGTAAATGTTTTATCGATTGGGAAACTGGGAAACTCAAGTCATTACTCACCATGGGCTAAAGAATAATTGCTAATGCTCTGGCGGAAAGATTAAAAACAGTTTCTGGAAGTATTTCTTACAGTGATCAATGGTGTATCATCCCAGGCCATTGGATCTTCAATAACATTTTTCCCTTTTGGGATACAATCAATTTTTATAATATGATTCATTTGCCAGCAGGCGTGCTTTCTTCATACGATGAAAAGGCATTTATGCACCTTATATTGTTGAAAGGTAATCTTATACAGCCAAAGCCCAAGCTCTGATATAAAAGATTTTTCCAAATTCATCTCTATTTTTAAGTGGGTTTGGGAAATAGATGTGGTGAACGGCTTCTAGCTTTTGTATTGTTTTCCCCCTATTTGGTTTTCCATCAAAGTCATTTTAAAGCTTTTTAAATAATCATCATTATTACAGCACAGATGTGCAAGAAGGATTGAACAGATATGAAAGTGAGCCATTCTCTGACCTGTGGGTGGCTTAAGTAATTTATTGTGTGCACATTCATTGTAGTGGTAATTCAGGTCAGGGATAATTGTAAGGCTACTCTAGCTCATTTGGAGAAAACTTCTATGCCTTTGCTTAAGTAACCAAATGCTGTCTACTACTTTAAAAGTGTCTGACATAATAAATAATTGCTTAAATAATTAGAACTATCCGGATTACAGAATCAAATACATTTGCACATACACAAATAGTTTCTTACTCTGAATAGGAAACATGGCTGAAGAAGAGAGCAGCTTCACCTCTTCGTGACAGCAGACAGCTGACTTGATTGATAAACTAGACAGGATGTAAACCCAGACTCATTCATAGTTCCAGCTAAGATCACAAATTTCCTTGCAGCAGAGCAATGAGTGTCTATGAGGCAGTGATACAGGTGCAGTCAGGACTGCCTCACTCTTTTTTGATCAACGCCAACTCTACCATTTTGAAGGCCCTAAAAAGTTTCAACCAAGATATTTCTTATTATATTGGAGTTTTACATGTCAAGCAATTTCACCCAAAAAAAACTTATTAAGCTTTTCTGTCAGATGTTGTAGATGTAACAAGATCAAATAGGATCAAGAATGTAATTGGTAACGTCCCGTTACCTGAGACAGCCCAGACTCCTGTTTGTACAATCTCTGCCGATTTTAGTTTACAGAAAACCGCAAGGTAAATTGGCTAAAAAGAAGACCACCTCATACAAGAGTCCTCATCTTTCTTGATGGAAGCAGAGAATAGCATTCTCTAAAAAAGTTCAAAATACAAACCCAGAACCAAAAATAGTCCATCAGATTGAAGAATTAAGGAATGCCTCAGCTGTATTAACATCAGTGGAAGACCAAAGGATGGGGCAGCTATCAAGCAGGACACAAGTGTTTTCTCAGTCTTTCTGATCAAGTAGGTTTAAGCAAGTTTCGCAGAAAGGGTGGACATATATCAGGCTACAGACATTTTCCTATCTGTGCATGTATTTGGTCTGGCTGGGATGGACTTAATTTTCCCCGTAGCAGCCACTATAATGTTGTGCTTTGTATTGGTAGCTAGAAGGATGTTGGCAACACACCGGTGTTTTCGTTATTGCAGAGCAGTGCTCACGCAGCATTGAGGTTGTCTGTCCAACTTGCTCCCTGCCCCTCACCCCCTCTACCCAGCAGGTTGGGGTGGGCAAGATCTTGGGAGGGGACACAGCCGAGACAGCTGACCCAAATTGACCAGAGGAATATTCCGTACCATATGACATCTGCTCATCAATAAAAACTAAGAGAAAGGATGAGGCAGAAGACAGGGGAGGCATTTGCTGTTACCTTTGTCTTCCAGAACAACTGCTATGTGTACTGAAGCCCTGCTTCCCAGAAAGTGGCTTGATATTGCCTGCTGATGGGAAGTAGAGAATAAATCTTTTGTTTTTCCTTTGCTTCTGCCCACTGCCTTTGCTTTTGCTTTATTAAGCTTCCTTTATCTTGACCTATGAGTTCTTTTCAATCTTATTTTCTTCTCCCTGTCTTGCTGAGAGGGGAAGTGATAGAGCAGCTTGGTAGGCATGCAGTGGCCAGCCAAGGTCAACCCACCATAGTGCATCATGCAGCTACTAGATTATGACTTTTTTGATGCTTCAGTGGAGTAGGAAAGGGCACTCATTTTCAAGGACACTACTTAAATGAGAATCAAGCTGGTAAAGGTCCAAACAGAGAGAAATTCAATGCACAGCTTCAAAATTTACATTCTCCCATTATTTGGTAAATTATTGAAGAGGCTTGTATCAAGATTTTCGATTGGTGATGTACATTTGATCTGTTAGTACCACAGATACCTATTTATTTTTGATGTCGCTGCCTGACTTTTCCTTCAGTAAAAAAAATGCTTGTCACTACAATATTTTTTCTAAAAAAAACAAAAGAGGATGTTAAATATTTGAATTCTTCCTGTCTTTATGAAGTAGTCTAACAAGCATAGGCTTCAGGTCCTATGTTTTAAAATTTCTAATATGTGTCATGTGTTAGCATCTAATAGATAATTTCCTGATTCAGGTGCTGGGGCAAGGTGACCTTCTCCAACCCCAGAGGTCCGAATGTTTCTGCAGTATCAAAATACTATTGGGTTTACATTAAACTTAGAAGAAATTGTCAAGGAAAGAACAAAGAATGGGCACAAAAAAGAATCTAATGGAAAAAACTGTGGAAATGGAACACAGAGAAGAGAAAATTAAGAAGCCAAAAGCAATCTGAAAGAAGAATCTGAAATGTACTACGGAAAACTTGATAATGAAAAGAAGAGCCAATATACATCCAAAAAGATTCTCTCTACAGAGACTTCCAATTAGACCAAAAAAGGTGGATTGGTTTTAAACCCTCTAAAATAAAAAGCAATCACATATAATTGATTAAAAACCAGAAACATTCATAATAATCAAAGTACTATGAGATTTTAAATACTTTTAAAAAGTATTTTAAAATTTAAAATTTAAATTTTAAAGTGCAGCAATCTAAAACAACAACAGAAAAATGCTGGCGAACAGGTGTTTAAAGCTCTTTGGAAACATGCAAGAACAAGTGGGCCAAGGCTAATGCTGCTCTGTTTTATTCAACCCTTACTCTTGCCCTGACACAGCCTGCTTGTGGACCTCTAACAGCATTCTTTCCATTCCATTAATGTGGGCAGGATGAAATATTGTGCAAAGTCTTAGTTTCTTACTCTTCTCTTGCTGATCCTCACATCCAGAGAAGAACAGGTTAGGTTATTTCTTCCCTAGAGCAAACTGGAACTAGGGTTTGATTTGTGAATCTGGAAGACAGTTACTTCCCTGGTATCGTCTGCATCTGCAGATCTACGTTGCCTCCATCACGTTTTCTGATTACTGAGAGACATCTATGTGGTTATGGGTTCTTGTACCCAGAAAGGAAGGAATACAATAATCATAGTGATTATACGTAAATTAATTCACTGAAGAACACATCAAAACTGTCATTAAGAAAATACTTCATTGGTATAAGAAAGTATGCCTAGGGAAGTTACATATGCCTGACAGTTAAAGGCTTCTAGAAAAGCAGTTTTTCTCAATCGCCTGACCTTAAAAAAAAAAAAAGGTAAAAGGAGATGCAAGGAAGAGAGAATGGAAAAGGCAGGACCTGTGGAAGGTTAATCAATTTAAAGTAATTTTAAAGCCTTAAATTATATTACAACAGGAAAATCATGGGCAAGAGGATTGGAAGCAATATCTACATTGCTGCAGACAATCCAATCCAAACAAGTTTGTAACAATAATCAACTACTCAAATCACTTTCAGACTTTAAAAGAAAACCTAATTCAGACATTTTACTCAGATACAGCAATTTAAAACTTTCATAAGGCAGAAAGCATTTTCTTGAACAAACTTGCAAGTATATTAGAAACCATGCGTTTAACAGTAAGAGAGAGTGCCCACAACGTCTGTTCATGTCCATCAGTTCAGAGCTAGCTGCAGAAATGCAGCCCCTCATAACTAAAAATCTTAAAAATTTCTGTCTCCTGCTTATTCAGACTTACTGTCAGATGTTTAAAGGTGGAAGCCACATTCAAAACAAATGCTTTAATAAACCCCTGAATAGAAACAACCCCAACTGAAATCAAACAGTTTTATCATTGGTTTCAGACTCTCACATCAAAACCTCAATTTCTACAGTGATTTAAGAGGATGGACATGATTACCAGCATAGAAAACTCATAATTCAGAAGAGCCCATAACAGATGCCATCGTCTGCACAAAGCGGTTCTCTGCAGAATTTGTCAATACTGACATATATAGCATATTTATATAGGCCAGCATGAATAACCATATATGAATAACCA
>JAVJGI010000057.1:42885951-42896226 GCA_035590275.1 Ibycter americanus
AGGAGGTAGAAGATTAAGAGAAGCCTTGCGGCTGTGTAAGAACTATTCAGTAGTAGCCACAAGACTGGTGTGATACCAACACTATTTTAGCCACAAATGCAAAGCACAAATTCAGATGGGCCACTATGAAGACAGTTAACTTCATAACTTCATCCCAGGCAGACCCAGCTCTACAGGCAGTAACAGCCTTCTCATGTATTTTTCACTCATGTGTTTACCCAGAGAAAGCACCTTTTCTGCAAGGATTCGTACCTCCCTTTCAGATCTGATACAGAAAACTCGTGCTTGAGAATGGAGCTCTGAAAACATACAGCTGAAAAAATCAGTTTACACCAGCATAATTTACAGTAAAGTTCCCATGGGTGTGGGAGTTCAGATGACTCGTGTACAGGGGCATAAAGAAACAGAAACCTTTACTGTGACATAATGAGTAGTAGATGGACAAACTCTCAAACAGGTGTCGATTCAAACATGAATCCGTTCACTGGGGAGCCACTGTCCTGTATAGCTCCTGTGAGGTTCAAGACTAAAGTGATATTACATATTAGATACACATTACAATCTTAACTCATTTATTTCAGTCCAAACGTTTTGCACATTCACAGATCACAACCACAGAAAAAAGGAGGTGCTAAGTCCAGTTGAAAATGGGAACTTGGATGTACAAAGTACATGTTCTGCTATCAGAATCCCTTCCCTCAGAAGTACATATCAGTGGAACGTACCTTAAATTTTGTTTGTATAAATTACAGCAAACATCCAATTATGATAAAATGTCATTACATACATTTATCGCTCTTTGTGCTAGGATTAAAACCTCCATGCAGGAAACAAAATATTTGCCTAACCAAATATAAAGTTCTTCCTCCCTAGGTATGAAAGTTCTTTCAGATTTTGCTGAAACATTTGCAGTTCCTGTCTTGATTGCTCACAGTTACTTGCCAAGCACACTAAAAGGAAAGGACAATTTAGGAATCAGCTAAGTAAATTCTAATATCTTGTTCAAATTCTTTCAAGGAAGATAAAAGTAATTTATTTGTAGTGTCTCTTGTTTCCCAGAGTGTGAGTTACACAGTGCTGAAGGAAGAGATAATTTAATATTCTCTTCTAATCATTCTGGCTAATGCTATAAAACTCTTAACTGCCTTTCATTTACATGTTTATTTTTCATTTTTCTCTGGAAAATGTATATTCTGTTCTCGTTTTGATGCAAAGGGTTTGTAGACTGACCTACTTTCAATTTTCATTACTGCTGACATATATTTTATTTTCTTTGGTTGAGAGCAAACAATAATGAAACAGGTAATCAGTATGGATGTAGGTCACTAAAAGTGTCCCAGTTTCATTAACATGCTCTGCTAAAAGTACACTAATAGTTTGGAAATTTTTTAAGTATTTCCAAAACAAAGAGACGCTCCTGACCCTAATGACAAAATGAAAATTAAATCTGTCTCTGACAACATGTGATCGATTTTATAATTCATGATTACAGAATTCAGAGATACATTCATATTTGTTGACATCTAGTTACAGTGATGAAGGGCAAAATCCAATTAAAGAAAGTCAGTGTCAGTGCCTTAACTTCTTCCAGCAAAAAAAGTAACCTGAAATATAACTTCATTCTCATCATACTTTTATGCCAATATTGGAAAGCAATGCTCTTTCACAGACAAGCTCTGGAGAAACAGGGTAACAGCTTGAAATGGTCATGGTGGCTGACTAGACAAACTGTACAGCAAAGCAAGACAGAGAGCAAGAGGCAGAAACAGAAAACATAGGACAAACACTATTAGCGTTACATGCCTCCAGTATACACACACAGTCATGTCTTTCAGATTTAACCATGACTTAACCACACCACGTAGCAAACCCACACAAGTACAAATATGTTTGTTTCCTTCATGCTGTATTTTGGCTTGTTTAACTAGTAGTAGTTGTAGTAGTAGTAGTGCTCTTCAGGCTGCAATGGTCTATACGATGTCGATGGGAAAAAAGTAATGATTTTTATCCCTACAGTGTTACCATTCCAAATTATTATACAATCATGATTCCAAAAAGCTCATTTAACACCATGTTTATAAATAGGAAGTTTTGTGGATCAGCAGCTTGGAAAAAGTATAGTCAGAGCCATCACATCCACCTGGCACAGAGACACCTGAACTTACTTTATAAACATCAGTACGAGAAAAAGAAAATTCAGCTCAGCAGTACTCCAGGGATGCTGCCGCAAAGTTGGTCCCAGCCATGTTTAAAAGATAGGAGAACAATGCTGATCAGAATGAGTTCAATTTCTTGTTAAAATCCTTTTTAAGCAGCTATATTTAATTTTAAAAGCTAATCACAACATTTCAGCATTAGGAATATGAATTGTTTTAAAGGGTTGGTCTGCAAAAGTCTGAAATGTTCCATATGTAAACCACTAACCCAGCATCAAGTCCTAATGACATTTAGATGCAACAGGTCTCTTTGCAAGAGCAGTTACCTATTTTTAAGGCCCGAGTCAAAATATATGCTCTGAGTGGTGCACTTTCAATCTTCTTGCGCCATTTTATCTCAGGGATTTCATTAGAGATCGGTTTTCAATGTAAACAGCAACAATATTCATATTTAGGATACATGTTATGTTAATTTAGTAACAATTTCCAGATTGTTGTGAAACACCATTTGTAAGCATATGCCAAACTCATTTACTTAAAATATTGATCATGTTCATTAATTTATCACTTCTTCCTCTAAAGTTAAATCATGGTTTATCAGTTTAGCCTGTTATGTGATATCAAACAAGCAAGAAAAAAATAATCATGTACTTTAGATAGGCAGTATAAAAAGTATTCTGAGAAAGCATGTTTCACCAAATTTATTTATGCATCTAAACCCAGTATTTAAGAGACCAAATATTCTTTCAATTATTAGTCTGGTAAGTGTTATAGTTTATTTCAGTGAGGCAGTGAGGATGAGCTGTACAACTCATTAGTCAGTTCAAAGAATATCCATACTTACATATCATTTTTAAAATAAAAGAAATATTAAAATAATGCATAACCATTTGTGATTAATACCTGTCTCCATTTTCAAACAAATTCTGCAAGACCAGATAATCTAAATCATCATCACTAAATAAATTGGCACAAATGATGCTAGCATACCGAAAGAATAAGAGAGCTTTTGTCCCCAATCCTTATCTCAGGTATATTATAGTAGGAAGGACATGTATGTGATCTTAAGCACACAAGACTAATACAAATTTAGTCAGGGTAAATAATTCCTAATAATTGGATTTTTTTCACCTTTTGGCACTGCTTGTAGATAGAAGATTTTAGATGTACCGACAAGTTTTTCCAGGAAAAAAAAAAATCAGTAAGTTTGGAATTATTTTTCTGATGACAGTTCTTGATCTACTACTAAGGCTGAAAAATCTCATTGGCTGCTTGAAAGCTATAAAGGAGGTGGACAATGCATGCTTTTTTCAGGACATTTGTCACTGAAATTTCTACTCAACTCAAATGTGTCCACGCATCCTCTTGACTGAAAACCTAAGCATTTTGAAACTCCCCCCGTTGGAACAGTATAGCCATCGGTAGCTATGAAGGAGATGGCTAACTCACCTTCTGAATAGTGAAAACCTGTATCACTTGCACACTGAAGAATTTTTCACAGAATAAGAAAGATTAAGCTCTGAAAGAAAAAATGACAATTTTTCAGTTCAGCTGAGCAAGCCCCAGCCCTTTGTAGAAGCTCAAGTCTTTAATATTCTCCCACTCATTTCTAGCAGTGCAAGAATTGTAACTCATATGAAACCAATGGCTTTAAACTGCCTAGAAGGCTGCCTTGAGCCAAATCTAGAACGAGTTCTCAGCCAGTAAAGTCCAGACATAAAATAATTTAGTTCCAGCAACCACATTATAGAACTGAAAGTCTGTCCTAAGTAGGTCCAGCATGAAGAGATCAGAATAAAAAGGGTCTATTTCATGGGGGGGGTAGGGCCTAGAGGGACAAACACAACAAGATATCAGGAGTAAACAAAAAATAACCTGAACACAAGCCAAAAACTTCAAAAATACTGAAAGTTCTATAGAAGCTGAAGTCTTCTAGAAACAACACAAGAAAATTTAAATGATATTTTCCTCTGTTTCTACAAGCAATAAATACCAGCTTAAGGAAAATCTACAAGACAGCTATATTTCATTCAGAGAGGTTCAGATGATGATCCATTAGTCAGGCAGAGTGTGGGAACTATGAAACTCTACCACAGAGAAGTGAGGGTTATGTACTTTGCTAATGATATGGCAACATCCTAGTTGTATTCTTCTTTAAGGATAAAACAAACAGAAGCATGGATTCTCAGAGAAGCGAAATGGCAAAACTTTACAGTGAGCCCTAAATCTGAAAGTCAGTCCTCTATTTTGTGACAGTTAACCAAGATAGGTGTAAAGCATTGAGTTGTAAATTGCCTGGAAGAAAAAATTCAGATATATGACCGAAAGTCCTAGAAATCATGCCATTCAACAGAGGCTTCTCAGCCCAGAACAAGTCGCACAAGAGGATAGCTGTAGGACACTGTCAGCATGATTGAAAATTTGACATGACCAACAATTTCCAAAACATAAAGGTGTGTGGTGGTCACAAATCCAAAGACTTGCTTGACCCCTTATATGAAAAAGAGCAGTCAGCATCAAAGCAAGACAGTAAATGCAAGCTGTGCAGAGGAGCATGAAGGTGTGCATGCACTACAGTACCCATTAGGTTTAAATGCCCTGACATACCTGTAAGTGGTTAAGAGTAAGTCCAGAATAATTTTCTCCAGGAACCTCTCCAAAAAGCTGTAGCTGTCACAGTTTTGGATATGGTCAAAAGCTGCTATCTCCATCCTGATGCATATGAAAGCTGAGCTAGTCTACACAGAGGAAATGGTATTTTGCCTGTAACTCGTCCATGTAGGAAAATTACTACCTTCGTAAAAGCTCTTAGAGAAGGGCAGTGTTACTTGACTCCTATGTGTAAGGCATTTAATGCCATTCTCAAATAAGGCACAGTGAACACAGTCTAGATCCTGAGAACATCCCTGTTAATGTCTTTTCCAGTCACCAGAATCTAATTCAAGGTTAGAAAATGTACTTGTCAGCTTGATTAAAACCACCCTGGTTTGACAAAATCAAGGCTGCAATTGCCAGAGCAGTTAAAGATGAAAATCTGGAGGAACAGGGCCTCTTAAGTGATGACTCCTCAGTTCTGAATAGGTCTGTAAAAAGCATGAAGATGGTAGCACAAAGTGTTATGGAAAATACATTCTAAAAGGATTTTTCATTTAGAGATTAAAACCCCCAAAAATAAACTAAGTACATTGTGAACTGGGCTTAAACAGTGGCATTGAACAATCGTTCAAGGTTTCATGTCTCTGAGAAAAATGGAGGTAAAATCAAACTAAAGAAGTCACAAAGAAGAAACTGATCCCTTGCCAGAAAGAATTTATATATCTTTATTTGACTAGAATGATTATTACTTATAAATTACTCTTACACTTCTAAAATAGCTTTTCTAAGCAGAGCTAAAACAAAACAGTGGACTATGCACATCAAAACTATTTTTGTCATCAAACTATAAATGTAGACATATACTCATTATAATGACAAGGGTTTGCCACATGGATATTTTTACATTTCTTATTATAGCCCGGACAGAGCCTAGTCTCATTACAGCTTATTTTAAAACCATTGAAGTTCCGTGCCTCAGCTCTCTTGATCTTGGATTTCACAAACCTCTGCTTCCCCAAGGATAACAGTATATAAGCGCAGCACAAAAAGTTATGCTTTCATCTTTCTACAGTTAAAATAGGTTTGCCAAAATGGTAGCACTATCCACAGATAAGACATTACCAACACTGAAAATCAGCTGTCCCGGGGTCCCATCTTCAGTTAGTCCCAAAATTCTGTGCCCTTTGCTATTTTCAGAGTGAAGGGTGAAAAAAGTGAAGAGTGGATATTGTTCAGACAGAGAACTGTCCCAGTTGATTACCGGATGGCCATACAATTCTTGTACCTGTCCAGTGCAGGGACATGGGATGCAGGTGTGTCACACAATAGACTGTTGTGGAAGGTGAGAGGGGAAAGGACCTTTCAATTAGTAGTAACACATTAAATGCACCTATGCTGAAGACTAATCTTTTTCACATACTCGCATTGTTGGACTGAGGATCCAGACTACCTTTGCAGAGATTTTTTTCTGTCTCCTTGCCAAGAACGTTACCTGTAGAAAGCATCCATTTCTCAATCTCATGAATACCAACCTGCAATTCACAAGCTGTCAAATGAGTCTCAAGAATTTATTCTGTAAAGTTTTAACTTCTGATAGCTGAGAATTAGCAATAATATACATTCTTGTGACTGTGTAAATGATGTTTAGAATTACCACTTACTGTTAAGAAACACCAGTCCCACTATCCAAACACCCTACTCCTATATACCTGATGCAGTTTTTATCACAGGTTCTACTTTCATGTCTTCTCTGAACAGAATGAAGAAGGAAGATAGAGGAGGCAGACTGACCTAGAGACAAGAAAAGTAAACGTTCCTGAAACTGGATTTTTCTACCATCTCATTTCCCTGCAGTTCGCGAAGACGCAGAAACCCCAGCTTTTTCTTCTTTGGACCATTATTCACATTTCTACCACCAGAACATCCACATCAGGAAACTGTTCAATACAGATATGAGACCCTCTGAGTATCCTTTTCCCTGTCAGGCTCCTTTGCCTGCCTGTCACTGGGTTTTGGTTCATCTGTTGTGTGAAATTCAAATCTCCTGGCTACATAGCTCACAGAACACATGAAGGCCTAGTTACCAAGAAAAAAAAAACCCAAGTCTTCTTCTATCACAAAATCTCATTTTATATTTCAGAGATGCAATATTTTAGTTGACTGAACAACAATGGCATACAGCTCCTTCTGCTCTCAATACCCAGACTAGATCAGTGTAGAGCCTTGTAGACACAGCTGAACTGGAAAAGACCTGTGATTTTCAAGACAAAAGTTCTCCCAAGAGACACAAAGGGCTTTTCTAGGAATTCCATCTGCTGCTTGCAAACTTCATTACAGCAGAAACTGCTTCCCAAAATGTACCCTTTGCAAGCTGTTGTCTCTAGTTTATAGTCAGCCATAGAAAGAAAATCCTGGCTAAACTTTTTTCTCATACCTTTCCTATTACATTGTTGCTTTCTATCAGAAAAAGAAAGCATTAAAAAGATGCCATAATAGCATTTAACAAGTTGAACTGCAAAAGATAAAAATAGGAATAATGATTTAACACCTCTATAACAATGAAACACTGATCATGGTAAAATATAATAAATTGCAAAGTATCACTGAATGCAAAAGAAGGTAGAAAACCCTTCAGCTTTCAAAGGACAAAGTTCACATTTCTAAGCTTTCTCAGTTTGAGAAAGTAATGCTCTTGATAATGAGGCAACTTAAGGTAAAATTACAGTACATAGGAAAAGCAGACAAGCGTAGACTCATTAGATGACCCAGTGAGTAAGATTCTGGGATATCCTCACTCGGCACCCATTACATTTTGTTACCAGTCAACAGCTAAATGAGAATTCATTGCAACTTACAGAGTCAATAACTAAGACAGACATTGTTTCTTTGTATGGCCTTTGAATATGAACATAATTAAATTCATGACACATACTTTAGAAGCTACATTTGTAGTAAAACATACATCTTCTTTTCACTATATCCTGAATTTGAGCCACATCTGGCAAGTTGTCCCACCTCTTTCCAAACATTATTCCCAGTTTATTGATGCTCTGTTATTCACTCACTGCCTGGACACTGAGAGCTATGGTAAACAGTCCTACTCCCATAGAGCCTCAAACTGTCCCTCTCATGGGTGTCACAGCTGCAAGGCTGTTCTGCATCTCCTACATGCTGTGGAGGAAGATGCAGAGGGGGAAAACACTCATGGATAAGACATTCTAGAGCTACTTTTAAAGGACACTGATTCCAAAGTCAGGATGTGTGTCTTAGGACCACATACACTAGTGTGAAATAGCTTTGGTGAACATACCATTCCCGTTTCTATAAACCAAAATAGCCGTGGTGAAAGCTCTGGATATGTCCTGATTGCAGGCTGGGAGGTGACAGATACCTGAAAATTTCCCTGCAGAACACCTGATTAGTTAGGCTGTGTGGGGGAGAGTGACTTTCACTCCATACGTTCTGTCATACTCAACAGTTTACTTAATGTACCAATACCACACGCATTAGCAAAGTACACACCAGGAAAAGCAGCCTTTCAGGCATTGCATGTGATCAGAAAGCTGGGACCTCATTTCCTAAATGTTCCATTTTATTTTCTAATTGACTATCAGAGGAGCTCTGAGCAGGGCGTAGGTTCTTCGGCAATTTCACATCTCTCTGGTTCCGCAGCAACAAAGGGTAGAGAAGCAGGCACAAGTTCATCAGTATATATCTGACTCAAATGCTTCATTAATCTGCACACAGTTTAAGTTCCCTCCTGGTAACAAATGAATTAAAGCAGGTAGAACTAACATATTCCCCCATCAGCCTTTCTGCCGTATCTTCACTGCAGGCTTCATTTCAGATGATTTTGAGAGCACTTTTTCCCCCTATAAACTTCTTTAAGCAGATCTGCCACAGCTAATTTCAAAATTAACAATTCTTCTATAATGTGTAGTTCTTGTCAGGCATCATTTCTCTAATAAACTCTTAAAGATAGTAATAGAAGCTTCCATGCTCCTCGCTGCATTACACCATGAATACATTGACATTTCATCCAAGTCAGGTTTCAAAGGCTTCAAAATAGATCAAAGCCTCATTGAAAAGGCCTAATACATTCAGGATGGCTACAAAAAAATGTGTATTTAATCTGTGTTTAATCCAGTAAGATAAAAGACACATAGCATTTTATAAGATTAAAAAATAGAGAATTTTAAAATTATAAAAGAAAGATGCTTTCCTGAGAAACCAGAGGAGTTTTACTAGTCACGTTAAATACTGAACCATTCACGTCACTGGAGACATTCATTGTTTGGCCTCTACACCCTGATCAGAAATAAATACAAGATCTATTTCAAAGCCTTGTTGTCAATATGTACTTTTATAGCAGTCTTTTCAACAACATCATCCTCTAACTATGGAGGATGTGACTAAGACCATACTCTGCTAAAGCTGTTTGAGCTCAGTACATCTGTGGAAAGCTTTGCACAAATCTTCACTTCAGCAGGGGGTGAGAGTACATCACATCTTCCACAGAATTTGAAGCATATGGTACCAGGTCCATAACAAATTCTAGTCTGTACCATATTCAGAGAGGAAAAGTGACATTAAAAAGAAACCTCTGCCTCCTTCGCATCCAACAATACATATTCCATAAAACTTCAAGCAACTACATACAGCCCCCTGCTACTAATTAAATTGAAAGCACCCGGCTCTGCGATGCCTTTTTATTAAAGCAGGTGCACTTCATAGGAAATTGGTTCAAATTCCTTCACAAGTAACAGGATTTTATTTTTTTTTTAACCACAAGCAAAACAGGGATACTGAAACTACCGAACTTTGTTTGTCTTTAAGAATTTTAAAGCCACAAAAATTGGCGCTCTAAATGAAAATTTATGACGCAGGTTAGCAAAAAGTGGAAAAGTGTGACTGGTCAAAGGAATAAATTAAAGACATTGATCCAAGTTCTGCTCCTACCTATGCATCTGGCTTGGTACAGTAATTTAAAGTGTGTATTAGTTATCACTCTGATATAGTTTTTCATAAACAACAAAATTTTCTGTACTATTTCTCTGTTTTGTTCTTTCAGGATAGCAAGTAGTCAGTGAGCATTGGAAAGGAAGTTACTGGGCTGAGTCAAAGGATGAGCTCATCTGGCTAGCTAAGGTTCCTTTCTGTATTTATCTTTGTATACTAAGATGCCCCTTGTTCCAGCATTCTCTTTATTTCTCCATTTGGCAGTAAGCATTTAAATTGGCATAGTTTACACACTTTCTAGCTGCAACATTATGTCAGCTTTATCAAGATGTCACTATAGAGTCACCTTTCCATTTGATGTATTTCTAAGTAGTTCCTCCTTTGTGGTTTGTGGCCTTGTTTTCGTTTGAAAAAATCAGATAATTATGACAGATGTAACTTAAATATTGTCTTGTAAATTTCTTTGGAAAAACAAATTTGCTAACCATACTAAATTTTTTTTGAAAGGCAAGTTCTGATTGACAGAAACTGGAAAAAATCAGAAAGTGTTGGGACATTACATTTT
>JAVJGI010000057.1:42909173-42919207 GCA_035590275.1 Ibycter americanus
CCCGAGGGTCCTCAGTTTCCTGGTCCCAGCAGGCTCCTGCGCCCAGCGCTACTCAGGAGAGAAACCTGCTGAGCTTGAGGGAACATCAGCCCGGCCCTGCAGCTGCAGCCTGCAAGGGCACTGGCAGCGCGCTGCGGCCAGCTTGGCTTTTTGCCTGCTCTTGCATCCAACAAACACTGAGATGCTTTCCAGGGGCTGATTTTTGCCTAAAACCCAAGAGCTATATGCTGTAAGGAATGCTTTCCAGAACTGTCTCAGCAGTGCAGGAAAGCCAAGGGGAGAATTTCTTGGGGTGTACAATGAGTTTGCTTAACATAAGTTTAACTTCTTTGGTTGTTTTGCTGCAACCAGAGGAACAAAATTTACTGGTTTGCTGCAAGAGGATACCTTTCCTTCATGCTCTCCCAGCCGCCCACTTCCAAGCACAAGTGCAGGGCTATCCAAGCCCTTTGAGCAGCCACCAGGTTGCAGCTCCTTAAGACCTGTGCATCGCCCAGGGATGCAGGCCATGCTGACAGCCCCAGCCCTGATGAGTGCTCCTGCTGGTGCCTCCACACCTAGACATCCCTGGTTATTTTCTAGTCACACCAGTCTCAGCCTTTCCCTCTCACTCCTCTACAACAGCAGCCCAACTCCCCCAGCCCAAGACCCCATGGCTGTGCCTGGCAGGCAGGCAGGGCTTGCCCCGCTCCCCTGGGGATGCTTTGGCTGGGTAGCAATAGCCATCCTAAGGGAACGAGACCCTCTTGCTGATGATGTTCATGCCTTGGCTTGACCTCTGTCATGAGAGCAAAGATTCAGACCCCAAGCCTCTGTGGTTTCCAGGGGCAGCCCAGACCAGACTGCCACAGAAACACAGCACCATTTGGCCATAGGTGGAAGTGCTGGAGGAATGGGCATTCAGGAGCAGTGCCTGAGTGCCTGTGTTGAAGGGGACGCCTGGACAACCTCTTTCTGAGAAGAAGCCACTGACAAATCCCCAGTAAATAGTTTTGGCCATTTACACCTTCACCAGAAGTTGCATGGTTTAAAAAAGGATGGATCCACAAATGCTCTAAACTTGAGTCTTCTTTCTAAACCACTGGCAAGGGATGGAAGCCCCCAGGCACTGACAGGGAGGTGAAGCTGGAAGTAAGGAGGGTCAAGGCATAGCTGTCCTATAGACTGTAGCTGTAAGACAAAATCTGTTATGAAACTGCTAATACGATTTTTAAGTAATCGTTACTCAGTATAATCCCTTGTGATTTTTGTCAGCATCTGGTCATCATTAACAGGATTTAATTTATCAGACAAGTCATTTTGCTTAATTAGGTGGCTAACTGGTGAGGCTATCTTACAGAAAACCTGTGATAACATCAGCAATATCCTCAAAAATAGCTTGTGTGTACAAGCAAAGCTCTTCTGTTAGGCGTTCCTATAATTGCTAGGCAAAAAGTTTTACCTTTAACAGGTGAATTATTCTGTTTCTATTGTTATCAGATATAGAATAAAATAGGATACAGAATTCTTAAGCAAAGGCGATAGTACCTTTCTTAACTTTGATCTGAGTTCAAGTCTAATCTTTAATACTACGTGCGGACAATTTCTATTTGCATTCCTCATTCTTCATTTTCAAGGCACAGAATGCTGGTCAAAAGCACTCTTGAAATGTGTTTCATAAACATTTGCATAATTTAAATGAGCAAGTGGACTTTTTATGGATTTTGAAACAAAAATCAAAGGTTATTTTCCTACATTTTTTCTAAGGACTTTTACACTCAGTAATATGTCTGTATCTCCTAATGTAAATGGACAAAGGATAGAATGAAGCACTCTTATTTAATTGACATATGATCAATGCAACAGAAAGGATGACTAAACCACAAAAAAAGAAAAGAAAATTTAAATTCTTTTTTAAAAAGTCTAAGCTTTGCTGAGTAAACCTGATGTGGTTTTAACTTATCAGAAGTCTCATCTGTTAAAGGTAGCTGATAGTTCATGGTCTCTCTCTTCTCATGCTACCTTTTGAACTGTCTTCATTCTATTCAAAGCAATGAATAATTTCTTCAAAGAGTAGGGAGAAAAGAGTTTTCTTCAGCATGAGCATTGAGTGACTTCTTGTTTCTATCTGTTAAAGAAGAGCACAATACAGCCTATAAATCAAATGTTTGGTTCCTCCTACAGAGTCCTGATAATGCTATTTTCCTTCCTGAAAAAGAAGTGATTCCAAGCCAACTAAACTGGAGTCTACATTCCCCAGAGTTCTATTTTCAAGGTATTATGTGTTTTGAAACTCACTTAGCTTTATAGACAGATTATGCTGTCAATGTCGAGACAACAAAACTCGTACATTATTTGTCAAATCACTGTGATGAGCTCAAATCCAGTCACTGAGATTCAATATAGAGGGACAAAGTTCTGAAGCTGTCTGCAGTGCATCAGTGGCCATGGAGTGCAGTCTCAGGTATATAACCTGTAAGGGAACTCTTTGGTAGTAAGATATTTCTTTGCTCCAGAATCCTTATAAAAGAAGTATATCATAAAACCTTCGTATGATAATCTGCTACAAGACATTATTCAGTGAAGTTTATACCACTTCTATGCTATTTTAGAGGCATTTTTCTTACAAAAAGAGTGTGTTTGGGGGAGTGTTTTTTTCTCTCAAAGCATAATACTATAGCATGTCATGCTCTTCTCTATTGTTCAAGGGCCTCCCACCAGCAGTACCATATGAATTCAAGTGAGCATGGGAGTAGAAGTGTAAGGAATCAGAGAGAGAAAAACAAGCAATGTCAACATGCAACAGTCATTTCTAAACATTCTCAAGTTGCTGCTAGGTTGCTGAATGTAAAAAATGTTCAACATGAAGACTGTTAACCTCAGCTTGGAGAAAATGTCTCTGGTGTTCATTTATAACTCCACCTATAAAGAGTGTAGGTGGCTGAACTTGATATTGATACCATTTATATGTGAAAAAAATGATATTTTGAAGACATTGTGCTGTCTGATAGATTAAGCAGATGTAAGTCTTGGAATTTAAATCTCCCACCAGAGTCTGATGTACCCTGAGCTCACCTTGCAACGGATCCCCTCAAAGTTCTTGAAGTCCTAATTCCCAAAGTCAAGTACCTGGAAAGCTGAATTACTGACAGCTAGAGAATCAAGCCCCTTGGAGGATCTCATCTTTCATCTCTGGTGTATATTCTGACTTAATATTAACACAGGTCTCACTAAGAGCAGTAGAAATAGTATGCACCCATATCTAAAAGGCCCTTCTTTTCTATTTTTCTCTTGTGCCTCAACTAGCAATTGGGCAGCTGTATGAGGGATCACATCAGAGAGATGATCTGGATGACCACAGACTTTTTTTCCTAGAGTTAATTTTCATCTGGAGCTGTTTCCTGACCTAACTCACTGTGTGACTGCACTCAAGCCATGAATGAGTATCTGGAGGTACTGAGTAGAATGGAATCACCTTTTTTGTTCACAGCAATGAGTTACACAAGGCTAAACTGCTAACAGAACTGCAGAGCTATGTGTGCCCCACTAAGGTGGATAAGATGTTCTTGCAATTTAATGGATAGACAGAGAAACTTAATATACATCTTTATCACTTTGAGCACATGAAATAATGTAAGAAAAAAAATTTGACATTAGAAGTTACAACTAAAATCATTGCTGAAAAAAACCACATATACAATTTGAATTTATCAGAATCCATGTCTTAAAAAAACCTGACATATATTCTTTAGTTCCTCCCTTTAAATTAATAAGTACATGAAATCAATGAAAAATTCTGGTTTATTTTTCCTTTTATGGTTTATTTTTATGTTATGTAAAAGGATAGCATGAAAGACACTGCTTGAAAATGTGTTTCATTAATACACCCATCATCTCATTAATTTTATAATTCAGTGATTTAATTGTTTATATTTCAGGTCTCCTTTGCAATAATAAATTTGAACAGGCTTTTACTGTAAGGGAGAGAGACATACCTAGAAAAAAGACTTGAAGATCAATTACCTCTCCCTGTTCTGCAGGGAATCCTGAAGTGAATGCAAGTATATACAACTTTTTGCAGAACAGGTGCTGCTTTGTTTTGTGAGCTCAGCATTTTTTATCCATATGGTTCATACCTATTAAACTAAATTTATATTCTGCTAAGAGCAGTCAAGTGTAGTTAGATGTGGTGAGGTGCATTTAATAAGACGCAATAAGGAAAATTACACTACATAACACAATTTACAAGATATTCAGTAACTAAAATCAAACTTTTTGCCTTTGCTTTTTTTCTGTGGACCACTGCAATTTTTGCACATTCAAACAGAGAGAAAAAGCATTAGCCATAAAACAGAAACACTGTGAATCCACAGCCTTATGTGCCTCAGTTTCACGTTAATCCTACCATATTAACCAAAGTTAAATTTGTAAATGGCATGAGGCAACTATAGAAATAATATTAGGCTATCTTGGTTCATCTCATCACTGGCAGCACTGGCTGGGATTGGTTCCATTTCTGCAGACTTTTCAGCTAACACAGCCCTCCAAAGAGGAGAGATTTCAGGCTTCCAGGGCTACAACACCCATGTTGTGCATGAGGTTTCTACAAAAAGATCAAAAAGTTGCCAACACTTTCTAATGTTTATAAAATGTTTGCACTTCTGGAGATTAAACAATGAAGAATGTAAAGTACATCATAAATATGTCATAGGAATAACTCCCTAGCAATAAATCACTGTAATTATAAATTAGTTGACCTTATTGAATTAATTTATAAAATTTCCTTTGTTATTGTCCTGCTTGCTTTTGATTGGTCTAGACTCAGAGTGTCTAGCAGGCATTTAGCAATTACTTACAGTAAGCATGCTCTTAAGCCTGTGCCATCCAGCCCAGTCTCCTTGCTGAAAGAATGGAAAATTTTCGTACTGGATCAATTTAAGATGGTGCTTCTTGTAAGATGCAGAACTGGTGGCTGATGACAGGTGACTAGGCTGGTTTCTCTAATACAAAATTAAAATTAAAAATGTAAGAAAAATACTTTAATGGTCTCAAGAGCAATGAAATTTATTTTTTGGTTTACTGGGGGCTTTTTTGCTTGGTTGACATTTTGCTAAGCAGATAACTTGTTCAAATAAACCCCAATATTTTTCTTAACCTTTTCCCATTAATATTTTTCCCTTTTTTGCTACTTCATAAATTTAGGTTTTAAAAGAAAAATACCATTTCAAGAAGTTTTGCCACACAAATGAAATATCATAGCAATTGTGAAACAAAGCCTTAATTAGGAAATTAAGTATTTTGACATTTGAGATCACTAGGTTGAGTGTTTTGAGTTTACTATGTGTTTCAATCTCCTGGAACTGATAAAAGCTGAAACAAATGGAAATATGTCTCAAAAAACTGATGACAAAAGATGTAAAATGACTGACAAGGAGAAGTTTACCAAAGACACTTTGCATAAAGAATAAAGCTACATCTTTACACCCATAGTGAGGTTAGAGAGATTTTGCACCAGGACCAACCAAGGTTAAATAAGGCATCAGCAAGTAAGCTGAGACAGAAAGATTTCATGCAGCAACAATCACACTTTTTTTTTTTTTTTTTCACTACATATTTACGCTTGCTCAGAAAATCTGTTGGAAGCCTGTTGGCATCTGTGTTTACATCTAATGCATCTCTTCTGGGCTTTTGACAGCTAAACAACAGAGACCGACAGTATAATTGGAATCCTCACAGGCAGAAGGATACTGTCTCTGTATCTTTGGGGTCAGCACTGACCACAGGGACCCACTTTTGTGAAATGGTAACAGTACCATGTTCCTTGAAAATACCCAAGCAAACCCAGGGAGGAAGCCTACTGCTGTTCTTTCCAATTCTGAGAAGTTTAGTGCTTCAGAGCCTATGGAAACATCCAAACAAAGCAAGTGACCCTTGCTTCTAAAGTACTTTTGGAGCCTAGGTGCAGGTGAATCTAATCTTAATCTCAGACTTGGTCAACAGTTTATGTCTAATGGAATTATCCATACAATGTTTATAATAATATTGATTAGCTACATAGATTAGTAATACTTCACAGTATTAATTCAGCATGCTGTCTATCAGTCATGTACTGAGGATCTGTCATGGGTAAGGAATCTCTTCACCTTGAGTAAGGAGGGATCTCTTAGTCTCAGGTGGGGAATCCTTAACCTTGAGAGGTGTGCCTGCTAAAGGGGAGCGTCAGCTGGCATGTAGTCCAGCTACAGTTCAGGGAGAGCTCCAGCCGGGCTTATTCTGATGGTAATGATTATAGAGTAAAGAATCTGGCTGCTAGTCAGTTATATATAGGCAAGATAGAAGTCTTCATTTTAGCTCTGGTATTTTATTCTGCACCTTGGTTGTCTTACAGTTTTGGGTTTCCAAACCACCTTTTGAAATATTTTTCAAGACCTCTTCACTCCCTTGTGTGTGAGCCCGGGGTTTTCCAGCTCACAAGTAGGAAGGACATGAGACCTTTCTCTTTAGTTAGCCTGAACCAAAGTACGGCTAGGAGTGACGTGTATCCATCTCAGACCCTTGCTACACATTCATATAACATTCACCATGATGGAACTTCAGATTCTTGAAATAAGTGAAAAGTAAGCATATAAAAAAATTGAGGCTTTTGACCTCCTACAAAAAATTGACTTTCAGACAGCTGTGCTTCATAGTCAGCCTTCATCACTGCTTTGACCTTTTAAAGCACTTAAATATTTTTCACCCCTGCACATTAATCACTCAACTTTTATCATTTAGTTGAAAACATTATATCCAGATTTTCATGATGCAATAAAAAGCTTGGTCCTACCAGGAGTAAAAATGCTATTCTTATTTTCCTATAGGATTTGACAGAGGAGGAGGCAGTATACTTGCTCTGAAAAGAATAAAGAGTTGAGCCTATGATTCATTTCTGCAGCTGGGTTATAGATCAATGTAAAACTAATTTGGCAGTGAAGATGTTAACAGACACAAAGTATAGATCCAGCACTACTAGAGGTAAACAATTGGTATTTACATTTGCAAGTATTCAGGCTGCATTCTAAATTATGTTTGCCCTGTTTACTTCTTTGGCAGTAGTGCATCAAATATCCTGTAACATAACCCTTCTCTCAGCACTTACCAATGAACTATGAAATAGTATTAAATAGAATTAATTAGAAGTTTTAATGAATCATGTCTGTCCTCATTTATTATACAATGTAATTTTCAAGGAGTGATTAATTATGAGCTACAGATGAGTGAATGGTTAATGTAGTTTGTTAACCTTACTAAGGAGCTACAGTACACAGTGCGAGTTAGTTCTCCTCCATTATTAGCACACTTATGTGCTTGCTACAGCTTCAAGTGAAGAAGATTTTACTGACTTTGCCATTAAGATGCAAAACTGGCTAGTTTTTGACCTTCCCTCTATATTATTTTTACAGCCTGTGGTAGACCAATACCTTCTCCTTCTTTTCCTTTCAACTCTAATTTTCAAGGCAGATGGAAGCCATATGTCAAAACTCCTCCCTCCCATCAAAGTGAATTTGTATGCCTAATTCCCAATATACATTCAGCCCATGTAATATTTTACCTAACTATATGAAATTGCTAGGTTCTGTTATGTTGTCAGCATGTAATATTACAATAACTATAATTTCAGCATGTGCTTTTCTTCACAACTGGGGTTGATAACATACCGGTGGTTTAGGTATTGCTGATCAGTTTTTTTACAGCATCAAGGTCTTTTCTTTTTCCTGCTCAGCCCTGCAGCGAGTAGGTTGAGGTTGCACAAGGAGTTGGGTGGAGACACAGCTGGGACAGCTGAACTCTACACACCAGAGGGATATCCCATGCCGTATGACATTGTGCTCAGCAATAGAAGCTCAGGGAAAGGAGAAGTAAGAAGGAAATAACCCCTTCAAGGTTACAGCATTTGTCTTCCCAAGTTCCTGTTATGTGTACTGAGGTCCTGGCTTCCAGGAAGCGTCTAAACATCTGCATGCCCATGGGAAGCAGTGAATGAATTCCTTATTTTGCTTTGCCTGCATGAGCAGCTTTGCTTCACTTGTTGAAGTGTCATATCTTGACCCACAAGTTTTTCTTGCTTTTGCCCTTCCTATTCTCTCCCCCATCTCACTGAGGGGGAATGACGAGCAACCGGGTAGAGGTTTAGCTGCCAGATGAGATCAGCTTACTACAGTTACCACTTGAAATTCCTTAAAGAGAAATCACACAGCACAGGTGACACTTCTGTGGATATATGCTTGAGGCAATTCTCTTTTCCTTTTATTATCTAGGAGGGATGATGGCATTTGCTAATGTCCAAGCTGTCTGTAACAATATAGCTTAATAAGACTCCATTTCTGTCATAGAAACAGAAACTGAGGAAGGTCTGCTTCACTTATCCTGGTTTTTTATTATTATTCACCATAAAATTTTACCTCATTGTTTTGGAGTTTTAAAAGGGCCCATACTTCTTTCTATTTACCAAATGGCATTAGCATTAAGCTCATGAATTTGCAGAATCATCAAAATACAGGGCTTATCTTTTTAACTCTGCAAGTAGTCATAGACATGGACCTGGCCCTAAGCAGAACAGGTCTCCTTAGTATGCTTAATTCAGAAATGACTGCTTAGAATGTGGCTTGGAAGGACTCGCTGTACACACCGTCTCCCCATGGTAGGATCCAACCCTTCATGTCCCCTGTTTGCCTGCAGCAACACACTAACCTTTCACTAGTTCTCAAAAGTCCTCTCCCTACTTCTGAGCTTCAGGTCACAGAACAGGACCAGTCCTGAGCAGGACAGCTTAAGGCAGGCAAGAATCCACCAGACTCTTTCGGCACAAAGTAGTCACTGGGATTCTTCATGTATAGAGTTGGCCCTACATTGTGTTCCAGCACAAAATGAATCCCAGAACTGCTTTTAACCAATAAACT
Organism: Ibycter americanus; assembly: GCA_035590275.1. NCBI lineage: Eukaryota > Metazoa > Chordata > Aves > Falconiformes > Falconidae > Ibycter > Ibycter americanus. The sequence continues at coordinate 42,918,092 of JAVJGI010000057.1, forward strand.
GCAGAAGGCAAGAGCAGTTCATGCATTTTTGCAAATCAGGAGGAAGAAAGGTACATATACTCTCTTCTTCCATATGGGAGGACCATGACATTTCTGAAGGGATGAAGACATTTTCCTTCTGAACACACAAAACAGAAAGCCACTCTACTTAGATTTGCCCTAGATTTACATAAGTAAGCTTTGATATTAAGTTTAAACTAGATCAGTGGAAAGATAGTCTAAGTCCTTGCTTCGATGATCAGATTAAGTGGATCTTACACATGTTCATCATCAACTGAAAATATATTATGGCTCTTGCAAGATATTCAACAGCTTAAACTTTAGAAAAACAGATATACACCTTACTAAAATGTTTCTGTCTATGTATAAATGTGTTCAAGAGTTTCTTTACCTTAGCCATACTAAAAGCGTAGCAAGGTAGTTGTGATTCAATGCTTAAATTCCTAGACTCAGAACAGCAGACAGAAAAAGTAATTTGTTTTCCTTTAACAAAATAAATAATTGCGGTTTTATAACAACTTATGTGTTCAGAGATGTTGAGGCAGAGAGGGTTAGCCATTTGTTGATATATTTTTGCCCAGGTTGAATTATTTGAGTGGGACCTTTACTAGATGGGAGTCTTGAAAACCTGATTAGATTATTTGCACTGAAGTCAAAAGACTTAATCATAAATAATTTCTTTTTGTGTTTGTGTGCATGGTATGCACATATTATTCTTAAAAGCAAAGGGATTCTATTATAAAATTTATCCTAGATGCTTCCAACTTTGCCTTCTTATCCTATTAATATCAAGGTAACATAGTCAGTGACAGTTTTTTTCATTGATTCATAATTCATATCCATATTAAGGGATATCTGATCAAATGAGTCATGCATATGCCACTGTGTATTTGCTAACATAGTCAGTTTAAAACGCTACAAAACCAAAATATTTCATTTCTTCTCAGCATTAGAATGTTTAAAAAACATGGCTTCTGGAGAAACTAGGTTCCCAAAATGCTCCTGGTGATCACAGAAAATCTATTTGAACTGAATTTTACGGTTATTTGTCACCATTTGTTGTGTGGTCATGTTACTGTTTAGTGTCCCCCCTCTGGCGATATATAATATATCTCA
>JAVJGI010000057.1:42943123-42953378 GCA_035590275.1 Ibycter americanus
TGAAAAATAAAATCTGGATTTCATTTGTTTAAATTCACTCACATCTACATCCTGAGGCAGAATAAAATTGTAAAAATCTTGCCATTTTGCTGATTATCTGTCTGTAGCTCATTCTTCATGTCAAACTGAACATGAATAAAAAGCAGATCTGTTGACACTGATTATGCCTGGATTTGGAAATGTACCATTACTACACATTTGTACCAAAATCGTATCAAGTTGTTTGAGGAATAACCTAAACTTCTAGACATATTATAAACACCCAGAGAAAGAGATCCCGATGCGTCAAAGACTACAGAATTTCTATATTCATATGACCTGACTACATCAAAGCCTATGAAAATGAAAGATATAAGGGCTACATGATTTAAACTGATGGCCATTCCTTGAGTTTTCTCCCCCGGGTTGTCTAGATAAATGTGATTATATTGTCTATGGAACCCCTTTATTTCTTTTTCCATGATAAAATATATATGGCAAAAAATTAGTTAAAGAACTCAGGCATTTTTTTTCTGTTAAATGGCCTGTGAACAGTCTGTTTTCTGAGTGTATTCATTATTTCACCATAAATACTTTATGTGAACTTATGTGCCCAAGGGTCTACTGCAGACTATTCACTTTGGTTATCATATTTCGTTGACTATTTTTTGTCCATTATTTGTGCTGTGTGACTAAATCACATGAGTTACATGGCATTGTTTCTGCTTGCCCATTACTTGACTGAAGAAAACCTTTGTAAAACAGAAAGCAGATCATTTCAGCATGAATAGCATATTCCTAAACAAATGTCATTGGTTTTATATGTATATGAATATTCTTCTGAAGAATAGCAAATCCTCAAAAACAAAAGCCTCTTCAGAGCAAGTGTTTACACCACAAACAAAAAGGGTAAACAGAAGCCTACATTTTGGCTAGGCCAAAGCCTATCAGAATTTTAGGCCATGAGCATACTTTTTTCCTATTACTTACTCAGCTTTGGTCTCTTTGCTTAAACAAATGCTAAGGAATTAACAAGCACTACAATCTCTAAGTCAGAAAATAGACAAATACAACACAAGAAAAATACAGTGACGTTACAACCAGCACGAGTAAGCTCATTACCTTTACGCACAAGTTTTAGACTGGTCATTTAAGTTCTCATTTTTAATGAGCAGGAGAGAAGACCATTAAGGTCTTTTTTTCCTATGGATTGCATGATTTCCCATTTGAAGTGATGCTAGAGACAGTATTGACAGCAGCTGATCCATCAACAAACTGCCTCAGCCTGGGGTGGACTGTTACCTGTAGGAACAGAGAGCATTATAGTCTATGCAATTTAAAATTTTACGATATTTCCTACATTTTTATATTTAAGTGCCATTTATCTAATACCATTAGAAGGTGCATCTCTTCAAAGGATTATGGTAGACGTCGCTGCTCAGTGAATCTCAAGAAACGGATACAAAGAAATTGAATTATGTTCCAATAACCAGAAGACTGATGTGGCCTAAAAGCCGGCCTTCAAAATACCACACCACTTGTCTCCACATTCACAGGAGCTCGTATGTGCATATCGTATGGTCAAGGCTTTATTTCTTTGAGAAATTATTGTCAGGCAGTATGGCAAAATATGGAGGGTAAAAAAACCCTGCAAAGCAACAAGTATCTTAGACCAAAACCATAGGATTATCCTTTTAAGAGTAAATATTGGCACTGTCATAGTCAAACTCCTATAGAGCATTTTTTATGTATCAGATGGGTTTCCCTGTAAGGATAAGGATGACACATGAACAGACAGAAACAGCCTCAGAATTAAATCAATGAAACATGCTCTAGTGTTGAAGACAGGCTTTCAAATTCACACGGAAATCTTAGAAAATTTCAGTACTCAAGCTGACTTTTCTTTAGCATGTTTTTTTCTGGATAGCTACCTGGCTTTTACTTTGGCTGTCAAACATCCCAGGAAAAAGACTGTTCCTCCTACACCATGGGGAGGTCCTCATCGGCTTAGGACAGACCCTAAGATCACAACAGATCTGATCCATAAGATTCACACATTACTTTCTGTCAAAGAGGAACCCATACCTCCTTGCTTACAAGCAACCTGATAAATGTTAGGCTCTTCATCTGTTAAAACTAGTGCTTTTCTTAACGACCGATATAATTTTATTACATCGCTAGATCTGACACATTTTATATTTGCACTTGTGCTCTTTGTTGCAAGACCTATCTTGTTGTTCTATCTCTGCACAGTGCAAATAGTTCAGTGGAATTCTGGACTTTCAATTCTAAACAGTTCAATGTAATTAGCTATACTTTAAGAGTGAAAGCAAATCTTCACAGTGCTGCATGTAAATCACACAACAAAGGGAAAAAATGGGCCAGGGAAGAAGGTATACTTACCAATAGCACTATATAATTATAAACAAAATAGATTCAAGTAAGAGGATATTACAGTCTTTCAGACGCCTGTGAAATCAATCAGTATATTTCGATATTCGGGACAACTGGCTTCATGTTCTGTATGGAGATCTGTCCCATGTCCATAGAGAAGAAGCACTATAAGCTTGCTAAACATCTAAAGGACATAGCTATGAGAAAGTTGCATGAAATATTAAATGCAAGATAATCAGTATATTTAGCAGGAGAGGGACTTAGTTTAGGGTAGCTAAAAGTACTTTTGATTGAGAAATATTGTAACATTAAGTAAGGAACTCAAATGTGATATAGGAGCAGAGTTGTGCCATGAGAATGAGACATCCAGCTCTCAACACACTTCACTATTTTCATTACTAGTGGGACAGATTGCATGAATAATGCCAATGGTGTTCCTGAGAAATAAGATCTAAAGTTGGGAAAGACAGAAAATACTGTTAAAGTCACTACTGGAGGATACTAAAATGTAGAACTTCAGTAAAAGCAATAATATAAAATTTGACAAAGATAACAAGTAAAGCAGTTCATTTAGGAAATGAGAACAAAAAGCAGATAAATTGGGCTATACAAACTTGCTGGTAGGATTACAAAGCTGTATGGACCAATATAAATGGATTAAAAATAAATTAGTATGAATATACTATTGCAAAAATGTCAAGTCCTACAGTGCTGTATAGTTCTAAGAATTGTATAAATAAACAAATAAGCTAACTACTGCATTTTGAATTGGTTAGATCTCAGCTAGAGCATTGGATTCAACTGTGGGTGGGTCCTTTCTTATTGTCAGATGCTCAGGCAAAAATAAGAAATTTTGAATATTCAAAGAAAAGTAAGAAACGGTGTAAACAGCTTGGAAAATATGATACAACAATGAGAGCAATGAGTCCACAGAGGGTGACAGTGGAAGATGCAGTAACTACCAGCGCATAAATAAATGTTCTAAAGTGAAGGGCAATCAATTATTGTCATCATCCAATGGTGATGGAACGAACATTATCTTAAACACTGCATAAATAGCAAGCTTATAATTGTTAGTACTATACGGTTCTAGGGCAGTCTAGGAGAGGCGTGAAGTTGCTGCCTGTAGAAATGAGACTGGACAAGAATTGCTTTATAAATTACTAAATCAGTCTGATCAAATGCAAACATATTAGACTAGAGCCATCACCAGTGTTCTGGTTTTTTGCTGGCCCTGAGCAACAAGACATTTACCCATGATCCACAAATGCATTGCTACAGTTGTAAGTATGCTAGTGTTTGCACAGTCTGTGTAAAAAACTATTAGAGCAGCTAGTTTGCAATGACATTCCAGTTCTTTAATAAATTATCTTTTTTTTTTTTCAAATAAAGCTAACCTATTTTAAGTTACACAGTGACAAACACTTATGCAAATGAACTTAAAGGCAACTTAACAAAGGGCACTGGTGAGTTTGGTTTCCAAAAGACATATACAAAAGATTAATTTACTACCGTGCATCAAGAATTAACATGTGGTCTTTTATTATGAGTGAGAACTAGTAACTCCATGTGTACTGTCCTGAAAAAGTATTTCAAAGCTCACAAAGTGCTCAGCTTTCAACAGAACAGAAATATAATTCAGTCTTGGCTCAAAGATCTCTTGAACTGCTGTCCAATTATTCTACTTTGAAGTACCAGCCTTCAGATAGAAATGTGTAGCATGAAGAAGCTAATACCTTTCAGAAACAAACAAAAAGCTTCCCGAATTCTCTTAAGTCTTTGTTCTGAACTTCTGCATCTACAAGGAGTTTTGGATCACGGTTCACTTAGAAAAAGGAAGTAAAAACAAATATTGCTTGTGTGTCTTAAGTCAAACATCACCTGCTTGTTCATATGCCCCATTCAGTGTTTCACTGAGTCTCACTACACTTCCTCAGAAGTTTATTTAAAATCAACAGAAAAAAACACCAAAAAACACCTGAAACAAAACAAGTAAATAGCCCAACTCTCCAAAATAATGCAAAAGTTATCCTGTGAGAGTCAAACATCCAATGTTTTCCTTTAATGGTCTGACAACTTTGGAGGAGGTTCTTAAAATTGCTTAAAGGTTGCTTGTCAAGAACTCCCCTTTCGTTGTCACTCAAAATCTCACTAAATTTGGCAGAATTAGGGAAAAAATCCCAATGCTTAGTAAAGACTTGGTAGAATTTAGATCAGACTTAGTTAAACTTGAAGTTTAGTATGACTGAACTCATTCTTCTCAAATGCTAATACAAACTACAGACAATGTCTCCCCATAGCGTTTAATCTCTTCCAGGCCAAAAGAAAGCAAGGGTTTTTCTTGCTAGTCTAAGCCAAATCTGAGATGAACATGGGAACTAAGACCAAGGAACCTCTTCTAAACACAGTGTCTTCCAAACGTGCTACCTTCTGGCACTTCATCATCCCTGAAATGGAAATTGCCTGATTTGAACACACAGGAGACCAAAAAATGGTTGTTTGACAGCAAAAATGGAGTAGACAGGCATGAACAGTGTGCTAAAAATGAGAATGAAGGAGGTGAGAGAGATTTGGGTTGACAGTGGGAGGAGCAGAGAAACCTCAGAATGGTGAGGACAGACTAAGGAATATTGCAGCCAGAAGCCAGCACTGTGAAAGAAACAGTATGGGAAAGACTACATGCCGAGAGAAAAGGATGAGTGTGGACGGGCTTTTCAGAGACACAGAGCATAAAATGAGTAATGTGTAGGTCACAGGGAGGGGGGGGGCGGTGTGTGTGAGAAATTTACTCTTTCCTATAGTGCTGCATCTGTAAAGCTAAACCTAGAAATCCAAATCAACAACTCTTACAGGGATTAGTAGTTTTGGAGTAGTTCCCTTAAGGGCATGGAGTATAGCTGGACACTGAACTGCTGACTACCAAGCAACCGCTGAGTCTAAAACTGCTTGTTTGGAATATTATTCCAGATCAGCAATCCTGCTGAAGTTTATAGAACTAAACCTAATTTTAATTTTAATTTTAGTCAATGAACTTGTATTTACAAGTTCAAAGCCAAATATGCCCAAAGCTTGAAACAAAGAAATAAAATACTTTGGTAAAAACTTATGAATTAAATGCTCTGAAAAGAATGCAGACTTAGCATTTTATCTAAAACTAGTTGTTAAAAAGAATGCCTATTTAGAGTGCATTCCTTTTTATGCTGTGTACAAGCAACTTGCTAGACAGGCTTCATTTACGATGTCTATCAGACACTCAGTCTGCCCAGTAGCTGTCCCTGGATCCCAGTCACCGTAGTTGCCATCCGTACATAAAGACAGACAGACAGACAGACACGGGGATGGGGGCACACACAACCACAGAGTTAGCCAGGACTTCCCTGGTCCACAGCAGACTCCTATGTGGTCTCACCCTTAGGGACACATAGACATTCTCACACCCAGAGCTGGCTTTTAAGACACCCATTGGCCCTTTACTCCCAGGTGCCTTCACCTGTACACTCACTAGCTGGTCCTGCTTGAACTTTGTTGGCCATCACACACTCACTCACACACTCTCCTCGCTCGTCACCGGCACCCTGGACAGATGGCCCTCCCACCCCTGGTCTGACTCCATTTGCTGGCGTTACACACACACTCTCTCTCTCCCTCCCTCCCTCCCTCCCTCCCTCTCTCTCTCCCTCTCTCTCTAAATGGAGTCCCTTACCTAAGAAAGAGTCTAAAAGGAATTTAAGAAGAAGATAGGACAGACCGTGCTGATCAGGCACAGGGGACGGCCAGACGAGCATATTGACCACACAAGACCAGCCCTTTTTATCCCCTTACCCCTCTGTTTTCCCACACCTCTTCCTCCCCAAATCACCCAGGTCCCTCTCCTTTTCTACCTTTGTTCCTCCCCTAAATATCCCATAGTAAGTCTGGTGTAATCCTGAAATGCTCTTCCTCTTCGTGCCATTACGTGTCTCAAAACCCTGGACAGCAACCACTCATAGTCCAAAAGGTGATTGAGAGGTCTGCTCCTGGTGACTCATCTTGGTGGGTTTCATACCAGGACACAGGGGCTGAAGGTCTTCTGAGTCAGCTCTGGAACGATCTGGGTAAGGTGTCTGCTACTCAGCAGTCTGCAGTTTGAGTTCCCATCTGCAGTTGTGTGCCCCTGTGCTTCTCTGGGCTTGTAGAGATAGGCCTTTGATGGGCTGATGGCTCCTGGGTTTGCCCTGGGGGTAACTGGGGCAGGGTACTCTTTGGTGTCTCAGATAATACTGACATTGTCTCTCTGTGCCCCTTCATGGGTATGCAGAGGAGCTTTTATCACATAACCTAACAAAGTTTATTTCAGTCATGAACCATAGCTAATGCTTTCTGTTAGCACTAGCAACTAAATAGTGACTAATATTTCCAGGCTCATATTTTCCAGAGAGAGTATTTGAGTGTTTTGAAAACTTCAAGTAGTAGTTTAAAGTGGAATATAAAGATATAGAAGGCTTCTTTTAGGCCAATGTCTATTTTATCAGCTGGTTTGTAAATTATTCATCCTTGGAGTTACACAGTCTTATCAGATACAGTTATTCCTTTGAAATGTTTGACTAAAATCCAATTATTGTTCAGCTCAGTACACTGAGTTTGTATTGAGCAAATCACACCTGACAAACAGCTTATGCTTCAGGATTCTTTCCAAGAGACAAGTTACGGTGATACTGAACTGTTGCTGAACAGTTGATTGAAACAAGGAAATAAAATACTTTGGTAAAAACTTATGAATTAAATGCTGTGAAAAGAATGCAGATATTGGGCAGAATGGGCACCAAATATTTCCAGTTTGAAGTTAAGCTATTGATTGCAAATGCAGCATTTCTTGTTTTTAAAAGGTCTACAGTTTTATTTCGTGGTACCAATGATAGAGCGTTTCCATGTTCCAATGTAAGTAAAATTCCTTCCAAAAAAGAGCCTACATAAACTTTTCAATAAAATTAGTGATTTCTCAATCAGTTGGTGACTTTTTTTTCGTCACTTGATGGTAATTCTATTCTAACCCCATGCTCCCTGAATAACCAAGGTCAAAACTAAAAATCAAACAGGTGAATATTTTCCCCTAAAGACAGGTAAGAGCTTCCAGCAATGCTGTTATTACAGGTTACCTTTTTTTCCTTTTACACTATTTTACATTTTTATTATAATTATTGTAATATTTTATAATATCACATTTTATTATTTTTTTCAATGTTTGTGGTATTTACACTCGTGTTCAGAGTAGGCTTTTATGCTTATATCATTACCCATAGTAGAGCTGTGCATTTTAATTTTAAACATCCTACAACAGTAGATCCAATTAAAAAGGAATATATGGTAGAACTTTTTTGGTAAAAACATTGAAATGTACTGATGACCACAGTTTATGTTAGTTTATGCCAATATATTTAGTTGGCAATAACAAGATTCTGCAAAAGCTTATGAAGTCTCATATGAGGCAAGGGAATAACAGAAAGGGGTGGGGGGGAAGGGGTTTTCATCCCATCACACAATATACACAACTCATATTAAAGCTCCTTAGAAGTACTGATAAAGCCATGCATCAGGTGTCCAGGAGAAAACAAATGGCTATCTCTGAATTACAGACTGGAATTTCTGGAATTTGTAGAAAGGGAGATACCATAAAGCAGATAAAATGAAAAATAAAAGTCGAAAGGGTATGAGTACAGTTGTCCCAGTTATAGTGTTCAAAATATTTCCTTCACCTCAAAAATAACAATTGAGTGAATAAAACAAATTTTAAAACCCATAATTATAGTAGGGTTTTCAGTTTTTCTTCTATTATGAGCAACAGAACTTCTATTCTGGCTTGATAAATTGCACTGCGTTCTGACACAATAAAATGCCATACTGATGCTGGCATTGCACTTGATTTCCATTCTGATCCAGTTTGGTTCTCTCACCACAGCTTTCACAAGTGAATGCTCACACCCTTTCTTGTGACTTATTACTAGAAGCTAATATCCTACATCCAGAGGAAAGAGTAGCCCCTAAATATGTAACAGTATTGCTGGTGACACTATTTATACAGATTATCTCACACTAACTACTTCTAAGGTAAAATACAATACAGACTTATGTATTGTAATTTCATACAAGAACAGTTGCAGAGATTTAGCAGTATTTAGTATGTGTTTACATATGGAGTACAACTAAAATCTTGTTGACTATTAGACCAATACCTGTACTCTGACAACTCTGCATAGTTCCCAGGTTTTGCTGTACTGAAGAAGTAAAAGCCAAGACTTCTTCCTTTCCTTGTTAAGCTTTGCCTTGGCAGGTTTTTGCCTTTTAGACCTCCAAAAGTCTTTTCAGAATTCTACCATCATAAAACTAGTCTTCCTTTAAACAAGTCTTCCTCCACTGTTGATTAAAGCATTGTATTCCCTATCAGATACAGATGAAACCTAACTGAGATTTGCTAGCCATCTAGAATGGCTCTTATATGGGAGTATTCTGCAGAAGGGATGTTTTCAGCTAATACCTTATCAGCACAGTCACAGCAAAAAATATTTGTATTCTTCAATATCATATACAACATCAGTTAAGAAACAGTGCCAAATGCTTTAGTAATTAACTGGATGTATGCAGCATGTGCTTGTGTACCTGTGTATCAAGCAGAAAACTGACCTCTAAGTTGCATTAAAAACTTCTGGTCAAGCACTACAAAGGAGTGACTATAATCACAGAGCAAGGTATATAGTTCACATTATCTCCTTTATAATAAAAGCAATAAAATATTTAATAACAAGTTAAAATCAAGCTTTATTTCAGCAGCACTGGAAGATTCCTATGGTAGCCTTTTAGAATCATAGAATCATAGAATCACACAATCATTTAGGTTGGAAAAGACCTTTGAGATCACCCAGTCCAACTGTTAACCCAGGACTGCCAAGTCCACCACTAAACCATGTCCCTAAGTGCCACATCTACATGTTTTTTAAATACACCCAGGGATGGTGATTCCACCACCTTCCTGGGCAGCCTGTTCCAACACTTCACCAGCCTTTCAGTGAAGAAATTTTTCCTAACACCCAATCTAAACCTCCCCTGGCATAACTTGAGGCCATTTTCTCTTGCCCTGTTGCTTGTTATCTGGGAGAACAGACCTACCCCCACCTGCCTACAGCCTCCTTTCAGGTAGTTGTAGGGAGCAATAAGGTCCCCCTGAGCCTCCATTTCTCCAGGCTAAACAACCCCAGTTCCATCAGCAGCTCCTCATAAGACTTGTGCTCCAGACTCTTCACCAGCTCCGTTGCCCATCTCTGGACCCACTCCAGCACCTCAATGTCCCTCTTGCAGTGAGGGGCCCAAAACTGAACACAGGATTCGAGGTGTGGCAAAGTCTCTTCACTTTGGATTCCCAGTTTAGGCAGTAACTAGTTCTTAAATTCTGTCTATTCTTTATATATAATATTTTACTGAATCTTTTACTGAAATCTCACATTATTTTTGTCTGGATTAAATGTATTCCTCAACTAATTGCTCTACTATTTGAAAAACTATAGAATCTTCTTGATATTCCCTGCAATTATTAAATTCTACCCAATAACCAGTAAGTTTAAGGAAAATCATAGAAAGTTTTAACTTCTAGTGCAGAAAGGTTAAATTCTACTTTATTAATTTCCATTTAGACATTCAAAATTCCAAAGCAGTGTGCATGTGAGTTATATTAAATTCTGTCTGGCTGTCTTTAGACCAGTACATATTTTAACCGAAGTTAAGATGATTTTAAAAATACATGAAGATATAACATATACTGTCAGATATCCTAAAGATTCACGATTTAGAATGCATGCGGTATCTTTCTGCATTTGTATGCAGAATGTCAGCACGGGGCAGAAAGCAGGCATCT
>JAVJGI010000057.1:42964281-42974715 GCA_035590275.1 Ibycter americanus
GGCCCTTCTTCTTGTTTTCCCTCCATGTCAGGACAAATGTTTTTTTACCAGTCCCAGTTTGTGCCTTTAAGAACTTGAAAAGATCTTACACAGCTTGAAATAGTTTAGCTGCAATGACTAGATCATGACAGTATTTGATTTAAACTGTCCCTAACTGACTCTCCAACATCTTGAGGAAAGACAGAGACTTGAAACAAAGACTTGAAATACTTTTATTGACCTGGAAAGATAGATAGATAGATAGACAGACAGACAGACAGACAGATACAGATTTTCTCCCCACCCCCAATATATAGTCAACAGGGTTTAGGCAAGATAGTCACTGACCTGGGAAGACTGTTATTTCAGCCTTGCTTGCTATGGAATGATTGTAAAAGACTTCTAGAACCTTTGCTCTTACTAACAGATACTCCATTTTGCTAAACAATGTGGCTGTTACCTATATTACCTTCATCTGTAAAAGCACTTCAAGGGACCACACATTAATTAAGAGACCACTACATTGCATGCACAGCTTCTATTGGGTGAATTATTTGGCACAGAATATTTTGGCACAAATTATTTTGGCACAGAATAACAAAATCTGTTATCTGAGACTACTTCACTAATAGTAGGACTTTTCAAGGAACAGTTTATTCTTAGCCAGAAAAGACAAGTTCAACAAAACAAAATTTTATTGGGAATATACGACGAAGCCATTATCCAGAAAGGTTTCTTGGTTTAAAATGGTATGTCTGAATACAATCAGCTGTAGCAAGAACTTGGGATCAGTTTTTAATGCTGTAAGCAAAAGACCTGATGTAAAGAACCTAAAAACATTTTATAATATTTTACATTAATCATGCATGCTTTTGTTTCCCAACTTTCCAGTACACTGTTTATAGAGGAAAGGATACTTAAATTATTTTTCCTGGATGAAAAGACAACTTGAGTTCTCATAGGTTGCTACCTGAGATGACATTTACCAGATGAAAATGCCAGGGCCATTAACTAAGCATCAGTCACCAATCAGGTTTTAAGTTGCCAGCTTGCTTGTTTTTTTCTTAAACTGCTGTTGTTAGAGGTGTATTAAGTAGGTGTGTGCATCAACTCATTAGAGAGCCAACAGTACCTCAGCAGAAAAGAAACAAAGGACAATGACAGTCCTGCTGTTAAGAAACCTGGGCTTGTGCCCTATATGTTTTGGGTTTATAGAAAAAGACCAAGATATTATTTTTATTTTAGAAAAGCTGTCTTTGCAAGCTATGTCTGTGTTGTGGTTTAACCCTAGCCGGCAAGCAAGCCCCACGCAGGTGCATGCTCACTCCCCCTCACCCAGAGGGATGGAGACGATAATAGGAAAGGAATGTAAAACTGGAGGGTTGAGATAAGAACAATTTAATAGGTAAAGCAAAAGCCACGCACGCAAGCAAAGCAAAATAAGGAATTCATTTGCCACTTCCCACTGGCAGGCAGGTGCTCAGCCATCCCCAGAAAAGCCAGGCTCCATCATGTGTCACGGTTACTTGGGAAGACAAACACCATAACGCCAGATGTCCTCCTCTTCCTTCTGCTTCCCCCAGTTTATATACTCAGCATGACGTCATATGGTATGGAATATCCCTTTGGCTAGTTTGGATCACCTGTCCTAGCTGTGTCCTATCAACACCGTTCTCACACCAAAGCCGAACACAGCACCGCACCAGCTACTCAGAAGAAAATTAACTTTGCCCCAGCCGAACCCGGGGCAGTCTGCCTTGCTATCTGAGGTGCTCCCTGTTTACAGGGTAAGAGGGTTACATAATGGCACTGTGACTTTCATAAAGTCAGAATAGTAAATACAATAGGCTTTGAGGATTTCAAGGGAAATTATGCAAGATCACGGCCTATAGAAAAAAATACTTTTGTCATCCTTGAACTCAAGCCTATCAGTTATTCTAGATACTCTGTCCCCAAAAACTATGAAAGATTCTAATTCCACCATGACATGAGCAGTACTGTTTCTATTAAAACTTGTTTAGAACAACATAAACTGAGTCAAAAATAACTAAAGCAGAACGGTAGATAACATCCAAGTCCTACATGCACCCTGCAGTTCCAGTTTTCACTTGAGTGCCCATATCATGTCAGAAAGGACTACAAAAACCAATTCCTCACAATTAGTTCCTACATGTTTAAAATATATAAAGGGAATTAGTTGCATTAATATATAAATGGCATTAATTGTCTTCAGGCAGGGAAGGTTGCTTCATGGTACAACTTCAGGATCATAGCCTATATGTTTGTCTTGATAGGTAGCAAACTCTGTCACCAGCACAAGGAAATGTATGAGTTCTCAATAAGAACAGTGCAGGAGCACCATGTAACCAGTCCACAAATATCCAGTGTAGGTTCTGAAGCAATAATTTTGTCTTATTTGAGGTGAAAGGAAAGAGAAGAGAGACAATTCAGTCTTTAAGTAAATAACAGACTTTTAAAATACAACAGTTTCTTCTCAGACTTTTTGTCTCAGAACTGACACATTGGCTGCCATTTTTACTCAGAGAAATGCACATACATCAGTTTCATTATTCCCCTCAGCGAGCAGCTATTACAGGGACTAAACATACCTTATATCATATTCTGTGATAAGGGAAAGGTGTCAGCAGGATAACTCCAAAGTAAAAAAGGTAAAGATTCCTGAACAATCAGATGACCATACCTTCCAGAAAAAAAATTGAGCTGGCCTGTGTGTGGTGGTTCAGCAGTTTTTCCTGCAGGGTGGAAGCTAAGCCAGGTGTCCACACTCTGAGCAAGCGTCATAACCAAAGCAATTGCGAAGTGAATGAAGGGTGCTTGCAATTCTCTCTCTTCTTGTTTTTCCAAATATTATCTGATTCATTGTTTTTTCTTCTGTTAAAAGGGCTTGATACAGAAATAAAACTTTGTTGTAGGCCAAATCTTTCAAAAATATACCATCCCATCCAAATGCTTGTGTTAACATTTCATCAAGAACAAAACGAGAATGAAGACTTTTTCTCTTGGCATAGGTCAAAATGTAAAAAAAAAAAAAAAAAATCATAATTCCATTTTTTTTTCCCCCTTAAAAGATGAGACCACCAGTGAGATTTGAAGGTTCCTGAATTCCACCACATCACACAAGTGAGAATGTGCAAAAGCATTAGACCAAGGGAATACATTCACTATGGTAAGGAAATATTTTCTTTGAGATTGTCAATTTAAAAACTTGAATGACTACTAAAATAATTTTAATTTTCTTTTAAATTAAAAATTGAATCCCTTATCAGAAACAAAAACAAGAGAAAGAACAGAGAATAGAAATTATCTATTAATCACATGTATTTTGATTTTCTCCAAAACACCTGGTTTTGATTAATTTCTTTAGTCAAAGGAGAGATGCTTTTATAATAATAAAAAAGAAAGCTGAAGTAGATATAATACAAAGTGTATGGTTAAAATAATTGACAGTCTATACATGGTAATTGCTTGGTATGCAGTGTGATCACTGTCAAACTATTTGTAAAGAAATGTAGGATTCCCTAGAGATAATGCTATTCCTGAACATTTTTACAGGAGCTTTACTTTTTACCAAGGAACACAATAAAGCAGCTCATTATCAGGAGAAGTTCATGGTCTTGCTGCTTTGTAAGATCATTACAAGAGTCTACTTATACTGGGCCAAATCATTGCATAAGTTACCTACCTCAGTTTCCAAGAACTATGGATTTCACCCAGACATTTTGTCTTTGAAGAGATATGTTGCAAGTCAAACCAGGCTAGCTATAGCAAGCTTTTTCATTCAACTGGTGAGTTTTCATGCAATTAGAGGGGCAATGCCTGGAGGAGGAATAGGTTCAATATCAGGGTAAATCTTGAAGAAAGAGAATATTAAAACAAAGTTTGCTTTTGAATTACGCAGAATATTTATAGAAAATACTTTTTCCAATGTCTGACCATATTGTTGCCAGGAAGGAGGGGGAAGGTGTGCTTTAGAAAGATACACAGAAACAACTAGGAGGCAATAATTGGTTACGTTTGTGATGAGAAGTCCAAACTCAAAAGCCAATAGGAATTGGTTTTACTGCATGATAGGCAAAGTATCAGTAATCCTCCTTACACCAGTAAAGGCTGTAAAATCATACTATGCTTTGACAAAATGTAAGATTCAGTAACACAATCACTTACTGGAGAAGGTGATCCAGAAAAATTTATTGAACTATGGAAAGGACCTCTGGGTATTGTTTGTCCAGCTTGGTTTGCACCCTCATTCAAAGTAGGGACAACTTAAAGCAATTTTCTTGGGACCTTGTTCAGTTAAATTTTGATGGAAACTCATGGTACATATCCTGACAACTAAACTAAAGGTTGCAAGCCATGCAGCTACTGATTTTTTTTCTTACTTAAAAATTTTCCCTTCTTGTTAAGCACAGTGCTATTAGATGCAAAGCTAGCAAATGCTGTAAAATAGTTCAGTGATCCCCTCTTACCAACAACTAATCTTTGTATGAGATAGCACTGAGGACTCACTTGCATTTTTAGATATATATATACATCTACTGGAAACTATTTTAAACAACTTTTGAAACAAAGCCAGGGTAACTGTAAATTCAACAAATGAACCACACACACACAAAAAAAACCAAACAAACCAAAAAACAAACAAAAACCAGAATGTGTAACTCAACCTTCTATTTTCAGTTCAGCAACTTGTCCAGAAAAATTCTATTTATTTTATAATTTTCTTCAAGTCATCAGACCCTGGATGGATTGATTTTTTTTATTTATTTTTTCATTCTGGGAAGAAAAAAAAGAAATTAATTTTCAGAGAGTTGGGTTTTTTTAATGTCCCTTCTGAACTGCTGTTTTCATTAAGTTCCCCCTCCTCCAAGAAAATCTAATAGCTTTATTTCTTTGAGATGTTGTCTGTTACAACTGACAAAATATAAAAACAAAAAAACAAAACATCCTCATTCACGACAAACAATCTTCACAGTCAGTTACATTAAAATTTTCCAGAGTTTTCACTTCTCATATATGTAGTGTAAATTGTTCATAGAATCCTGGGATTATTCTTTTTCTGTGCAACACCACTCATGTCATATCAAGGCATCCAATACATGGTGTTAAAGAGTTGCTGTGGTAGTGAGTGTCCATAGCCTTACTCAGACAGATTTTTGGAGCTACTCAAGACAGTCACTTGCTTAATTCAACAGCCCTGTCTCTGTTCTGATTTTTTGGAACTGGTGCACAGCTCAGTCTCTGTCCACTCCTATATAGCAAAGCCCTGTCCAATAAATAAAGTTCTGTCACTTATTTAACATGTGTTACCAGAAGTGTGTTAGGTTTTTAATGACCCTTTCTCCATTGTCAGCACTACAAACACACACAAGCAACACAGCACTGACAAAAATACTGTGCATTGCCTGGTTAAAAAGAAAATGCTACCATATCATGCAATTGTTTTCCCACTTAAATAATCTTAATTTCATTCTTTCTCCTCCATGTGATCACATTATAAAAACATTTTTCCAGTTTAGACAGATTTTTATTTTGCTTCATTACACTAGCTTTTTCCTTTCCCTCAATTCTGCAGTGAGCAGACCGTGTGCACACACACACACACACACACACCCCCCTTTCTCAGTCTCTCTGCTTTTAGCAATAATTTGCACATAATGGAACAGCCAGAGGGGGGTTTGATCAATGACCTCTGTCTCGGAGATGCTGTTCCAAGGGAAACACATCTGCCAACATAAAGTATTGGAGCAATCATAGCTCAGTGAGCGCTGTAATAAGCAACTGTTACACTGGAGCCATCAGTCATGTTCAGTTACAGACCTGAAAGGATATGGCACCTCAGGGAGCAATGTCCTTCCATAAATTTGGGCAGCAATGAAGAATGATTTGCAATCAAGTAATAAAAGGCCTAAAAAAGGTCCACCATGCATACTAACATCCAATACAGCTGACAAAGAAAATAAAAAACCTTGGCATTGTTTGCTCGTTATGTAAACTACACAGCTGTCCAAGCAATTAAGATATAATTTTGGGAATTCTCTTGTAAAAATTTGCTAACAGCGCTTCCACTTGTGAAAGTGACATTCTTCTTTATCAGTAAAGTGCATTTCATTAAGGTAATGCAATTTCATCTAGCTTAATAGTAGGAATTGCTTAACCTTATGGCAAGAGTACGTAAACAACATAAAATTAATGACACTCCGTGCATTGTGGGAATAGATTTGCATTAGTGACAGCATTGATCAAGTAATAGAGAAACTAACGTGTACTTCCAATTGTCAGTACTCTAGGGATTTCTGTTCACTATCTGCAAAGTCATATTTCTGGTCTTCTGGTTGCAAAACTGTTAGAAAAGATAAAATTCACAGTAAGCTTTGCAATTTTTCAGTACTAACACTAATGACATAAGCATGATAAAAAGGGCATAGGTCTGAGAGAATCCATCTTCACAGGCAGGCTAAAAGTATAAATGAAGCAGAAGAGACATATAAGGGTCTTTTAGAAGTGGTGATTCACTTTAAATGTGCCACACCTCCATGATTCAGGAGGGTTTTTTCTTCCATTCCCTCAGATGAGAAAATTTGTAAGTGCTACAGCCACCACTTCATGTTCTGATGCTTTGATGGATCCAGCTACAGAAATGCTTATTCTGCTTTATGTGCTGTACTTCTGCCATTAATGGTATGGCTGTGTGTCATCGCGCAGTATTATGGGCAGGACAATTCTGTAGTATATGAGATTTTTCACATGCCAAAGTCGAGAAAAAATACTGAGGGCATCTAAAGTCACATCTGCTCCCAGCAGAATCTTCAGTATTTTGTACTTACTTTCTCCAACTGCGCAAGCCTACCAGCAAAGCCTGTTGTGAGTAGGCTCACCCCCTTCATTTCAGGACTTGCTTTTCTCTGTCCCCTTTTGATGTCTGAGATTCAGAAGTCTATGACTTCTTAGAGAGGTTTGGTGACTTCCTGAAAAGTCTCTCTTAGGCCAGCACAAACGTGCAACCATAGGAGTAGCCCCTATTAACATAGTTGAATCTTGGTTGCTAGTATTCATATAAAACACTAAAGACCTGCTTTCAGCTCCTTTTTGTTCCAAAGGAACTAGTTAATAAAACATCTGAAATGCACTCATTTTATTAATTTTAGTGCCAACAGTATGAGCAAGAAACCCATCATAGAGATGGTGGGGAAGTAGGGAGGTGGGGACTGCTTCAGCAGAGATCAGCAACCCACCTCTGGCAAGGAACACTGCTTCTACTGGGGCTTTTATGTTGGTTTGTTTTGCCCTTTTTCAGTTTATTGCTTATTTTAGAGCTTTTACTTTAAAATAGAGAAACTAATTTTGTCTATTCCAGATGGACAGGAATGGAATTATTAACTGTAAATCACCTTCACTTACATAACTTCGTGACAGAAAACGTGCCTCAGGCTGCAGAGATTCCTACTAAAACAACATACACATAGTAGACAAGCTGAGGAAAAAAAACAGTATTGGTCCCAAATCTCCTTAAGCAATAGCAATCCAAGGTGTTATTTGAAACAATAGTGGGTGACACTTTCAGGAAAACATTGAGTTAGACTTTTTATTCAAAGCATTGTTTTCCTATCAAAGTCATTCCTCAACAGAAAAAAGATTCAAAGCTATGAAAACAAGAGCCATGCAACTAGAGGGAAAGGACATTTCACCAGCAATCGGGAGGCTTCTTGATTATACAGACCTAGAGTGAAAATCCAACAAAGGGCAAATTCGTCTTAGTTAAGATGTGCCAGGATGTCATTCCAGATGGCAGGCCAAACCCATTTCAGGATTAATGAGAGCAAGGTAGAATGAACATTACAAATCTCAAGCCTAAAAAGCCTAAATCAGTATAATTCCTAAACCCATCAACAGAACAATTTCTAGATAGAGAACAAGCAGGTCTCTACATATATGATCTCTAAACCAAGTAAGAAGGGATTAAGAAGATGCAATATGCAAGTCCCTAAAGGCATTTTAGTCTTAACCAGTTTATTGCACATCACAGTAGGACTCCAGGATTCTGTAAGTAGTTGACAGGGTTAACTGATGACAGGGGAACTGATCCCAAGCAATGCTAAACAATTCCTGCAGGGTTTTAGAAGTCTGAGGCTCAGACTTACAAAATAAGCCTTTCTACGATTATTTAAAGATTTTTCTCTTCTCTTTTTTGCGAGTCACCCTACAGCAAGTCTAGAAAAGCTAGGCACACATCTCATTATCTTTATTTCCTATTATCCATCATGAAATGCTTTTTAAAGGGGAAAAATACACTTCAGAATAGATGTGGACAAGAGATTACCGCCTCTTTTACAAAACAGTCGCCCATTCTTAGAGGAAGGAAAGAAGCCTGACAGGGGGCATTAGAGGTAACACCAAAGAGCTCTCCACAATTTGTTAGTTTCTTGGGGGAAGTCCTGCAGTTATTGCTCATTTCTGAATATGAAACCATTATATTGTTTTATAGTTTTTCCAGTTATAGCTCCCAGGGCTTACAAAAAGCACTGATATAACAAAGACAACATCAGGGAAAAGAAACCCATGGATTTAAACATAAACCTATTCCCATGCACCAAGGCAGAAGAAAATTTCTCAGGTTCTCCTGAAAAGGATTATTAAACCAGGGAAAGGTCACCACGTCTTAATTCCTCTAACACTTTGATTTCATTGGTCCCATTCTTCTATGATGAGAACTCATAAAGCTCTACTCCCCACCTGTGGTTCTTCAGTTTCCATAGGATAATTTGTTGTTCCTTACACAGCAAAGCATCTTTTTCTCAGGAGATGATCTATCAATACTGACCTCACTCATGAATGGAAACCTACTAATCATTAAATGAACACAGTAGATCTGAGGGAAGGGGAGGTAGATATGAATGCTTTGCCACCTTCTCATTTTTTACAAGATTTATTTGAAACAAACTGTTGTGTCCATCATATCATGCTTTTAAATCTATACTTTTTCTGTGCCCCAAATACACGTTTCTGATTTCTGTGAATAGTTAGAACTTACTATTTTCCCCTCCTTGTTTCCATCTCAAACACCTTTCAGTAAAAGTCACTACTGTTGTCATTTTGTAAGTGAAGACACGTTGTCCCCTTTGTACTGGGTGAGACTTTCTGCAGCCTAGAGGACTCCATAGCTCATGTAATACAAATGATAACGTGTTCTGAATCATAGTTAGCACAGTGGCCAAAACTAAGGTACCTTTTATCTTTTAGGTTTGACAAAATATAAACGCCTAATGGGAGAATTTCATCCATGAGTAGAGGGCCAACATATAACCCTCTTGAACATTTCAGGCACTCATGGTAAATCGCACCATTTGCAAGTAAGGCTGAGATTTTTAAGCAGTTCATGCTGACAACCATGTATTTTATGTCATAATTAAAGTGTTCAATTTAGTTGAAAGCCACCTATATCACATATAACTTGCCCTGATTAGACTCTCACTTACCTCAGTGACAAATCAATCACAACACTCGCTTCAAACTCAAGAAAGCAAATATTAGACTCCTTAATGTCAGTATTTTGCACCAGAACTGTGAAGGCTGCCTCATCTAATACAACATACCTATCATGAAATTGAAATCAATTAGTACAGACATTCCTTTTACCCCTCTTTCCCCTCCCTCCCTCCAGCTCTCGTCATACAAATCTAACATATTCTGAGTGTTTAAGGTAGAAAAGCACATGAAAAACATACAGTTCACATATGCTTTATCACCACAGACAGACAATAGTCTCAACTGTATTTTCTTGACAAATAAGATTTAGGAGAGTTGTTACGCAATGGAATATGCTCAAATTTCCTGAATGCTGAATATCTGCTTTACATGAGACAGTGATTAAACAAGGTTCTGTCATTTTAAAATGTTTGATAGACAGATCCTAGACCCGCTGAAGACCTAGCCCTTCTGCTTTGTCCAGGAGAACCTATAAACTCTCTAATGTGATGCCCTAAACTTGCAGTAGCTTATCTTTGGCATTTGTTTCATTTAAATACAACACCAATGAGGACTTATACTTAAAGATACTCTAAAGATCTGTCTTTTATAGTTCAAAACAGGAAATCGTCTCCATCAGTCTCATCTTCCTGCTACCACCATCACACTCCTGGTCTGCTTTAAAATATTTTATGAGAAGACATAAAGATAAAAAGTGTTTACACTACCCATTTGTCATCTAGCAAAGCTATCATTCATTCCAAGTGACTTCATAACTGGATATCCATTGACTTACTGACCTGTGCCAATACCTATTCTTTCATAAGCATACCCTGCCTATTTAATTACAATTGAACTGCAATTAAAGCTTTCTCTCCCTTTCCCTAAACAGTTGTTATTTGCTACATAATTTGGGTCAGACTCATACAAACTTGAAAATTTCAGTGGGGAAAAAAACACCCAAGCAATGTT
>JAVJGI010000057.1:42978310-42989273 GCA_035590275.1 Ibycter americanus
CACAAGAGAAAAAAAGATGGTTTACACCAGGTTGCATATACTAATAATAGAAGGTTTGCTGAGATTTCAATGATTTTAAAATTGAATTTGGTTTTGAAGACTTCTTCCCAAGACACTGCAACTTCAGCAGAAAAACATGCATGCAACATGACCCATGTTCTTAAAAAGTATGTCTACTTAAAGCGTATTTAAGACAGTTACTATTCTCTCAGCTGACTTTATTACTACTTTGAAGAAACGAATTCATCTAACAGAATCCAAGCGCTGGAACAAAGAAGCAGAGGTCTTAAGGAAGTTATCAGGTTGAGAAATGACAGGTTCACTAATGACAGGTTCATTGTTATTCTGTCTACGTAACATGAAACTTAAGCACTGAGATATAGGAGATCCAGAGGAAACATGAGGTTTTAAAGCATCTGACTGATCTTCCATCTTTTTTTCCAACTGCATTGTTAAACTTGGAGATTTGCATCACTATGTGAAGCTGTACAGTATATTTATTTGCAACTGTTTCAGGAGCAGTGTAACAACTGTTAGTCAGGTCTTCACAAGAAGAGGAAATTATGCCTGTAAACTAAGCTCTACTTACGCAAATATCAAAGGTAATTTTAAAAACACTATATGCATACAGAACATAAGAGGGGAAAGCATTTTTTTAAATATATTTAAACAGTATTGATAGGGAGTTTCTCTCTAGCGTGAGGTAAGAGAGCAACATTTTCATCTAAGAGGCAAGAGTTCCAGAACTGGTAATCCTTTTCTGTATTTCCCCTTTAAAGTCAAGAGAACTTATGGAGGACATTGTGTACTTTAAGTTACTAAGAAATTTGGAGGCAATTGCCCTGGGTTCCCGAGCAGTAGTTAAAGAGCCTTCCTTTAGTGATATATATTTTAAAATTTTGTAAAAGTTTTCACAGGCTTCATTGTACAGCTCCTTTTCTACCCCTCAAAAAGTTTCAGCCAAGAATTATGCATCAGTCATGGTGATGAATCAACTCTCTGTTTGGAATCAGGTCAGAACATTCGTACCACTATGTAAATAACACATTAGTTGCACAACTAGACACTAAGGTGCTATAAAAAAGATCTTTATCAACCTGACTGTTTAGATGTAAATTTGTTACAATACTGTCTAGAAACAGTTCTCATTTAATAACAGCTTTCAGGTTCTTAAGCTACAAGGTATTAAGCTACATCTGTAGTGTTTACAATTCAAATGCCGACGTTTGCAATGAGTGGACTTCAGGTTTATTGTGGATATCAGCATGTACTCAGACTTCTGCATGCTTTTTTGTCATACAGAGAGGTTAGCATTTGACTCAAGAACGATAAAAATTTTATATAGATTTAACAAGGATGAAATAAATTCTCTGTTGATATGTAATAGAATTCTTTATGAATTTATAATAGCCTACAATTTTTAGTAGACTAATAGCCTCTCATACATATTTTCACCTATCATATAGAATTTAGCCATGTATGAATTTTGTCAATGAAAAAATCAGACTTAAGTGTGTGTCTGAATTACACTTATGGATCACAGCAAAGTGAAGAATGTTCATAAATACACACTAGTCAGATGACAGGCATAACCATTACCAGACCTAGCAAAAAAGACATTTCTTTTTTGGAAATAAGAGATTACTTTAGCCGAGCTTCTTTGAGTAATCACTTTTAAATATGGAGCAATTTCAAATTGGAATCTTGACCCATATTTTGCAATATGAACTTACACCTAGTGGAAGACTTCATGATTGCTGGAATTAAATCATGTTAGCTATTAAATTTCATACTTTAAAAGTACATAGACTTTTTTTTCCTGTGATTGACGAGTGCAGTTTTGTTCATGTTCACCAATCAGCAACTGACCTGCAAACAAATTATTTTGCTTGGTCAATTAACAATTACTGTTCACTAATCTTCTAAAGTGATACTTTTCCTAGCTACCCATCAGTATACTTACATTTGACCAAGGATGTCAGGTGGCATCTCAACTAAAGGTAAATAAAGTCATATTCTTTCCAAAAGGTTATGCTAGATGTTGCCCTTTTGATTATACCCTTCAGGTTTATTTTGCATTATCAGAAATCATGTTTTCTTAAACATTTGACAGAAGTAGTACATAAAAGTTTCCAAAAAAAAAAAAAAATCAAGTCAGTTCAGACACATCAACACTACGTACAGAGATACAAGCTGTTCAGAAATTTGTGCCCCACTCTTCCCCTTGAGCCAGATCCAGGGGACTGAAAGTGCAGAAGGTCACCACAGTAATTTTGCAACATTCCTGAATCAATGTCATCGTTCTACTTTCTCCTTCATGGGATCGTTACCAATACGTAAGGAGCCTTTTTTTCTTTCTTTCCAATGCAGTGCTAAGCATCACAGGAACTCTTTGGGAAAGAAACACCGATCCTTTTCAGACACAATATTCATTTCTTATCTCACATTTATGCATGCATTAAGAATCAGTGGAGTTTGCTGATACCCAAAAGAAATAGAATGTTGCAAAGTTCAACCACACAAGAGCTTTTCAAAGCTCTCTCCTCCCTGGTAGCTCTGAGACTGACACCTAGTGCCCAGGTCCCGGGTACTGCTCAGCAACTACTCAAAACATCTGTCCAAACTAACATTATGTTGATTTCTGGTAAAATGAACCTATTCAGCAGGGCTGAAAGACTCACATTCCTTTTAGTCCCCAGTGTGCATACATCTTCTAATTCCCATTCAAATCTATTTAAAAAGTAGCAAGCTTATGGGCCATGATTTCAGCATTGTTCATCCCTTAACAGTTGCTGGATCATTAATATCAATAATAAGCTAGAACTGTAATTACCATGTAAATATTATTATGTTTGTCAGTAAAAATATACTATGGCACAGCAGGGTAAGCACAGAAATTACATCATTCCAGGGACTACAAAACTGCTAGTTTTTCCTAGAAGTTGTCTGAGAACAATATTCAGTAACACTGCCATTTTATTGCCAGAGAGGTTGTGTGAAAGACACAGTACATGATAAAACAGAATAAAACAACAAATTTTTAAAATAGCAAACTCTTAAATGCTGTTAAACGACTGTTTGCTTGCTTCTCCATCTGACCCACTTACCTTTTTCTTCAGATGTTTCTCCTTTCACCAACTTTAAACGCTACCTTCATACTCTTCTTGGGCTAAACTTCAGATGTTTTCTCGCACTAAACTGGCCCAAATAAAAACTGCTTAACTACCCCGTTCTTCTCCTTTCTCTTTTGCTTATTTTCCAAAATCTGTGGCAAAGCAAGGCCCTAAAGCCAGGTTTTAGCCTCATACATCATATATGCATTTTCTAATGAAGTCATTGAAATACTGATCTCACAGAGTTGTGCTGGCTGTAGCGTGTAAAAAGTCTTTGTAGTCCCAGCTCATAGATACCATTTCTACCATCCAAACTTTTCAAACATTTCACTGCACCAGGAAGAATCCAGCTGCTCTGGTTTGGTTTTTTTTTTTTTTAAAAGCATGTCATGGGTTACTTCAACATGACTTTCAAGAAATCCTCTCTTCTCTGAATTAATCTCTTGTCTTACTTGTTTTAGGATATAGATAGCTTACTTCAGTCTTATGTAGTGGCAGGCATTTTATTACTTTCTTATGTACTGATGTATAAATGTACAAAATATCCTAAAGGCCTATTATTACATATGGACTATCAGTAGCAAAAAAGCTCCCCAAAGTTCAATGTTAGTTTAGTTTTCATTTATTACATGACTTTCAAAGTATGCCCATTGATTAGAATGGCATTACGGGTGTAGGAAAGATCAAGTTGCTTGAACCTTTTTGTCAGCAAAGAAAGACCATCATTTGTGGATGACAATCAGTGAAATACAGAGTAGCCAAATTGTGAAAAACTCTCTCGAGTTACTAGTAGCAAATCAGCAGTTGTTTATGTAAAGGTTTGTATCAGATATTAAAGCAGCATGATTCCTAGTGCTCAGCTGTGTGGAAGAAATTTACACTGCCGATTGCCTGCTACTCAGTTAGATTCCTTCCAGTATTCATTTAGCAGTTTCCAAAAGATCTCTGAGAAGATGCCTGTGGCAGTTTATGAACTCTAGCAGTCACAGAAAACAACACAAATTTGTCTGTTCTAATAAAACTTACACGCAAAATACGAACAGCGAACAAAAAGGCCATGAAAACCGCCATGCAGAAGACCCACACATTTTGAGCTAGTTTATTTGCAGAGTCTCGCTGTGACCAGTTTGCCAAATGAATTTTTACACCAAATAGTCACAGTTTCACAATATGTTTGAAAGTCACTATAGTCCACCAAGAAGAAAATCAAATATCCCTAAATACTGTGTTCCATTAAAAAAAAAAAAAGAATGAAAACCCACAACCAAAACTACTTAGGTTTGTAGTGTATCTTACACTTCTTTACAGGGGCTTTACCAAGAAATTCCCTTGTGGGAGTGGAGAATTAACTCGTTATACAGTAAAATCACTGTAGGAAAAAGAAGGACATTCTCACCATCACTATCAGCCACGTGGGACATTCATAGTTGTCTGGCATCCACTTCTCAATACAATCTCTTGAAGAGCCTCCCCTGTCCTGAATTCCTCTTTCATGGACCTCAGCCCCTGAGCTACAGGGGGGAAAAGCTGCTTGTTATGGAGTAGAAACATTAACTGAGACTGTGAGGAAGTCTTGGAAGCAAGCAAGAGGTGAAAGCTGTTGAAGTAATGTGACAGAATTACTCTACAAGCCCAATGACACAGGTTTTGAGGGCTGTCCTTGCAAAGAGAAACAGTTGTCAATCTGGCTTGCTTTTTCAGGTGAAAGCTTTTATTTTAAAACAAATAGCAAAGCCAAAGAAAACATTTGCCAGGCCTCTGGTGCGAGTTGGAAGTTCTTGGCTTGTAATAAACCTCAGATGGGGAAGGTGAGGGGGTGAGAAGAATATATCATTGTGCTTCTTAACAGTTAGCTTAAAGGACCCTACCAAGAAGAGCAAGTGACCTGGGGGACCCAGCTGAATTGTTGCACATGTTTAGCACCTTCAGTTCCAAGAATCCGGTGTGATGCAAGTCTCTCACTCCAAGAAATCACAGCTTTTCACAACTAAAAAAAATTGAGAACCATCCTGGCAAGTTTTAAGTTTGACTCAATAAGTTCTAAACGCAAAGGCAAGAAAGTGTATGTCACGTATACTTACAGTTTAAAAAAGGGCTTTCCTGAATGTTTGTGATGACTACTGGGAAAAAAATATTGGAAATTGTTGAGCAGGAAATTCACACTATTAACCTATATCTCACAAGTAGAGTGTCAAGACTCAAACTTCTCACTCTACCATAACCACTTTTGCCCCTGTAGAGCTTTTTCCCAAGTCAGATTTCACCTCTGAAGGAGTATTTTAAGCAGAGGAATACTAGCACAGTAAAAGATCAAAACTGTGGAATGCAACACAGATACCACTCCATAAAAAGGATAACTTTTACGTCATTATTGTCTTGAAGCACAAGCTTATATCCCTAAGGTTAGATTCACTGACCTGACATTAGACACCCGCTAAACAATTCTGTGCATCAATCTTATTGCAGTTATGCAAAACTCTTGGGTTTGTTTCCTGTAAGTCAGGCCCTCTGTGCATCAAGTGCAGAGCACAATCTGCATGCCTGTGAAACTCCCAACTTGTTAGACTTACTTTCCATATAGGCTTATGGTTTCTCAGATACTTCAGCTGTCCCTTCTTTATCTTCTGTAACATAAGGCATGCTATGGGAAGAAATATCGTCAGTCATTTGTGACATGAAAGGCAAAGGGCAGACCTGACATTTTGTCACTTACCTTTAGCAATGTCCTCATCAAAAAGGTCAAAGTTTCTATAAAAGATATTACGGCACCACTTTGTTGCCAAGGGAAAATTCATGCTCAAAGGCCTCCTTTTATCTTTGGCTCTTGTTATCACTACTTAACTTTCAGCATCAACATCATACACCACCTCTCATCATCATCAACATCAGAGACACGAGTTCAACATTAGCAAGAGGAAAGTCACTAATGGCCTGGAGGTTCAGTTCAAACAAGCATTCAAAACTTCAACTCTTTATCAAAATAATTTCCATTTCTACAATAAACTGGAAATCACATAAAAATAAATTGTGTGGTAAGCTTAGGACATGACATGCAGAGGATGCTGAGAAGGAGATACATTAAGTAGTCTCACTAGGCCTAGAAGGATTTTTTTTGGTTTTGCTTTTTAATTAACAGTTTCTAAATAGTACTACCTGTCTTAAAAAGAAAAATATTGATGTTTAGAGGTGAAATGGAGAACAGAAAAAGTAAAGGCAGGCAGAACTCAAAGCCCAAACTGATGCATCACTTAGGCGAACACTGAAAACAGTTTAGCAGAGATCAGTCTGTAGGGTTATTGTCCCACAGCTCCCTCTTCCCTGTCCTATTACAGGAGTACCTAAGTAAGAAGACTAATATCAGCTCCCTGTAGCTCAACCCTGACTCCCTTTGCAACCTACTATACCAGTCAGCTATTTCCCATTCCGTCTGGTCTAAAGTATGCATTTTGAATGGAAGACATAACAAAAGCTAATTTGAAGTATGGATGGCAAAGAAATAAAAAGGCGTGCAAATTTTACTAGCCAGTGGGAGAAAGTTAGCATGCGGTCCTTCAGCGTGCTCTCTCATAGGCAGTCTGCTATGAAAATAATCATAAAAACATGTACACATAAATCTGAAGCTTATTAAAAATGGAAACACACACTGTCCTTGGCAATATCATTACATGTTGGCAACTATGCAGTCAAAAGTATGTTTTCCCGCCTCCTGATGACTCCAGTTGATTGAAGGGATTGGATTTCAACTTCTCTCCCAAAAACGTATCTTCAGGGAAAGTCTATGGATGGAAAATTTCAGCTCGGATAAGGAATATCTGTGACAACAGTTGTAATGGAAACTTCTGAGCAACATTCCCAGAATTTCACTGTGAAAAAGTGTCAGAGATATTTCTTTAATTTTTCAATCATTACAAGACTAATTAATGTACAAGGGCAAAGGCCTGGACAGATCACCACATTGGACTGAAAGATCAAAATCGGAGGATAGTGAGGTGTGGAGAAGTGTTCATGTATTTGAGGAAGGTGCATTGAAGATATTTAAGTGAGAAGTGCAGATTTTTATTCATGAATCCTAAAGGACTGACAATGCAAAAGTTGTTTGCTTTGGTTTTGCACAGCAGCCCTAACAATATTCACATTGTGCAATCTCATTGCATTAGCCTGCTAGTGAGTGTCACTGCTCCTGAAAAGGAAAAATCTGCTTGTACGAAATCATTCTGAATCAGAGCTAATGAAAGAGTGGCCTTTTCCTCCCCCTTCGCCAAGGAGCTGCCAAGCATGTCAGATCATTCATGTTAAATTATGCTGGATGGCATTGAGATGTGCACTACTGTCATCTAACGGCTGAGTTGCAGCTGTCAAATTCTTTGCACTGTGAGCCTCCTGTAGCAATCCAACAGTGGTCCAAAACAGGGGAACAGGCCTTTATCAGCTAATTTATGGCTATTTCAAATCTGAAAAAATAAACTATGCACAGGGCCATCAGAAGAAAAATAATCTTACCAATTCTAACACCTTCTGCTGACCTGCAGGCAAACTAGTTCATTAAAATTCCATGGCAAAATTCAGTTCTGGCACAAAGTGCAATAATCTTGTTTATTTAGTCAGCAGCTTATTTGGCTATATGTATTAAACCCTCAGAGCAGGCAGAAAGAGGGAAACTAACTGAAAATTAAAAAGAATATTCATACAAGCAAAATGTTTTTCTGCGTATCTGTACCTTGAATTGTGCTGTGGCTTTAACGATTTAACTCAAATTAAATTAGAATTACTGACTGGGGCGCAGTAATAATTAAGCTTGTCCCTTTTACATATTTACTGCCCTTACTGATCGCTCTATTTACTTAGCAAACAATCTTTCTTCAGCTTTCCTGCAGTTCAGTCCGTGCTAGGAAAACACTAACCTCTCCCAGGTTTTAGCTTTCTCAGTTCCCCTGCACCATGGTTTGACCTGCAGGCAAATGAAGCCATTCAAATATTTGCTTATCTTGTCATCTGTTCTCATCAGACCTTGCAATTCCTGTCATGCCCCACATGTCAGTTTAAAGCATAACGTCATTAATACCTCCAGTGCACTAATGGATGCTTCACACATGAACGCATTAATGAAATGTGTTATTGTTTTCCCTCACAGGACATTAACAATCTCACTCACGCTGAGCCCCTGAAGCCCTGCAGTGCTGCTGAAAACCACTAGCTATCAAATGAACCCTCAGTTACGCCTCAGTAACTTTAAGTTCAAGTTTATCACTGAAGTGTCACTCATGTGAGGCGAAGATACAAGCCTCTAAGGTCTTTTGGGCCCAGGTTCAATTACCATAAAGAGTAACAGGAGGCAATCGCTGCAAGGAAAAAATACACCAAATATACTGTTGTATAAATGAAACCCTGTCAAGATAAAATAGGAAAGATCTGGGTGTAAATGTAGTCATTTGTTTCTTGTTTCTCCCTTTGTCTGTGGACTGATGGCTTGGATAATGAAGACAGGATTGGTTTTCTAGAGGGTAGAAACACAGTCTAGTTTCCCAATAGAGATGTTAAATATAAGAGGCAATAAACATATTTACACAAAACATTTAAAACCACTTTTCTGCATCTTTAAAAATTATTTCCAGAAAAGTTGTGAAATGGCCACAGCAAGTTATGCAGCTTTTATGTACAGGTTACTTAAATAAGTCTGCTTGTCTTCTGTTAAGCTGTGACTGCAGGAGCACTTTGGCAGCAGATATAAGTTAGCAACCTTTTCACATCACGAATAATGTCACTACCTTTTCTGTAGGTCAAAGGAGAATACAAATCAAGCTTTTTTCACATCCACTATACGAATCAGCCTCTGAGCCCACATTTTATTTTTTATTTCACATAGCCAAGGGATGAAGTTGTGCACTGTATGGTTGGCCTTAAAAATCAGACTTTGGAGCAGCTGGTACCTTTGAATTTCCCACAGTGTAATACACATTGCTGTGTAAAGTTCTGAACAGGAAAAATACAGCAAAATACTGGAATTTCACCTAGTGTTTCAGATATGAAATCAGGAACTTCTTGTATACTACAGTCTCTCCTTTGGCTCTCACTTTATTCTCAAGCAGTGACACTCCTGTATGGTGGCTACAGGCATGGCTAGCAGCGAGACTGCGCTGGGAACAGGCGATAGAGACCCCTAGCCATAGAGGAAATAAGTCAGCAAGTCCTGCAAAGGCCATTCCTGGTTTATTCTAGGAGCTGTGACACTCCAGGGAACCACTAGCGCCGGCCTCCTGTGAACTACCCTGAGAGCCCCATTTTCCTTAATCAGTCCAAGGCATGATAGGAATCTCCAAGCTCTCAAGCATAGGAAGGTTCTGATGAGCAGTCTGAAAGGGCAGGAAGGTCAGCCACCCCTGTTTCAGTTTATTGCCTGTTAACCTATGAAGGCCATTCCCTGACTGCCTTCATGGTGATACAGAATAAGTCCCATACACATTCTGCATATTGTGTCAAATAAATCCCATAGAAATAAAACAAATGGGGATAATGAGCCTTGTAATCAAAATTAACAAACTAGTCCAGGAAATCAGGAACTTCCACTGCCGTGAATCTACAGCTGTCTTCTACAGTATAAAGTGGATTGCCTTGAAATGTCTCACTCTGTCCAGGGTACCCACAAATAGTTGCTGTTTCTTGTTTCTAAAATTTAGACAAGTGGAGATATTATTTCAGAATTTCTAATATTTACAATGCAGAAACATTGCTGAGACTCATCCGCTTGTTCACACAGCCAGTCTTCTGCAAAACACTTTGTTTTCTCCAGCATATATTTCCATAAAGAGAGAGTGGTAAAATCTGTGTCAGCACATGAGAGCTTTTTCTTCCCTGTGGATTTATTAGTGTCCCATGTCCTCCTCAGGATCTCACAAATCAGTGATGGATCACAGTGTCTCTGGCTCAGATATCACAGACTGTTTGCAACATCCTAATCTCTTCTTTTGATTGCCATTAGCTAATCAATATGTCCCATAAACCCATGACCAATCTAATGCATTAACATGTGTTACTGAACTTCATTTCTGAACATTTGCAACCAAGCATTTTTCATTACCTACTCATTTCTTCCTCTTAATTTGCTAATGGCAAAGCTTATGCAGGAGTGAAGAATTTTTATCCCATTTGCTGCTGAACAAGCTAAAATAAGGCATGCACCACAGCCAGCAACGATTTCTTAATGAGTTCCCCTCCTTTTTTAAATGCGTATTTATATATACACAGAAGAGAGGTGTGTTCTGGCATCAGAAATTTCAATTGCTTATGAATCGAAAGGATGAATTACCTGTTATTTGGAGATGCCATACAGCATAGTCAAGTACATTGTCACACACATCCCACATGGCTATGAGTGCATTCAAGTTGAGCAACTCAATCATTTCTTTGGCAACATGCACAGCAGTAAATGAAAGTGCCAAGGAATGTTCCTAGACACTGAAGTCCAGTCATTCCTAGTAACAGTTTTTCATAATGGTCCCTATTGCTGTCCTAAACAACTTCCACGTGCAGCTCAGGAGTTGGGAAAGGCCTCTTGGCCATGCTAATTGCCAGTTTAGGAGCAAACTTTGCACTTCAGATGTCAGCATTTTAAAAGAATTCGGACATAGGCTGTTCTGGGCCAGGTGGCTGCAGTACCAGAAGGGTTCTAACCTCATTTGGCTTACTAGGGTAGATTACAGCCTTTAATATCACTCCAAATATGTATGTGTGTGTATATATGTAATGAGATATATATATACACACACATATGTATGTTTTCACATTAAGTTGTTAGCAGCTTCCTATTTAATCTCTGCACACTTGTGTACACGAGAATAAATACATGAAATGTT
>JAVJGI010000057.1:42989710-43003241 GCA_035590275.1 Ibycter americanus
TTACAAAAACAATTTTTAAAAAATATATGTTCGAGTATATAAAGAAATTGCAAATTAAATCCAGCTTTCATAAAAAAGTGACTTGATCACAGTTGCTGCTGTATTAATTAGTTTGTCTTTATAGACATTTTCTTAGTGCCATTTTGATTGAAATGAAATCCAATGCAAAGTTTAAGATTTGGACAACAGTGTCATACATGTGTGGAAATTAAACCTAGAATTTGTTTAATTAACAGCTATCTTTTCTCTTTCTTTAGTATTTTTTCTCCACGATCTGGGAGCAGTAGCTGCTTTTACTCCATCCCCCCCCATCAAAGCATGCACAAAGCATCTCCTCAGGCTGAGGAGAAGCTCTGCCCAGTTGGTGCTGCCTGGCTGAAGCTATTCATTCTCCATACCTTTACCCAGAGTAGCATCTAGACAACATTTTCATTGGAACAATGCCCAGGTATGCTACATTAATTCAGGAAACTACCTTTTGTCAGTGAGCATTACGGATTATTACCCAAGGAAAAAAAAAAAAAAATATATATATATATATATGCAGAAAAGTAGACAACTTTCTATTAAAAGTGCCCAAGGGCCAGATTTTTAGTGCTGCTCAGGTGTCTAAATATTCAGTGCCAGCTGGGCCTGTAGGTCACTTTGAAACCTCTCCTTTGATATCTTAAGATCAAATTTTTAAATGTTTTTAGACTCCTAGAGTTCTTCATAGCTATAGATAATGGAAGAAGACAGGGAGGGAAACCTCACCCACCTAGCCCATACGGAGAAAAAAACCTCTGCTGCAGAGCAGAGAGGTGCCAACTCTTACTGGTGATGCCTGCACTTCTTCTAGCGAGCAGTCCTCAGAGCAGCTGTGATCACAGTGTGCCTCCTGTCCATGTGGCAGCCAGCTCTGAGGTGTCTCCCTGCACACTGCACCACCGAACAGGCAGACAGCTTCATGCACTTTATAGGATGCACTCTGGCTGTACTCCAGGCCATATTTGCAGGCTAACTTTCTGTATGGGCAGCAAGTTCAGTCTTAATGTCACAATGTAAACAATCACCAGCAACAGAGAGAAAGCCTACATGTTACTAGTGGTGACCAGATACCTCAGAGTTTTCCTTGTATTTATCTGATATAATAAGATGTAGTGAGTTGCAAGACTTCATTTCCTCGGAGTAATTTTGCTGGTAAAGACAGGGATGGAAACAGAAAGTAGTACAGCTAGCAGTGACTGCAAGGGAGGACAGCAGATGGAGATCTCAGAGTAATCATGTGCAGCAAATAGGGTTACTCTTCCTATGAACCTCTAAGCAAGACCCATGCTGTTATAATATTCCATACTCTGCTGCTTCTCCCTCATACCTAATCCAGGTTACACTGCCAAAAATGTGCCAAGGTGACAGGACTTCTGGGGTGTGGCACAGGAGCCCAACAGAATTATATGTCACAGATTATATGATCTAGCTTATGGTTTTATCGCAACAAGTGAGGCCATTGAACTTTTTAACCATTGCAAGGTGATGATTTTTCTTTTGAAAATGCACTATCCACATCATTTCAGAGTTTTTAATGTATTTTCATTACTTCTCCAATTTCAAATCTCCGAAATACACAGGGATAGTAAACAAATTTATTGCAAAGAACACAAGGTAAGTCACACTTCATAGCATTAGTGTACTATGCTTTAAATCTAGTGTCTCTACGAGCAGCATTTGTGGATGGAATCAAGTACTGCATAGGCAAGGATGATACAGCTGATGCACATGAAAGTACAGTTTACTGTTTTCAAGGACAACAGATTTACACAATGCTTCTAACTAAGGAAGTTACTTGAATCTTTTCAGGAATAAGTTTCAACTGTAGGATATTATCTAAAGAGCTTCATGTTTTCTGAATGTTGATAGACATTTCACAGAAAGTGTCCTATATAATCTAATGCCATTAACTCAAGAAAACAGAATTAATAACTTAGTTGCCAAAATACATTAAAAACTTTCATAGATGTCATCTCACTGACAAATCATACATAAATTCAACATTGGTTCTCTGATATAATTAGAAATTTTAAGTACTTTGCACTACAGAAACTAACTTCAGAAAACAACTTTCAAGAGTACTTTAATCTGTCTAGAATATAGCAATGACATCTTTTTGTGAATAGAAGTTATTCATTTGGATCCGTTGTATTTATCTTTCACTTTTCTGCAACTGAATTAGATTCTGATCCTAAGACAAGGGGTTAATAAAACAAAACAGCTCTCCTTCTTGTACTAATTTCACTAGAATCATCTACCTCAGAAGCCCCAAAGTCATGCAGTCAGCATCAGGGGTTATACCACACTATCTGGGAAGGCAAACAGTACAAGTATGCAGTGAACCATAACCACGGATTTTATACACTGTATTTTTAAAGCACAGCTTCAGATTTTGAAAAGCACTATCAAAAAGTTATGACTGGACGTCACAATGATTAAAACATTTGCTGGTTTAGACCAGTGTTATTTGATTGGAGAAATCCTTGCATTTAAATTTTGCATAGATTCTGTAGCAGCTGCAATTCACATTTTTCAGAATATGGCAATATGCTGCTGCTGAGAACACACCCATTATTCAGACAGGTGCAATCTGAGTAATTATAAATAACCATCTTTGCTCATGATAGTGGAAAAGAATGAACAAATAGCATCTCCTGAACCTTAACAAAATGCATCCTGCATTTGCCCCTCCACAGACTGTGCATCAGTAACAGATGTTGAATCAGAGACCAGCTGACTTTATTATTATTATTGCCCTCATCATGGTAATATTTAATCATATCACCAAACCTAAAATTTACTAAGACTGGAACATTGAATGTTTATGGTCTAAGAAACCACCAGTAACGTTTTCAAGGGCAATGGAAAACAAAAAAATCTGTAGCATTCACACGTCTATGCTTATTCAGAAGTTAATTTCTTTGAATAGTAATAGTGATCTTCAGGAAGAAAAGCAACTGCACAAAAGAAACGTTTAAGATTACAGTCGTTGGTTCTTCATGCCCACTTAAGTTGTTAGAGGTATTTTGTTATAGAATATGTATGCATTAGTGACACGAAGATTAAATTGTAAGAACATAGTAGCACATGGAAAGACATAAATTATATTTCTTAACACCCACTTCTTTACATGTATAAAAAGAAATGCTTTAGTCTCAATGAAGCTACCTAGGCTTCTGGAAAATCTCAAGTTGGTTAGTCTGTCTACTTCCAACTCTATTTCAGTTTCAGTAGGCTGCAATACTGCTCTTCCTTTGGCCTCTGAGGCAAAGCAGGCAGTTTATTACACCTTTGTGAAGATAAAACCTTCCAGCCAGGCACAATAAGCACCGTTTCTGATCAATCCCACACCTGCCCTGAACCTGAAAAAATCCTGTCCCTAAATATCTCATTTATGTGTTCTGAATTTAAACTAAACTGTTTTGTGCACTTTGTAGGTCTTGCATGCAACACACAGAACAACAGTTTTTATAGGATGCAGGTCCATGTTAAAGAAAAAGAAAAATCAGAAAAAACAGGAAAGAACACTGTGACCAAAACAATGTCCGATTTTCCCAGATGTATAATTTGGTCTGATGTATTACTTCTACCTACAGTCTCCTGTCAAAAAATAGGACAACTTGTACACATTAGGTCATCTTCTAGTCTCATGCAAGACTTCGAAAACTAAGCATGGGGAATTCACAAGGCCCATTTTGGTGACATGAGGTGGGTAGTAACAGCTGACACAACATGCAAGTATGAAGAGCATATACAAATGGCCTGCACAAAACTGTCACAAAGTACTTGCCAAAAACCTGGTAACAGTATGAGACAATTAACAAGGACAAATCTTGCACGAGACTACCATCATCCCGATTAAACACTAACCAAGAGATTATCAAAAGAGAAAGTTTCCTTGAGAAAGAGGAGTCAGCTTGAAGAGAATTTTTTTTTTTTTTAAATTGAAATTGAGGGAAAAGGTCTTGGTAATGGAGCAGCAGTCAAAGTGGGTTTGACACAGACAGAAGTTGCCTCACTGGTGGTGTGACTTCTGCCTAGACCTGATGAAGCAGCCTTCCTGTCAGAGACACAGCCTGCACCACTTACTGGGGTGATGGTGCAGGGTGCAGCCAGCAGGTCCCCACCTCAAGTAGGCTTGTGTGACCTTGTAGGGGGGGCTCTCACTAGCATGTTGTCAGCAAGTTGTGCAGGGTTACATGGATGCAGAGTTGGAGCACCTGCACATCTCTCAGAAGGGGTGGGAAAATAGGGGAACCTGCCTGGCCAGGAGTAGAGATGAGCTTGTGATCCACAGGGCCTGTAATGGTGAGATTAGGACTTTGGAGAATTATTATTTTTGAGGACTAAAGAATCATGTTTAGAAATGTGTAGGTGTTTATGAACATTTTGTAAGTGTCTAATGTGGGTTTTGTTGTATTGCTGATACTGACCTTGAATGTGGAATGGACAGATTATCAGACAATTACGTGTCGTTAATAAATCAATAAACAATTATCATCTGATTTAAGCAACATGAGTTAAGCAGGTTTTTTACCCAGTGACACTAACTGTGACAGTATTTATTGCCCTCAGCTGATACCTGTAACTGTTCCCTCCTGGAAGGTTGGTAAGATTAAAGACAGTCGAAGGCTTCTTGGATTTCTTTTGAAAGGAGAGGGTTTCTCTCTCCCACTCATCTTTTGCTTTAGGCCAGTTAAGTCTGAAATGGAAATGATCCCACAGCTAAACAAGTGCTTCTTCCTTGCCAAAGAGCACGCTTCATGCCTCCCTCCTTCACAAATTGTTCCAAACATTAAGATTTTCAGGATCTCTACCCCACTACCTAACCGGTCAAGCTATTGCCTGTTTTGCTGGGACTCATTTTCTCCTTCCATTTGAGCCACTCTCCTACAAAGAAGCTCAGTGAAACCTGCCTTTTCAGCACTACTCATGAGCTTGATAGAGCTACAAACCAGTGAAGTTATGACACTTAAAGAGTCTATAGTCACTGTCCCAGACAGCAACTTAACTTAATTACACAGCATAACACAGAACTCAGGCACGGTGCATCTTTCTTAAAATCACTACAGAATATAAATAGGCTAATTAGCCCCAAGTTATTCAGTCCTAAATTTGTACTGTAAAAGCAAAATGTTTCATGTTAGTCAGTAATTTCTTTATAAATATAAAGCCCAAAACAGTCCTTCCTTACACTTAATTTAATAATAATATTGCTTATCTGTGCATCTATCAGAACAGCACAGCCCTGTGGGTAATTGCCTTATCTGTTTATTAAAATTGCATCCATCAGTTCCTTTCAGTCCATTCTCCCCACTTAAACAGGGTTCAGGCAGAAAACTGTCTTATCTGTATTTTGCCCCATCAATTCTGGGACAATGATTCTGCTATAATCATCTTTTCTGATTTCCAGGTATGTCATATCCCATCTAATTCATCACTTAACTTTAGATCAGCATTATTCAGTCTATTACCTTCTCACATAATTTGCCCAGAAAGCATTATAATTAAGAGCTCCTTATTTGCAGCTTAATCATAATTTTCTTCAGATAGAACAAGTAAAAAATAATTATGATGCACATTGGACAGCATTCCAGGGCCCAGGAAATACAACATTAGAGCACTACCTTTCCTTTTTTATTGATTATTCACAGTAGGAATATATGAGGAATATCCATTCCTCATATTTTGCTGTTAAAAAATCACCCTCTTGAAACCATGCCAAGGATTCTCCAACAACATGCCTGCCACCTCTATAGTAAGCTTTTTCGGTAGGTTCTGAGTACATAAATTCAAAAACAGCTAGATGTTTTTAATATTAACATAAAGCTCAACATGGGGATAATTAACACCAGAAATTGGAATAGAAATATTTATTTTCATAGAAAAGACAATGTGAAGCACAAAACAAGGTAGTAGCAAGCGTTTAAGACAACATGTGGTTGGTGACCCAGAACAACAGAACAACTGGTCCTTAATATAAAGGCCTCAGGTAAAAGAAAATTGCTAATTCAGCTCAGTAGGCAAAACATCCAAGAGAATCATCACTATTACTACTGTAAAAGAACTTCAACAACTGGCAGTCTTACAGTTGAAATAGAAGAAAGATAACCTTTTACTTCAGAAGGTTTGGGTTAGCTTCCCATTGCAATCGAAGGAAACACCTCACAGGAATTATGTTCATAGCATAATTAAAAGCTTCCATTACAGAAATCTCAATGAGGGTTAACAACTGTTTCAGTTCTGATGATGTGGTAGAGCTATAAAACACTCGTTTTCACTTTAAAAAAACTCTCAGTTATATGTAACCAATAAACAAAAGTCCCTATGTTTTTTAAAAATGCAGAAGGGTTGGTCCCTTATCTTCTTCAAGTCTACAGCTTCATTAAGGCAAACTAACTGTTACAAAGTAATGAAACGTGAAAGAAAATAAAACAGGGGGAAAAAATCATCTTTGCCCACACTGCTGAGGAAGATAGGAAAAACCCCAGAGACCAAAAGACCAGTCAATTATCATTTCTCATCATCAATGTAAACAATATTTTATAGACCAACACCTTGCAAAGCAGGTGAAAGATAATGGATCTAACTTAATCTAGATTAGGTAAATACAGACAGATAGGAATTGCAAAACTCTTTGAACTCAAGACCAAAGTTAAGCAATCAACTTGCATACCCTTTGAGAATTCAATGCCAATATACCCATGTGGAACAGCCTCAGAAAACTTAAAGCAACATGAGTTCTCTACATGCAGTATATTACAAAAGCACCTGCAAGAAAATGTCAGAGATGTTTATGCAAATTCCCAGTACAACCATTAGTTTTCCCTATATTAATGCAATGAGTTAGTCAAGTGTCATTTACCCATACCTCGTCTGTTCCCGCAGAGTAGAAACTCTTATTTTAGGCAGCACTGCTGCAATTGTGCACATGTTGGGAATCAGGAGAATACCAGATATTCCCACCATGCACAGATTCATCTTTCTGGCATAAATTGGAGTGAAGACAAAGAGCAAACAGATGACTTCTAGTCTTGGAAATAGCATAGCTTCTGTAAGAACTGAAGTCATTGGAGAACAAAAAACACCTGTGCAGTGTCCTGGGTTCAGCTGGGATAGAGTTAATTTTCTTCTCAGTAGCTGGGGCAGTGCTGCATTTTAGGTTTGGTGTGAGAACAATGTTGATAGGACCCTGATGTTTTTAGTTGTTGCTGCGTAATGCTTATACTAAGTCAGGGACTTTTCAGTTTCTCAGGCCCTGCCAGCGAGAGGGCTGGAGGGGCACAGGACATTGGGAGGGGACACAGAGCAGCTGCCCCGAACCAGCCATAGAGGTATTGCATACCATGGGGCAGCATGCTGGGTATATAAACAGGCGGGTGGTTGGGGCTGCTGATCATTGCTCAGGGCCTGGCTGGGCGTTGGTCAGCAGGTGTGAGCAATTCTATTGTGCATCACTAGTCTGCTTTTCTCCCTTCCCTTTGGATTTCATTCCTCTTCGCCTTCCCTCCTTTTCATTATAACTGTTATTATTATTATTATTGTTCTTTCAGTTGTATTTTATTTCATTTATTAAATTGTTCTTATCTCCAGCCTCGAGTTTTACATTCTTTTCCAATTTTCCTCCCCATCCCTCTGGGTGAGGAAGAGTGAGCGAGTGGCTGTGTGGCATTTAATTACCAGTGGTGTTAAACCACAACATTAATTTTTAACAGTATTCATAATATTATAACTGACCAGAAGTAGGGATTCTCATGAAGATTTAAAACACTAATAAAAGCTTACAAGATGTAACCAACTGTCCATCATGTGAAAGGAATTCTTGCCCTAAAGGACAATAAACAGTCCCTACAGAAAAGGGGAAAAAGCCCATTGCTGTATTTTGTGGGTCTCCAAGAAATCCAGATGGAGGGCATGTGTATCTGCATTTCAGCTCCATCCTCGTTGTGGGAGGGATGCCACAAACAATGCCCTTCTCTGGAGCCAAAATCCTTTGGGATTTGAAATCCCAAAGGAAAACATGATCTTCCCACGTCCCATCATTTTGGCCTGCAATAAATGTATGACACTTGGCTTCCTGAATTTTAAAGCAAATTACTTTTCTTTCTGTCTAATATTCTAGGTAATTGAAAGTAATATTTATTATGCAAACTGTAAGCTTCATAATACTTTTATTAATGTTTCCACAGTCTGAAGTTGTAAAGTTGAAGGGGAAATTAATTGTAGGTATTCATATACGCTGAATAGTATATATGATAGCTGAAGCTATCATCATCTATTTGTTTATTTAGTACTAATTTTTACTTATGACAGCCTCTCAATGAATCAGCAGTGCTAAATCTAGTACCCACTGAAAATGTTTCAGGTAAATTTATGGTCAGTTGCTAGAATTTGATGCGCAGTCAAATGCAGTAAATTAAATGTTCTATAGGTTTATGGTTTATGCTCAGTGATGAGTGTGCATTAAAACATATACTGAAGAATCACGATGCTTATAGATTACCACTGAATGAAAGTATGAAAAAGACAGTGAGGCTGTATCACCTAAAGCAGAAAATCAGAGGATGGTAGAAAATAACAGTAATGGGTGGAGAGGTGAACAGTGGAGCAGATGGGGAGGATAGCAAGGTGTTGAAAAATTAATTAATGATTGAAGCAACTTGAAGAGGAAAACTACTTTATAATCATTAAGTACCATCATTAATCAATTTATGTTTATTTTCTTTTTTCAAATAGCCTGTTACACTGAAAGGTTCCCATACATGTTGTGGAAGGATATAATATCTTCAGCATTTCTTTGAGCTGAAGGGCTTGTCAGCTTATTGACTATTAGGGACATGAAGTTCAAATGCAGAAGCTCTGTAATAGCTCTTATGTGCAAACAACAAAGCCACAGCAAAGCCATTGTGAAAAAGAAGACAGTCTCGTGAAAGATTAATAGGTTTTGTGCACACTTGTGCACACATGCATGCAAAAACCCTATACAAAGGAGTCTCCAATTGTACCAGTAGAAGTCTAAGTGTTGAATCAAACAGAAGAAAAGTAATTACTGGTCTCTATTGCTGTGTTAAATATGAAAAGACATGGAGGCTGTGGAGGGGCAGCAGTAAGATTTTGACCATGGAAGTATTTGTATGTACGTTTTCAATCTGACAAGGAAGATGGTGTAGCAAACAATCCATGTTTCCCTAACTATGAACACAGATCATTTGCTGATCTATTAAGACCTGACTGCTTACATATTCTGTTATTTTCCTGTAGTTGTCATCAGCTATCACCCCGTTACAAAGTCTCTGAAAGATTAGTCTTCTCTGTAATGAGAGAAATGACAGTAATGAGAGAGGCAGTAATGAGCTGGTCTCAATTAAATGTGCACCTATGCAATGAAGACTACAGTCTAACATTATTTAGCACACCGAAGATATAGTTCATAGTTGTAAGCAAATCAATGCTTTGACATGCAATCAGGTTTTCAACAAGCAAAAATTACTATTTTCAAATACTACTTAATTCCTTCTTTCATATTTGCAAGAGATAATCCATCAACATGGAATTTCTGCTTCAGCGACTGCCCCAGCATGTGTTCTGCTGCCACTGATAGCATCACTGCACAATTTGCTAAAACATGAGTCAGAAGATTTACCTCATGCCCAGCAGGTATTACAGGACCTTTCCTCTTTCATTCATTTATTTATTTATTCGGTTTTGTCTTTTAAGACAAATCTGAACTGCTAAATACTGACACCATTGTTCGTGTAAGTTTAAGGTATAATACTCTAGGCCTTAGTTATAAGATATTTGTAAACCCAGCTCAACAGACATGCTTACGCTTGATTCAAAAGTCTAAATCCCCTCTCTTCAACCAACAGATTTGAGTAAAAAAGCCACAAAGAAGAATTATCTTGGCAAGAGTACATAAAGGTCATTCTTTTAGCTGCTGTAGTAGAACACAACTACTTAAAAACCCTATCAGTTAGCAACCTGCTTTTCAAAAAAAAAAAAAAAAAATGCTGAAAGAATCAACTCAGACCCACGACTTTCATGCAGTAGCAGAAAAGATTTGCATAAATCAGTGCGAGCTTTATCTGTCAAAGGACTTGAATGCCAGACACATTTGAACCTATGCCACAAAATAATCTTTTTTTTCTTCATGAAAATGGACCAAAAAAAGACAGAAAAATGAAAAAAAAAAATTATTGATGGTAAGTCAGTAGTTATGTAACTGTTTGACTAGGCCCTTGTATTTCTCTTTTCG
Source organism: Ibycter americanus (assembly GCA_035590275.1). NCBI lineage: Eukaryota > Metazoa > Chordata > Aves > Falconiformes > Falconidae > Ibycter > Ibycter americanus. The sequence goes on from JAVJGI010000057.1 coordinate 42,999,993, forward strand.
GGGAAAAAAATAATGATAGTCAGTAAAATCTGACACTGGGATTAAATTGCGTTGCTGTATACTTCTCTGGAAAAAAATTATTTGCCATTATATGCATCATATTCTTCTCCAGTCTGAATGACATTCTGTATCAGTTCTGAGCTTATTTCAAGGGTGGCTAAGGTCCTATGTACAGTAAATTGAAGAATTATTTACTCAGAACTGAAACAAGCAGAAAAGAAAGGTAAGGTGATTTAACTTTCCTTGACTCCTCATCCCTTTGTGTATATTCCTTAGTACTATACCTAGGTTAATTTTAAATGTCTTAGTTATCTTGTTTAGTTTTGGTCTTTTTTAAAATACAGGATAGAAAACGAGGTCTAGTTTTAATCAGATGTTCCATAAAATGGTACAACTCTGACTCAAGTATTCTCAACAATCATTTTCAAGTTCTCATTCCACAATCATAATAAAGCCCATTTGCAAACATAACAATTTCTGTTTGATGGTGTTTTTACCCTTTGACTAATAGCAAATTAATACATCTGAAGCCAAAACTGCAGTCTTCACATAAGCACACGTTATCCATTTATAAGTTTGAGTGATTCCTTACGTACTGTAAGGCTCAAGCGTTAATTTAAGTTTTAACTCAACTTGTCTTTCTGCTAAGAAGATACCAAAATCAAGTAGCATGACTGAATCAAAACATAAGGGAGACCTAGGACCATTTCAATATCAATAACAGAAAAAACTCTACTGAATCACATGAAAGGTCCCTCTAGGCTAGGTTCCTGTATCAAACAGCATCTAGTAATTTGTTTCTTCCCAGCTTCCTTTTCTTTAGTCCCAGCTGATCAGGGAGAACTCTAAGGTTTTGAAAGAGAGAGATGACACCCATATCCAGGGGGAATATTTTTTTTTTTTAAACATATCTTGTAACAGATGAGTAGGTGTGGTGGGTTGAATCCAGCCAACAGCCAAACACCTGAGAGTTGCTCACTCACTCACCTCTGCCACAGGATGGGGAGAAAATAGGAGAAAGGTGGGAAGACCATAAATGTTCATTGAGTTTGTTTAGTACATCTGTTACAGTGATCGCTTAGAACAGAAGACATAGGGTTTTGTGTTGTTGAGAAACACACCCAGCTGAGGCTGAGTCGCCACTGCACTTGCCCAGTTTCTTGTGAGGTTCATCCCCAGTTTGTTTGGGTGGTTCCTGTTATAGCATTTCCTATAACATACAGCTTAAACCATGGGTTACAACAGGTTAGACATATACCCATTACGATCTCCACCCCTTGTCCCTTTGGACCAGGCTATAGAGTTACTACTGCAACAACATCTACCCATCACACCTGTATGTACAATCTCGGCTCCTCCATGGGCTTCAGTTCCTCTGATGAGGTACCTGCTCCAGTATGGGCTTACTCACGGGCCAATCCCTTCAGGGGTGTTCCTGCTCCCGTTCATATTTGACTTCACATGTCTGATATGGCAGTGCAGGAATGGCAGCAATGCCAAGGTCGTATGCCATCCCAGGCATATGGGCACATAGTGTTAATAAAATGTTAACAGGCACAGCAAAGTAAGATGATAAGCAGTATATCAAACAGCAAAAATAGCTACTAACAAGCCATAGGTTCTAATATACAACAAATGAGCCCCATGGCAAGCACAGGAGCCTGCCAATTAACAGCTAAGCAGTTACAACAGCTATAAATTCAGTCTAGCGCATTACAATCAAATCTGACATTACGTCAAACACCTTAAGCCCCATGTTGTGCAACAAAAAAGCATGTGGTAGGTTGACCCAGGCCAATAGTCTAATACCTACATAGACACAAGGTCCCCTATCCCTTGGGAAGGGGAAAAAACAGAAGGGAGGCAAGAAGGATCTCATGGATCGAGACAGTTTAACAAGTGAAGCAAAAGCTTCATGTGCAAGCAAAACAAAGAAGGAATTTGTTCGTTATTTCCCGTTGGCCAGCAGATGTCTAGCCAGTTCCAGGAAAGCAGGGCTTTAGCATGCATAATGGTTACTTGAGAAGGTACAAACCATAACCACAAATGTCCCTACTCCCTTCTCCTTTCCTTCTGCTTTTATTGTTGACCATGACATTATATGGCATACAATATCCCTTTGGTCAATCTGCATCAGCTGTCCTGGCTGTCCCCCCCTCAGCTTCTTGCCCATCTCCAGCCTAGTCACTGAGGGAGGAAAGGGAGGGAGGAGAGTGAGAAAAAGAGAAAGCCTTTATGCTGGGCAAGCACTACTCAGCAACAGCCAAGACACTGCTGTGTCGTCAGCACTGGTTCAGCTACAAATTCCAAACACAGCACCATACAGCCTGCTATTAAGAAAAATAACTCAAACAGACAGAGTATAGTAGGAAAGAAAAGACTGATGAATTAAGGATAGTGACTCTTTGCTGGTGAACTTAACTTTCAGTAGTCTGCAGCTTAGGGACTTCCTGAGGTAGTAGCATTAAGCACTGTTACTATCTTTTAACCTAAAATATAGAAAATTCACCAAATAAAAACCTACTAATCTCTTTTGAATATACTTAGAGTACTGGCGTATACATTCTGTATGACATTGTTACTGTAACTTCAGTTGACAAGTGAAAAACATGTTTCATCTCTACTGGAATGGTTCTGCCCAGGGAATTACACATGGAAATGAGATTTTGTGCCACAAAATGCATGGCCAGGAAAAAAAAATCAATTTATTTGCACTGCACAGACAGTTTGCATGCATGCCACTAGGTCAGGTCATCAAAGCAGGTCATCACACCCCAGGTTATCAGACCTCATCAGACCTTTGGAAATCTTGGAGGAGTGGTTGGAATCCTCATACTCTGCACAAAACAGTTCAAGGAGGACTCAAATAAATAAACAAATAAACCCCACACAACTGGCCAAGCATCCAGATTTCCCCAAGTACATGGCAATCAGAACCATAGCCCTTAGGTTTTTTCTGGCCACATGTTTGCATCTCCCCACCAAATACTCACATGACTAGTTATTTCTTTCCCCCTTGATCTTTTATCATATTCTGGGAAGCTCATCTTTCCTGTGTTGATTTGTTCTACTATATTTCTCACTGTTTTATCTGTCCTCACATATCCTACCCGTTTAACAAATCCTGTGTACTCTGCCTCTTGCACACTCAGCATGAAAGCACACACTTATATCATCAGTGCCTACATGACTTTAGGTACCTATAAAAAAATCAATACACAGCTCCCTTTGGGGGGGGGGGGGGGGGGG
>JAVJGI010000057.1:43082439-43092896 GCA_035590275.1 Ibycter americanus
AGAGAGGGTATAGAATACACAGTTCCAGTTACACCCACGCAGTGATAAACTGGTCCCAGCCACTATAACTAGGACAACAGACTAGCTATTTCAGGTGTAAGACATACATGAAACATGTTAACTCATTTGCCTGTACCTGCGTATGTGCAACTGTGTAAATACACAGTTGCATATGAAGTATCAGTCTCTAACTGTACTTTTTGTCCTCGTTTTTGATACATCTTTCACCGTGATAAACTGCAGCTCTGAGATTTCAACAGTCAAGATGTCACAAGCTACATGGTTTCTTTGCTGTTCACCTTTTGTGTAGCAGCATGACAGTGCTGATACATACTCAGATTTGTTACCTAATCCTGACTAGCAAAGCCCTGGCACAGGCCCTCAGTTTGGTGTCAACTGCAAATGTAAGGAGCAAGCTGCCTACAGCATTGTAAAGACCATCACTGAAAACTCTCCCTGAACATCACTGAAATCTCAACCTGAAAACAGTACAGGATTCAGAACAAAAACTGTAAAGAGTTCAAAACATTCTCTCTATACTGAAAACAAATTACTTGCATCTACTCTTGAAACAGATTCCACTTTTTCGTTTATTTGCGGATATTTACATCTAGCCCATTTCCCTGGATTGCTTGTGAGAATAACTTTAAGAACAGTGCCAAATGCCTGTTTGGTCTCTACTGTCCTTAGCCTCTCTGTAAGGCCTGTTAGCATATGGCAGAGAGGTCCATTAACTGGAAAAAGGTATCTCTTACCTTTTTTTCTTTTATTTTATTTTCTTCTTTTCTTTTTTTTTTTTCACCATTGAAAATGAAATTTTATTATATATCTGAAAAATTGTCCAGAAATGGAAGTTATTCTTAGCACACTAAAATTCCTGGCTTCCGTCTTTTTCCTCCTCAAAGACAAGCACTACTTAAGAGCTTTCAGAGTCTTCCAGTACCGCCTCCACCACAGTCATAAATGCTTGCACTCACAGCTGAGGTTTCATCTGCCTGCTCTTTAAGAGTAGTTGCCCAGGAGGAAGCAGAGAAGGCCTGATCAAGTGCTAACACCTAAGTTATCCAAGTATTATCTAACCTGTTTCTTCCCTACAAGATGCTGAGCACTTTCCCATTTATCTCTGTTATCAACAATTTTATCCAATTGACTGCAGTTATCTTATGAAAAAATTGGTGTAAATATTTCTCCCACATTGTCTGTCAGTCACTTTCCTGGTCCATCTAATACAATTTTTCCTTAATCTTCCTTTACTACTGCTTATGCAGAATGACGTCCTGTAACTATTGATTAAGCTCTCTAGCTACATCTTCTGTGGAAATATGTGGCTATCTTGTTAATAAATATACTCAAATTGCACAAAACAGATCCTTACATGTTTCAAAACTAAATTCTCTATGTCATCTACTAGTTCTGAGACAGTTCTCTGGAAAGCCGTTATAGATCTAAGCCCCCAGTTTTACATTATGCTCATGTTTAATTAATTGATTTCAATAAAACAGCCACTGAAATACATTTTCTTAGTAATACGAAGCCTTGGCAATGGATTGCTTTTACTTTTCTGTATTTTTCTGTTGAAAAATCTCAATGTACTGATGATCACTGTACCAATTTCATCACTTTACAATGGGCTTCAAGGAGGTTTTCTAATCAGTGGCTGATTGAAGCTGTGTGATAAATATGACCACCATGTTAATCTATGTTAATCCTTGAAAATTCTTAAATTAATAAAAATAAATCAACAGAAACGAAGGATTGTGTAGGCTTGCGTGTATGCTATCTTAAGAGGCTGGGGATGAAACTCTGATCTCATCAAAATTTATTGGAAAACTTGTGAATTCGGTAGAGACCAACTGAGACAAATGGGTTTCCGTACATTCTTTGGTTCTGTTTTTATTCAAAATAAGAATCTTACCTGTTTAATACTTTCCCAGTATAGAGGTAACATTCAGAAATATACTGCATCAGATAACTTTTCACTAGTTTCTGTTGAACAGAAGTCTGAAAGCCTTTAACTACTAAAAAAAAATGCTCATGTTCAACTCTTTAAGCAACACAGGATGCCTGCTGAGCATATTAAAAAAGCACGTGGTGACATGGGCTCCCCCTCGTGGTTATTTTTTGTGAAATATTTTAATTTTTCACACAAAACCCTTAAATTTGCTAGGACTAATAACAGACAGAAATCCAAGTAAGGGAATGTTTTGAAATAAAGTGTGTTCTGCTTAAAAAAAAATTTCATTCATCTGTAAAAGATCAAAGAGTTATTGAATCATTAATGATGATCAAGAGCAACCCAGAATCAAGTAAATCCATCTATAAATTTTATGCCTTATGAGAATTTTATACCAATCTAATTTGTGTACACTAGATAAAAGTTGAAGACAACTTTGGAAAGGAATAGGCATAGTTTTAACCTCTGTTATGTTAAGGGAGTTTCTAATAAGATGTCAGAAATGTGTTTGCAGAAATCCATCTTACATTATCACATACTACCTTCTTCAACAGAAATTGCTTTGCTTGGCACAGCAGCATTTAGTTCATGGGCAGCCGCAGAGCAGTTTTATTTGAACAGTTGTTTAACTCCTGCTTCCTCATACCACCTACTGCCCACCATTCAAAGTCAGGTCTAAGATGAGACCTTCACTACAGCAACAGAACATTTCACAAAGAGAAATTGTTCTTAACTTACAGGACAGGTAACAGTTGATAATACTCCCATTTTATGTATAAGAAATGGAGGTACAGAGAGTGTAAGAATTTACAGCCTGCAATTAGTGTCACACCACTGAGTGACTTACTGAGTGAACATACTTTAGCAATCTAGGGCACTGGAAGGGTTCCTTTTAGGTGCAAATTTTCCTTGTCTCTATACTTGTAGCTATGGAGGTGTATTCAGAGTGGTCCAACCAAGGCTGAAATCATGAGCAAGGATATCAGTTAAGGCACCTAACTCACCATGTGGAAGCAAGGTCTCCTGCAGTTCACTCTCCACGTCCAATACTCTTAATAACAGCAACATCCTCTGCACAGTAATTTGTCTTGCACCACCTGTTAAGTACAGACCTACAGTGCTTGCCTAGGGCTGATAAATGATATGAACTTTATTGCTTGTAAATGTGTGATACAGACATGCAATCTTAGAGGCATAACAGTTCATGTCAAATCAATGCCCAGTCCTTCCCTTGCTGCTCTGCATATGTTGGTAATGTAGACACACCCACGTACCACCTGGTTTGGACCTTCCCTGGGGATAAACTGGGCTTTGTCCTGGTGAAAGCTGTTCCTGCATCTTGCTGACTGTAACAGCATGCATTGTTCATTCCAGAGACCACCACCTACTCCACACTTAAGGATTTCTTCCACAGTGTAATGCCATACATAGATAGACACGCTTTTGCACAGGTTTTGAATGTTCTTCAAATGAGGAGATAGGGTTTATTACCATTAAAATTGCTGTGTTACCATTAATTATTTGGAACTGAATCTCCTCACATTTATAATAGTATGAACCAGGAACACTCTCAGTTTCTTTGCTATATAAATGGTGCAAGTAAGAGAAAAAACTGTCCCAGTGGTTAGTCTCATGCATCCAAGTCAATTGTTCTTTGCCTCAGCAGTAAAACCAAGATAAGAATAATGTACTTTAACAGGAGTGCTGCAAGGTTAGTTAATCAATGTCCGCATTTTTCTCTGAAAGCCTAATTTATGATACAAACACAAGAAAATGTCACTATTTCAGTTCAGTGAAACAGAGCTTTAATAAACCAACAGTTTTTTTCTGCCATCTTTGTATTGCTAAGAAAGACTGATTGGAGATAGTTGTCTAGTAAAAACTTCTTGCCATAAATCTGCAATGTTTTAAAAACATTATTTCTTTTAAAACATACGTGGATCTTCATATGTTTGTATGAAAGACTATAGTAAATTCACTCCTCAGTCCTACATAAATTAGGAAGTGCAGTTACTGACAAAACCAAAACACAATTAGAAAGTTTGTATATATTAATACGCCATTTTTGACCATGTAAGTTTAAATGTATTATATATTGGTAAAATATTTAGCTGTGAAGTACAAGAATTTAGTAGAACAAATGTGCAATGTAAGTCCTCACTTTTACTCACATATGCCTCACAAAGCTAGAGCTTCGTTACTTCAGTTTTCTCATGTTCTGTAAAATAAGAGGAGCAGTAATTGATGACATTAGGACACTACTTTGAAAAGATAAACTTCTATACAGTTGTTCATTGTCACTATATAACATATTTAAAATAAATACATCTTTTTTGTATCTGAGTAGTATTTATAACTATCATGAAGCATTTTATTGCACTGCAATGTCTGTCACTAATTCATAGATCTAACCATCACTTTTTCAGATAATGTATAAAATACAAGACATGCCTGCCACAAACAGCATAAATGTAAGTACCGAGATGTGAGGCAACAAGGAAATACAGCAAATGGAGGAGCACAAGGAAACAAAGAGACAATTCTCACCACATGCTATACATGTATTTTTTAAACATACTAAAAGTGTGGATAAAAAAGAATAAAACTTTATGTGGAATAAATCTGTCCTGGAATGTACTTGTAGTAGTAAAGTGGCACATTTTTAAAAATCAAAAACATATTAGCATCTAAGCCATACCACATTACTGAAAAAAGACTTTTGCCTGACAAAAACTTGCATTATCTTAAGAGACTCTGCAATGATGAAAGAACTAAGCCCTTACCAGTAAGCTGATGGTTTTCATTATGGCAAAGGTAAAGAGTGAAGCACTGATGATGGTGGAGCCCTAAACTGATCTACCATCCATAATTCAGGTAATGTTAATCTGCAATCTGAATCTCCCTTCCTGCAAAAAGAAATTAATGTTGCCATTATACACAAAGAGGTACAAACACATATTTCTATTCATTGCTTGTATGACATAATAGGTTGAAAGTAGTTTATTTAAAGACTTTATTTAAAGAATTAGATCCAGAATATATGTGCACAGTATGTTTTTCTACAAATAAATCCATCGTTAGAATACAGTATGAACTAAAGACTGACTTTTATTTTTTCATAAGCAAAGGCCAGTGCTCCCTAAACAAACAAGAAAATTCAATCACATACATTTCCTGTATGTCTTTTGCCAGCAAAAAGTCCTTTAAAAGTTTTATTGCTATTTGGTATGGTATTATCACTTCACAAAAAACTACTCTATAGTTACACAGTGCATTTGGGAATAGTCTTCATAAACTGTTATTGATGAAAGAACATTTTTTGCTTCTGCTTATTTATTACATTCTCATGTTCACTTTTCCTTGTGAAACCTCAAAGGATTTATTTAGGCCAGACATAATACTGGCATTTTCATACCCAAACATTTCAGACACTCATTCAAGAAAAAGTATAAACATTGCTTTGCCTTAGAAGTGTCATAACCCATTTATTGTGTAATAGAAAAAGAAGAACAATTTCTGAGGATACCAATAGGTTTTACCTGCTGTTAAGAATGAAAATCAGAACATGTGAGTCAAGAGAATCCCAGTCTCAGGTCAACTGTTTTGGCATTCAAGAGTTCATCACACAAGGTATAGGAACTGTGGGGGCCACGGTCAAGAAATACCCAATGATTAGTGAAGATCAACAGTTCTGCTCTAAAAGTTGGCCTGCAGTTGCAAGACGTATGGCTGCTGATTACTCTAGCAGTACTGCTCATTTTCTTGTCTGACTATATATGTAAATTGCATTAATTTAGTCTAAGTTCTCAATCTTTATTTCACTCCACTTAAAAGTGAAGATTTTCTGATATGCCAAAACTAACAACACAGGATATTAATAGCAGCAAGCAATGCAACTCCTACTCAAATTCAGTATTAAATATGCAAAATTCTCCACATTCTGCTTTACAGAATGCAACAATATGCATTATGCGGAAAAAAAACCCCAAATTAGTTAGCTCCAGATCAAACTGGACAACTAAATGACTCATTCCTCAAAAACTTTGTCTGTAATGGGTAAAAATTAAAATTTAGGACTTTGAGTAGACTTCAACTTATACAACACACAGGACTTCTTGTGCAACGAGCACCAAATCATTACATTTGTTAATATTATAGAAGTTAATTGACTAAGGCAAAGGTGTTGCACAAAACAGTAAATAATTCTACTTTTTATCTCACTCCAATGAATAAAAGTTAATTAATTACTAGATTGGAAGTTAGTGGTTGCTTACAGACCAGTTATTGTGACACACTTGTATTCAATATGGGAATACAGAACACAGTCCCAACAAATAATTATACATATTTTTTTTATTCAAAAGGGGTAAATTTCCTAATGCAAAAAGTCATAGGAAAAATTACTGGGAAGAAAAATGTTCAGAGAAAACAATATAACAAAAATCAGAAGTTAAAACAAGTGTGGCACTTGGCAAAACTCCTTAATTCCAGTCATCTTTGTCTAAACAATGGAGAACTGCATTTAGAAGCAACAATTAGAAATAACAAACATAATTAACGTTAAAAGGACGAAATAGATGGTAATGAAACTGAAAGCATAAAGTGCAGGAAAAGGATAAGGAAAACTAAAGACTGCTGAAACAATTCTGTATTATCAGATGTTAGGCCAGCAAGACTAACATTTGACGTAAATTAACAACAGAAGAAAAAATGTCAATGATATAATCCCACTTTCAGACAGAGACGGTATACTACTAATATTGCATGAAAGGCAAAATTGTTCAATGGCTATTTCTGTTCTGCATTTAAGAAGAATCCAGATGGTTTCCTTGTACAACAGAAGATTTCCAGGTCATTAAGCACTGAGGATTATATTTAAAAACATTCATTAGATATAACCCTTTTAAAATCATCAAACCTGAGACGTCCATCCAAAAAGAGTTGACTACATAGATCATATGGTAGAAGGCAACCAATTTTTAAAAACCTTGAATTGAGAAAATATTGTAAGAAAGGGCATATGAGTGGACAACAAATGTTACAACAGGTAGCCGGGTATTGGTACTAGTTAAGATAAAGGAAAAAGAACCACGTTATAAAGTTAATAAAAGCTATAAAACTTGAAATCAAGTCAATATTGTTTTCTAGGAAGTAGTCTGGATTCCATCTTGGGGTTTGCCACGTGCTTCCTGATTTACAAATACAAAACTGGGAGACAGAATACGCTGAGGAACCTACAAGGGAGAGGCGGCAAGGGAAGGTGAGGCTAAGGGGTACGCGGAAATGAGGGACACTTTCTCCACCTGACAGAAAATGGCTGAAAAGAAGGGCAGTTCTCACTGCCAGTGCAGCAAACAAATGAGAGGAAATAATGAAATAACCTACAATTATCAAGGGAAAATAAGCAAACTGTTGAATCACTGCCCTTTGCTGCACCTTCTATAGGCCTATACCAAGACAAAACTTTTCTCTCCTTTTCCATTTACTCCTATTCCCCTTCTTTTAACTTGACATGAAGATTCTCTGTCATAAAGGAGAAATTGCAGGGAAAATCCCTTCAGGTTGTGCTTTTATTATAGTCTGACACCATAAATCCCGAACCACTAGCACCAGTATTTCAAGGCCGACACACTCCCATTTCTGTGGCCCGCAGAACTGCGTACAGAAGGCAGCGAACAGCAGGATCCACAGCTGGCACTGAGACTTCAGGGGGAATCCAGAAGCAAAGTATAAATTTACAGTTAATTTGCCATAATTATGTTAATTTTTTCCCATTAGAAGTTAAGGTAATTTAGGTAAGTAAATGCCAGAATTAATGGAACTACAACAAAATCACAGGGAAAGTATCGTCACAGCTTATGACTCGTAACAAACTCCCGAGAGGGAAAGCGGGAGAAAAATAATTGTTGCCAAAAAAACCCACCCAAAACCAACCAGCATTGTATTAGCATCTATAAATATTATTAGCACCCATAACTCAAATAGGTTTAAATCATAAGAAATGAAACAGGATAAACGCTACAGCAGATTGTTGTCCCTTCTTCAGACAGCCGGCAGAAGCCTCACAGGCCTTGATGCTCAGGGTGGCCTTCAGCCACTCCAGCACCTGCTGCGGCGGTGCAATCCAGCAGGGCACAGGCAGTCAGGAGGTTCCTGGACTGCACTGATGACAACCTTCTGGAAAGCAATTGAGAAGCCAACAAGCGAAGATGCTCTGCTGCACTTCACACTTACAAAAAAGGAAGGACATCAGGAATGTACAGGTCAGGGGCAGCACTGGCTGCAGTGACCATGAGATGGTGGAGCTCAGGATCTCAAGATGAGAAAACATGGTAAAAAACACAACCACAGTGCTGGACTTCAGGAAAACTGACTTTGGCTTCTTCAGGGACCTGCTTAGAAGAGTCCTATAGGGTACAGCCCTGGAGAGAAAGGAGTCAAGGAAAGCTGGCTGCTTTTCAAGACTCATATCCTCAAAACTTAAGAATGGTCCATCCCAACAAGTAGGAAATCAAGTAAAGGCTGCAGGAGACCTGCATGGATGAACAAAACACTTGCGACCAAATTCAGACATAAAAAGCAAGCATTCAAGAGCTGAAGGCAGGGCTAGGTAACTCAGCAGGAATAGAGAAACACTGTTCAAGCATACAGGGGTGGGGTTAGGAAAGCCAGACCTCTCCTGGTGTTCAAGGTGGTGAGGGATATGAACAGCAAGAAGAATTTCCACTGGTACATCAGCAGCAAAAATATGGGCAGGCTGCTGAATGAAGCAGGGAACCTATTGGACATGGAAAAGGCTGAGGTGCTCAATACCTCAATAATATTTCAAAGACTGGTAGGATTTGTCTCCAGAAACCTCAGTCCTCTGAGACCCAGAAGAAAGTCTGGAGCATGGAAGACTTACCATTGGTGGAAGAGGATCAGGCTAAAATTCCAGTCTCATAGAGTTATGGATCAGTGACACAACGTTCAGTTGGAGACTAGTCACTGATGGAGTAGAGTGCTAGGGCTCGATCAAGGGGCCGATATAATTTAACATCTTCATTAACAATCTAGATGATGAGACAGAGTGAACCCCCAGCAAGTTTGCAGATGATACAAAACTAGGAAGCATGGCTCATACACCAGATGTTTGTGCTGCTAATCAGAGGCATCTCAGCAGGCTGGAGAAACAAACAACAGGCATCTGCTGGAGTTCAACAAAGGGAAAGACAAAGTCCTGCATCTGGGGAGGGATAACCACATGCACCAGAACAGGCTGGAAGCCAACCGGCTTGGCATAAAAAGACCTGGGAGTTCTGTGGGCAAGTTGACCACAAGCCAGGAGCTCACCAGTGGAAGGCTGACAGCTGCCTGGGCTGCGTTAGGAGAAGCAGCACCAGTGGGTCGATAGAGCTGATCCTTTCTCTCTACTCAGCACTGCTGAGACACACCTGGAGAGCTGGGTCCAGCTCTGGGCTCCCCAGTACAAAAAAGACGCAGTCATACTGTACTGACACTAGCAAGCAGCCGTGAAGGAGACTGATGTCCTGTGATTAAAGGACTCGAACATCTGTCACAGAAGGAAAGGCTGAGCGAGTTGAGAGAAGAGAAGGTCTGGGGGGATCTTATCAGTGTGTATAATTAACTGCTGGGAGGGTGTAAAAAAGACAGAGCCAGACTTCTCTCAGTGGTATCCAGTGACAGGACAAGAGGCAAGGGGCAAAAATGGAAGTGCTAGAAATTACGTTTAAACATAGGAAAAACTTCTTGACTCTAAGAACACTGACACATGTTGCCCATGTATGCTGTGGAGTTTCCATCCTTAGAGATATTCAACACCCAACTGGAGACAGCACTAGGAAACCTGCTTTAGCTGACCCACTTTGAGCTGGGGCATTGAACTACTTGATTTCCAGAGGGCCCTCCTACCTCTGCCATTCTGTGACTCTATGAACAAAGCCATTGATAGGCTTTATTATATCATCATTTTCTAAAAACTCTCTCCTCTATTCCTTTATTCTCAATGAATATGACTGAAATCTTTTACAAACCTGCATGCTTAGTGTAAGTCTTACTAATGCAGGACTGAACATCAGCTGCAGCAGAAGCAACCTGGTTTACCTTAAGCCTCCAACTGTTTCCAGCTTCATGTTATGAATTATGGAAAATTTTCAGAAATTGTCTCTTGTGCAAAGTTCTTGTGAGCCCATCTACACCAGGGAATGCAACACCATGCTGGGGAAACAGCTGATCTAGCTATTAGTGAACTGGAACACCACATTATCATGCAACAATATTAGCTTAGGTTCCAAAAAGCTGTATAATTGCATCAGCACTGTGGGAAACCTCAACTGCTCTGAGGGATCGGAATGCGAGCTTGTTAATAGTAGCCTTGAACAGGTACCCGTCTATCCTTGAAGAGTCTGGGAAAGTCCTGAGAAGATCTGAGCCGACAAGATAAGGAAACCGCCAGATGCGCAAGTAGAAGAAGTGTATTAAAGATGTAGCAAAGAAACAGCCA
>JAVJGI010000057.1:43134460-43153481 GCA_035590275.1 Ibycter americanus
TGTATTCAGTTGGCTTTCAAAATCTGCTACGAACCTCTCTGCTAATTTAAGAACTATTTAGCTTTGTCAGAAATTATCAAAGTATTTCTCCCCCTCAGCCCAAGAAAACTACAAGGGGAAAAATTCCAGTCACTCATTTGTTAGCAGTTAACAAATAAATCCACAATTTATATCAGATATTACAATAAATGTCATTTAAGTTTAGTCTCATTCATTCCCCATTTGCAACTCTGCTCCTGTCAGTGATTCATCCTTATTCTCTGCTGTACTTAATGTGACATTCTCATTCACAGTACTGTTCCTTTCCAACAGACCACCATTAGCACAACACACTGGGAGGGTGGGGTGGGGGACAGGGAAAAGGTTTGAGTAAAATAAATGTAAATTTACCAGCCCTTCTGGCTGTGAGCTTGGAGCCATGCCGCAGCAATCGAATGCACACTTCCTTGTTGCAGTGGTTAACCATCCGCAAATGAATGCTTCTCTTGGTTTGGATTTTTACAAGACATTTCACCATTTTGACTATTAATTCCTCTTCTCAAAGTCTTGTAAAGGCTCTACCCATACCAGCTTTGACCTTTTATTGAGTTCCCACTGAGTTTTAAGAGACTAACAGAAGTCACTCTCAATGAATCAAATGACAAGCTTCTAACATGGCCAACAAAAATATCCCAGTAGGGAACAGAACGAGAGGTTATTTTTAAACATTTCCAAATGCCTCATAACGTATAATACAAACTTCCACAGCATCTATCCAGTTAGCAGTTGCTAGCATAACAGCTGAACAAGCATAAAAATATCCACGGCATCAAAACATAACACAGTGAAACAAAAGGCCAGCATCTGGAGTACATTTTTCACACAACAAAATGACACTGTGGCCATTATTTTTCTAAAGAGCTTCAATTTGGCCACTGGTGTCAGTTCCCCACCACTGCCTGGGAAGCATCTGCAGAAAATGTATAGATACAAATGGAAAAATCCCTATACTGTGCTTACAAATCTTAGTCACAAGGCAAACCAATGTGATGAAAATGCTTTCATTTCAAGCCTACAATCAAAGCTGACCTGCCTGGTATAAACAAGAAGGGAAAATTCTAAACTTTGGGAAAAATGTCTCCATTCGCATATGTGCTCCAGTTCCCACTTGTGGACAACTATTGGACATATGTATCCACCAGAAAGAAGTGTTGCTTCAGAAGGCTGGGCACCTCCCCATCCAGCCAGGATATGCAGGCTCCTAAAAAAGGCATGACACTCACATGCTGACTGCTGACAACTTGCTCCAGCTGGAAGCTGGAATGCAACCCCATGCACAGCACCACAGTGTCCTAGTGGGAAAGGAGCTCTTACTGGGTCCACTGAAACCACAGAGAGGACATAAACTGGAAGGAGCATACTGGCAGGGAGGTAGTCTCTCATTTCCCAGAATACTTAATCTTTAATGTTTACGACATATTCTACCATCAAGTCTTCGTTATCTGGTGTCGTTGTTCCCTCTGCACCATAAAACCAATGATGTGCATGCAAATATGTGGGAAAGAACTGGGCAGGGGAGACTGTTCTGCAATTCTGTGTTTTACACCAAGTGATTTCTCCCATGAAAGACATCTGTTTCAATGGAGCTTTTGGAAAGCATCTTTACTGTGGCTCCTTTCCTGTGCCTGGCCCACACAGTATGAATATCCAGCAGGTTTTTACTTTTTACTCCTTCCTCCTGCAGGGCAGACTCTCCTCTCTTCCTTTCCTTCCCTGCCAGCACTTCTTTGTGGGTCTGAGGAAAGATTATGTGCCCCTTTGCTTTCTATCTCCATTTTGTCACCACTTCAACAGTAAGGTTCTGCTTTTCTCATCTTTAGTCTTATAACTGTTGTAGCAACCAAAAGAGGATCATTACAATCTCACCAAAAATGGATGAATCTTCAACATGTACACAGCTACAAACCTGGAAAGCACCAATTCTTTCAAAAGTCTGATCACCATCACATTCAATATGCAAAGGAAAGCCTAATCCAGAACACAAGTGCCACCTGGACAAGGCTGTGGATGATTTCCAACAGGAGCACCTTCATGTTGATGAATAAACATATATAACTTATGCTTCATGTGACCATGCTCATGCAAAAGAGAAAAGACTGTGAGATTTAAAGTCACTTCCCACAAACCATGTATACAAAACTAAGGGAGATTTATGTTGAAATCCTGCAGCTGAGTCAGCAACTCTCCATCTCTCCCACTAACTCTTCAGCAAGTAAGGAACAGGTTCTGTCTCCTGAGAGAAAGATGATTTTGCATGACCTGACAGAGGCAGCACATCCTGCATGATGGCTGGAAGATGGTTTTCAGCAAAGATTTTCCAGACAAGGAGCCTGCTTTTATTCTACAGAGTTGTCCAGGACTCTGTGTGCCAGCACAGTGACGGGTCCACTCTCAGTAACTAATTGTTTTTGAGGCTCACTTCACTCTCCTCCTTCCTGAATTGCTGCTCTAGATATTGCACTACTGACAGGCTAATGACTGGTGGGAACTGTGGCAGAGACCCTTACCATTCATGCATCATTACAGGGGAGCCAGAAAACGGCAGATGGTTATGTTACTTCCCTTAAAATCAGAAAGTATGGTTTACAAAAGCAAAACCAATCTCCTTATGAAACCAAAAATCTAGAACTAATTAAACACTCTTCCAAACTAGTCCCAGCCAGTGAAAACAGTGAACAGGAAATTCCTGTTCAAGCATAACAATTTTAACGCATATGTGAAAAGGAAGTATACCACCTGTGTTCAGATTTTAGAGGTACCCTACTATGGTGATGGGGGCAATGTTGTTTAGTTTGTAACTAAAGTAGTGACCTTATTCTGTAGGCACATGGCATGGTAAACACCTGGAAATCTGAGAATTTGTAAATAAGTTACAAAGGAAAGCTGGCAGAGATAATTGTTGTTAGCATTAGGTACTGTCATCTTGAAGCAAAAGGTTTGCCTCTAAAAAAATTGTTTTCAGGCTTTGAAGGGCTCAATTACATGGTTAGAGGACTGTAAATCCCAGTGAGTTTGTTGAACACAGACATGATGATGCAAGAAGTGATGTTAAGATCTCCTGAGGCCAGAATGCTCTTTGGGCGACTCCCAGAAATTTGCAAGACAAAGTGTGCAGCAGCAGGAGAAACTTAAGGTGACCAGACTTTATTCCATAAATAAAAGAACGATCTCAACATTAAAAAAACTACCAAAAAACTAGTAGCAAATTCCATCACATACAACCTGGCCAAAGGATGATCACTTAGGCCTCTACTAAGTTTACTGGAATATTAGAAGAAATTATCTCAGCAGATCACCGGAGTCTAAAAATAGAACCATTATTTTATTTAGAAAAGCCACTAAGAAATCTGATGAAATCTTACGTATTACAATTTTTGTTATCATACACACACACATACCAGATACAATCAGCTATCAGGACTATCGCTTCTGCTAATTTCACAGAGAAAAGCTGTTTGATGCTACATGACATAAGACATTTAATGTTTCTCTCTATCTGATGTAATAAGATCAATTGTGTCCCGTATACAGCAGGAATGATTTTAAAAATATAAATGTTGGCAAGCTGTGTATTAGTTCTATCCAGAGAACAGTTAGAACTAAACCAACAAATTCTTTTTCCAATAAAAATTAAATGTAACAACACTGAGCTGTGCCCAGGGCAAAAAGTAGACTGGATTCCTTGTTATAGTGCTCTTGCTGTACAAACATAACATGTGAATAGATACTTAACATTGTCTCCTATTTTACCAGCATATTTTTAATATTTATTCATCCTATTATTAATAAGTGGCTAATTTTTCATGTGTTCTGTCCAAGCTGTAACCACAAAAGTTCCATATGCCTCTGCTCTAAAAGCAAAGCTTACACAGATGAGAACTCTCACACTGACTGGCAGGAGCTGGTGTGTGCTCGTTCCCATATATGCCTGTAAAATGCAACAAAGACTCCACATTATAAAGAAAAGATACTATTAATGTCAATTAATTGCTGTTAATGCAGTATTTCTTATACTTAAGTGACACACAAAAATAAGTTTTCTAAAGGTTAACAGCTCTCCATACATAACTCAGATGGACAGGCATACAATTTCAGAATTAAAAAAAAATCAATGAGGACATCTAAAAAGTGAGGAAGAAAGAACTGAGGAACATGGATTTTAAACAGGAGGAATTTAGAATGAGTCTGTGACATCAACTCTGTCTTTTCTAAAATACAGTACAAGGTAGATGTATCAATACAATGACTGAAGCACTCTACTTTCACTTTGGTTGCTCCAAAGGAGTCAATGTCACCAGGAAAATAATTCATGTATGAAACCTAAGCACACACGTACCAAGTGACTTACAAGACGTTTTCATGACTTTGTCAAAACCACATTAATATGCTGTCACTCAGAGCTGTGGTTTTGCTTTTTTTTTTTTTTTTTAAATTGGACTACTCAAATACATAAAGCATCTGGTGCTGGGAAATCCAAAGACAATGATCTACCACCTGCAAAATAACTGCCAAGTGATCAGGACAGGCAATAATCTGTCTCATCAAATCAGATGGTAAAAGAAGGCAGCTGCACAATTCCTATAGCAATACCAAAAAATTATAATGTGTTCAACTGCACATGGAGCAAGGACCATGGAAAGGTCCTAACAGGAGCATTCAGAAGGGACTGATTTTGCCATCTGTGACAAACAGGAATTTTGCAATCACAATTCTGGATACACTTAAAACTTCTGTAGCTAGGTGCCTTTTGAAGAACATCTTTTAGGTTCAAAATGTAGAAATGATCTCTCCAAGCATATCCGAAACTCATACATGTAAAATCTAGTTCCATGCAATAACCCTCTATGCATAATTTTATGATTGCATTTTTACATTACCATGGCTCTTTCTTCCTCCTGAGACAGAAGGACATCAGTGCAAAACAAAAGTTAGTAACAAGGAATGTGAGAGTTTGAAGAATCTTAGGCAGTAGCAACAAAGCACTGACAGATGACCTGTAAAACCTAAGATATGAGGACTTGAGATTAGTTTTTCAATTTGATAAAATACATACTGGCTCGTGGCCAACCTCTTATGTAAGTCACTTACATAACTAATTTAAAATAGGAATTAAAACACATTTAAATAAGAATGGCAATTCAAATCTAGGTGCTAAGATTAGTAATTGGGCACCTGTGTACGACATATAAGTACCAACTGAAGAATTGCATCTTGAAGAATGAGACACCAATAGACAAACTCAGGACACTTTTGCCTGCCATTCTAATAAAAAATAAAATGCCATTACTTTTCAAATCCTCTTGTGTAAATGTCAACTGCTGAAGTAACTATTACAGTGATATCATGGGCATCCAGTATCTTTCTTTCCACAGTCGCCATTTATGACCATGTTTAGTCAGCATACCCTTTCTTAACATGTCTGCAAAACCACTGGACAATTTGGGCTTTTCTGGAGGACAGCTTCACTTCAGCATGATAGCCAGAATAGATCTGTAAGATGGATTTTCATATGGGAGAATGGCTGGGCTTTAGTTCTTTTTCAGTATTTGGTTGCATCATGTTTATTTTTCATCTGAAAGGATTATCCCATACGGACAACAAGGCAGGCTGAGGCTGCTCAAAATCCCCTGTGGGCTCTGCTGTGGCCGTCTCTGATGGCTTTGTCCCCTAGCAAATATCAAGTAATTGGCACAGAATCTTCCCTCTCACCTGGCAGTTTCTGTTAGTTCAGTTTCATACCACCCAGGCTCAGCCAGCTCAGACTTCATCTCTCCGGAACTTTCAGGAAGCAGACGCATTTACTCAAGACACTGAGGCCACCATATTTTTGTCCATCTGTTTCGCTCATAATACATAAAGCCAATTTAAAATTAAGAACAAGTAAGTTTTGCTTAGTTAAAAGACGAAGCTGTGCACTCTCCTGAATCTGCCCAAGGTATGCATGCACAGCTGGCAGCGACTTTATCGCCAGCTGTGCTAATGAGTTGCTCGGGCCCATCTACACAGCACAGTGCAGCACTATGTGAAGGTCTTGGCGATCGGCGGCTGGAACGTCCGTATGCATACGGCAGCACGTTGCAGAAATAGGACCGTGGGTCCTGAAAGCTGCATTAGCCAACCCACACAGCAAAGGGACATCTGACCTAGGCAGGGCTGCACCGTGCTCTCAACACCATCTGCAGGCTCTTTGGAAAGCACCCCAGGGTGTCCACCCCCACCTCAGGCTCGGACATTCAGAGAGATGCCAAAGCTGTTACATGTGTCCAGGGCACTAAAAGCAGTTTTCCAATGCAGGTAAGTCTGTCCCAGGGCTAGGTGGCTCCCCTGTCCCCACCTCCTGCTCCTGCCCTTGGCCTTGCACAGGACCCTTGCCTGGCCCCTGTGATGAGCCTCTTCAAGGTGGAGCCAGGCAGTAGTGGGACACTGTACAGTTAGGGGTGCATTGGCTGGGTTTTTTTATTATTTTTGGTTTGGTTTTGGGGGTTTTTTTAACTCCTCACAGTTCACTCTGGGGTGATCAGTGCTGGTGCAAGCGAGAAGATGGGAATCCATGGAAGTGGACTGAGTGCATGTGGGCAGGACAGCCGGCATCAGTGTCAGAGAGCTGTGAGATCAGTTCAAGAGGCAAGTTGATAATATAGCCAAATTCACTGCAGGAAAGTACTGTAAAAGAGCTAAGTACTACTAACTTAGCAGCTGGTGGTATTTAACCACACATAACACATTCTACAGGAAATCCACCAGCAAGTACTTCTATTAAATTGCAGTAGTAACAACAATCTGTCTGAATGAAAGGAAACATGACTTTCAAACTTACATAATATGTACCTTTGAAACCAGCGTTCTCTGGTGAGCATATAGCAATGATAAGTCAGCACTTTCCAAAAATGGATTTCATTGCTTAGAATTGTAAGTGTGGCACAGCAGTAGCAAGCTGTTGATACTCTGCAGTGGTGGCAACTGCCTAGCAGGAACACAGTGTTGATACCTGGCTGTCAGAAAGTGAATTCTCAGATACAGGTATTTCACAGCAGAGGTAAACAAGTAATTGTAAAAACTAACTACATGTCATGCAGCTACTACTACTACCAATTATAATAAACTAAGTACACAGACAATCTAATTCACCTTGCTCTTGCTACATTCAGTGTTGAAACTCCGAAGAACGAACAAAACATGTTCATATGACTCCTACAAAATTAAAGCAGGATGCATTCCCGTGAAAATGAACATACTTGCTGAGCTGTTTTCTGTTTTCCATTAATCAACCATAACAAACCAACAGCAGAGGTCATATTTCCCAAGTTCTGAAACAATTAGCTCACTACATCTAAAGTAAGATCCACTGTTAGGCTTTTTTTGGTTGGCTTCCTTTTTTATTAGGAAGAATGCAGTTTTCCTCATTTAAGCTGGCTAAGATGTTCATACCATTCTTTGCAATGACTGGGTCTCAAAAAGATAGGTGTTGAATGTGATTTTTAAAATATCAAGGAATAAACAAATACAGGGAAAACCTTGTTCAACAAAATGCATTAAAACTGATCTGCCAATAACATCCCTTTTTGTCAGTGGGATTAAATTAGAAGAGAACCTTTCCTAACTGACCTTCAAATAACGGTCCTTTTTGTCAATGGAATTAAATTAGCAGACAGTTTTTTGTAACGTTAGAACAGAAAGAAAGAAATATAAAAGTAAAGGGAAGCAAGAAAAACAAGATACTTAACAGTAAACTGCCAGTTTTCGCTCCTGAGTAACTATAGTTACTTTTTAGTAAAATGGTGCTATAAAAATGGGATTATTTATTTCCTGTTAAGTTCCCTTCACCTGACAATCTAAAAAAGATTTTTGAAACAGAAAGCTGAACAGCATTAACTTCCTCACAATCTCTCATGAGGTTTCTGCACAGTTCCTTGAGCTAGTGATAATTTCCCAGTATGACGTGCAAAGGCTTAATGGTGTACTCCTCATGGAAATTATTAGATTTTTCCCATATCCCTGAATCAGTAACACACTTTTTCCGTATGTTTTATAATAAATATTGGTAGTGTTTGGCAGGAATCGGGTAAGTGACTCACCTTCATCTAAAGGAACCTCTTCCTCCTCACAGGGAGAAGGAAGGAGGGGCTGCAGAGGTTCCAGGTTGATTATGAGTTGCTTGTTCAAGGAGGGAGAGCTGCGACTCTGGGTAATGCTGGTTCTAAAAGAATGGGGAAAAGAGGATCAGTTTATTCCCAAGGAAACAACTGCAGTCCAGTACGTCTCATCCCAGAATTGTTTTGCATAAATTACAGTAGGCCTTCAGCTATCATAACAAGCTCTGCACACTGAATGCTGCTTCCAGCCGTGTTATGTTGCACCCTCAGCAGATATAAACCTTTCAGCATCCCAAGTGTAAGAGAAGGTTTTGTGCTGGTTTACTTCCCTTTACGCAGCCTGACTCCTTTTCATCTTACGCAGGATTTCAGTGTGCTGCTCCTCACCACGCTGCACAGCACACATCAGTATTTGGCTTCAAGGAAGGGGAAGGTAGAGAGAATACAAACTGTTTTCCTGATGTTGTTCCATTGCCTTTGGGACCGAGTAAAGGATTTGTTATGGTTTGAGCACTGCAGACTAACGGCTAAAGCAGGAACAACTGTATCCCTTCCGTTAACAGATACACAATGCTCTCATTCTCATGCACCCCAGACACTGCCTCTACACCATGCCTCCAGGTGTTCAGGCTGGTTTCTTTCTTGTCTTACTTGGCTCTAACAGGTTTTCATGATAGCAGGTGTTGAACTTTCTCCGGGAAGCCTGAGGAATGCTGTTGATCACTTTAGCCTAAAATCTTATTACTGAGAATATAAAATGGCTCTTCAGAATACGTTATCTAGGACTTACAGGCCTGAAGCAAGAGTCCTGCAATAAAGGTGAACTATTACATTATCAAATATTTACTTTTGACAAAAGCAAAGATGAAAGGGAAGAGGATTCAACTTGACTTCAAATGGTACATAGGTACAGTACTGAAGTTTCACAAAGCGCATTTCAAGTTTGCACAAAGACTCAACGTAAAATTCCACATAGATAAACAAACTGAACAAAGCACCTATTGCAAGTGAAAAGAAGGGACTGTGTGCTGCTAAGGGTTTAGGTAAACTCAGACACAGATGTCCCACATTAAGTCACATTACATGTCATTAAACATTCTGTGGGGATAAACAAGTTTTCTTGCTCAATTGCCACAATTCCTTGCCATTAACGTACGCCCAAAGCTACTTATATCTTCATTTGCATTCTGTGAGCAGTCTCTAATAACTGTTTAGTTTGAATGTTCACTACCCAAAGTTTTTCACTCAGATTACTGTAATTACAATCGCTCCAACCCAACAGTATCTCCACAGGCTTGTTATGCATCCCCTGAATCTTTGTGCTGGCTGTAAAGAGCTATCGAGCAACTCCCAAAGCAGGAGTTGTGCTTGGGAGCACATAGTATATTCCTACTCCATACTTATTTACATAGGTGCCTCCTTCAGGCATGCCCTGGAAGCAAAATATTAAATCATTCAGTGTGCATTTGTCAGAAGAACTTGCCACCACATTAACGCTGCATGACTACACACTTCCAACAGGTTTTCAGTCTGTGGTCCTTTAAGTGTAATATCCAAACACAAAGACACTGAACAGTAACCTCCTCACAACTGTATATTTCTTTCTCAATGCAGCCATGGTACCATTGAATTAACTTTGAGGGAGGGGGCAAGGGATAGACAACTTTATATATATATATTTATATTTATATACATATATATATCATCAATCATATCACCTCCTCTAGATGTTTTGCATCTTAAAAACTACCATTTCACATCCCCAAATCTTTCACAGAGTAACTTGTTTCTAAGGCTGCTTTGTTGGTGATGAAAACTTTCAAAGCTTTTTGCCTAATGGTGGTACTAGAAACACAAGCTATCTACCTCTGTCTCCCATTTCAAAACCTGCACTATAAAAGCACTTTAAATCATTAGACTTTCTTAGTCTTTCTAAGAAACTGAACTTGGAGCTGCCATAATATTGTAAATGCAAGCATTTTAAGAAGGTTAATCACAAAAAATATACATTACTATTTATGGGTATTAAATCTGTATGACGTTGCTCTATAAACTCATTTGCCCTCTGATCTGTTTCTTTATGAACACTGAGTTTTAAGCAATATGTTTTAAATACTTCAAATATCGAAAGAAACGATAAGTAAAATACAAGATAAAAAATCATTTTACATGAAAATGTTTTCTTATCCTATGGAAAAAAGAAACCCTATGGAAAGTAGGCAATAAGCTGTTTCCTTATGGGAGTAACTATTTGCATTTAAAATGCATTTCTGTGCCCAAGTATTCTACTCTGCCTCAGTGATGGACCTATATTCTGCCTTCTGTGTTCTCAATTAACGCATTTTAGACCATCGCTTACCCCATTTTTAAATCTAATCTGCAAAAGCATGTTCAAAAGCATCCCTGCATGGCCTTACTATTAATTACATATATTACGACATAATTATAAATATTTGCTGCAAATATATTCCTATCCTTTAGTAAAGACAACGCACCTTCCTCTCAAATATAGATGGAATAGCCATATTAAATTAAAAATAAACCAAACACACACACACCACCCCTGAAAAAAATCACAGTGAAAGTAGGGATATGGCTGTAGAATGCTCAGAAAGTTGAGTAGCCTTTTAAAAAAGTTGTTAAATAGCTTTTTCCTGCTGGCTTCTTTCTTCTCTTCTGAAGGACTTTAGGTTCTTACCAATTTGCACTGTCACTACAATGAGTGATAAAGACCAAAAAGCATTAGTTTGCTTGCAAAGTCCAGCTGCTTATTTCTAACAAGCCAAATTTTTCTCTGAAGAAAGATTCTCTGACCTTTTTCCCTTTACTGAATGAACTTCTTGCTTTTTAATCTGACTGCATTATAGAAAAGCTATCAAGTATACTTTTAATCATATCCATGTACATACACAAAACAGAATGTTTCAAAACCAGGCAAGAACTAGCAATGAAATGAGAATGTACTTTTCTATCAGGATCATGTAATAACAGTCTATGTCATAACACAGAAAATAATATAAGGTACTTATCTGACTGATCAATTAAAACCAGCTTCGAAGCAGCACCGATTAAGTTCCCTTGTGTAGACTACATGCTACTGTCAAAATTTTGTAACACTGGCAACATGTACTTCCCAAGGCTTGCATGCCTCATTGTGGAAGCTCAGAATGACAGCCATTACACTTCACAGGAAAGGAATGAGAATTTCTTTGTAGAGAACAATAATCACCCTTACTCCTTAAACTTTAATATCAAGACATACCTGTGAACTTCAGGAGGTTCTCTCTGGATTTTAGAGCTTGCCTCCACAACCTCTTTGGCTACTTTTCCACTGCATTAGAACATGAAATAAATATTCAGGCAAATGCTAAGATCAGCTCATTACATGCCAAGTACTATATATACATGAACAATTCAGGTACATTCAAAAGAAGAAGAGGAAAACACACACACACAAAAAAAAAAAAAAAAAAAAAATCCTACTTAGTGGACATATAATGTCCCAGATTAAAAATTCTGCTGACAACTTGTCTACAAAGCTATTGAAGATAAAGCAACTTTGCAGTAGAACAGTAGACTGCACTGTCCCACTAATGCATCCCTGGTCCAGAGATGCCTAGTTACAGGGAGCATACAATCTCTGCACTGGCCACACATCCTTGTTTGTACAGAAACTGCACAAGAAGTGGAGCCCTGTTCTGGTGAAACTGCTCTTCGACAGAAGTCTGAATGAAGCCTCTACATCATTTTGTAAGTGATGCTAAAGAGAGAACAGAAAGCCTTTCAGATCCTGACCTGAATTAGGGGTGAACAGGTCCTCAAGAAGGAAAAGCTCTCAATTTACCATGTATAATTACAGATGTTTTCTCTTACTTTCTGAAATGGTTTACCATGAAAAAGAAACTGCAAACACCCACCTATATCGAAATCTACTGCCTTTAAAAAATATCTTGCTGCTGGACATGGTCTTGATCTGACTGGATTTTGCATACCTGAAGAAAAATAACAGAGGCTGTCACATTTTCAGCACAGAAGGAACCTGATAAGCAAAAACAAACAAGGTAAGCTACAAGCTTTGTTATTTTTATTCCACAAAGTAATATTCAATAATTGGGCTTTCCAACTTTTTAAGGCCTTATACAAATTAGAATATAAAGCACACATAAACCAATTCAAACAGCACAGAATGTCTGAACACAAAACAAGTGATTACCTGGATAAGAAAGCAAGAAAATTAAACGCAGACACTTGCTGCACCTCTAGGGACTTTCATTCACAGGATGAAGGAAAGACCGTGGTACAACAAAAGCCCCTGGGACAAGTCTGCCCTAACACCACCTTGTTTGTGGGAAGATACGGATATTTCCACTTTCCAACTAGTATACCAAAGAAATAAGAAAGAAGTGGTAACACTTGTCTCCCAAAGTAGTTGCATTTCTGATGTCTCTATAGTGTCAACTTCTCAGTAGCCTACACTATATCCTACTGCTTCTCTCTAATCACAAAGTACACAGGAACGTTTCACAGCCTTTTACCACAACAAAGATCATGGAAGGGTACCTCAGACACGCCATCTCCTTCACGTTCTCTGCCTTCAAAATGGCAAATAGATTTTGTGTCAAGTCTCTCATTCCCTGACCCTAGTAGAAAATCTTCTATGATTTATATCTATTTGAAAATAATTACAACAGTCAACCCTGAGCCTGGATCAAGGCAGGACTAAAGCTCTGTTTTTCACGACATACCAAGTGATCATTTCCCTATCTTAAATTCCAAGTCTCAATCTCTTCTAAGCAGAGGAGAGAACCAAAGCTAATTAAGGCAAAGTGCCATTATCATTAATTACTTAGACAACCTGGCCACATCTGTCCTAATCTTACTAGAATCCCTTGTTGGTATCATACAGGACATAAACAGACAGGATTTACCTAATGCTGTAAGACGCTAACAGTCTACACTGTACAGCTCAGTTTCTCTGAAACATATGAAAACCTGTGTTGTTTCAAAACTACTATTCTAAGCCTTTATTCACAGATTACTTTGGCTTCAGTTTCATGTTTGGATGATTGTTGTTATTCTTCTGTATTACACATATTAACCATTACTATTTTCTAATCTACCAGCCAGGTTCCTCTCCATTTGAATATCACTACCAATCTTCATTTTACCAAAGTAGCCCTCTCTTAAGATCCACTAAAACTGAAACAGGCAAGCATAATTTTAAGCAATCACGCTAAAGAAATAACCCCACAGTAGTGCCCTGAAGGCATTCGGAAAGTAGAAAAAAACATGAGAGAAGTAGCCCTGCACACACCAAGGTCACAGAAGAAAGAGTGGCAGGAGGCACTCCAGGTGCCGGAGCAGAGATTCTCCTGCAGCCCACGGAAAACACCATGGGTAAGCAGGCTGTCCCCCTGCAGCCCATGGAAGACCATGCCAGAGCAGATACCCACACTGCAACCCACGGAGGCCTCTGCACTACAGCAGGTGGACATGCTTTGAGGGAAGCTGCAGCCTGTGGACAGCCCATGCAGGAGCTGGCTCCTGGCAGGAGTTGCGGCCCATGGAGAGGAACCCGTGCTGCAGCAGGTTTATCCTGAAGGACTGCAGCCCATGGGAAGGACCCATGCTGGAGCAGTTTGTGAAGGGGAAAGGTGTGAGGAGAAAGGAGCAGCAGAGTGAAACTGCTATGAACTGACTGCAACCCCCATTCCCTATCTCCCCTGCACTGCTTGGGGCAAGGAGGACAGGGAGGAGTTGGAAATGAAAGAGTTAAGTTGAGCCTGGGAAGAAACAGGGGAGGGGTGGTTTTAGTTTTGTGTTTATTGACACTTCAAAAAAAGAGTAAGAAGGTGAGAAACAAATCAAATTAACCTTCCTCAAGTCAAGTCTGTTTTGCCCATGACAGTAATTGGTATGCAATCTTTCTGTCTTTATCCAAACCCAAGAGCTTTTTTGTCTTATATTCTCACCTTGACCTGTTGAGGAGAGGGAATGAGAGAGTAGATGCATGGGCATCTGGCACCTAGTCAAGGCCAAACCCACCACAACCATGTATTTGTGACCAACCCACCACAGTTAATGCTACAACCACTTAACAGTAAGAGCAGAGAGATTATATTCCTGTGAGTGTCCCTCACACATCTTTACTTTGAACACCAGTTTCTCTCTTTTGGGTGGGAATTGTTTCTCATTCCCTATACTTATTTCTAGTATCATAAAATAAAACCTCTCCAATACCATGCACTATTTTCCTGCTTGCATGTGTTTACATATATTTCCAAGGGAAAACACTTCCTGATAATCTTTTTATTACTTCAGTCTCAAACACAGTAGATGTGAACATAGAGAATTAACAGCTGTACTGTGCCAGCTCATATTCCTGTTTCATCACTGAATGTATCAATTGGAAAGATTATATTGATATATTATTATATCAGTGCTGAAATGAAAGAAGGAATCTTCTCCAAAATAAAGCAGGTCATTAACACCCATGTTAGAAGACACATTTTTCCTACCCAGTAATTATTTACCCTTACAGCAACCCCCTGGTGTTTCTGTGCTGCAACACAAAACCGGTATTTTTTATGAAATATGCAAGATGCTGGAAGGAGAGACTGAGTAGCAAGAATAAAAGCTGTGGGCCTAAAGGCAAGCATCAATAAACAGATCTAACAAAGTCAATGAAGGGCAGAAAGAACACACAAGAGCTTTTCAATGAGAAATTATTTTCAGGTTCTCTTTTAGGGAATAAGGAGGAAGATACTCCTTTTTTCTTGTCAATTTACAGGCGCTTTTTTTTTATGAGATGGCTGGCATCTTTCCAAATGTATCTAAGAACATTTTCTTTTGTTTTTTAAGTCATTGCAGAGAATTTTTTTTTTCAATCAACTCTGGCTAAATCTTGGATTTCAAGTGGAAGAACATCACCTACCAGCAGAAAAGCCCAAAGAATCAAGCATAACAGTTTCCTTCATCCTTACGGTATTCAACATCAGGGCTAAGATTAACAACTGCGTTCCCAGACAGAAGTGCAGTACTGTGTCCATCCAACATCACAACACAGAGCGGCAAAAGAAGCGTGCTGGAAGAAGTGTAATTATTCACTGCCAAAACTCTCCTGCCTCCTTTAGATTTTAAACAATTTATAATACTGGCTTGAAATGAAATAATATTCTCCATTAACATGCATATTTTCTGTCTGCATTTTGAATTCCATTAGTGAAATGGAGCACTTCATATTGAGCAATCTTCTACTCACATGCACATCTTTTTTACTTTTAGTATAGACAATGACTTCAGGTTTACATACTTGTAAAAAGCCTGGTTCTCCACCCCACATTTCCAAAGATGCTTGCAGGCTGCTGGTGTAGAGGTATGGAATGACAACACAGTTTTTTTCTAAGTGCAAGGAAAAGAAGGCAAATAAAAGTAATGAAAATGTTGAATTCTCAGAGACTGAAGTAGCTGTACCTGATGGCATCACCATGAACCCGATACACTGAAGACCAAGTCTTCCTGTGGAGCCTCAATCTGTGATTCACCCACAGAAGTACAACCAATATGTACCTGATATTTGAATTGCCCAGACACTTGTTTCAGAAATCAAAGGGAATGCTTGAAGTCGGCAGAGAAAGGCATATGTACAAGTGGCTTGTAGAATAGATCTGTACCAACTCTATCCAAGCCAAAATCAAAGGAGGAGTCTCAGTGTTCAATAATACACATTCCACAGTCACTGCACTACTTACTATCCATTTCTTCCTATTCCCTATGTCCTACCATCAAATCTTCCTTGGAACCACCCAAACAGCCCCCGATACCTATGGCATTATTTCCTTCCTCCATTTTCTGTTCCTCACCTAGATTGCATCCAAGGCTACAACCTTGGGCTCTATCACTCTGCCACAGGGGAAGAACTGATTATAGTGTGCTGTAGGCAAAGATCTCTACAATTTCAATGGCAAGAGCCCAATGATAAGACTCCTTACGACGACAGACTCCAGCCTATTCAGCTGACCAAGATTTGAGGACATGATTGTAATTAGCCAAAAATACCTCACATGGATCCAGGTATCAATGCTTACCTGAATTTTCAATCATATACAGATGTTGCTCATGCTTCAGAGTGCGTGGGTACAGCTTTAGCGGTTTAAAATCCATTAAAATGTGACTACACAGACAAGCAAAA
Organism: Ibycter americanus; assembly: GCA_035590275.1. Classification (NCBI taxonomy): domain Eukaryota; kingdom Metazoa; phylum Chordata; class Aves; order Falconiformes; family Falconidae; genus Ibycter; species Ibycter americanus. Next base: position 43,150,784 of record JAVJGI010000057.1, read on the forward strand.
CCCTGAGCGATCAACACAGCACTGCATGAATGTTCAGTGAGAAATATCTCAACTCTCTGCAACTAGGCATTCTTCTGACAACAGCAATATTCACATTCACTCATATTCTATATTTCAGTTACAATATGAGGTACAACTGATTGTTTAAAAATTTGTTTAGTTAAAAAAATTATGTTCTGTTTTAGTTGACTCTAAATCAAATACAGAAGTTCTTTAAAAATATTAAACCTGACCTCTTTCTGAGCTCCAAACACATAGAAAGTCTTCCCTTCAAATTTCAGTTTATAGACATCACACCTAGAAAGAGAAAAACTATTTCAGTATAGGAAAAACAGATAGATCTATAGGTAAGAAAGGCAACTTGCATGCATGTTTCTCTGATTTCCAAAGTCAAGCAGGCTGTCAAATGACAAAGAGCCTCAACAGAAGTCTTACAACCTTTAGCATGAAAGTATTTAATATTCTAATTTTCTTTAGAGTAGACAATGTAAGCCCAGAGTATTTCTTTTGCATCCGTATGCACCTTCAAAGAATTAACTTTGGCTGCTGGAAAATGAAGAGGAAATTAAAAGTAGGCAGAAGCTTATGTTTACATTCTATTTATTACACAGTTTGTAATTCCTCTTGTATCTTACAATCTTGGAACATCTAATGTAATTAAATTATGTAATTAAATTGAGGGAAAGAAAATGCTCATCTCTACCCTTATTTATCTATGGCTTCATATCACACATCTTAGTAACTGACTACTTACAGGCAGAACACAACAGGAAGAAAAAGAAAATGTTTGACAGCGCTTATTACTGGGGCCTTGTGAGTTGCAAACCTATGACAAAATTTAATTTAACTAAGACTGAAAGCACAATCTACATATGGAATAGCGGTACACCATACAAAGACAATACAACGTCTCTCTTTAAATTGTAATGGAAATTCTGTCATTACCACAGCTAAAATGGAGACACTGTAGTTTTTCATAAACTGCTCTAAAGATTTTGGACATCAGTTGGTCGAAATGGGAACGATTCTGGAGGCAAGGACAATGCTATCCCTGAGACTTTGTAACAAGAGTTTTGCTTTAACATTAAACAACAACAACAACCACAAATCATTCCAGCTGAGAAAGCTTTTCCATTGAAAATAAAATCTCAAACATTAATTTGGATTTTTACTGTGTAGTGCAAATTTCAGCTAGTATCAGTTAAATTAGCACTCACTCCTAGGTCTCAGAAATGAAAGGAGCTGTACATGGCATTCAGATTACTCTCACCCGCTTGACCTTCCAACAGCCAGCATAACACTGAGACAACTTAATGGCTTTTCCTCTATCACTATTTCATTTTGTATCTGGTTCACATGCCAATGAACTAAATGAATACACTGAGATCTCCAAAAAGACACCTTACCCTTAAGTAACATGAAAAACTAAGCACTGTGAAACTTATTTCCCACAACACAGTGGATACATGCTTGGCCAGTGTTATTCCCTCCTGCCTGCACTGTAGACTGACATTACAGTTACATTGTCCTTATGCCAAAACCTCAAACTACCTTAGCACTGTGACTAGGGCTACCTGAAATTAACCCTAGGGAAACTACAGCGCAAATTCAGGATCACAAACAGATGGTATTTGACAGACACATCCCCAGAGCTCCACAGGGAACTGAATCACACTGACAGGACTACATTGACTTTAGAATTCTGAGGTTTTCGGGTTAGTCAGGTATGGGGGAGGTTTCTGTAAATACATAGTAGAGTCCAGCTCTACACAAAAAAACACCTTACCATTTCTTTCTTCACTTTCTGCCCATCTTCTTCCCACAAGACAGGCTGGGAGCACTGAGGCAGAGCAGCCACATCTAGGTAACTACAGTTGGCAGCTGTTTAGCAGCAGGGCTAAAATGAGATTTATGAATTTCTGAGCATAACTGGGCTCACTCTGCACAACACTGCTGAGGGCATGGCCAGCTGCTGTTACACCACCTGCAGGAGCTAGGTTTTACCTCTCCCTCAAAGGTGGCTGAGGCTGCCCAGTTAAGTCAAATGTTTTACAGGAGCAGAAAAGAAAAGCAAAGCCAGACAAACCAAAGACAAAGTGTCCAATCCTTAGAAAAAAAGACTAAAAAATAAAAATTCAGCAGTATTCTCACCTCCTCTTCTGCCTACCAAATAAGTTATTTTACAGTTTTCCAGCTGAGGTTAATTGAGGAAATAGCAACATTTCCTAGAGTGAAATAAAGATGCAGGTGGACTCTTGTAAAGTCTTCCAGACACCTTTGCCAATAAGCCTCATTGGTGATTTACAGCATTGTTGAAAAATCAAATTACTTAATTTTAGCATTTGTGCATTCTGTTGACCAATGCACCCTGTGGAATAACTTTCACTGGAGGAAAGGATGAGACCAAATCCTATTTCTCATCTAAGATCCTTTAAAACAGAAACATGATGGGGCAAGAGAAGGTATATTCATGTGGTTCATCCTAAATACAGCAAATGCAGGTGAAGACAGTAGGAAGAAGGGAAGACACAGGAGAAAAGACTCTTGCATATTAATCTACTCTTACTTCACATGCTTACCATTTTAACAAATGAATTCTTTTATTCCCCTGGAAAACTACAAATCCTGCAGCTGTGAATCCTAAAAATGTAGTCATCCCCGTTGAGTCCTTGAAAGAGAAAAAAGAAATAGAAACAAA
>JAVJGI010000057.1:43159107-43178593 GCA_035590275.1 Ibycter americanus
GTACAGGACATTCTTCAGCAATACAGGGTTACCTGGGTTTCCTTTTAACCTAAAAAAAAAAAAAGCCAGAACTCTTCAGAAAGAATCAACACGTTTAGCTACACTATATACTGATCACAAAACTGCTTAACACATGGCTGAGGTTTTGCCGTTGTTTCTTTAAATCTTTTCAGAGGTGGTTGAGATTCCAACTGCTATACAATTATAGTGCTAAAGGTCTTGCATAGTTTTTACTTTTCCTTTGAGCTCAGGACATCTTGGCAGACAGTGGAGATGTTTTTAAGTACATCCTGTCTGCTACTGGTTTTGGTCACAATGAAGGTGCTAAGGAGGACTGTGTAGTATTGAAATATAAATCTCCTAGAATTCCCCATTTCAGTTGTACTGGAGACAATAGCATGATGGTGCTGATAATTTCAAAGAAAAGCACTAGATTAAGACACTGTTAAATGGAATTGCGTTGTAGGCTGTGGGTCAGTTTGTCGGAACAGCGAGGCCAGGCTTTGTACATTGCCCAGGCAGCAGCACTGCTCCCCTGTGAACTGCCCCGGTCACCAGCATCAGGGAGAGAAAAGCCTTTAAATGGGTCTGCATATGAAAAGAGACCCTTATCAACTGGCAAGTAGCTGAATTGCTGAAATGCTTCTGGAACGCAGAAAACTTAGAAAACTGCAGAAGACTCAAAAATAAATTTTAACTTGTACTGAATAATTGTTTTTTCTCTCAGATAGAATCCTAGGATGAGAAAAACCTGAATAATCACTTTAAAATAGTAATCAAACTCATTTATTGAGTCTTCAGTGCTTATGGGTTTAATTTTACACCATGCATATTGTAATGATATGTCCCACTTATATAACTCCTTCTACCAGAACATTTCAAATTACTTGTGTGCCTTAAGAGATCAGGCTGAGATGGTATCTCTGAAGTCTGTATTTAGGTATTTGTATTTCACCTTTACTTCATTAATTGATGCAGTGACGCAGACAGCTCTAAGTCTATTCAACAGACAGAATATATTTACAAAACAGATGCCGTTTTAATTTACCTATTATTAACTTAAAATCTATTCCCACGATACAGAGACCTCTGCTGAGCTATCTGTTTTCAATACCACTGTAGATTCATCTTTCTGGTCCAGACAGACCTAGCTTGTAAAGCCTCCTCCCAGATAAAGAACAGGTGGAGAGGGAGGGGAGAGGGGCAGAGGAAATAGGTCCTTTCAGTTGAAGAAGAAATCCCTACATTGTGGAAATTCACACTGCCATCTGAATTCAGCCATACGCTAAATATGCAGAGCCTGAACCCAAACCTCACCATGAGACAGGCAACAACTAGTTTGGTAAAGAAAACAACCTCATTTGGGGTTCATGATTATGACTGCTCTTCCCAGGGTGGGGAAAGGGGGAAGGTACATGCACATACACACACACACAGAATAAATCTTCCCTAAAGCTAAAAAATTACCAGTGTTACAATAAAAGCTTTTCCAATTCAAGTAAATTATCCTTTCTACTGAATACTTCTTGGAATTCCCATTAAAAGAAATATCACATATATTGATATATCTTTTCCATTTTTCATTGTATCAGATAAACTTTCAGGAAAAGAGGAGGGAAAACACCTGTTTTGTCTGTGAAGTTCCTCTCTCTAGGTTACTGCTACAACTGCATTTTCCATTAAAATCATGCTCAGGTAAAGCTGGTCCTCTCCTTAAAGCTTCTGGAAATACTCTCTGTGCCATGCAAACACCAACAAAAGAGTATCTCACTCTTACCATTTTCTAGTAAATACACCCATAATTACAAGTATAGTTCCTTAATTTTAATTGGTTTTAAGCACACTTCTGTAAGAAAAAAAATATAGTTCAGAAGAATAAAGCTTTGAGGAAAGCAACACACATATCATTCTTCAGGGAAAGGACAAGGTGACTGGGAGAACCTGTTATTTCAGACTTCCAATAAATATAAATTCCAGCCATCTCTCTAATTCAGTCAAATTACAACTGACAAGAATGTACCGAGTGAAAGAATACACCAGGAAAATATAGCAGAATAGAAACAAATTGTTCATTTATTACAGATAACACTGCCATTTTAATACCAGACTTCTAAATTAGAGAGAATTAGATAATTTTGAAGTTGCAGTGACATGTGCCAACAAATAGCCTGATGGATAAATCTAAATGCCTACACTGGTAAACTGTAAATGAGCCAGCAGGGCCTATCAAGGCTAAAATGAAGTGGACATTCAATGCTACCCAGGGCTGTAATGTAGGTGGGATCCAGAGCAGCTGCCACCACTATCTGCCTGTGAACTCCCTGTACACATCATCATCATCCTCTGCTCTCCAAAGTCCTTGGTATGCTTTGTATAGCTGAGAACTACAAACACTTTGACTCCTTACACCTAGAAGTCAGCTATCCCTGCTGTAGCCCAAGTCGAGCTCTTTTCCAAACACCCCTTTCCCCTCCATGTAAACCTCAACAGATCCTCGGTCCCCAGCAAAGTGGCCTCTCTCTCCTGTAATGTGACTTGCAAGTTTTAGAGCATGCCATACGTCCTTCTGATCAGATTCCTTTCATGTGTACAAGGACATTAGATACCAATGTGATTAGGGTAGTACAAGAAGCTAAATATAAAGTGTAGATGAGTGTGCTGCCAGCATTAAATGCATAAAAGCAGATAACGTGTAGTTTTAATTGCAAGAAGATCCCAAATGAAATACAAGAGCCACCTTATTCTGGACTTGCTAAATGGGAATTTAGTTTTAGCACTTTTTAATGTATTTAACAGAATGCAAGAAGTTCCTTTAATGTTGGATCAAACGATATTAACACCCACAAAGAAAAGCATTTTCTAGCAGTCCTTGCCAAGTCTTCTAGCACAGCCTCCCAGAATATACTCTGATGGTAACGTGTTGTTACACTTGCCAGTGGCTCCCCCGACAGCTCCATGTCTGCACGAGAGCTGGAGAGCCAGATCAGCAGAGACTGGGAAATCCTGTACTCCTCCTGGCACCCGAGTCCGAGCACCCATGGTAACTGACAGTGTGGTGAAGGGAATACAGCAAGACTTAGAGCAGCGGAGGAAAGTTAAAAGTGCTTAAATCCCCACTGAGTAGTTGCAGTATAGACAATGCAGCGAAGGATAAAAATGTTATATGTCTTTCCAATCAAATTTAAACACAACTTCTCATTTTGCTTGGATCAAAACCAAGCATTAATTTACTACTCTGGTTTTCAAGAAAATACTACCCTTTAGCTTAAAAGTTTAAATTGCTTTTGAGATAGTTAATAGCAGAATATGACAGTGATTTCATGCCCTTAGAGGAAGCTTCTCCTTCTCCCAAAAGATGTTCTCCCATATATGACTTCTGCAAAAGCTGGAGTATTTGATACAGACAATGAGAGATGACAGCCAATTCAGTAGCACTTAACTGCCTTGAGCCTGAATCCACACCTGCCATCCCAAGCAATACTAAATAAATTCCATATGAGGTCAGCATGGGAAACAGGCATTTGAACAGGTCATGTAAGTCTATAATTTACTGGGCAAAGTTAATGTTTGCATAGTGCTTTCAGATAAATTCATGACTGTTTACATAACACTTTCATATAAAATACATGGCACAATATTTCATATCAGAAATAAGTAAAAATGGATCATTATTTTTCAAGTGGGACACAAAAAAAAAAATCTTTATTTTCAACCACTGAGTCCTTTAAAAAAAAAAAGGGGCAAAAAAACGCCATGAATCCTACAAATATAAATTCCTTTGATAAGGATTTAGGTGGATCTTCTCTTTGGATATCTCTGTGTTTCCAGGTATCTGGCCTCAGGGAGCTCTGGCTGACAGGTATCTTTCAAAGGCCAGGGAAATTTTTCAGAGTAGCAAATGTTCTGTTAAAGGACATACAATTTGATATAAATTCATACGAAGGAATATTTCCAGCTAGATACAGAAATCCAGTCATCTAGCACCGGACCTCTCTATATATAGTTCATTATATGACAGATATCTTTTATTAATTTGTACTCCTAGAATAGCAAACCATGGAATTAAACATCCAGAAAAGGGTAACGCTTGTATGTGACTAGTGAATGTCTGATGTAAAAAATGCAATAGAACAATCAATTTTGGGAAGATAGAGCTGCAGTGGAAAATTTCCAGGTAGTAGCTATCCAGACAGCTCTGAAACCAGACAGATAAGTAAGGCACACCAGATGCTGACATAAGTGAAAGAAAACAGAAAAGAAAGAAAACAGTCCCTGATGGCTGCAAAGAGCATAAGCCACTGAGCCTAACATTCATAACATACGAATTGGTAAAATCTATAATAGAAAGGGAATTAAGGAACATACACACGTATGCCTCAAATACCTCCTGGAATTCTTTGCAGGAATCAGCAGATCCACAGGCAAAAGAAGTTGGGTTGATACCATCTGATTTCCAAAAGACAATAATGAACAGTGTCCCCCACCAAGACTACAGAAGAAATTCAGGAGACATCCTCACATGCTGAGCAGCCACTGATGGGAGGAATCCATGACTAGGAGAATCCCAGAGGACCTGTGCAAAGGCTTGTAACATTTACTGTCGTGGGATCAGGAGCATCGCACTAACAGGAAAGGGGGGTTAAAAAATGAGCTAAAAAATGTGCCTGGTTATTCATAAAAGAGGAACTAGAAGATTAAAGTCACAATGGATGGGCAGAATTACGCACAAAGTTTAAAAAAAACACAGAAAAATACATCTCTCCCAGGGCTATGAAACACAAGGAACACCAGCTTTGGCTAAACACCCTTCCTTTTCTTCTCCTAACTTTAAATAAAGGACACTAGACTGTTCCTTGAAAGACTGAATTGATCAAAATCTTTTAAACTGAGCCTTGGCTTAAGTGATGAAAGATCTTGGGTTTTAAAAGTTGAATTTATCCTTTGGAAATCTGCAGCCACTGTATGGAACAATACTGAAAGTAAGGGAAATTCTGTTTTCTTTTTTAAAAGGCTATGGGTTTCTATGGGTCTATGTACAATGCAGCTTGGACTGCTCTAAAAATAGTAGACACAGCTGTGCCATTTAAAACATTGTTTTGCCGCAAGGAATATAAGCAAAGCATATAGGTTTCAGGAAGGAAAAAAGAGAAGACATTAATGCTGGCAAGCTTACTGTCATGAATGCTGTGGTTTGGTTGAACAAAATATTTGATAGGCTTCTGGAAAAAAAGTGTTTTAAGCTTTAACACCTCTAAAAAGGAAATTTTCATTCCTCCCCTGGAATCTGATGTCTCACAATCTAACTTTTCTATAAATAGTATTCATACACTTAAGGAAACCATTTACATATATTGCAATATGAAAACAAAACACAGACTTTTAAGTAAGTGCAAAGGGCCTTGTAATGTCCGAATAAAAGTTGCTCTTCTACTTTATGTAATTAATCGTTTCCTTTCATTTGATTTTCTGCACATCCTACTCCTCTCCAAGTTTTCCGAGGACTATCCTCAATCAAGCAAAGTGACTAGGGCATCATGCAAGCTACCGTCACGACCGACTACTGTGTGTGTCATTCGCTGACAATCCGGAAGAGGGTACAGTTGCACAGCGCACTGCAGCTTCTCTCCTGAAACGCTATACTTAGGGAGACATTCAACTTTGAAACCAAAAGATTGATTAATCTATCTTTTTTCATTCCTCTTTGTCACACTATTGAAAGTTTATGACACAAAAGAGCATGCAGAGTTCTGAATCTCACCTCCTTAGTCTTCCAAAGAAGTTATTTAAATACATTTCTCTGCAATTCACCACTATGTTAACAACCTACAGATAAAATAACTTAATTACAGTTTCAGTCAGGTCAGTAGCTATCAAGAATTTTATAATTGCACTACATACAGAAATTTCACAGTGAAAGACGTGTGATCGCTAAATGAAATTTACTCTTCTACTCATCAAACACAACCGCACTCATGATGCTAGTAGGAGCAGTTCACCAGGCCTACATTTCAAGCAAATGCAGTCTAAATTGTCAGCATCCATGCAGGAATCAGCTGTGATTAACGGAGGTTAACAGGAAAAGAAAACCCACTAAGCTGAAACCAGATCTTCAAATAGAGCATATTAGACAGTATACTGGTAGAATACCTATTATAATCCAAGGAACAAACCCTCCTAAGTTAACATACATTATTTAGAAACAGATAAAAGTATTTCTTCACTGTCTCTTTACCAAACAGCATTCTAAATTACCTGAATTCATTTTTATGCATTTCAGCTATTTTCTTCTCGAGCTTTTGTGACTGCTTGGGAAAAATCTTAAAGTCGCTGATGTAATTCTCTGGGTGTTCATCAGGATCATAATCACCAAGCTCAGCTAAACAGATTTGAAATACAAAACAAAATAGAAAAAAGCAATTGCAACATTACTTAACAAGGAAAAAAGTCAGTTAATACAGTGTTAATTCAAGACACTTTCATGACCGGAAAGAATCTGGCATCATCTCTCAAGAAATACTGTGCTGAAGAATCAACAGTTAACTGAAAGGACAAAATCCTTGTAACTGCCACTTCATCAATGAGTGTCAAGTGAAGTTCATGGTTTATTAACTGCAGCAGTAATTAGCAGTCCTAAACTATTTTCTGTGGCCGAAACGTGCTCTGTAAAAGAGAGGCATAGGTAATGTTCCCCCTTTGAATACGTGTCATTCTGGTACCAGGCAGAACTGAAACAATGCACCCCAGATTCTGCTCTTTTTTACACCAATTTATCCTCACCGATATGGATTGGTTTATTTCTGTTCTAGCAGAGAAGCACAGGCTGTAATATTATTTAAGGTGGCCCACACTATTTGATTCCTCTTCTAAAAGATGCATCACTTAGTTACCCAAACATGGCATTTGGTGTTTTAATTTTCTAAGTAAGCCTCCTTTAATAAGGTCTAGACTCAGTCATGGTTTGGATACATTACCTTATAATGCAGTAAGACCTTGATTCATGTTAAGGCAGAATGAAGGGGATTTCCACATACACAACATCCCTAATCAGGTATCTAGCTAACTGTTTCTCTGTGTGCAACCCAAGACATATACCTGAATTTGGCCCTAAGGAAATGACAGGGAGGGAGAGAGGGAAAATAAAAAGTAGGAGGGGAGGAAAAAAGGCCTTTCTCCTTGAATTAAGTCTACTATTTTTGCCACAGATTCCATTATCATGCAGTTCTTCTTTACCATAAGAAAGGGCACTGAATGACACTTCCCTGCTTAGTTCAAATGGAATAGGCTACATTTACCTTCATGATTCAGAACAGAACTTTGCTTTGTTTAGAACAGATATCAAACATTGATGCCACACTTCTTAAACACTAAGACAACCCATTGTTTTTAATTGTTTTTAAAGTTCCAGTTTGGTTTTAGTTGGCTAAAGGGCTGAATCCCATAGAACACTTTTACAGTGATGTCAATGCAGGGAAGCTACAACTACCAAAAAAAAGTACATCCTGCTAGCTATATTCCCACAACAGTTTTGAGTTTCTCTTTATGATGAACACACCTATGAGTTAAGTATTTAAAAAAGCCTGCTGCTTGTACTTACCTTGGACAATACAGGCACCCAAGTAGGCAGCATCCGAAAAAGAACACAGCAGACGGCCATGGAAAATGTCTCTTTTTATTTGTAGATATAAGAGGTATCTGAAATACAATTTAAAAATTAGGAAATTATGTGGCATCTTTTTGTAACAGATTTCACTTATTAGTGTGAAACCAGCTGTGTAACTATTCCGGATCTCTCTCTTGCTACCCTAAATTGCAGGAAAAAGAGGCAAAGCATGACTACAGAAACAACTAGATGAAAGACAAGAGATTCTTCTCAGTAACAATAAAATAATGACAACAGAAGCAACAACAACCCACTAAGTGCTAGCACGGAGAGTACTTTGTTTCAAATGTACAGCTGTTACGAAATGACAGTAATGTAAGTTTGTTTGAGCACACCCATCTCACTAAATACAGGTTTACAGAGGGAAATCCCTCTTTCTTGCTAGAGACAAAATAGCATGATGACCACACTGGAGACAATTACCTTCCTTTTTTCAGTCTGCAAAGAATCCTAGATTAAGTTTTGAGACAGAAGCAACTGCCTGAGGCCCAGGGGGGTGGCAGGATCATAGGGGATCTGCCTGGGGGGAACCTCTCCCATTCCTCTGAGAGCTGTTCTTCCTCCAGAAGAACTGGGGAGAAGAAACAAAAGGCTCCTTCTGCCTGCCCACCGAGCAGCATTATTTCTGACAGCAGGAGGAGAGGCGCAGCCGCCGGGCCATCGCTTTCTCTCTTGCTTTCTCCCCTGGAGAGCAGCCTGCCAGAGATGGACCAACTCACAGCCCAGCGACGTGTTTACAGCTCCTTTCCCAGCCACCAGGCTGGTTACAGTGGCACCATTCAGCAGCTTCACCCCTCCGGGAAAATAAACCATTTAAGCCTTGCTTTAGCCACATAAAGTCAACTATCTCGAGCGCACTGTCAGACTCAGTGGCTTCTGCGGACCTTCAGGACATTCCCTGACGCTGCCAGTCCTCTCTAGCCTTGAGCTAAAAAAGTGCTTTATGAATAACACTGATGTCAGATGTATTTCACCCAAGCTACCCGGCTCTGTGTGTACCATGAGTTCCCGCACCAAGCAGCTTAACCAAAACTTACAGTGAGTTCTAGATTTGAGCAAGACTGGAAGTATTATCTGAAGGGCAAGAGAAATTTACCTCCTTTCCTTGGATTGTTACTAAATGCTACATAAATACAAGACAATTATCACTGAGAAAAGCAATTTGTTCTCATTGTGAATGCATCCCTTCACTTACAGTATTACAAGTTTCTACCGGTACCTTGCACTTCAAGGTCTTTTTTTTAATTATTTTTCAATCCCTATTTTTTCCTGTAATCAGTGTCCACTAACAGCTCACTAATTCACTTCCATAATTTTGTACTGCTACAGTACAGGTATACATCAGGGTGAACTGAAGGCCTCAGTGAGATCCAGTAAAAATTCTTAACTTGCAATGACAGCCTACGGGAAAAGGCTCAGTATACTGATGCAGACACCACACATAACGGGCAAATGAGCAGTCCCCATCCTAAAACTTTTGTTAAGTCTCTCCAGGGTGAAAAACTGGGTTGTGGTTCTCCAGAGTGACCATTAGCTTCAGGCCAAACTGAGTTCAGCTTTTCAGAAGTGCCAAAAAAGAGCCACCTATGAAAGGGCATCCTGAGATTTCACAGTGTGGCTTGTTAGCTGAGCTGTAAGGTCAACAGATCTCCAGCAACACTGCACATTGGTGATTTCTGAATTTGAAAATTACTGTAATAATATACAAAAGTACATAAGCTTCTGGGAAAGCATATTAACCCACTGATCCTGTCCTACATTTGCAGACGTGAGGCTGAGATGAGAACTACGAATCTGAAGTCTCAGGACCATGCCATGTCCAATTCTCCAGCTGTATGGATAGAAGCAAATGCTGTAAACAGTTACTTTTCTATGAATATTTTGGTATTTACCAGAAGAAAAAATAGTTTTGCAGGAAATTCTCTCCCATGTAACAGAATTAGGCACCAGTGCTGTCCACCTTGACCATATAGTACAAGCCATTATCTTCAGAGCCCAGGGAGAATGGAAAATCTTCAAGAATTGACTCGAAGCACCTATTTAGAAGTCAGGCAGCCTCTCTCTTACTCTCTCTCTCAAATGCTATGCAATAAATCACAAGTTAGATTCCTGAAGTGAGATGGCAGAGAGTTCCCCTGCCCCCCAGTATGGTTACTTTATGAGAATAAACCTGAAAACACATATACATTAATTCACTAGGACTCAAAACCTTTTCTTTTTTTTAATACAGGGGGACAGCCATAAATACAACAGTTCATGATGGGTCATTAAGATACTACATCAGCATTTAGGATCAAGAACAACAAACAGCAGCATCGACAAAAACCCCTTAGAATGAAGGCAAAACCTCATTTCTATGCATCCCACCAAAATTCTATATAGATGAACATAGGAGCTTGGGTGGGAGTGTGCATACCTGTGGCATTTCTAAGCAAATAGTTTGCTGCTGACCAGGATTGATCAAAGATCCTCAATGCCATTGTTAAATTTCTGCATCTGTAATAGTCTCAGTTGTCTGAGCTAATACTAAACAAATTTATTTTTTTCCCCAGAAAGAAATCAAACAGGAATAAATACAAGTTTAAAACCAGTTTCTTGCTTAAGCCTATCTGCAATATGAAACTAACAAAACTTGTCAAAAAAATACCCACCAAAGATAGCTTCATTACAATAAAAAATAATACATACTTTTTAAATCTTATTGTCAATATATGCACTTTTGTCAATTACATGAAGCTAATACAAATGTATTATTATCCATCCCGTTCAGCTAAATCACTGATTCTGCAACTTGTTCAGAGTCAAGAAAAACAACTCAGGATTTTAAAACTGCAGAAAATTTCCATTATAATTTTTCTGGAACTTCAAAATAACACATTTTTCATTGTCTTGTCTCCCTAACATACCAGGAAATATTTCCTTTCTGTAACAATCAGGAAAACACAATTTTTTGCTGTGAGGTACATTAACAAAAAATAAATCAGAGTAAACTGAGGATATATAACCAAACCAGCACATAAAATATAATTTTAGGGAAAAGAACATCTGTGCCTCAGATATGATTTCCTCCCAGTGATCATCCTGGGATGACAGAGCTGAACACAAGCCATCACATAGGCTAGCTTCTGTCACAAAAGTGGGCCATAGATGTTATTCATGTGTCTTTGCTTTAAAATATATAATCCCTAGCACTTGCTAGTCGGAGGAAGCAGCTTTGGTTTTCGTCCCTTATGTGAAAGGGGGTTTGTTGTTGCAATTGGTGTTTGGGGGGCAGGGGGGGTGTCTCTTAAATTGTTCACACACCTTTCTATTATACTAATAATTTTTAAAATACAAATACTGAAGTTTATTTTTTCTGTCACTAAGGTTCTTTGCTACTGAGTTGCTGCATGCATTTGGCCACTGAAATCCTTAATGAAATGGCTCAAACTTGCACTTTCAAAGAATTATTTTGCTTCTGAGAAGAAAGAAAAGCAAAAAAAAAAAAAAGAAAAAAGAAACACCTCCAAGAAAAAAGCCAGCCATCAAGAGAGGAAAAGAGGCACAGAGCACACTTCACAGTGGAGACTGGAGAAATTGTTAGCCGGGACACAAGGGAAGCACTTGCACTTAGAAGGGCAGGTGCATGCCGAGCAGAATCAGAGTTCGACTGTGTTTTTCAGAGACCACTCACACAGCAACCTGCATGGGATTCTCTTCATCTTCAAAGTAAGAAGGGCAGTCTGGAACAAGACCAAGACATGAAGGAGTTCTTTCAAATGAAGGAGTTCTTTCAAATGAAGGAGATGCATGCACTTTGGACTGAACGCCAGCGTTGCAAGCTTTACGAAAGGTTGGCTCAGCCTCAGACAATTCCTATAGTCCTGACAGAGTCATTTATGTCCCAGTTCAGCAAAGACCTAGAATGCTCACCTCACTCCTGAATTCAGTAAGGTTTATGCATGTAGTTCAAATTGCCTACACTTACAAAAATAACTTGCAATATCAGATCTGATTTCGCTGTTTCTCGTGTCTTTCCACCACAGTTGTTTTTTCCAGGCCTTGGCACAACTTGATAGCCTGATTTACAGCCCTAAGTACTCAGCCTTACCAACAAGCTAGTAAATGTATGCTTCAGCGCTTACACTCACGAATGTCTATCATTGGAATACCCTTATTTTCATCTATTATCTGTTTGCAATACAGATGACTCAACTCCAGCTTAGCCAAGCCCTTCCTGCAACTGCAGATGAAGGGTCAGCAGTATCTATTCTTGTTTTTAAGCAGGCTTCGTGACCCCCAGAGATGATGTTTCTAACTGCTTAATAGTCAATTTAGTTATCTATTTTAAGATGTTCAATGAGGCAAGAAAGCTTTCCCACTGCCAAACTTTGTGGTTTGTCCACGTAGTGTTTTTTTCTTGTGTTCAGGTCACTTCACTCACTTTATTCCAGTAACAAGCATTTCTCCCAGTGTTGTTGCAGACTTTCCAGCTAACAGACATGGTCACCTCAGGAGATCCAGCAGCATTTCAAAAATTGTTCTCTCAGCGTGGTGTCTGGCTTTGACTGCACTGCTCTTTCCCATGCTGCTGTGCATGCTCGGCTGCAGGGCAACAGAGGGCAAATGAATGTGTTTACTGTATTCCTGGATTGGGTGCTCTCCTCCCCCAGCAGGATTTATGAGCTCTTTATGTATATTATTCTGGACACTAACTTCACATTGTGTCTTCTACAGTAGATATCACCATGTACACTGCAAAAGCACTAATTTCCTGCCGAAGTCTACAAATCTAACCTAGACACCCAACTACTACGTACTAGTATGTAATGCCACAACTAAGAGAACATCTTCTCTATGCTTTACAGTGCCATCTAGATAAAAAAAGCTAATAGAAAAAATAATTATATTCTCTAGAAATATATTGCTTACCTACTTCATAGTATTTGAGAAGTATTTTAATATGCTATAAATTAAAGAAAAGCCATCACTCTACTAGCTACCAACAAAACACAGAGCTGACAGATAAATCTTGGAGTCATTACAGACAGGTCCCTGAAATCAACTCAGAGTGCAGCAGCAGCCAAAAAAGCCAACAAAATGCTGGGCATGATGTGGGAAGATATTGTGAACAACACAGAGGGGCAGTTTGCCACTATTTAATGCCTTGGTGTAATCACATCTTGAATGTTTTACCTAGCTCTAGTTCATGCATCCTAAGTGAGACATAACTGAGGTTGATACAGAAAAGAACAACTAAAATGAGTGAGATAATAGAGCCTCCCTTACAAAGAGAGATGGTGACCGAGGGGGAATAAGAGTGAGTCTTATGAAATCTTGAGGGCAGCAGGAAAGGCAAACACAGAACTGCTATTCACTGAGTTCTGCAATACTAGAGCTAGGGGGAGGTAAGTGAAATCCAGGAAATTGTTTAAGGCAGATGAAGGAAAATACCTTACACAGAAGGTAGTGAACTAACTGCCTCAGGAGGCTGTGAAGAACAACAGTATTACGAAGTCCAAAAAAAAAGAATGATCAGACAAATTCATGAACAACAGATCTAGAAAATAATACTAAAATGAATAGGCAGGAACGTAATTGTTAAAATCCCTAATATAAAAATTCCAGAAACTTTTTAGTGAATTTGGGTGAGGAGATCTGTTTGTTTTCTTATTTTTCTGGAACAATATGGAAGTTTTGTTCACACTGGCATGGCTTAAACCCATCACAGCACTTGTAAAGCAGGTACTCACGGCAATATGTATGCCACAGTGGTGTTAGTACAGAAGTTGCTCTTTCAACCCACCTAATCAGTCATAAGCCAAATTCTAGCAGAGGAATTTGGAACTAGGGGCATAGTAATCACGCCCTCAAAACATAATCTTCATTCAAACACAGGAAAGAAGAAAAATCTATTTCTCTTAAAATATCTAAGACTGTAAGTAGCAGGAACTACCTTGTTACCTTACTTGGGAAACCGCAACACTGTCTTTTATGTTAACAGGCAGCAGTACGAAGAACCTCTCTCCTCGTTCTATGCCTTCTGGAGAGAAGTACTAATGCTAAGGATTCAAACACAACAAAAGTAGCAGCAGCCCATAACTCCATCCTGAACCTATGTCTTCCACAGATGGCCAAAATCATCAGAGAAGCTCTGGATCCGTAGTATTAAAAAAAAAAAAAAAGAAGGTAAAATCCAAACAAACAAACCAAAATAAACAAAAAAACCCCTAAACAACAAAAAAAACCCACAAACCAACAAAACCAACAAACAAACACCAAAACTCCTCCCTCAGAAAGAATAGTACATTCTCCTGCCCTGGGGTGGAGATGCGAAAATCACTTGAATAACAGCTTTCAAGTAAACTCAAATCTTTCATTTCTGTGATCAGGATGATGACTGCCACTTGGAACTAGCAATATGTGGGTTTGTCCTCCTGGCTTTGGAACTGGCCAGTGCCTGCATTACACTGTACGGTCTTTCCTTGGGAAAAGGGAAAATGTGAAAAATTATCATGCCAGCCAGCTGCTTGACACTACTGGCTACAAGAGGAAAAAACAGCTTTATGGCTATACAAGAATGAATTTCACTGATGAATAATGAGGACAAAGGAGTGGTAAGGGAAAAGCTTTGTTTTGGATGCTGGGTACGTAAAAGCCCCACCACAGCACAGGAATAGATTCCCCTCTGCAAACTTCGACAGCTGAACTGCAACTTCTCAGCACCTCCTGCCTTCCCCTCAGAGGACCACAAGAGGACCTTTGAACATGTAAGATCTCCTTCTCCCACAGGCACAAGCTCCACCAAAACACCCAGGACTCTCCTGGATAATTTTTTTCCCTGCCTCAAATGCTATCTGCAAGCCTGCCTGCACTAAGCGTAATTTGTAACAACTCGCATTCATTTTTAACACCTATGTTATTCAACATGGTTGTGAGTCCAATATTATTAAAACTACAAACTCGCTTGCCAACTGCCAATATGGCCTTGAGAAAGCCAGAACAGACAAGCGGACTTGCAGAGGCATCAAAACATAGTTACCATTGTACATCTCAAGAAAAGAAGGACAGGGTACCCAGAGAGGCAGAGGTATTCCTAAATGATGCCTGGAACAGGGTTCAGCAGCACAGTCTTACATCATATTGGCTTACCCTTGGAAGGATGAACATATTGCAAGACTTTTCAACTTGCACATAAATGGTTTGACATTCAAGCACTAAGAACCAGCTGGAGCACTATCAGCCTCAACAGGCCTCCCGTTTCTGGGGGGAAAAGCAACCGGCTCTTCCAGCACAAGTCAATATCAAATACAGCTGTTTGAGATAGGACTAGTCAAGCACATTATGCATGCAGCTATATTGTTCTTCCTTGCCCAAGCTAGCTCACTCAGGGCTTTTGAATTTGCCATGTTTACATACCCCAAGTCTTCGTCATTTTATATGATTTTGAATTAAACATTTTTTTATCTGCTTCTCTTGTATCAAAGTACTCATTACACTTTTATAACAGCCTAGTGATTGAAGAACTGCTTCTTGGGTTAGGAAATATGGATTAGAAAAAAAGGGCATGATGAAAACTAGTTGAAATAATCCATCTTTGGTTAATTCCGTCAGCTACTCATCCGCCCTCTTCTAGGTCTGTTTTTTCTACAGTAATCATGGATTACTGCTGACACAGTATTATCTGTAGCATTTCAGATCATTCCTTTGGGACCTCAAATGGCTTTATATTCTCTCATTTTAATTATACATACAGAGTATAATGTAGGGATTTGGAGAAAAGAAGGCATGAGGCCTTGGGCTGCTCTATTACATGAGAAAGAACACTGATTTATTTATAACCTAAACAAGAATGCTGAAAAGAAGTAACGTAGTGAAAATCTGTACCCACGTATGACCAGTCCTTGGATCCATCTGTTCACACTCCCTTGACTGTTCCCATTCTGTTCACATGCAGCATCTCAGGCTTTCCCAGCTGTGGACTCTCCCAGGGCTTTGACCACTGATCAAAGAATAGTGGAGAGGCACAGAACAAAAACGTCTGTGCTTTCCAGAGAGTGCAGTGGGGTGTTGTGTGTGCGGCAGATTGAATGACCTCTGTAGTTACAACTGACTTAATGGAAATTTTGCATCTCTGCATGCCCTGCCAGCAGAAAAATCCTGATCATCATAGTGAGCTCTGGAATATCATTTTATCTGCACGTGGTTCCACGCACATAGCTAAAGAAAACCTCCTCTCACCATCAAGCCTATCATGGTCTCTGCAAAAACAACTGAAATGCACCAAAAAGACTGCCCCACCAAGAAAAGAGTATTTCCAAAATTAAAGACAGATCTTCTAAATCCGTGTTGGCACAAGTTAAGGGGATGAGTGAAGAAGGTTAAGCACTGAAGCGCGTTAAGATTTGGACTTTGTTGACAAGTTGGGTTTCATGTATCTGTCATTACAGAAACAGGAGAGTTCAAGATGACAACCCTCATGGCCACTGAAGTTACTTGTTACAATCCCAGCACCAGCTGACTGTCGAGAGAATAGCAATCAAGGACCACACAGAACCTCCTTCAATAGCGTGAGGCAGAATTTTTGTCCTGAGTCCATGGAATTTCCTATTTAGCAGTAATATCTCAGAGTGCCCTAACATCCAGAGGCAGGCACTGGTGTTATTTCAAAAGCATAGCTATGGACATGTTCATTAATTAAACTGAGGGAAGATGAAAGTATGCAGCTGGAACGGTACAACATGGCTGACGGTATGCACAGGCATCCTTAGCAGTGGAACGAAATGCAGTGACAAGCAAGTGCATGGCTTGATCCTTTGCCCAAGGCAGTCCTAGTCTCTAAACACACAGTGCGCACACATTTTCAGGCTCTTACAGGGTTTTTTTCTATAATATCATAGGTAGAGGGCTAATTTCAGCTATATCATTCTCCATCTTAATTTCCTGAAAATAATTCCACCTGTAAAACCACAGACTAACTAAAGGATTACAGTCCAGACCAGCATACCAAAGGTAGGATAGAAATGAAGCAGCAGTAATCTGAGGTGACAAATACTCTCTTTTCTTCCCGCGAGTAACATCTACATCCTGAATAGTACTTCTATCCATGTTATACTATTTTCACAGAAAGCAAACCATTTAGCCCACACACACAGAGCTTCACGTACTGAATAGATATTTTTTTTACATCAGATATTGCTATGGAAGAGTAGGAAAACCAGCTCTTTTTAACATCTGTATGTCTCTTTGATGTCTCTAAGGTACTTCATTAAAGATTCATTCCTACAAAGCTTTTACAAAGACTGCATCGACAATAATCCACATGGGGGATTTAAACAGGGTTAATTAATATTCTGAACCAAAGAGTAGTATGACAATGTGACAGGATTTCTTACTGTATCTTAATTTCATTACCTAAATGGGACTACAGACACACATCAGATTTCTACCCAGCTGAATATGCAAGGGAGCAGTTCTGAGTTCTGTGACACGCTTAGGCCCAGAGAATAGCAGAAATGCAAAGCACAGTTACCCAGACTCAGCTGCCTGTATATACAGCTATGAAATACAGACAGCTTTTAAGTCAAAGAGTGACAATATTATTAATTTATTTTCATATCATCTTAAGCACACACTGCAACAAATGTGACTGTCCAGTAAACAGCAGAGCCAGAAGAAAATCTACCAAAAAGCCAGCGAGCTATCAAGGTTTCATGTCTCCCCTCTGTCAAATACTAATGGACCTTCTCTTTCTTGAATTTCACCAATCATTGCAATTCAAGACAAAAAATTTAACTCAAGCCAATTTGGAGCGTCACCTGCAATCTAACCCTCTGCTTCAGATGACAAAGCAAATTCTCAGAGGTGAGTTACATGAATACACCTCACTTCCTCGTTTCAGGATGACTTCCTATGCTTTGTTACTGTGTGAGAGACCTGGGCAGAGACAAAACAAAGCTTCCTAAATAGCTGTTATCAGGAAACTATAAAGCTGATCAGATACAAAGGTGTCATGTGCACAAGGTGGACATATGAAAAAAGAAATTATTTCTCTTTTTTAAGGTCTTAGTAGTATTGGTTTTAATAAAAGACCATAAAACAGTTTTTTATACAGACGCTTGACTTTAAAAAATAATTTTAAATACTCTAGCAAAGCCTAAAACATACTGACAGCACAATACATGTCAGTGAGCGAATTCTAGGTGCTTTGAGTTTCAACAAAACTTCTCCTGGAAGGGTACTGAAGCAGGTAAAAAAAATAAATCAGTTAATTAAGGCTCTTGAATGAGGAAAGTCTATACAAAGTTGATACTCTGGCTCATAAAAAGTTAAATGTTCATCCAAGGACAAACACTAACAAATAATGAAAATCCCTTGACTTCCTGGCTTACAGCCTGTTCACTCCGCTAGACAGGTTCACTATTTCATCCAAGATCAACAGTTCTAATATGAATTGCATGTTCCAGCTGCTCTATACAGACTATAAACTTACCATTCAGCAGAATGCAAGCTGTTCCTGAAACTTTCAGTATGAGACCAGGGATAAGGGGATCACTCCCGCTCATGAAGTGACTCGCGAGCATAAGAATGTGCAGGGCTTGGGGAAAGCATCAATGAAGAACTCAAGGTAACAAGCACTCAGGCGCCCTGTGGTTCCACAACATGCACTACTAGTCAGCAGTACGAGCTGCTAACTAGCAACGTGGTGAGTTGTACATACAGTCCTGCACAGCTGGTGCAGAGGTCAAAAGAGCTGTGACTTTCCTACATTTTTTCCGCCAAGTGCATTTATTGAAAAACACCCGGAGCAACAGAATATTTACAATGGCTAGTAGGAAGGACAAATTTCCATTGTTAAGTATGGCTGATCTGTTGCACAGCTGTGTTTTCACAGCATAAGCTGGAAAATTCCAATGTAAACAACAAGACTTCTTAACCTCCAGACCAGCTGTACTTTAAAAACATAAATATACTGCTCCCCTACATCAGTTTCCTAAAGGTCTATCAGTACTTTAAAAATACTATTTTGTTTGTGGTCCTAAAGACACACACTACAGAAAATTCAGTGAGACTATCCGTTGTCCTGTTGAAAGAGCTAGGGTCATTACTGAATTAAACTTTACAGATTATTTCACACTAAAAAAGAAAAACTAAGACACAAAAGGAACTTACTCAAGATCACAATTCTTCCCAGGAAAGAGTCAGGATAGTCCTTGCCCAATCATTTAACCACTGCTTCTCTTTCTAAAAGTTTTTCAACATCACTACTCCTCTGTGTTACAGAAAAGTCCCCTCAAACTGTTTTTAAATGTCTATAGGTATCACAATAAATAAAAAAGCTCTCAGTAGGGCAAATGTCTGTCTACTCTAGTATTGTAACATAGTGAGAACCCTACCTTATGCAACAAACTCTTATTTTGAATTTGTTAACGATGTACATTGAATGCACAGACAAACACACACAAAAAAAATTACCTGGTGAGCTCTTCTTTAATCTTCAAGGGTTCATGTGGGTAGAATTTCACTCTAAAGCACATGGTATATGGTGGATGAGCTGAAACATAAAGAAAAAGCATGAGAACAGTAGCAAGCAAACATTGCCTCCGCACTCTGAAGAACTGTCCTCCAAGAGTCTTACAAAATAGTCTGTGTGATGGTTAGCTCCAAAGGATCAGGCAGGGACTCAAACAAAATCAGTAAATATTATTTATACATATAAAAAGAACAGAACATATGACAAAAGAGGCCAAAGCACATGGAAAATACAGCTAGCCTAGGCAAATCAATTTCTAAATGGTTTTGCACCTCACAAGAGTTATTGCTTGATCCAAGAGGTACCAAACAGAT
>JAVJGI010000057.1:43178693-43196490 GCA_035590275.1 Ibycter americanus
TTTGGGGTGGGTTTTTTTTTTTTTTTTTTTTTTGGCAATTGATAAACAGGAAGTAATTGCATCTTGTCACAATGAGATACAAAAGTATTATGTATATTTGTTAATTCCTGATATTGATAATGCCTAGACTACAAAATGGCAGAATTAAATTTGGTTAACGAAGCTAGAGACCACAGAACTGCTTCTGTTTCCAGTATTTAATAGGGCTACATTACCTGCTCCTGAGATATGGTACCAGTACCAGACCTTAAGTACAATACTTCTGCTTCCAAAAAAAGGAAGGAAGGAAGGGAGGGAGGGAGGAAGGAAGGAGGGAAGGAAGGAAGGAACGAACGAAGGAAGGAATGAAGGAAGGAGGGAGGGAAGGAAGGAAGGAAGGAAGATGACAGTAACAGGAATTATTTCAATTCTGCAACAAGTGCCTCTCAGTTTTACATTAACGAACACAGCTTTATATCTCACTGTTGTATCTTTGATGGCATTCAAAATAACTAATCCTAGGCCAGCTGATCTTTCAGAGAGGCACAGAAAGCAAATCAAAGACTACCATTCTAATCAAAGAGGCATCTTGTGATAATCATGTTAGGATAAAAGACATGTGAAAACCAAGTAGAAGGCTTAAGAATAACACATCAGGCACAATACACAGGTAGGCAGAGCCCTCAGAGCTATCCGCAGCCAGGTAATGTTTCAAATTCAGTTCAAAGCGCGAAGGAAAATACTGCATCTTCAAAAGGCAAATGGTGTGGGGAAAAAAACCACCTATATTTACACAGGGCATGGTAACTGGCAGGCCTGCTGGTAACACCAAGAGGGAGCACAGGGATGGAGGAAGCACCAAGGCAGAACTGCTGTCCAAGTAAGACATGTGAGGGTCCTCTTTACCAAAACGTTTATCAGCACAGCCATTTTTAAATGGACAGAAACAGAAGAATAGATAAGACTTCAAACAAAATGGAAACCTGTGATCACTGTGCTCATTTGGGAGTGTCCTACAGACCTGAGTGCAGAACTGTAATCCTTTCATTAAAATATTTACCTATGAAATTAACTTTCTGCATATTTACACTAGTACTCAACATTTATAGACCCTTTTAACAAGTTGGGGTTTGGGGGTTTTGTTCTGTTGGTTTTTTTAAAGGAAAACATCCATGCGACTTTAATTCACAGTAAAGCGCAGATCTGTAATAGTCCAGTTAGTTTTAAAAGTCTCTTAGCCTTAATGTATACTCAATGTACAGAGTCAATCTAACTTTCCCAAATCCTGAAGAGATGGTACTTTTACACGAAGGAAAGAAGGGAAGGCAGAAGAAAAGGGCAAAGAAAATTACAGAGAAAATGAAGGAAAAGATTAGGAGAATCAGAGAATTACTTTTTAGTTACTGTAATCTCTAACAGTAATCACTGAGCTACTGCAACATTTTACTGTACCATCTCCTGAAGCTTACTTATGTCACTGGCTTGTATAACAGCATGTGGACATTAGTTCAACAATCTAGATACTCTTAAAGCTACTTTGACTGTAGTATTTTCTCATATGCTGCAGTCTTCCAGAAACACACCTCTGGATATCACATAATTCCATGTGATATATAAAAGCAATAGAAAATAAAAATGCATTACAACTTTTGTTATGGTTGGTATCTTTTGGAGAGTTCAACTGCTTTTCAAGATGAAGCGGTATTTTCCCCTTTAATGACCTCATGTTGCACTTTTTTTAAGTATGGTCAGCCTCAACAAGCCTGCTGATTTCACATTCTTTTACTCGCTTAAATAACTACTCATTTAAGACACAATGTCAGAAGGGATGGGGATGGAAAAATGAAAAAATACAGAAAAAAAGAAAGCAATGAAACAATAACAAATAGGAACAAGAGGAAATGAAGAAAGAAAACAAGCTCCAAGTGTTTTCTAGGGATGGTTTGAACATTCAGGCTAATCAAATCTGGAAAAGGCCTCTGAAAGGAAGCAAAACACTCCAACTGCTTTCTGTGGGCTTTGGCATCTTAGATGTGACTGCAGCATTGTCTTACAGTGACTGGAAATAGGTTGCAAAACAGGACACTGTTATGTCCCCCCTGCCCTGTAATGGCAAACTAGAAGGTAAACTGAATTCAATGTCCCAGAAAGGAAAACAGCCATACAGAAATGCACTAAGGAGTCATGTTGCCTGGACAAAGCAAAATATAACATAAGTAATCTTAAATGGTTCTCTCTTCTCAGTAGCCTTCTTAAAACTAAGCATGGGAATAAAACGTGCACTTCCAGATTACGGTTTCACTTACAAGACATGGCAGAAATAAGAACAGCTAGGGCATGGCTCTGCAGGGCCCTTAGCTATTACAAGCCTGCTGCAAGACCCTAAAAATGTATTGAATTTTACTCAAAGTTTTGAATGTCAATGAAATGACTGAAACTTTGGTCGTGATAAAAAGAAAGAAAAAAAAATATGTTAGCGTTACAGTAGAAGAGTCACACTCTGGCGGTATATGGCAACCACAGAAAAGCAATAGCTGCCCCATATGGAAAGAGTACCACAGCAAGGGAAGGATGGCATACACTACACTAAAAAGTAGTTATTATATATATATATTAAATATATATATATATAAAACAATGTGTGTTAACAGCAAATGTTATAATAGGAAATGTTTTCCTTGTAGCAGAAGGACAGTACGTGACAAAAGTATACACCAATGCACAGAATATGCTTAGGAAATTTGGCAAGGCAGTTTGAAGCCTACTTTGCAAACCTTCTCCTAGACTCAAGCTTCTGTAACAATACTCCTCTTCAGCCGTGCAGCAAGTAATACAAAACAAGGCTGCTGCAGCCTCCTCAACAGAGGTCCTTTCTCAGTAACACCTGCAAGAATGGCACAATCCTGACTGACCTGCAATTGGAAATGTTAAAAAGAATATGATACCCTCCATCCAATTCATCTCTGGAGATACGCAGGTACCCTGCAATCACAGAAGAAAACAGGATCCTGGTTTTCTGTTCCTCTTTCCCAGTTAGAAAACCAGCCACAATGAACACTTGAAAAAGGAAGGAACCCCCACAGCTATCCACTTACCTCTACATCTTAATTTTAAAACGGATCACAAGCCTAATGTTCCTCCAAAAACACATTTGATGATATGTAAACATTTAGTAAGGCCTTTGTCATACAGATTTTACAGTACTGGAGAACCTCTTATTCTCTCATTCACTGTACGTACACTTGTAGTGGAAAGCAAGACAGACAGTGAATTGTATCACCTCAAGAGATGAGATTGTCAAGCCAGACAATTCCTCAGTTCTTTGAAAGCAAAATTACTTTCTACCACTTACTCACACATTAAAGTGGAAACATTAACAACAAACCTTCCCAAAACAGATTTCAATTTGCAGAACATTTCTTCAACATAAAACCAGCCTGAATATAATCCGCTTTATAATAGCTATAAGCCTTTTCTTTCAGGGTGGTCCTTTATTTGTCAGATAAGAAGCAGCTGGTATAGTGAAATGCCCAAGGCTTTGTCAGAATTTCCCACCATCACAGGCTTTGCTTTCTCACTAAAAAAGATTCACAATTACCGTAATTTCAAAGGACTTTAACATGAAAAACAGTACTGACTGCAAACTCCATTCCAATAGGGCTATTAATTTGCCACTTTATGTGCTAACAGCACATAAGAGAGGAAGGCAAAAGAACAAATACAAACATTTAAATTTTATCAAATGCTGAAACCAGTCATAATCTAGTCCCTTCCTGAAGGAACTACATACACAGCATGGAAGGTTTCCAGGCAACTGGTTGTATGTTGTTAAGGTTTATTTCAGTTGCNNNTACCTCAGACAATGTATATGAAACAGTAAGGATCTCCGAGATAAAACCCAAACCTCTAACACCCTGACCAGAATAAAGATATAGCAGCTTCACCCCTTGGCACAGATACCAATGTGTCAGGGACTGAGTCTCACATGCATCCATTTTCAAGCAAAGCCCACTGCATGATTTGTCTTCTGTGAAGATGAAGAGCTTATAGGGAATGACGAACCTAAGAAAAATGGCACATTCATACTACCATTTTCTTCATAGAAAGACAATCTGAAACAACAAGAGAAATATACTTATGTAGCAGAAAAATTGTTTTTAGAAGGTGGTGCAAATCTTGATTGAAGTTTTAGAAGTATGAACCAAAGGGGGAGAAGGACAGAAGATTCTCAGCTGCCACTTCTGGGAAGGTTTCCTGTTTGTTTTTAACAGCCTACTTTTCATCCAGCACAAATACTAGCTTCTGTAATAAGCTGTACCGGCAGTGTTGATTTTTTGATTAAACATGAAGTACAGATGAATACTGAAAGCCAAAAGCAGATGTTTAAATTATCTTCATAGCCCTGAGAATGCAATATTGCGGAAAACTACCTGCATCTCTCCTTGATGTTACATATTTTCTAAACTATGCTACATTACAGAAAGTTAGTGAAAAATTAAAAAAAAACAACAAAAACATTACACTCAACCAGTCTTCATGTTCACTGATGCTACTGAAGGATCTCTGGTGAACCCTAAAGACATACGCTGTTGTTTCCATATACCTTTTCCCTTACCAGATGAATTGGCTGTTTATCCATACCACTTGCTGTGCATGTTCCAGACAGAACACTACTTAGTGTTTTTCTTTTATACATAAGAGATACTTGATCTGTCATAAACCTCAAATTGTGGGGTCTTCCTCATTGCACTCAATTAGTTATGGAACAACACAGGGCAAGGTGGATTTTCATCAACCAGTTATAATAATGCTTTAGAGCGTGTTATTAAATCTTTATGAGCATCTCAGGTAAAGGATACACAGCATTTGGATTAGTGCCTGAAGAATCACACAAAACTTCCTGTTGTCACTGTGCTTAGATTTATGAACCTCAGAGTTGATTAAACTCTTTTTTAGATTTGTACTGAGACATGAAAACTGATGATAAATGTCTTGAGATTTAAGAATCTTTAGAAAGTTTTGCACAGCCCACCTCTGCACCTGGGTTCTTGCTTCCCCTAGTTCGTTCCTTCTCCTTTCACATTTTATGATGGCATTAGAGATTAATGAAATTAACTTAACAAATTCCAATGGCCTGACACAGGAAACCATCCTTTTTGCATTACTCTCTCAGATCATCTGAGACACAAGGCACCAAGAAAAACATGTAAGTTTTGAACTCCTGCACATCAGAGCAACAGAAATGATTCTTTCCATTGTAATCAAAACCAGAACACATACAGATGGATATTTCCCACAAGCAGGTTACAGGATAGCTGCATATTTATACAGAATAACCTTTAAAATTAAAGAAAAAAGAGAGAGTGAAAGTACACGGGAAAACACTGTTCTGTACTTAAACATTAGTACTAATGTGCCCAGTAGGATTTACACCAAGACATTCCTAGACAGAAAATAAGTCAAAAAATGTAGGATGGCCAAATGGAGAACTTTACTGGCAGCATCTGGGAGAAAATAACTGTGTACCAAAAGAACACACAAAAGAACAGATAAAAATCGTTTTAAAAGGTCTTTATCTAGAACCACAAAGATGATGAAGCTACCTTAGGCAACCTCCCAGAGAGTTTTTCAACACATTATTTGAAGCATGGTGCTCACAGCTACTGATCAGTGGCCACCAGCTGGCTTCAACCAGTACAAACAAGACTGGCAGTGGTACAGGGCATTTCTCAGAGACTATACTTTCCCCTCTCAGGCAAAATTAGTGGTAAAAATGGCTGAGGCACAGACCTAGACTTTGCACATCATCTTATGACACAAACGTTTCAGTGAAGATGGAAAATGCAAAGGTAGATGCTCAAAGAAACAAAGATGCCATGCCTTCCTTCTTCTTGTGTTGCACCAGAACACATTCTAATATGGTTTCATATGTGATAAGACAAAATATAAAATATTTTGGAAGATCCCTTCTGTCATATCCCAGTATTACTAAACATGAACTTAAAGCAATCTTTGCGAAAGCTACAGAAATTAAAATGGTAGCACATCACACAAGAACCTATGCAGACTTCAGAGCTTCAAACACACAACATTCTGTCCCACCGACAGAAACAGAGCTGCCGAATTCTGACTGCTGTACAACCTGACTATACAGAGGGATTATGCCTGAACGATTCATGTACTACTGAGGCCCATGAAATCTAGCACCTACTGAAATTTGTATTAGAACGCTACTCCCAGCCATTCCTTTTCTGCTCTGAATATTTGTCAATACTGAGCTGCATGAATAAATACACTGAAAAGCTTGGTACTGTTGCTGGGGAGAAATGAAGTTCCCCACAAGTGGTAGCTGAGATCAAACATGCAGCATTTTTCAAATTTTGCTGCATGTATGCAAGCACTCTGTGATCCTGTGTACATCTGAGCATTCAACTGAATTTAGAGCACTTTAAATCATTAGTAATAATACAACCAACTCTTCCATCAGAGGAAATGAAAGCCCATTCTTACAAAACACATAATTTCACTGTTTTCTGAATTCCTTAATGTCAAAGAAAGAAAAGGAAACCTCCATCCAATACAGTCACTGTGAGCAGTTTTCTGCCACCATTTCTCCCAGAAGTCACATATACATAATGAATGTTCTATTAACCAGTCACCTCATGGCTTCAGTTATGGAAAGGAGCATTTTACAGCTCCTATTAATTTCAGTCCTCACTTGTGTCACCAGAAACTGTGATGCTTTTCAAATGAATATTGGTAATTTCTCCTGAGTCTAAACCTTTGAATAGTAAACTGAATATTTTTAGATAAAATACAAATTAACCTGTGTGCCTTTAGAAATTGCTTAGTGTTTGACATTAATATAGCGTATTTTTAGAAAAATAAATCAAGAGGTTTCTGATATGAAATGCTTACAAAAGTGTCCTTGAAACCTGTGGAAGCAAAAGATATATTTATACATAATCTACAGGGATTCTACATATGTATATTTTTTATATATATGTATTTTTTTTTCCTTGTTTTATTTCCTTAAAGGGTCACTGTAGCAACTAAAATCCTTCATCTGTGACAAAAGATAAAGTTACACTACTATTAAACTGAAGTTGCTCACGAAAAGCCAATCACACAGTCAAATTCCACTTGTGTCCTAAATCTAAGGTTGGTAACAGAACTCCTTTGTTTGTGTCTCATTCTGTTTTGCTGTTGTTGTAGACCTTTTCACCATGATAAATAACCTCATACTAGCTGCATTTTATTTTGCTTTTTTTCTATGCATTAATTTTTCAGTCTTCAGAGTTTTTATTAGGATTCTACCCCAAAAGCCACGTGAGTTCTCTGACGAGACCATCACATCACTACATCTATGGGATTTATAGAGTACCATCGATCACATCTAGGCAACAGCTATATACAGGTAGAATTTTTTTGAGTAAGTGAAAATATTCTCAGCACATCTGCCAGCAGAGTTCCAGAATATGTTGCTAGGCAAAGTGCAACATGAAGCATGAGCCCTTACGTTTTCTTGGCTGAAAGCAGAAGATAGAGAATACTTTGAGGAAACTCTGTTCTGCTTTTGATAACACATTGGAAGAAGAAAGTGATAAAGATAATTCGTAATTATTACAGTCCCTTGTTTCTTCCTTCACTGGCACTGCAGAGGAGCACAAGTTAATTTTAGCTTGACATTCCTGAACTTATTTTTTATCAGATAACACTCCGGTTAGCTAAACACTAGATATAAACAGTTCACACTGAATATGCTAGGTACATGTGCACATGCTTATATACACATGTATGCACATGTTTCAACATATACTATTACTGCATTAATGGAAGAATTTCTTGAAGTATTCCATGTAGCCCAGCCAGCACCCACGATTACTGTTTTTAGGTATTAGACAATCTCTTAAGCCTCATCACATTTTAAAACAAATACAATATTTCCCACACAAAAGACACCTTATGCTTAAAACAGAAAATGGCTGCATACAAAGGGTATGTGAATAAAATTATATTTCATTTTGTAAACTAAAGATAGACAACAGCTTTTATCAAACAAGACACAACTCCCAATGACCTCAGTCAAGTTTTAGAACTGCCAAATAAAGAAAGACTCTCTTCCACTGCTGGATATAAACCTCTGAGTACCAAAATAGTTCTGTTTCCTGAAGAAGTCTTCACAGTTGGCCCATTTAATGGAAAGGATGAGCCAGACGATAACATTTCAAAAAGAAAATTAAAATAATACATTCCTATTTTGAGGAGTCTTTTTGAAATAATGATTGTAATTTTCCACTTGTCTGTGGCAGGAGCTCACCACTTAACCCACAGCACCTGACTTTGCTGGACTGTAACATTGATCTGAAACCAATGCACTGCATTGTCAGGAAGCAGGGGGCAGCAGAAAGAAAGCAAACCAGAAAGACTCAGAAGAAGCAGATTGCCACACTCCGTATTTTATTGCCATCTCCCAGTGACTGATTGCATCTGACTGAAAATGAGAGCCAGAACACACAGGTCTTCCCACCAGGTCTGCCACCCCACACACATCGGCTGGCCTCTGGCTCTAGCCTGAAGCAGTAAGGGGAAGCTCGTGATGTGCAGAGCACTGTGAGACAGTGAAATGAGGGTAGCATGGAGTTTTTAGGAGTCCAGATGGCAAACGAAGGGCCTATTTGCACCAACAAACAAATGAAGCATATTTTAAATTACTGCATGGAAGCACAGGAAAACCTTTCAGCATTTCAAAAGCAGCTTAAAAAAAATAGCTCTCAACACTTACATTTCATTTGCTTGAAGATGGACTTGTTGAGCTCAAGCCAGTGCTGGAAAGGCAAAGCAGAGAGCACAGGTTAATACGGATCACAGCAGACAACAACATCCTTGCAGATGTATGCGGTACCAAAAATAGGAAGTAGGATTTTTGTTTCACTGAGACGTACATAAACTGGAAAAAGCACCTCCACAGTGTTATAATACTGAAATTGCACTGTATAAGCATGCTTGATAAGTTACCACTGCTTCTAAGATGTAGTTGAGACAAAAAAACACAAATATTTCAAAGACCAATTTAAAGGAGACAGGCTTTAGTGATTAATTTGCAGCAGACATTTTAGTCTTACACTTTCAGCCATTTTTTCCCAGAAGAATGATCATGCTGGACAACAGGATAGAGTATTCAGAAACATTAACACAATCTGGTCATTAATGCTGTCTTCTACAGTTTTTGTAATTAAAGCAGGTATAAATACTGCATTCTCAGTCAACAGCCTCAGAACACAAGTTATTGTTCTCTTCTAGCAAGAACTAAAGATCTGAAGGGAAAAAAAGTGTTCTTTTCCACTAAATGTTTACGCTATGGACAGTCAATGCGTAACACTGCCTACCAGCTGGTGTATAAATTTCTAGGGGAAGACTGCAATGGCAGGAAAACTTTCATTTATTTATTCTCCTGGAAAAGAAACTCAGATGCTTCTGTAATGAAAAGGTAGGCTAACATGTTAGTTAAGACCCTTAGCACATCCCCTGGTAACAGTAGCTGAACTGTCAGGAGGATGGTTTGATTGACAAAAGAACATGCTGATATTCAAGGGCCACTCCTGACCACAGCCAACAGCATTTTTCCTGTAAGCAAAAAGCTCCACGCTAAAATGAGATTTGTGCTGCAGAAGCAGCTGGTCAAAAAGCACAGTATTCAGCTTTAATAAGCTTAATCAACACTGGAAGGCCTTGCACCAAGGGGTTTCATCTTTAACCCTTTTCATTCTAGCTCTAAACACCTATGATCTACTGCAAAACAAAAAACTCTAGCATTTTTTAAAACATATGTCATACTTAAAATATCCTACAGCAGCTACTATTTTTCTTCATAACTTGTAGGAATTCTACTACAGAGGAAGGCCAGGGTAAGATATTTCGTAGGTATTGTTAGTAATTGACAGAAAATTATTTTTAAAATCATGACATCTCAAGATTTCAATCAAAATCAGGGGTTACTAAGAATTAATTTTCTGAAACAGAATTTACGACAAAACAAATTGGAAAGAACATTTTCAAATATCTGTAGTTTATATGCTATGGCTGCTCAGAAATTCCTGCATATAGTTTACAGCAATATTGGAGATAAACACTACTGTGTATTTCTGTTTGAAGTTCAGTTATCACTAAGAGACTGACTGGAACCTTCGTACTCAAAAGACAAACAAAACAAAAAAACAACAACCCAAAACTTCAAACAACAATAAAAACAACCCCACACCATTTCTTCACCTGTTTCCTCTCCCCAGTATCTCCTATGCTGGGGGAAAGAAAGAAAGAAACAGAACTGAGAAAGCAATGACTGTTTCACCAACTTACCAGAAATAGCTAACTCACTTCATTCTTTTTCAGATCACACAGATACATTATTTATACATTTTGCTCTGAGTAATGGGGAGTGAGGGTTGTTCATAAAAAAAGTAAGGCAATTTAAGAAATCTGGTACCATCTGCAGTACTTTATAGATACATAATCCAGAATGAATTCACAGATAGGAAACCAATCAAGACACACACAGATATGCAAGTTTACTTTCCTTAACATCCTCACACACCCACCCCACCTCCACCAGGATCTAGGCAGTCCAAGGTGAAGGTTCAGGCAGCAAAGAAGAACTTGGACAGCAAGCCGGGCTGTACTGTTCCCAGGGAACTGAGCGTTAAGAGGTATCTCACTATTTTCATCCAACAGGAGCAGAACAGAACTTGTTTAGTATTTCTTTTTGAAAGGCCAGGCTGAAATATTAGCAAGGACCAGGTCAGTATGTACAGATGTTTGAAAAAGTCAATTACCTATTCTAACAAAAAGTCGGAGGTAAAAAAAAGCCAATTTGCAAATATGAAACCCTTCTAATTCACCATATGAACAATGAGAAAGAGGAAACATGGATGAAAATTCCCCATGCAGTGCACCAAACCCCAAGGAATGCAGATTTAAGTAACATGCCCAAAAGCAAACACATTTCACTAAAGACCTGACTTTCATGGGTTAAAAATGGATTGAAAAGACACTGAGCAATTAAGCAGTCTATACTTTCACTTGGAGGTCAATATGCTGACAGGCAGCTTTTATAAGCTCAGATTTCTGTGGTGACCTTCTGTTGGTGGAAGATTGTGAACATGTAGGCAATTCAGCTGAATCTTCCAGAAAACTGAACAGTTGCTCTATAATTTGTGGAGATTTTCAAAGACACAGCAATTAGGTGCTTAATGCACTCTGAGTGTCAGGGGAAGATAAACACCTAGTCATTGCCAGTACTTCTGAAAATAGTCATTCTTATATTTGTTTGCATATTTCAATTTAAGTTTTAGGAAAGATTTTCCCCTGAGTACTTATCTTTCAGCCTTACAGCACTGACTATTAATAATTAATAACTGTGCCTCATCTCTATAGTACTATAGAGTATTCATGCTATATTTATTTCAAGATTAATTAGCTGTTATAGCTAGGACCAGACTAAGGTTCCTATAAATTCATTGAAGGGTTTCTGCAGGAATTTTCAACTGAAAAGCATCATGGCCTTGCAAAACGCTTTTTCCATGTATCAACCTATTTTTTTAACGATTTGTCTGAGAAAGAAAAAAAATCCTCAGATGAGAGGGAAATATAACATTTTGAGTTAGTCTGTCAGGCCAAATTTTAAAAGCATTTTAAATCTTCAACTGCAAAAAAATTTCGTTACTACTGTATGCCACACTGCCTTGTGGTACAGACCACAGGTGTTTCCATTTCTTTGTTGTAAGGCTAACACTTCATAAGACAAATAAAATAGATAAACAAGGCAAGTCACATGTAAATTTGGAGCCAGAGACAACAATCTTTAATTTCTGTCCTTGCAGTAAAATGTGCTAATGAGCGGGAGAAAAAAACCCAGCAAACAGTTTCATTTTTGCCCCATGTATTTCACACCACTGTCCGTAAAGGTTTCTTTAATTGGATGATGGCCTACACCCTCAAACCAGCTTGGCTTTATATGTGATAGTACTTAATGACCATCAGAAATCATTCCTGCAGAGGCTGAGCTTCCCATTTCCTTGATGGCATGTTAGCAACGTGGTTGTTGCCTGATGGAGAAGAAAAGACTTTGATCCCAGTCCAGCTAACACCTATTACCAAGGATCCTGCGAGCAGATTTGTGCTCAGCACTGCCAATTTCTGATCTCTTCTGCTGAAAGAGGTTTGGGTAGCAGCTGGGCATCTAGCTAGTCAGGCAGACATCCTCACAGAAGCAGAAGGCAGAGAGAAAGATACTTAGAGATCTCACAGGGTCAGTCATGGGATAGCTAATGAGTCAGGTGCCAGGGGTGAGTAAGCAAACTATTATGGGTATCACTTTCGGTCCTGGGATCGTAATATGCTGAGAACTGCCTTCTGACTGAGGTTTCATTGCAACCGCATGCTGTGTTTCAGTGCAATTTTTACTTTGTAAACACAGCTCTCACCTCTGATACGTCTTTAAGTGGCAATGAGTAGTCATTAGTAAGGCCAGGTGTGTTCCTGCTTACCCACAAATGCTGGGCAGCTGATGTGCTACCAGCTTCCACAGCAAAAGCTCAGGATAAGCAAGGACACCACGAAAGGGTAAAAGCACCATTCTAGAAAGGCAGTTTAACTCCACAAACACTGATGTGGATTTTAGCAAACACATTTCAGCCAACAACCTGTTTTGAACAAAGTCATTCACTGATAAGCTCAGACATGACTGAGCTTGGTCTCAGTATAGCACGGGGTTAAGGGTTTTAGAATTAGAAGCAGGGAGGAAAGAGGACACGATGTCCCACACCTCTTCTTACAGCCGTTGTAAGGGGTCAGATGCCATTAAAATCCCCACACTGTCCCCACACTGTTCTTCCTCTACATTGCAAGAGCTACTCTACAGTGCAAAGACGTGTGCTCCAGTCTCACCTTCCTACGGACTCCTGCATAAGCCTGGCGTAAACCAAAGCCCACCTCCTACAAAACTGTCAAGCCAAGAGCAGGTGCTTGGGACCTGACCAGCCAGTGAATTCAGTGAAAAGTCTCTCCCTTCCTCCAACAGAAGAGGTTTGTGATTTAGTCTGTGTTTGGAAGAGGAGCAGTAATGAAGGGGCAACCAAAAGTGGCAAATACTGTATTTCAATCATCCCCAGCAAGCAATACTCAGTCACGTGCTCAGATGTGCATACAGTAAAACAGAATAAGAAGAACCTGCAGATGTTACAAGAATATTCTAACCAGGCAACAAACGGATTTGAAGACTTTGTTTAATGGACAGAAGAGAGCAGGGGAATGGAGCTATGCACTGAAACACTGCTAGAAATGTAACAAAATTAATTTTATTTAAGCCCCAACCCTATATTAATCTTCAAAATTAATACCTAACCTTTTCCTTGAATGAAAGGCAAAATGAAAATCAATTTGCTTTAGCCTCAAGGCAGTGACTTGCACCAGGTCACTGCCTGCCACAAGTCGGATTCAAAAAAAATAGTAACAGTATCCAAAGCTAATGCAAGCTCAGACAGGGAAATTAATTGGGTGCCCACTCTATACCCCCACAACAGATGCCAAATGACCCAGGGCAGCCTGCATGTCTCCTTCTTCACGCCCTAAGGCTGACACCATTTTTTCACAGCTTCAAGCACCTCTATACTAAGAACATCAATATTGTTCCAGCAAAGGAGCTGTTCCTCGGTACTGTTCCCAAAATCAGGGTATTGGCTCTGGTTAGTGGTATGCTAAGCAGGAAGAAACAAGGTACATCACTACCACAAAAATACAATGGAACAGAATCAGTGTTTGCATGATTCTGAGCTGCAATTTATTAAAGAGATTTCCAAATTCTCATTCTGTTATTCCCATTACACTAAAATATTCAGAGAAACTCCAGTGCTGTATCTAATCAACTGATCCATAACCTCTATATCAGCTGAACATCCAGCCATGAAATCTGCATATATTGGTGTATGCATGAGTC
This sequence comes from Ibycter americanus, assembly GCA_035590275.1. Classification (NCBI taxonomy): domain Eukaryota; kingdom Metazoa; phylum Chordata; class Aves; order Falconiformes; family Falconidae; genus Ibycter; species Ibycter americanus. The sequence goes on from JAVJGI010000057.1 coordinate 43,192,666, forward strand.
AACCACATGCTCATAGACAACAAGTTCACAACCGATGGAAAAACCACCTTTATTTTTATTGAAATAGCCTGCAGAATGATTTTGTTTACAAGGTTACTAATCTTCAGATGAAATATTTCAGGTGTACCATTACTGCTGAATTAAGTTTGCATATTCACACCACTATTCATTTGTGCCAAGATTGTGTTTGGTACATAAATGCACTGCTACTGATAAAAGCAGGTACCCATTTAACTTAGCACTTTGTCCCTGAAAATGGCCTGAAGCAAACACTTAGAAAAAGTACAAAAGTAATAGCTCCCATTGTGTTCACTGGGCTTTTTCCACCAGCCTCCATTGTAATTTGTTTCTAAGTCTTTGTAGACTTTCATCAGTTTGTCTAAACACTTATTTTTAAACAATTTTGTTACATTTTTGGCAGCTACAACAATGAATTTTATGACTCAGTATGGTATTTTAAAGACTATTTCTTTAAACCAATTGTTTTATAATTTCCTTGTGTGTTTCAGTTCTGTTACAAGAATTACAGGGCAATCTTTCCTTGTCCGCCTTCTCCAAGCCATTTTACATTGTATCTTTCACTGTCATTCTCTCTTACTCATTCTCTCACGCTCTCTCATTCATTCGCTCTCACTCACTTCTCCAACTGGAATTATTCTAGTCTAATCCATTTCTCTTCATATGAAATCCATTCCTATTTGATATCATTCTCATGGCTGCCTTTGTTCCTTTTCTACTCCTACTGTGTTTTTTTGAAACAGCATAACCTGAACTGCACACACCAAGCAGGGTCACAGCAAGACTTCGTGTAAAAGCACATAATTTTTGTGACAAATCTGTGCAGGAGGAGAGATTCATATGCACAGAGAAAGATTAAAATTGTAATTAACCTATGGCTCAGTCACTCTGGTGTTCAGCCTGTAATACTTCTGCTCTACCCCTTCAAAGAGACTGGAGAGCTCACAGACAGCTACCTAGCTCTGTGGAGCCTTATGGGTCATTACACGAATACATAGCTTTGTTAAACCGAGGTTGCAAATTATCTGCTGTCTCTTTCTGCCCTAATGTGGGACCAAATGCACATTTTTAAGAACATGTATTAAACAGCTGTTGTTGCTAAAGAAGAGATCAGCTGAACGCAAGGCTTGCTGACTGACCCTTTCAAAAAAGTCCCTCTGATGAGGAACTGCTATGCATTTTGTGTACATGTCCCACTAAAAACAAAGAACTTCTACTTCATGATACATAAATTCATTCCTCACAGACAACACACTCCAGTTTCCTTCCCTAGTAAATACTGGGACAATGCTGAACAACTGGGGTTATAGGATTAAACAAATACTCTGCCCAGGTCCATTGGAAGTGCTGTGCTCTAGAATACAAATGGAACTCCCCAGCAGCCTTACTAGTGAAATAAACACGTGATTTGAGAAAAAACTACCTGTGTGTAGAGGTGCCTACCAGGTTTTGGCTCATCTAAGCTTGAAAGGAAAACAAGAATTGTATTTGCAACAGTTCTCTAGGGAGAGACTGGCAGGAGCACTGGCAAATCAGTAGTGTGCAATGTCATCCTTCTAACTGGGAAAGTCAGGAAATCCCAGTGTACTCACAGCCACCATTAGAGATCAGCTGCATAGCGGGAGTGTATTCATACAGCAGTTTCACTGTTCATACAACCTTGCTTTCATACTGCCAGGGACACATGCACAGAGCTAAAACCACTGCACTGTTGTGCTGCTCCCAAGCAGCCCTGCAGCACATCCAAACGACAAAGCATCTTAATGCTTCAGGGTGATTACAGTCTCAAACATTTCTACGCTGACTGGTGAGACTTCACAGTCACTTCACGGTCCTAACAAAGCCCTTTGGTAACACCTAACACTTCCAACCTACCTCATGGGTAGCTCCAAGGTATTTCTGCCTAAACTACCACATACTTTCACATTCAAAAACATAATCACAAGCACATGCTCAAATCCACCTACTGGGGGTAAAAAGGGGGAAACTTAAGTATTTCCAACTTTAAATCACTGCTCAAATGCCTTACTGAAGGGACTTGAAGAAAAAATTTCACCACACTACCATCTTCCTTCAGCCCAGTTCTCCACTGCCCTCAATACCAGCGGGCTCCCTCAACAAGGGATCCTCTCTAGTGAGGATGCTGAACAGTAGCTGCATTATAACATCCTATTCCCAACTCTACCAGCCCCAAAATCACAAAAAAGTGCTCAGTCAACCCAGGATATCTGGCACAGAATTAGCCATGCTGCATTTCCTCAAGGGTAAGAGTGTGATAATTGGCCTCAGTATTATATCTAGTACCTGAAGATATACCAACAGGTAGGTCCTGGAGTAGCAAAATCAGTAACACCTCCTCCAGATATGTCCCCTGTTTGAAACTACTTGTTTCTAAAAGGTACAAGCTCCAAATGATGGTTTCTGGGTTCTTACAGTGTCTCTCTCTCAGCTCTCTCTAGATTCCCCATGGGGGGGGGGTGTTGCCCAACAGCATTTCCCTCGGTAAGAATAATAATAGGGATTTACCCACCTATGTGGCAGTTTATCTTCTTGAAACCTTACAGGAATTTAATGTTTGAGACCTATACACCGGAAAAAATTGACCAAAGATGGCTTCAAAAGTTACTACACTCAAGAGTTGGGGAGAAGGGCAATGGGATCCCACATACCCAGTTTTCTCAGAAACCCAGGTGAAAAATTCAACAGTGAACACTAGGAATGCTGCAATTTACTGCATACTTTTACTACAATCCTGGCTTTTCTGAAGCTACCCTAAGGCATAGTTTCCCCAAAGGAACATCCAAATGTGATGCTAGAAGATAAAACAGCAGATACGGTGTAGAACCTAGAGCCTTTAAGTGCTAGTTCAATCTGGTCATTGGCATTGTTACTCTCATGCATATCCAAACATATTTAAAAAGCTACTGTGCTGCCTTCTGCTAATAGTGTCTTCCAGAGTTTCTTTTTTGGTCTGGAATAGAAAATGAAAAACTATAGAACATTTTATGAAGTTTGAATATGCCTAACATATCCACACACATTTACTCATGCAGAAGCCCCCCCCCCAGAGTAGACATCATAACTTATTTGAAAATTAACCTATAAAAACAGTAGCTGTTTCCCACCACAGTTTTACCACATTTCAAAAGTTTGTTCCAGCCTAAGACAATGAGCTCAATCATCTACATTTTTCACAGAAGTTCTGAATGTTCTAAACACAAATATTGGAACATTTCATTTGGAACACCTGAAATATTGAAACAGTTCATTTTTTAAATTCTCAAACTCTGTGAAGTGTTTCAACACTCCTAAGTCAAAATGCTACATTTTGGTAGCATACTCTGAAAGAAGACATTTAGGATGAATTGAAGCTGGTAATTTTGCCTGCTTGAGCTCTCTCAATAGATTACAAAACAAAAGGACTGCAAATTAGCTTTTGGAGGAACTCTGTAGCCTTCACACAAAAAATTACATACAAATAAAAGGGAGGCAAGCATCACTAATGGACTAAATTCCAGCAGGAGTAATTCTGCACAGCATTTATATATATATATGTACGTATGTGTGTATGTGTACACTATATAATAATATACTATAATGTCATATAGTTTAACTATTCAGAGCCAATCAAGAATAATTCACTAAAAGCCAGAATTAAATGCATGATTTTGGCAGTTTCACTTGGAACCACAGATATAGCCCTGTCTGTGCAAAGACAGAGACTATGCAGTGGAATATAAACTACAACAGAGGCATTCAACACTTCCAAGAAAATGAGCAAAGCAACGTGAATTGTACACTACCTGC
>JAVJGI010000057.1:43221723-43252971 GCA_035590275.1 Ibycter americanus
TTATCGTGACCCTTCCCTTAAATCATTCAGTCGTCACAGGGATCAACCTTTTCAGTGCAGGGCGTGTACTTACCTTCCCAAAGAAAGAGCAATTTTCTTCCTCAGAGAAAGGATCAATTTTCTTTAGAGCTACAAAAAATACTTCCTTCCTGATTAAATGGTTATCTCTTCTTTTCCACCCTCACCCAGAGAAGAGTTAAACTAAACCTTGCATTCAATCCAGTGCACAACACTAGGTCCTGAATTTCCAAAGTTACCTTGAAGAGTAAATGCTGAACCCAACAGGAGATGTTTCTCGCTTCACATGGGCTCTACAAAATACAAGTATCTGTTCCTGAAGAATCTGCTTGGGAATCCCACGGGCAATAGGCTCTTCAGTGATCATCAGTTTCAAATCAAAAATTGACCTTTTCTACATAATACACTACAAGCATACGGGAGGTTTAGAATGATTTCTCAACGTGTTCAATCCAACTGCATTTGAAGTCAGTTGGAAATGGATTAGAGCCAAAAACCTGATTATTAGCACTGAAAACTGCTGACAACATGTGTGATCACACCTCATGGACCATGCTATTTATATTTTGCTTTCATGTTTACCTAAACAAATCCCCTTTTTGTTTTTGAGCCTGGCTGCTTTTGTGTCTCACACGGTGATGCCTAAATCCTGATGCTTCCTCTTGGTCAGCACATGCCTAAAGCTGAATAAAAAATGGGCTCTGACACCTAGGAAAGCAACAAGGTGGCAAAATCTTAGGGAAAGCAGGAGAAAGATTAAACATTCTCCTTCCTACCCCGTATTTCTCCTTTAATGGGCACAGAAGTGATAAAGCTTGACCTAAAGGAAGTGTATGACAACACGTTACTGTGCGTCAGGCTCTCTTCCTGGGGACCAGTGGAGCCTAGCCCAGGCATGGGATGAGGCTCAGCCCCCTACCACAACCCAGGAGCTACTCCACAGCCTCTGTCCCTACACCGTGCTGGTGGGTTAGCAGCATAAAAGATCCACACTAAGATCTGGGCAGGGGCAGCTGACTAGAATGAACATCAAAAGCATGCCTCTGCAGTGCAAAACAAATGGATAAAATAAATAAGTAGATCGCCTTCTGCCCAGGACTTCCAGCAGTCACCTGTTCTGCACTCCATGGCCATTCAGCAGCAAGCACAGCATGGATCGTGGCCACCTGCGGTCTCCTGTTACAAAAATGCAGGCTTCTGCCTCAAGAGCTAACAAAGCTACCTCTGTCTGAAAGCAAGACACATCAGTTACCGGCCATAAACCATTACTTGCACAGATGCACATACACATACTCACACACTGGTCAGTTCTGATTTATTTGTACTGTTACAACCATATATACTACCAGGTTTCTTGCCACTCTCTTCCTTTTGGTTCTGGCTAAGACACAAGGGCTACAACAAGTATATACATTAGCCAATATCCTCAATTTATTTTCCATCTTTTTGTAATGTGAAATATTGCCTTCTGAAAAATACCTACAATAATTAGGCTCACAAACAGCCAGCGGTTTAAAATATTCAGACCATTAAACGTCACAACATTCTGGAAGACTTGAGTCACAGCTTAAATCTTTATTATTACATCTGAAGTAAGTTTCTTTTACTATCTATAAAAAGGCTACAGACTTCTAGAAACTCAGATTTGTGCAACATTATGGGCCTGTAAGCAAATATTTCACACAACAAGCGGGGAGAACTACATATTACCACGTTCACTTGTTTGCCTAACCTACCCATAACAGAACTGTCTCTTGGGTACACATGTAATTCTTCCCCAGTCAGTTTTTCTCTGCATCAGGCTTTTTAGCCCTGTGATAAGCACTGTACCAGTGGCAATACTGCAGTACAGAATATGATGAAAATACCATCATGGCTTACTGTGCTCTGGGCCAGTTTTCAAAAAATTGCAGTCACCATGGGAATGGAGTGAAAGCCTAAAGCAACAGGAAATGAAAGGGGAAAAAATTCTCAGTGCCTGTTCCATTAAGGAAATAAGATGCACAAGACAGAAAAAAAACCCTGAATTAAATGCCCTTCTGGTTCATCAGAGAAACTCAGGTTGTCTGGGCGGGACTGTTCCTCCCTCCCCATGTTCCCCCCTCCTCTCTGTTTGTATATTCACCGTACTAAGCTTTTCTACCCAGAGACATTGTTCAGTATTTTCTGCAACAACAAAAAAAAAATCATAAAGTTTGTAATCTTCTGACTTACCAGTCATGCACTAGACTCCCATCAATCTGTCCTACAGCTCACAGATTTACAACTAAGGAGGTGAAGTCACTGCTACTGATAAATATGTCTCTAGTAAAAACATAACCAGAAATAAAATATCACAGAAAACGGGGTTGTCCTTTTTTTAAAAAAATTATTACTTAATAATACATGGAGATATAAAATGAATGGACAAATACCAAAAAATTGAATGTGGGAAGAGTAAACGGTTGAAACAGTCCTTATATAACCCATTGAAAATTCACCTCTTAAACATATAAGTGGTTTCCTCAGAGATTAAAAGTTCAGCATGTGCCTTCAGTTTCAGCCGCCTGAGAACCATGAACTTCCCAGGTAAAAGCAATCTGCATGACACCATTCCTTTGCAGGACCTGCATGAATCACAGCTGCAGAAGCCAAGTTAACCAAGGTCTCCACTTCATTACCAAATCAACAATATATCACAATATTGCAAAAATGTATGCAGAAAGTTCTGCAATCCTTCACTTTAGAGCATAATACAAGGCCCCATCATTGTCACATAACAGTTCCAATAAATCTTAATAGACTCATCTCTCTTGTGGCATCTTTGTGATGGAAATTAGCATCATGCTTCCTATTTCAGCCAGGAAACCAAGACACTTCGAAGCTAGTTTGAGAAACTGAAGTTGAGATAGTTTGAGAAGCTGAGTTTGAGGGGCTGAGACTGAGAATTTCACTTGCATCTGGTGAAGGCAAGTTCAGCATTTTGCCAGCAACTCACCACTGTGCATTTATACTCTGAGAATTTGGGACTCTCCAGTTTTGAAAACCATAGCCACACTGCTTCACGGTTTGGGGATTTTTTCCCCTCTGAGGCACTCTCCTAAAGTAGGTGAATTAGCAGAGATCCTCTCTTTACTCATAAATCTTTCCTTCTCTTCTGTTCCAACAGGATGCCAAGACAGACAAGTATCTGCTGCTTGGCAGTGTATGTTTGTATCTGCTGCTCACTTCCTCAGCCTCATCCTTCTCCATACCAGTTTTGGACCCTACCAGTTCAGTGCCCCAAGGCTGTTCAAACTATTTAAAACAAGCCCCAACAGAATAACATTTTGCAGAAATGCCAGTTTGTGTCCCCAGCTGACAATCCTCCCAGTTTGCCCACCAGCCTGGCTAGCAGGTATGTGATGTAGCATCAGCCTGTCACTTTATTTATATGCATGTCATTCTTCTTCAGAAACATGCGTGAACAAGGACTGTAATCCCTGTTAAAGATACCACAGAGGCTGCATTTAACAGGAACACAACAGAAGCCCACTGTGCTTTAACAGGATGATAGAGGCATGTGCCTGTTGCTCTCATACAAGCTCTGCCAAACTGTTTTGGGGAGAAGGGATAAAAGCCTCCCACCACTCATTCAACTTCCCACTTGCATACCAATTTTCATGCGTCAGCACAAAGAATTAGCCCCTGCGACCCTGTGCTACAGTGATGCCATTCAGTTCATGGAGATAAACTTTGTTCCAGATAAATGCAAACTTCACAACCACTTCAAGTTTTGCAGTTTCTTTTAGAATAAAAGGTAACTTATTATAACTAAATATTCTACATACTGTAACATAGGACCTTAGCACAAAGGAAACTTATATAAATGTTGATACAAAAAGGCAAACTGATTGCATTCCTAAAATTTACCTTAAATAATCCTGTAGTAATATTGGTGCTTAATGAGGGTAAATTCAGTGATATCGTTATGATGTCAGTATATCAGAACTCGGAGAAGGCTTTGCAGATTTTGAAATATTTAACTTCTTTCATTCCACACAAATAGTCTTTTTTCAAAGAATGGAATTTAAAGACTACTCTCAAGAGGAGGATTACTGTACGTTTTGCAAAAGCACACACTTTTAAAATTCCTCCAGTGGGAGTCAATGTGAAGCACGGGGTAGAATCCGGGTGTGCAGCACCACGTGAGGAAACACACAAAGTGCCTGCAAGGTGATACCAGGGGAATTTTACCAGTGTGCTTAACTGTAAATGTTGCAACTAATGTATCCCTGACATTGCTGAGCTGTACAACGCTGTATTATGTAGTTTACCTACTAGTAGAATGCTGCATTGTAGTTTAGCTACTAACTAGGTAAGAACTGGTACGAAACCAAGACATGCGCCAGAAGTGCTAAAATAGGGCCAGAAGATAAGGTCATGAAAAGCATAAGAAGAAGAGGAGAAGGATGACAAGATGAAGATGTCTCCCAAACGACCACCAGAAGACCCCCGACCCATTATGCTACACATGCATAGTAAGAGTGTAGATATGATACAAAGTTCTTGGAACTGTAACGCATACACTAATAGTTTCTCAGAAATGTCATTAGTATGTATAGATTGGCCATATAAAGATAAACAGTGAACAAAGTCAGTATGCACGTTAGGGGGGAACTTATCCCCCATGCATCTGGCACCAAAAATCAAGAATGCCTGCTTTCTAAAACTCCAAACTGAGTATTAGTTTTGCCTCTGATTTTTCAGTATCAAAGTAATCCATCTTCCTTTAACCTGGCAGCAGCTAGAAGCTTCATTCTGAGAGGTAAAAATTGCACAAAATATCACAAACCCAGACGTGCTACTTTGCATGTTGTGATTTATCTTACACATCTAAAGTTCACCGGAATAAGCTCACTGAAAATAATGTAACCTTTCCAGAGGCTTCATAGGCTTCCAAAAATGGAAGACTCCCTGACACTCAAATTATTTTGTAAGCAGACAATACTGCAGGACAGAATATGATGAAAATACCATCAAACTTACAAATTTGAGTCACTGTAGATAGGATCTGCGTAGTCATGTTACCAATGTAAGAAAAAGGTGCACATACACAGTGCTGCTGAAGTCATTCATCCATTTTCACTTCACTTGCAAGTAGACCTGTGTAAACCTTACCAAAAGCTGCACCAGAACTGTCAAAGTCTGGGTCTTCAAACTGTGAGTTGCTCTCACCATATGGGAATACAGGGGTCTGAACTTACCACTACCAAAGAAAGCTTCTGTAGTCCTACATTTACCATGCCTGCGAGAATGTGGACAAATCTCTGACATATTATGAGTCTTTCTTCTGTCAAATGGGTCTAGACTACCTGCCTTTCCCTCAGAAAAATTAATATCCATTAGGGTCTGTAAAAAGCTCCTTAAAGTTTTTACATGTATTTGTAAATCTATTGTTCTAGCCATCAAAATTTCTAAAGGGACATAAGAAGCTTAGCCCTTTCAAATCTGTAAGATGGTTACTACAGAAAAGCAGCCACATCAATTTTTTCAAGGGGTGCGTGGAAAGAAGTGTAAAACAGAAGCAAAGGCAAGGTGGCACCGCCACAACTTTAGCTTTTGCTACTTGCGTGTTTTTCTTTTGGTCAGCTGCTAGAGAAAATGCACACCATTTATGCTTTCATGCAAAACTGTAGGGGCAAAGATATTCACTTATAGATACCCAAGTTCTAAGCTGGGCGTTAGTATGCTTTAACATCGGGCAACTGTTCAAAGGTTTATTAGAGGTGTCTGTCGGGTACTTTCTTTAGCTGTAGACCCACTGCTGTCAAACTTTTCATACTTGTTTTTCTGCCTGCAACACCAAATTCTGAATACAGTTGACAGTACATCTATTTGCAACACACAAAGTAAGAAAGGAGAGAAATGCACAGGGAAATAAAATACACAGTATTAACACTAATCTCTCTCAGTCAGCAGTACTGCGATGGATTGCATCGGTAACTACCTAATAAAAAGAGACAGTACTTCTTGCTCTTCATAAACAAGGTTCTACATGTTCTAGAGAAGCTAAGTGGTTATATGCAGACTTCTACAGGAAGTGCAGGTTCAAAAATGCATGGTAGATAGCTAGGATGAAAATGCAAGCTTGCTGCATTGAGCAATTCAATAAAGGACTTTCCTTCTTGGCTTCCTCTTCCCTTCTTGAAAACACAACATAGTCTTTGCCAGGTAAACTATGTGTAATGACATAAGAGACAAACAAGCTGCAGAGTCATCTTTACGTTTTCATGATTCCTTGCAACCAGATGACTTCTTACTCTTGTTTGTTTTTAAACGGAAGCAAAAGGCTGCAAGATTCGTGGAAACACACGTAAGAAATCAGCTGCAAAGGCAAATAAAACCAGAGCTCTTCCAGGCCTCTGCTGTAGCTGCACCGTCTTTCCTCTTTGCTCATTGCAGTTTCCCACTTTCTGTGGCCTTGACAAGAAAAGAAATACATTTACATCATAACACAGGCTAAAAAGAACAACTTCAGAAATAAAAGTTTGTCCAAATTGTTATTCAAAGAAGAATTGTTCACAGGTTTTTGGAACCCCTATGCAAAAGGTTTACTATAGATGTTGTTCTACATTTGCAAGGAAGGCAGACCTCCCCATCCCAGCCACCAGAGGCTGAGAGGGTGGTGTGCACTAATCCTAGCACACCTGATTGCACCTCAGTTCTAATTTCAGATGTTATGTAGGTAACAACACCTAAAAAGCAGAAGAAAACACAGGGAATAATGGTGAAATGGTGGACAGTTAATCCGATCATATAATTAGTTAATAAATTACAGGTGTGTAATTAATACCACACAGTAGCAGGCAGTTTTAGATTCATTATCAATTAAAAAGGAAGTATGGGAAACAGAATGAAGACCTGCACAGAAGAGCTGCTACTGTGAAGCGCTGTAAATCAAGAGATGACTAAATATGCACCTTCTGCAGCAACACAAGTATCTATGGTCCTACCTTTACTGCCAAGGTAAATGCTACGTAAACTACAGAAACATCTCAGTGTATTAGCTCAATTACTTCTTGCTTCAATTTCTTTTATATTTTATGGTTTAGTTCAAGATGTTATACTGCCTACTATCCTCAAATCACCTCTTAAAATGAAAGTGAGTGCAGCTGCAAATCTGCTCCTTTGCTGTGTAATCTATCAGTACAGGTCAAAACTGCACAACAAGCTGGACAGACTTTAATTGGAATGTCCTGGATGTGGTAAGTCACCTCAGTACAACCATACTTACGAAACGAGTGAGTAAGACTGACACTGAGGTTACTGTTCAACTGTAAAAATAAATGAAAACTTTACTTCTTTCCTTTAAAACTTACTACACTGTTAATAAAAAAAAAAAGTTTCATCCTTTGCTTTTTTTTTTTTTTCCAGAATGCAATTACAATTTTTCTGCCAGAAAATCCTCCACATTAAGGACATCCCTGTTAACTAGTCTGAAGCTGACTACCACTAAACTAATAAGACCCCAGATGTTGCCCTCCATTTAATTCCCAGTTCTACTGTATTCTTGCAGCAGCTTTTTGACTTAAAAGCTACTTTAGACTCTACAACAGCAAGTTGATAGCTCATTTTCAAACTACTATATTTGGCAAACAAGAATTCTTAAATAAGGTAATAAATTCTGAGTTTCACTTTAAGGCACAGTTGTGTTTTATAAGACAGTATTTTATGTTTAGTTGCTTACTGTGTCTATATTGATCAGTACATCTCATTCTAACTCAAAGGTTTACTATACCCAAACCAATTCCTGTGCACTAGCATCTCACTGCAAACAGCTGTTCAGCTTCTGAGTCAACCTGTGAAATATCTTTGAAGACAGATACTGCATCAAAACCACTAATCCACATCAACCAATAACAAAATTAAAAATACATCAAAACAGAAACTTGAAATATAATTAGGCTGAAGAGGCATATCTTCTCCCCCCACCCTCCTACTTACATTCTCATCAGTTGTCACAAATGACTATATGCAAAAAAGCTCCTTCTAAGTATGGATGCAGGAAATATTTATCCCTTGCAAACATGTGATGAAGCCCATGTGTGTACAAACCCTAAGGCATAAACAAATCCTCTGAGAAGCATGGTCACATCAGAGTTCCCCTGACTTGCACATCTACCAACTGACAGAGGCAAGAGGATGAATGACTGTAGCACACTCACCCTACAAATGCTAAAAATAGTTTTCAAAATACTGGATGAGGTCTAGCCATGAAAAGATAAAAATGAGTACCTATTTAAAGACAGAAGAACTTTGCTTCTGTCAATGGTGATTTTCAGAACAAAATTAGTATGAAGCAGAACAGCTTCTTAAATTTTGAGACACTGTTACTGGTTAACAAAAGATACATCCAAATCACGTACCGATTTTGGTTACAGGATGAATAATATCAGTCATATTAAAAGAACTTCATACACAGCATCTCCAGCAACTACTATTCCATACCACCACCAATGTGATTACAGAAAAAGAGAATACGCAGTACACTAAATACTCCTTCTGTACTGCACTTTCAAGGACAAGCAGTATATGATGATCCCACTACATCCATTTTCACAATCAACCTCAATTATGTTTGGTTTTCCTCTCTTTCCTCACTCTGCCTTTTCCTTTCTAATGGAAGCCACTAGAAGTTAAATATTTCACTTAGTTTCCTAAGAACAGCAGTTACAGGATACACAGCAAAGCCAACAGAAAAATCTCACCAGCTCAACTCAGGATTGCCATGGTATCAGTATTAACAGACATCAGTGTCCTCAAATCATTAAATAGTGGGATCTTATCCTTGGAAGTTGAGATCCTTAGGGTAAAATACATAGAGTTGTAATCATCCAAGATTAAACAGCTGAGTATATACTTAAAACACAGAAGAAACACAACTGCTTACTGTTCAGCTTCAATTTTGTTGTCACATTCGTATTTCTACATTTAAAGCCTTAGGAAGCTTTCTCTACTTTGCCCTTAAAAGCATTTACCTGGGAAAAGTGAGTATCACCAGTTAAGATTCTTGCTTTAATAAAGTAATACCACAGTCAGAGCTTTGCTTTTAGTACTATTTAAGCCTCCCAGCAGCTTGAAGTAGTTGGGTCTTTGCTTCACAGCTTTATTAAGGGAACTTGTTACCTGTTTAGCATGTAGCATGACCAGAAAAGCTCAAAAAGGGTTGATGTTCTCTTTACTAATGGTGAAGAGACCCACTACATTGCCTCTGCAAAGACTATTATGCAGGATATTAACCTCAACAAACTGCTTAGAAGAGTTACAGATAGCCAAGTAACAAATGGAGAAGGCTAAAATTAATTATTAGGTAGTAATGACAATGCCTGAACATACAAAATGAGTGACATATCCTTTTCATTTGCAAAGTTACACTAACATGCAAATGTCCTTTCTGTCTCTGAAGAGATCATGTTCAGCAATGGAGGGCTCCTGCTGACTCTTAACACCCCAATTATTTGCAAAGCCATCTACCACAGGAGTGCAATGACCTCCTCTGAGGATGCTTCTGAGGGATACAACACATACTACGCACAGGAACTGCACTAAAGCAAGCCTAGCCACTTCATTAAACCATCATTATTAGGTGAGTCCACTGCAGAGTCGACGTTTGTAAAAAAAAAAAAAAAAAAAAAAAATCACAACACACCTTACCAAAGTACCTTGTTAAAGTATTTTTCAGAACAGGACCTCAGCTCTATACTTGCTGAACCTGGAACCAGAGCAAAGTCCAGATGCTGGATGGCTCTGTGCACCTGCCTCATCTGAGCTTTCCGGATTATAAGCAATGTAGAGACCACAGCACCACAAGGCAGGTGTGACAAACATCCACAAAAGGTGCACGTAGGTATGTACCTTTAAATTTCCACAAGTCATTGTAAGAAATATTTCTCTGTGGTTATCAGGTGTAGAGGCTGGTGCTTTGAAGCTCAACAGCCCACTTCCATTCAGGCAGGACAAGGGCAACAAATACAGACACATTTTTATATTATATTGTGAGCTTCTGAATTTTACAACCTGATCCTAACAGAGCTAATGCTTATTATTTCAAATTTATGGTCCTAGATAGACTTGGATTTAAAAGTCCACCATTAGAGTTGCTTTAGGTATCTATAATTAGGTCTAGGAACATGCTGATATTCATAAAACATTATCACTTGGTCTGGACTGTCATTACTGCTCCCTTCCCTTTTTACCCCATCCTAGCACTGTCCACTAGAAAAATTACTTTTTGCAAGTTTTTTTATGAGAGCCTACTTACTGCTAGAGTACACTTTTCTTAGTGGGCCAAGAATAGACAAAAGTCTTGTTCCCAGTTAGATCCCATGGCAGACAATATTGATGGGACCCCTCCAGCTGTGACCTACTGCAGCTACAAGAATATTGCCATGTTCATGCAGAATTTTCTACTTGTGCGTGATCAGCATACGTCAGCACATCATCTGGCTATGCAAGGGCCACAGCTGCCCTCAGAAACTCCTCAAAGCTGCCTGTCTGCAGAAGCAGCTCCTCAGGAGGCATGCCTTTGCTGCACCACTGATGCTGCCAGCAACCACACTCAATGCTCTTGAACAGGATTCCTTGAAGGGCTTCAAATGAGATGGTCTGACATGTCCTTGCCTGAGGATATTGCCTAAACTCTCAAACTACCAAACTGATTTAGCGCTTCGCTATGTGTTAAACAAATCTGTGCACAAAGTTTAGGCCAAGCTGATCCTCTGAAGTTGTTAAAAGTGACGAATGCACGGACTACTAATTGAGGGAGTCAGCCTTGGGAAGGACAGGGAACAAAGAATGGATGGTGACAAGAACACTGTTATCCAAGTTATGCAGAAAGAAGCCTCCAAGTGAGGAAGTTCTGGCTGCAAGAGGAGACAAGGGATAAAGTGTTGCAATTCACAGAAGCTTGGTAAAAAGTAGGACAAAGAAAGTTGTGGCAGTGGGAGATCGCGACCTTTGACTCAAATAGCCGCCCCCACCCCGCGAAAGAGGGCAAACCCCCGCATGCATAGTTGGCGAAGAACTTCAGCAGCGCTGTCTGAGGCTGTGCACTGATTTGCATTAGAAGCGAGAAACTTGCAGCCAACCCTGTGTGTGTGAATGGCAATGAATGTGTAATACACTATGAATGTGCAACCGCTCTGCTGTGTATAATGCGTATCCTCGAGCAACTTGGTGTGCACATTGGGTGGAGCGATCTCCCGTGCATCCAGCGCTGTAATTAAAGAGAATGCCTGCTTCTTAATGCTACATTGGTGTTAAGAGGTTTACTCCCGATTTCGATAACAAGGACAGCTTCGCCTCATAGGGCTGAACCATCAGTATCTCAAAGAAATCACACAGATCAGATGCTCAATCCAGCTGCTATGGTATAAGTATTTTTAGCAGAGAATAAGGCTTCTCCCAAGGCTTAGTTGTTAGTATTGCTTCTCCAAGTAGCTGTGACCTTTTTTTGATGTAAACAGAGATGCCTGTGTCTGGAAATTGTTTCCAGCTTTAAAGCTGTATCTGCTCCTCCTCCCTACACACGCGCGCACACCACACACATGCGTGCGCGCTCTCCTGTTCATCTCGAGTCGTCTTTGGCGTGTTACTAACTATGGACAAGCAATCAAAGAAAATGGAAAACAGTTTGAAATATGAAATTAGCAGCATTATACAAATTTGAGTGCAATATATTAGAGTTGCAAAGAAGAAAAATCCCCTAGCAGCAACAGTATTTTAGATTCCAGTAATCTTTTAGAGTAAATTATCACTTTATAAAAGACTTTTGGGACCATCACTCCACTCAGCACCCAAATTCATCTTTACTTGTGTTTCTTCCACAGAGAAGCAGCAAACTGACTATTCTTAGGATGAGCATAGGAAGCCCCAATACAGGGCACTCAGAAAGCTCAGCTGTCCTTCTGCAGTTCTCTCTCTCAGGACTCAAGCATGATTGCCTGGAAAAGCAATCTCCCTTTGGCTCTTATTTTGCCATGAACACTTAATGTGTCACAATAGTTAATTTTACCTTGCAACCTCACCCTCCTCAATACATCTCTCTGATAGTATCTAAAAAATGCTCAGCTGGTTGGAGCCCTGGTAAGTGCCAGCACAGTGACCACTTCTAAGGAAAGGATTAGAGGGAAAGCTCTAACTGAAGTTACGGAGAGTGTGGCTTGTAAACTGACTAAACAAAATCCAAATTAAGAATGTAAGGCTTCCTATCCAGGACTGTTTTAAAAGGTGTTGGACTGTTTGGTGTCAGCATTGTTATCTTCAGCATGGACCTGAGGATTCTAAGTACAGAAACCAAACTGGAACCTCTGTAATTCCTAAAAATTGTAATAGTTTTCTGGCATTCTAAGTTGACAATTAGCCTTAGCAATATCTACTAGCCAGTGGGCTTTACAACAGATGATTTCTTATTTACTTTTCCTCCTACCCTCACATTATTTCATGAGGCTGTTCTTGAAGAATTGATGGAACTAAAGTAAACGTGCATTCCAGCTGGAAGCTTGTAATCACAACTTTTAAATGACATGCAGTGTTAGTCTCCAGTCACTCTAGATGCAGATAATATACTAGCAAAACTATGTTGAGATTACAACGGCAAAAACATGAGGTAGTAGTCATACTACCGGTTTTGAAATTAGCATTTTCCAATGTGTTTATAAGTGATTTTCTTCTGTTTTGATTATTTAACTCTTCTCACAGATCTTTTTAGCTGCTTTTAGGAGCACTGAAAGTCACACGTTCAATGCCATTTCTCAGAAAATACGCAACAGCCACATGAGATCATCATACTTTATCAGCAACATTTCCTGTTTCTCCAGTCAAGAGCAGGCATAAAGGGGAATTACTGGAGCTAAGAAGGAAGGTAATGAAATTTGGGTTTTGTTAACATCTGTTAGCAGCTGCAGCTTCTCCTTCTCTGAGACGCAGAGAAGGGAAAGCACATGCTATTTTAGCAGTAGGAGCAATGAATTCAACATTTGGCATACATTAAAGTAGCACAATGCAGTGCCAGGTAAAGCCAGCCCAGCAACTCTGAATGAAATGCTTCTGGCAGAAATCGAAGGACTGCCTGATCAAATCCAAGTTTGTACCGCTGGCTTAAAATTAGCTATACTGCTTATCTGAGTAAGGAGATTCAAGTACTAGCAAATACTGAACGAAATAGGCTGCCATTTTTGCAGTATAAAAACTACAAGCGTGAGGTGAGGTTAGCAACTGGGAAGGCTAAACACACTTCATCTTGTCATTTTAGTTTTTATCACATTTCTGTATCTTTATGACACAGGTTCAACTGACATTCAATATCCAAATTAGTTTCTTCTCCTTATTACATTATACGGTAAATCATTCAACTGATTCTATTTTCTTTGGGGCTACAGTACTTCATTTAAAATGCCTTGAATAGTGAGTTTATGCATCACTGTGTTACAGATCCATAGCTAACCTGTACCATCTTGTCCACAGATTCAACTGGTCACCACACCAAGGCCCTTCAGTCAATACTAGCAGTACCTATCTTGCCTAGCAAATAGTATTAAACACACTAAGCAAAAGGAGAAAATTATGACAAATAACGATTCAATGAGACCAGTGTTGTGCTTTGACAAGAATTACACAGCAGATGCTGTCTTTTGCTAACATGCAATTTGGCCACAGTTCAGCTGGTCGTGTCTATGGTTCCCCATATGCCGTATTTTATTTTTATGTTTTTGTTAGAGAGAGAGGCTGACTAATAGAGAGACTTGTCCTGCACGACAGCAGATCTGACCCCTCCGATAGTTCTTTTTATCATCCATTTCTCCCTATTGTGACAAAGGGAGGCTCCATTTGCATAACAGAGAGGGGTCAGGTTGACTCTGGGAAAATGGACTTCCAAAAGTTGCCCTGAAGGTAGCAGCTGAACTGTAGCCGGGCATTTTTACAGCTCACCCCACTTGCAGCTGCAACTTTTACTCATGTACTACTTAGCAGATCAGATCACACAGAGGGGAACAGGTATGCACAAAACTAAGTGAATTACATCTTCAAACCAAAGTTGAGGACTAACATATCGCAAAATTGTTGACCTTCCCCCCATGCTTGTGCTACACATTTCAACTCAAGAGACCAGACAAGAAAACAGTGCAATAAATTGCAGCAATTGAATCCACCCTTCCATGAAACCACTTAAAGAAACAAGTGATACCACACCATTTTGCAAGAACTCATCCTAAAAGGTGGTGGAAGTTTCATGCACTAAGCACACCAGGGTGAGCTGGTATCTCAGTTTCAAGCCCCTCCTTGTTCAGATGTTTGACTTCTCTATAAGGCCACAGCCCATACAAAAAATTAAAAACAACTTTAAGACTTTCTAGCTCTGCCCATGAAGCAGCAAGATAACACCATTTTCACCACTGCGCATCATTCCAGGCAAGTCTTGCATATGGACTCCAAAGCCTCTGAAGCACATCAACAAAATACTTCAAGGCTAATTGACCACATTTTAGTACATTTTGTAGTACACACTGTAGCTCTGTAGTACTTTTTGACATTTTGACACCTCCACTAACAGCTAATTAAAACTTAACAGGTGAAGCAAGCAAAATCCATCCCAAGGAGGATGCAGCTCTTGCAAATGAGCATCAATGTGTCCCTTTCGAATCTCACACTCAATGGCTTGAGGTGGCACAGAAAGAAACATTGCCAACAGACAACTAATTAAAAGGAACAGTAGAAGATGATGCCAGAAATAATTTTTTTCTTATTGAGAAAGGAAGCAAGAAACTTTTTTACAAGTCATCTGACCAACACGGAAACATTAGTTTAGACTGGATATTGGGAAAAATTTCTTCACTGAAAGGGTTGTCTCGCATCGGAACAGGCTGCCCAAGGAAATGGATCAGTCACCATCCCTGGAGGTATTTAAAAGATACATAGAAGAGGCGCTTAGGGACATGGTTTAGTGGTAGACTTGGCAGTGTTAGGTTTATTGTTGGACTCAATGATCTTAAAGTTCTTTTCCAACCTAAATGATTCTATAATCAAATGCAGAAAATGCCACTAATGCTGTCCTCTCACATCTGTTCATGCAATAAAATTTATAGTGTACAAAGCACCTACTATCCAACAGGTGAAAACTTCAACAGTCTAGCTATCTTAAAAAATAATTTTAAAAAATCCAAATCAGTAAGAAATTTACCATAATATCTATCTGCACTTTTATGAACATGCCGCATAAATTTAGGAAATTGGTTAAATGTAACATTTCCTAATAGAAAAAGCTGGTCTGTTTTTTTCTTAATTGCACGCGCCAAGTAACTTGTACAAAGTTTTCCTTAAAAATGTCAGTTCATCCAATATGAAGCTTTGAGGAAAGTGTTACTGACACCAGCTCTCTGTCAAAAAGAGAGAGAAAATCTTGACATCTCATCAGATCAGGATATTCACTGAGAACACAGAAGACCTAGGGGAAGTCCACATTTACCTGAATCAGACTGTTTCCCAAGAAAGGAAGACCCTAATTCTCTATTTATTTGCTCATCTAGGATACATCTGATTATGAAGATGAGATTTATCTCACCTCTGCTGAAGTTCTACCTAGTTTTTTAAATAAATGTGTACATACATGAACATGCATGTGTGCAAGCGACAGATATGAAAGATAACAAAGGGAATAGTGTTAATATCTCCACGTATGTCAATATATCAAAATTTATGACAAACAATTAGGAAATGGTAAGAGACCTCATCTGAGTTTGGGACAGTGGGAAATTCAACCTAAATCCAACCCCAGTCCTGTGTCAAAGCACCGGGAAAACATACTGGTGCTATTAAGCCCAAGGCTGAAATAGGCTCTCCTCCACATTTGTTAAAAAAAAAACCAACAAAACAACAACAACAAAACAAAACAAAAAAAAAGGGTAGTTAATTCATTCAGGTTTACCATGCAATTTGCATATTTGTGAAGCTATTTTTAGCTAGCAGACTTAATTAGGACCCTTTGAAAAGATCCTGAATAAGTTGACAGAAGTTAAGAGGAAAACAATAAAAGTTGCAAATGATCATCTGCTATGCTTATTTAAAGCTTTAAAATTAATTTTTTTTAAATGCAGTTTCTGACCACAGCATTATATTCTCCTTTGTTTCTTACTTTTCTTGCTTTATCTCAGTCATTTTGCCCTCTTCTTCTTTCCATCTTCTCCAAAAGAGATTTATCAGTAAGCATCATTACAAATTACTAAAAGCAGGCACTACAAAGGAAGCAGGAAAAATATAGGAGTAAAGAAAAGAGAAGTGAAGGTGACTGGCAGTAAAAGTAGATTGTAGTTTACTTTTTAATTATAATGCTGTAATACATTGCAAAATGACAGCAGTGTCTGCCAAGCAGTGCAAACACAAATCTAAATGTGCACAAGACCCTACATATATTTTGAGGTTTTTTCAAAATAATTCTTCAGTGTTTTGAAAGCAGCAGCTGATGTTGAACAATTCTATTTGCTTACTAGTTGCTACTGCTTCTGGGTTTCTAACACGTTAAACCAGGCATAAAATGATTTTAAATGGCAGATTCTGGTCCACAGCCAGCTCTGTACTTCGTCAAGGCTCCACCAACGGCCCAGATATGCAATGCCTCTTACATACTGGCAGGAAATCCTTCCCTTGCTCTCCCAGGGCTTTGGAAAGTAGTTGCGATGTGCTGCTCCAGTTCCCGATTGCTTAGAAAACACGCAGTGCCTTTTGGTGTTGCAGAGCTAGAGCCAGTACACGGCAACTACTCCCTGATGCCTGACCTCATGGACAGTGCATTAACCAAGGTCTACTTTCAGTATACTCAAATTAATTATACAGTCCTTTGGTAACTATGATATTCACAGAGTAAACATCTCAATGACCAAGTGAGTGTAATTTATCAAATAATCACAGATCATCAAAAGGACACCAAATTTTCATTAAAACCCTGTGAATGGAGCTTGTTTGGGAAGTTGGTCCTTGCAAGCAACTCAGATGCTGCATCCAGCCCTCACGAAAGAAACCTTCGTCATCTCTCTGCAAATCACCTATTGGAAAAACTTGCAGCAAAATAAATAAACTGTCTTCAGTTTTTTAGGGAAGCTTTACAAGTAAGTTTGTCTGCAGGAAGGAGGAGAGATGGGTTTGAGGAAGAGCAAGAGTGGGACAGGTTAAAAAAGCTCACCTAGTGACAGTACACTCAGTGCCTCCAACTTGAAAAACCACAATAACATGCTGAATGAGGCAGCAGCAATTGAAAGAAGATATATTTACAATTTCAAAAAGCAAATTCAGGATCAGACCAGGCTCTGAAACTGAGCCAGATGCGTCATTAGTTTCCTCAGCTTCATCAGGTATTATGTCACCCCATGCAACTCCTTTGAAAAGCAGGTGCTGTGGAGAGGGGTGTGCTGAAGGGCAACGCAGAATACAAGAAATACAAATTTAAGTGAAAATACTCACCACAGGCACCATTTAGCACAAGTGGTAAGGGAATAATAAAGTAGCACAGGTTACAGAACTGTCCATGGGGGATTCTAATATATTGACATTGCATATGGAACCAGCATTATGCAAGCGTGGAAAACATTATTTCAATTAGATAAACAAGAAGAAAGAAGAAATAACATTAACATTAGCCATTCTGACCTAAAATCCATAAGCTGTGCAAAATGCATGGCACGCATCAAACTTAACATCCAATAGCTCCACATTTCTATTTAACATGGTCCATGTATCTGCAGCCTGTCCTCGTATACCTAAATCAATAATCATCCTGGTATACCAAAATCAATAAAAACCCAATACTATACACACACATATAATGATAAACTAATAATATACTATCCAATATAGAAAGGCCAGTTATCATGCAGCTGTTGCAACTTCTTAGTATTTTGACACAGCTTTATCACAGAAGAAAATATATTTAAAAGAAAGTTCTCACATTTCAAAAATCCAGAGACCAAATGTTTTCTGTAAGCACCTATATAAATTCTATAAACTGAAAGAACTGAGGAATGTCAGCTACCAATGAAAAAATCTGTTACAGAATAAACTAACTGCACCAAGATTAATATCAAAGATGTTTAAGTATAAAACACCATTCAGCCTTTCATTCAGATGTACTTTTTCCTCATAATAAATGTATACCTGGATTCCTAATCATTCCTCTCTGATACAGCTCACGGAAAAGAGGGGGACTCTGGATAAATTTTAAATAGAAGCAAATATATAAATATTTAATTAAGATTTTTTAAAAAATCAGAAACATTAGTGATAACAGATTATTACTTCTGACCTTCAAAACTAGCATACCTTCAAGCACAGCAAAATCAGCATTTTGGTCATTTATTTGAATTCTGTTTTAATTAATAAATACTGCATGCTACAAATAAAATGGTCTTACAGAAGAATGGAACAAGCTTTTGAGCTTGGTTCTAGACAAGCAGTTAAATTATCATTCACCCACAGCTAGGCCAACAGAAGAAAGCCACTGCAGATTGCCTCTGGTCTCGCAATACACCATAAACATGCATACTGAAGATCCCTTCAATTTCTGATGGCAAACAGTAAAAATCTGTTAAGGAAAGAGACCACAACAGATTTTCTCAGTCCTTTTGTTGTACTGTGGAACACTACTTACCTATTCATTTGCTGATTTTCAGAAACATAGGAGCTAGAGTATTAGACTTCATCATGTTTAAGGCTACAAAGGTATGCAAAGTCTCCATGGCTCTCTGAAACTAAATCACCAGCAAAAGGAAAAAAAAAAACCAAACAACAAACCAGCCACTAAACCAAACAAACAAGTCAAACCCTGAAGAACCACAAACCAAAGCATCCCAGGAAGCATTCTGGAAGACTTGATTCTTTATCCACAGATCAACCGTAATGGAAGATACAGATCTTGCAATATTACATATGAATGGGCATATTTTGCCTTTTGTGAAGATACATTCAGCATGCAATTAAAATAAAAGACCAACAGTTGAGAGTATCCACAAAACAGAAAAGCCTAGAAGAAGCAAATGCCTCTTAATACAAGTTAGAAATAAATTCGAGAACTGAGATTAATATAACAAAAGCCCA
This sequence comes from Ibycter americanus, assembly GCA_035590275.1. Lineage (NCBI taxonomy): Eukaryota > Metazoa > Chordata > Aves > Falconiformes > Falconidae > Ibycter > Ibycter americanus. The sequence goes on from JAVJGI010000057.1 coordinate 43,240,843, forward strand.
TATGGTCTAGCCCAAGAATTATCCATAAAGCAAAGAAGTAAAGGCCTAATTCAGACTTTCTGAATTTCACCTGTACCATGTTACTGAATTTTCAAGCATTCAGTATGGCTTAAACCAATGGGCCTGTCCCATTCCTAAAGACCCATTCATACTCTAAATATATCCCCCAGACACAGTACTGATACTGGAGTGGAAAACTTCCAAGATACACTCTTTAAGTGAAATGAGAAGAAGAATATGAATCTCACATTAAAAAAAATGTCATATGGATAATTTTTTTTTTTGGCAGAACTTGCTCACTACTGTACAATAAAAATGTAAACAGCTCTTAATGGTCAAGCTACAAGTATACCTTGAGACACACTATTGTGACAGGAATGGAAATACATCAAGTTTGTAACTGGACTGCTGCCAGCTTGAAATGTCAGAAATGCCATAAACAGAACTAAAACCTTTATGCACAACATTTTGTAGTCCCAAAGAACTAATACCCATACAATGAAGCTGATAAGGAAATTAAGCATAAAGAGGAAGGAGTCAGAGACAGCTCAAAGGTTTCTACACAAAAAAATACCATCTTGTCCTTGTCCCCTGCACACGCAGCAGCAACAAGCAAGTCCTTTGGGTCCCAGCTGCTCAACCCATGGACCCAAGCACACAGGAACGTCTCCCCATAGACACTGCTTATTGCGGGCATGCTGCCGATTATCCCTACCCCATGTAGCCCCTCAAAACCATTCCTAATCAACCCCATCCTTCTCCTAGCTACAGATGAAGCACCTTCCCCTGCCTCAAGGCAAGGAAGCAGCCGTAGCCAAGGCCACCCAGAGGGGCCTGTACACCTAGTGGCACAATAACAGGCTGCCACTGTCACCCTTCCAGCAGAAGATGCCACCCCTCATCCTCTTTCCACTTGCACCGGCAGAGGGCTGTGCACGCAGAACTGCCCCTGCTAGTCCCCTACTTAATGCCTGTCCAAACAGAAGCATCTCTCAAATACCAGCTTTTAGACACACCAATGAGCTGGGGCACAAAGAGAGATGCGAAACACTTGTAGCAATGCCAACGCTCCTGTTCTTCACACTACGCCACTAAAAACTTCTGCCAGGGCAGAAGCTAGGTCCTGCCTCCCATCTCAGGGGGCAAGAAATCCATATAAAGAGTGGGGGTGTGGGGATGTATACAGAGATGAAAATACTCTCTGAAACACTGGCCAACAATACACAGATAGATAGAACTGATTCAGAACCAGAGATGTCGAATGTTTGAGACTTCGGTCACACATCAAAAGTTAATGGGCAGGGAAGGCTTCCTTTTTAAACTACCATCTGGTTCTGGAGTCAAATAATTGAGCTGAAAATTTATGATGATGATGATAGCAGCTCCTAGCCTTCAGGGATTTTCAGGACAAGCTGAATATACTACCCCTAAATTAAAAAAAAAAAAAAAAAAACATGGTCTTTAAAAAAAAAAAAAAGCTAAAGGATTTAAAAAAAAAATACAGCACAACAGAGGTCTTTCTCAAATATGGCCAAGGCAGACCTCAACATAGAACTGCCATACACCTAGGGTGTGGGTAATGCTGTCTAACATTGCATGATGAAGCATTTATTCCCCAAAGTAAGGTGAGTTCCATTAAAAATAAAAAATTCTTCACAAGCGATCCAGGTGTTGCTTCTGCTTTTTTCCCCTCAGGTACACAGGCCTTCTTTAATATAAACAAACAAGCAAACAAAGGCACAAATAAATAAGTAATTAAATGTTTTTACAGCTAAGTAATACAATGCACTCATTCCCATTTACTTAAAAACCTTTGCTGACACAAGGACTTCTTCTGTGACCAGTAATTCAATCTTTAATATTACTATGTAGTATTCAGTGTAGCACTCGGCAGGAACCAGAAAAGCCTTTGTAAGAATCCTGTGTATAAATTACGCTTCATGACAGATTACGTGTCCCCAAACTTCCCTCTCTTCAGTTGAAATATATGTGTTTACAGTCTCCCACTTACATAATACACTTTACTTAGCTGCTTCATACAGGATAAATCAAGTTTATGTGACTGCAAACACAGAAGCTAGGTATCTGCTCTTAAAATAATTACAAAAATTCATACCCTTCACAGGCTTGATTCTTTCCAGCTAGTTCATAAGCAAAGAAGTGTATCTTCAGAAACACTGATGTTCTATTCTCAGAACATTATTTATTATTAAAAGGAATTTCCAACATAATGCTGTCTCTTTCCTTGAAAATGCTTCCAAACATCACTTCGTTGTGACAAAAAGAAAACACCACAAAGATGGGACTGACACACTTCTGTGACCCACCTGTAAAGAAAAATTACCTACACTGAAAAATCTATTTCAGTAAATGTGAATACCTGAGACCTTTATATTTGTCTCCTCCTAAGCACAGCAGTTTTTAGAAACAACACACAGCCTTGTAAAATCCCTTTAAATTGATAATCCACCCTGTTTTACGAAGCAGCAGTGGGAGTGGCCAGGAACAGAAAGCAATACAGCAGCACAGCCAGGACTGAGCCCAGCAGCTCGCAGCCCTGACTCCGACCACCCTGTGCCATCAGTGACCAGAAGCCGTTCGCATTTAGAGGCAGAATTTAGCCCACCACATAAACTGCAGTAGTGGAAATGTTTACAAAAATTCCTCATCAGGCACACTTTACAGTAGCAGGGCAGGATCTTGAGCTCCAAACTAGTCAGGATTTTTGCTTGCTTATTTTTGCCAGTAAAACATGACACCAAACGGGCACTGCAGCCATCATGTGCCGTGACAACCACTGCGCAGGTACGCTGGACTTCAATAGCAACCAGGAAATCACTGGCATGCAAAATAATTCTATTTTAATATTTGCACTTTTTTCCTTTACATTAACTGTCTTTAGTTGATAACCCCTGAAAAATGTTAGCCAACACAACCATGCCATTGTATTGAGTATGCACACATAATTACTTAAGCAATTAAGTATCACCAAAGATGAGTTCAATATTCCATTTCCATTTGTGTTATGTTCTAATGGGATGAGCACTAGAATTCCACTGAAGAGGAAACAAAATAAACATCTACTAATTAAAATTGAACTATGGATTGGAGGGGAATCCAGCAAGTGACTTATGTAGAAACAGCTTCCCAAAAAAAGGAAACCAATATGTACAGTTGGACATACGGACTGTATATGGTACTACTTTCATGTATGTTTCTGAACTTGTATCTTTTTGTTACCGTTTCATTCACAGTGCTAAGAAGGAAAAAAGCCTTCTTCGGTTCTCATCGGTTTCTGAAGTTTGTACAAGTTATCAAGGCAGACAATCTGTATAAGTGTTCAAGGAAAAGCTAATTTTTGTAAATAAGGGATAAAGAAATACTATTACAAACGAGTCAACTTCTATAATGAATGTAATTTTGGAAAGTTGTTGGGGGGTTTTTTGGTGCCATTAAATATGCCAAATTTTAGATTCCACTAGGCATGACATTAGCTAATCCTTAACATACTGTGCAGAGAAAATGACGCAAACATGAATTAATGGCTTCTTATGACAATGGGATGGTTTGTAACTTTCCCTTTTTCCTTGATTGCAACTAAAAAATCATGGATAGACCTAACAACATCACCACAGGAAACTCCAGTTCATTATCTGTTTGCACCAGGCATGAAATCAGCTTTATTATAGTACATAAAGCAATCTCTGCATTCTGAGTGCCTGCAAAGACTGTCTTCATGAGAACTATGCAGCCTCATACAAATTATTTATTTCGTCTGACAAGACCTCAGAATTGTTACATAAAATTAACGTTCAAAGCTGATTGTGATGCTCATGTGATTTTGGTAATGCATCCTCAGTCTCTTGGAAAACCAGTACTGAATATAATAGCTGTAACATCTAAACCAGCAGCTACTGTTCTTGCCCAAAATCCAGGACTGTCAGTATGTCTACACCAGCAGAGCTGGATACAGTACTCTAAACCTCTTTGCTGTTAACTTCAGCAGAGCAAGCTGGGAAAACACAGTATATTTAAAAAAGAAAATTAAGTAATGCCTGCAAGAAAATTACCTTGGTCAGTGTAAGCATAACAATATTATAAGAAAGCACATGTATTTCAGAGCAACTGCTTTTATGTACTGTGCATGTGCAGTTCCAGATTCCAAGCATGATCCAGGAAATAAAGGTTATTCACATAAAACCCATGTACCTTCCATATATTGATCAACCGTATTGATTCCACTGACTGCACTGGGACCGCTCAGTTGCTTCCACTCACTTGCTTCCACTCACTTTAATGCTCTTTGGAGGATTTTTTGAAAAAGAGATAACCATTTCTCCAAACTAAAATTTCTTTAAATAAACTTCTGTGTTTCCCACACTGAGCCTTTGAAGTGTGTTACACCTGACAACAGATCCATTTCCTGCATGATGTTTTGCATTAAAGATTTGTTTCTAACTGATGTAACTAACTGGTTAAACAAATAGAAGTTGTACACACCTTAATCTAAATCTTAAAAACTGTGTAAGCTTTGTGTATTATTCATGGTAGTTTTGCCTAAAGCTGGTGTAAATTATAACCCTATTCCCACAGAGATTAGCTGTAAAGCAGTACACGTAACTCCTAACTTCCCACCAAATCCACTGTGCCAGGAGTCAAACAAGCATGGATCCATCCAATTAGTTACATGCTATTGCAACTAGCATCAATGCAGTTGTACCCGGACTTTTGCCCCTTCATATTCAAAGGCATTGGGTTCAATGCATTTTTTGCATTAACAGACTCGTAATCTGTCATATAGCCTAGATCTAACTGATGAAAAAAACATTTTAATTATTCTAAAATTTAGATGTAATGAAAGGTATGTGTATTTGCATATCCCACTCCTAAATCTCTGGCATCAGCAGTGAGGAGAGCACTACGTACACTTACATTCCCTTCTGATTATCCAATAAAGTTAAGGAGAAACCTGTTGCAAATAAAAAAGCCACTTTCATAATTCAGATGTGCCATATTAAACCTTACCATAATATCTGAGTAGTTCCTGAATAATGGAGTAAGCATGCAATCAGTCTTCCTTCACATTTTTAGTCAGGAATCAACAACAGTCAAAGTCTGTTGGCATTCTTCACCACACAATCCTTAAAAGCCAACTGTGAAATGTTCATTAAAAAGTATTTAAGTTCTTTAACTTATTAATTTTCTAACAGACATTCCCTATATTGCAGTCTTTCAGCACTAACATTTAAGCTGGTGCCCCATGCCAAAAAGCCTGTTATCTAGTCTAATTTTAACTGTTCTAGTTTAGTAAACTGATATAGTCTAATTCAACTTAATCTAGTCAAATATCTGATACAAATCAACAGAAACATTTACATGATTTTTTCTAAACGGGTTTTCATTTTCCCTAGTGCCTCAACATTTTCCTCCAAAGCAGCAACTACACTGGAAGACCATAAGCAGCTCACCAGCACTTTTACCCTTGCAGCAATGCTCCCTAACACCCTGTAAAAATCTCTGAGTTTTTCACGTTACAACTTTCATGTTAAAGATGCCAGCCACTTTTTCTTGTTAAAGACCGTAATATTTTTTAAACATTAAAAGCTGCTTATCATAGTGAAAATCGTACCGCCCAAGGTCAGAATGCATGTAATTTGCTGGATAAAAGTACAGCAATTTTGTAGAAGTTGAAGAGCTCAACAGAGTTGAGACTCACCTTTCAAGTTTGTAGATAACATTACGTCTAAATCTAGATGATATCCAGGAGACTGTGACCCTGCCAGCACACAGCTGGGCACTAGCACGGCATTCAGGATTTTCCATGACAAATTCAAAACAAAGAAGTATTAAAGTATCATTTATTAATTGAAAATGGGGGTCTACTGCTAAGTGTCCAGAGATTTCTTACCTTCTTGGAAGCACACCGTACAACCAGCTTCACAGTGAGCCCATGCACCCTTGGCCTGGCAGAGGCAGCTTTTAAAAAGCTCTTACTTGCTCCGTTAATTTTGAAATATGACAAAACTGATGTTCTAACACACACCTACTTTTTTTCCTAAAATCATATTCTTATTACAGATAATCATTACTCCTCTTAACCCCTGAGTAAACAAGTGTATAATAAAACAAGACATTATTTCATTACTATCATTTTGTGAATAGATTATCCCAACATCATATCCTCCGGCCTGCCAAATGCCATTTTTGCTCACTGGTACCTTTCCAAATAATGATGCAAAGATCTTTTCCCTGGTCTACTGCTTCAGTGTATCCCTTTGTGCATCCCTCCAGTGATTTTGCCATTTCCACCAGCTACTCCTCACCCACCCGTTCCCAGTTGCAGTTTACCCCTGCCTACCAGGACCCTCACTTTACGCCTCCTCGTCTCCTTCGGGCTGAGGGAGGGAGGACGGCAAGCACCCACCCTTCTCAGCTTCCACAGTCTGCCGCTGAAACTGCCAGAACAAGCAACTCTGTGTTTCCTTCCAGGTCAGCCCTTCTGTCAGGGAGGAGGGATGACAAAATACACTCCGTTATGACAAAATACACTTCCAAACCCCTCTTTCCTTGGCAAAGATGACCATGTGCAGAGACCACTACCTCACGCTGCCCAGTGTTGTTTCTTTGCCAGTCCATGCCTGCCTAGGCCACAGCCTTACTGCAAGAATATGAGCACAGAATATAACTCAGCTGCATTTGAAGCTTTAGTAGGTTATTGCCTGCCTTGGTGAACACCGTCCAGCTGCAACACACTAAAATGTATTGGCAAAAAGGCTTCAGACTGTTTGCACTCCTGGTTGCTACGAACCAAAAGCATATGCAGATTCAAGTACAACTCTTCATCTATATGGCAGCAAGCTGGGGTTTTTACATAACATACTATTCCACTGGCTGTCCACATCCTCAGACATGACAAGGAAGTGTATCTTTCTTTGTGTTTGCGTAGCAAAATGGGGTCCTTATCCATGCCTTAGGCTCTGAGGCACTATTGTCATAACACAGTAGACACTGCTATTACGACCCATGGAAACGCACTCCACGCGATCCATTCTCTGTGTCAAGCTGCCATTTGCATGTTGCCTCTAAGCATCCTGCATTCATTAGATATACTGAAACAACTGAAGCATCTGACTTTTGGCTGTTTCTTGCGGGTTTTTAAATTACAGATGTGAAATAGCAGACATTCTTAATGAAAGTCACCCAAACTTGCAAGACACACATTTATCATTTAAAAACAGCAATTCCTGCAAAAATAAAATGGTAGTACAGTAGAGAAAAACAAATTACTAGCGTGGAAGAAAATTACTATCAGTCCCTTTTGCAAGAAAGCAGGAAAGGGTACACTGAAAATCTGTGACAATACTAACACTGAGGAACAACAAGCTCTAAAAGAAACATGATTCTACCTTCACCAACTTACAAGCCCCTGTAACGCCTATGGTGTAATTTTTTGAAATCCTGAATGCTTCCTGTGCTGTACTCTCTATTTGTAATCCTGAATGGTTATCTTGTAAACAATATAGAAAAATGTAATGCTTTAGATGACCTAAGGTCGGGCAGTAACACTGCTGTGCCCAGGATCATAGCTCTGCTTGTGAGAATCACAAGACACGGGAAAGCTTAATGCTTAATGCCCCTCTGGGACACAATATCTATCCCACTCAGCAGAAAAAGATATTTATACATTTATCAATTGATGCCCTCCAGCTCTAGAGTAGCAACAATGCTGAGACAGCCTGGACGGCTACGTCTCCCCTGAGCACTTTGGAGGGACACAGTGACCCTGCAAACCCAGGAAGAGTGTTACAGCTATGCTGTGATCAATCCAAGCTCCATCTCCTGTCTCTGCAAAGCAGGAGAGGCTCAGGAGGCAAGCAAGTACAAATAATAATTTGGTTTTCCATACTAGGCATAGCAAAGCACATTCTCATTCATGAACTCTGCAGCAAAGTTCCAGTTCAGTGCAAGACACTCCATCCCACACAGTCACCTGAGGAACTAAATGATTCTTAGGGAAGGTGTTCCCACATGACTGTATCAACACATACAGGCAAGAGAGCATTACTGTTTCTACCCCAGATTTGGGAAGTTTGTAGTCATTCTTGCAGAACTCATAAAGTGCTCCCAATTAAATACCTTCCATTACAGCCCCTCTCCCAACAGCAGCTTTCATCCCCAAAATCCAGATATACACCTCTCAGCATGCCCCATACAAACACTATAAATAGACATTTGGGGATGAAAGGTCCTACTACGACCACAAAGTCATGGAAAGCATCTCTTATTTCTCTGAAGGACCGGATGACATCAGCCAGCCCATCTCCCAGGAGTAGCCATGCCTATGGCCACAGGTCATTGCAGCCCCACTTCAGGCATTTTTGATCCCATATTGTAAACCAGTAAACCTGAGCTCCACTACTGCTCAGTCTGACTAAACATGCATATGACCCCTCTTCAATTTTTTACCAGCTACTGCTGTGTTCTAAACTGACAAACACTTTGCCAAAACTCCAAAGCACACAGACCAAGATGTACATAAAGTAACAAGTGATTTGTACCTCCACACACTCTCACACACTCTTGGGGGCGGGGGGAAGATAAAGGCAGTCCCTCAACATACAACTTTACCATTATTTCTTGCAACATTTTATTAATTGCCTCACTGTCAGGGAACTGTTCCAGAACTTGCTTAATAAAATTTCTCATGCCAACTAAGCCATGGGATGTACCCAGTGCACAAAAATCAGTGTTTTAAACATTTTTCATTTACTTAACAGAAAGCACATTACATGCCAAAGTTGTAGTCATAGTTCACATTCTTACATACAGCCTTCACCATGTGTGGTCTCCCTACATAAATACCAAAATTAAGACTACCAATGTATGCTCTGTTACATTTGGGCCATTAGGCAAGGTGAAGGATGTCATCAGTATTGCTGCAGATCTGGCAGTACCTAAAGTGAATCTGCATAGATGAAGGAGCAGTCACTAAGGCTTTACAGACTCGCATTCCTCTAGAGTGTCAAAAATCCTCCCCACATGCCCTCGAGTGCTGGAGTTCAGTTTTGATCGCTGATTTTGCTGAAAGATGTGTAAAAGCAGGCACAACATTACCCACTGGCTAAGTGCCTGAGACAGCCCTGTGTGTTGTTTATTCCAGTGAGTACATAAAGTATCTTGCAGTCATGAAATGTGTCAGAATTATGTTTACTTTGAACAGAAATATACAATTATCTTGTTCATAAAGCAGAAATATCTCTCTCAGCAAGAAATCTCATATTTCTGCAAAGAAATACTGCTACAGGAATTCCAGTGCACCTTTGGGAGGGCAGTACTTTCCCTTTTATTTCCTTCCTTTTTTAAACATACATCTAGCTGTTCTATTCCAGGAATGCAAGGGAAAGGCTACATAGTTAAAAATAAGAAAAACAGTATTCTGTAGAAGCAGATCCAATTTTAATTACAAAGCAATATCAAATCGGTATGGACACAGTGGGAAAACAAAATTCGTTAAACTGGCTTCCCCCTGGATTCATAACCTTTCTTCATCATTCAGCCTGCAGGATAAAACACTAAGAATCCTTCTCCAGCAAACATTTTGGTTTCTGTGTAAGCAGTGAATCCTCTGGAGACAGAGGAGGCAGAGAGAGGTTAGAAAATGCAATTCCTTTGGTATCTCTCAGAGAAGCACCAAACATTATGTAGGGCACAAACCAGCCCTGCAGGTTCACCATGAACATAGCTCTTCTTGTCTCCTCTGAGTACTGTCAAGTCAGCGAACTAGGAATTTCAAAAAGGATTTACATGTCACCTTGCCTACGGGCTTGTTCTTTAAAAAAACAGAAACTAGGAGAGGGGGAAAAAACTTTGATGCCTTGAACAGAGAGAAGTTCCTTCCTCAACAGATTACCTGCGTGGCCAAGACTGAAAGCGAAGAGGTTTGATTCATAGAGAGAAGGATAATACAAATACTACTAGTAATACTGAGACAGGCAGAAAGTAAGAGAAGCACAGAGGTCAGTTTGAGACAGGGGAGGAGGGAGGACATCATAGGTGTAACTAGCAACCTGCACAGACATCAAGAAGAATATATTACCTTTTGGGCCATACCTGCCAACACCTGGTAGAGTTCTCATCTTTCTTGAAGTACCACCAATACACAGCTTGGCTAAGAAGGAGGGGACCAAAATCACTAGTAGAAACCAGTGCCCTCAAAATGACCAAAAGTTCGTCCTGTGGATGGATGGTGGGAAGAAGAAAGAAGGGGAAAGTACCTAAATCCACATCTGCATCTTCCCTTTTATTTCCTCATCAATAAAAGATACAGCTAGCCAGAGCTCTTGAAAGCAAGTTAATTGAAACTCATCAAATGCAACAAGAATTCTTCCATCCTCAGAATACTGGCTACATATGGAAAAAAACTGAAAAGGAAAACTCTCTTGCAGTTTTTAAGACTACGCTGATAGCTCTGATCACAAAGCAACAAGAGCATAAATATTCACAGAGTGGAAGAACTGTAAGAAGACAGATGTTGGAGCTATGAAAAAAAAAAACATTCAGTTTTTGTCTATTCTTTCAGGACACCAGGTATCCACTGAACTGTTTATCACCTCATGACAAAAACAATGCATCACTTCCTGTAAACAGGACAGGATGTCTAAATAACTTCAGGTGTCTAAATAAATTCAAGCACAAAGAAAAAAATTAAAAGACATGAATATTTGTACAGAAGAGTATTATTAGCAGTGCTAAGTGTTTTAACAGAAAGTTCATCTGCGAAGGAAGGGAGGTTTAGTTTTCAAAGAGTATTTGTTTCCTCATGCTGTATGAAAACCCCTGCAGGACACAGAAACATTTCCATTATTCCTGAATGACCCCAGTATCATTCAGGATTTCACGTAACAGTGAAAATGTAAAGAACGTGCAAAAATCTGTAGTATAAAGACTGAAAATGCTGGATTTCAATTTAAAAAAAAAAACAATATAAATTCCATTAAGGCTTTGGAAAAGACAGAAAAAGATTAATTGGAATTGAGAGAGGTCAGCCTAGCAGACCATGAAAATAAAGATTTTTCTCTGATTTTAAAATCAATGAAAAGAAATTAAACTGGTAAGAATAAATTAGTGAATGAGCAAAAAGGTAAAGAAACCGAAGTTTCCGAGGTACAACCTGGTTGTTAAAAAACCTGATTGTTATAAATTGCAGTTAGCAAAACAAAGACATACAAACAACCATGATACAGACCATTACAGGTAAGTTACAGGAAGTACATAAACACACAGATACACACATTATTTATATTATATATAAACACACAGATATTATCCTGTGCAGAAAGTATGTTAAAATTCTTATGGTCTTGGTAAGAAGTGAGTCAAGATAATTCACTGAGACCGTAAACTACAAAAGATTACCACCACCACCACCACCCCCCAAAATACAGCATGAAACTTCAAAAACCAGTACTTCTGGTAATCACTGCCCAAACACTAACTCCAGATCATCATCAAAATAATGATTGAAAAAATCACTTTGGTGGGGAAAAAAAGTTCAATGACACAGAAGTAAGCAATGATTAGTATGAATGTATAACATTCTCTCTGAAGTAATTACAGGAATTACAATAAACAACCAGGGAATGATGTTTATGAACTGATCTAGGTTTCTGTTGTGTATCCAACAGAGTGCACAGCCCCACTTCAAAAAAAAAAGAAATCATAACTTAGTGCCATGAATAAAAGCATTGTGAAAAGGACTGAAAAGTGTCTGGAGGACTGAAGAACAGGGTAATGAAAAAACGATGCAACTGGTGAGTTAGATGACAGCCTCAGAAGGGTATTGCAGGAGTCTGTGTTTAGGCATAGTATTGATATCTTTGTCCACGATGGAGAAGACAGTAAACTAGGAGTTGCTGGAAGACAGGAGTAGAAATGAAAACCAATGGGTCTGCAGAGCAGAATTACAACTCATATTTCCCCTCCTGCCCCAATCCAACCCAGCCCCCTGTGGTGTCGCAGCACTACAAAACTATCACCTTGCAACAAGGCTTTCCCACACAAGGTTCCAAAAGTTCATCTACTGTCCGTGCTGTTTCTTCACCCTCTTCAGGCCAGTCCACCCTGCTTCTT
>JAVJGI010000057.1:43293439-43306949 GCA_035590275.1 Ibycter americanus
TACACTGCTTGAATTACAAATTCTAGCTTGTCTTCTCATTTATTTAATTACTGAGTAAAAATCATGTTCAAAAGGGATTGACAATTTAAGTAAAGTATTAAGACCAGGGTCATCACTGTTTAGAAGTGCACAGCAGGCAAAACTGTGGCAGCATCTAAAAAAAGTTTAGTTAAACTATAAAAGGCAGGAGGAGGAGTCATCTTTGATAAAAACTAGTTAAATCTCCACATGTAAAAAGAATGAACAACAAAACACAAGAGAAAAAGGTCTTTTCTAAATTTGTGAGACTGATTCTTACCCTGGTATAAGTCCCGGTGCTTCTGTTGCTAGCGTCTGCAAGCCCTGCTGAATCTGTAGCAAAGCCTGCATTGCTCTAGGGTTTGACATAGCTGATATCGTGTCAGGATTCTGCATCTAAGAAAAGGAGAGAAACTCTTCCAATATATGCAGACATTCAAAGTTAATCTTTATCACTAGATGTTTTACAGAATCTGATATAATTTCAGAACTTGTTTTTCAGCTTTGAGTATTTACATTAAATCCTTCATGTGTTTTTTCTTTTTTGAGAAAACTTTCATAGGAGGTCATCAATGAACTCTCTAGATGTGGACTAAGTCTTTCAAATGAGAAGTACACAGGGAAAAGTATTTTTCATTACCTCTTCCAGCAGACTTTACCATCTTTCAAAGCTATAGGACTGTATTAGTCCAACTCATTCTAGAATTAGTCTCCTGTATCGTACTACTGGTAAGCAACAATGCTGAACACAATGGAACATGACCAACAGGTATCTAAGAAAAAGTTATATAGTATTTATTTCTCCTAGCTAAATTCAGACCACAGCAGTGCGATCATGACTATTTGTGCATGTCTTCCTACCTGTAGTGCCCTCCGAGCCTAAAGAAATGCAAATACAGTGCCAAACATACTAGCAAGCAAACGTACAATATTCAAGGGCTCTCTCTCTACTGTGACTTCAACTAAGAACTGGCTTTCACATCCACAGATAATTCAAAAGGCAAATCCTTTTCATTTCTGAAATTAAGTGTCCAGAAACCTAACTATTTTAGAATCAAACTCAAAACTAATGGCTTACGCTCACCTCTGCTTAGAGATGCCATAGATAAGTGAAAAGTAATGTTTCAGTCACAAGTGACACAGTCTTGGTAGCCAGACCTACTTCACACAGCAGACAGGTTTGTTAATCTTAGCAGCCTTCACTTGGCAACTAAACCAAATTCCTTCGGCTGCAAAAACATTTGATTCACATAGAAGTTACAGATCAAGGTCAAACTTCCTCTGGTGCAGAGAACAACTGCAGAATAGGACATGAACTCTGTTCTGGAATACAGGTGCATAATGAGACTTAAGCACAGCAAGTTGTTAATTTTCTCTGTACGTCTCTTGGATTTTTATCTTCCTGACAGCTAGAAGTCCAAAAGTAACTAAATATAGCTGGTAAAGTTTACTCAAATTTTAAAGAGGAAAACATTTTGCATTCTCCAAAGAAAGCTGCTGCAACTACTTTAAGAAATTATTTAAATCCTAACTTACTGTCTGATATTTGGAGCTATTTTACAGAAATGGTAGCATTACCATGCTCTGAAATTCTCAGAGCACTTAGGTGACCTGGATTTTCTCTCTATTAAAGTTATTAATTCTAGCTGTTAAGTAGCAGCAATTCTTTCCTAGTGTGCCAGGCAATTGCCCTTTATTGCAAAAGACGCCTTCCATTATGCAGAGGAACATTCCATGGTTTCTGTCACTCAAACCCATAATACAAATGCCAGTAGACAAGCAAGGGAGTACAAGCTCCAATGCTGTCAACATTCTAAGAATAACCAGGTATTTCTCCACCTGCTAATGCTGCTGACCATCTGATCTAACATAGTGAATACAACAGAGAACTAGCTGTGCAGATAAACCCCAAGGTGATACTGACAGATCTTGGCAACCCACATTTACTCTGATACGAAGGACTGCCTAATGATGGAACTCATGCATTTGATTAAGTCTTCAATTCCTAAAAAAAAGTCTTGCTTGCTCCTATTTAGGGAACACAGTACTACTACACACTGTGGCAGCTAATACCAAGCAAATATCTAGACTGCAAGCACAATGATATTAAGAGGGGAAGATGGTGGTAGGGCAATCTTTACAGGCAAAAAACTTCAGAACTCACTTCTTTTGAATTAGACATGCTGTAAGATCTCTTCCCAAATACTCAACGTAGGTTTGAAGAGGTACAAGAAAAGCATAATGAAACTTTATTCTAGTAGTGGGAGAAGTACTAAGCTTTTTAATTTGCAAAACAAATCATGTTGCAAACAGGTGTTCATTGGCTGATGAGCAATTAGAATTCCTTCCAAGCAAAGAAGCAAGAACAAATATAAGCGGTTGCGCTAGCCAAAGACAAAAACATCCACTAAAAATCAGGTTTAACTTTTAAAAGGGACAGAGCCATTAAGCAAGAATTTATTACCACATGACAATCCAACTTGGTGTCTAAAGTTAATGAGAATATATTACAGAATCCAGCTTTTAGCCAAATCAAAGACACCAGTTTATTGAAAATATTGCTCGCTGATTTGCAGACATGTATTAGCAGCTACTATCTCATCTTACTTGCTGAAGGAAAGTTGGAAGTTGTTGTCTCATTTGTTCCTGAAGCTGAGGATTTCCAGCAAATAAAGGATTATTCAACATCATCTATGGGACAAAAACATTTAACTTCAAAGATCAAGTAGTAAAAACCACAGGGGGGTTTAAAACAACTACTTCCACAGCAACAGTCTATGAAAATAACCTCACAGGATAATGATCATCTACATCTCCTTTGACTGAAACTTGTTATGAACAACCAGACTAAAACACACTGCAGAGGTTTTTTGGGGGTTTTTTTTGTTCATTTATGCTGCTGTTTTAGCTTGGTTTGGTTGGGTATTTTTATCTTTTAAGCGGATGAACTGCCAGATACTTGCCAAGACAACCTCACTTCTATTACAAGAAAATCCTTGTCTGCTCAGCCTCCACTAGAGATCTAAGCAATGGCTTCCCTGTAAATGTCACCTGAAGTCAAGGACATTTTCCAATTGAATATTTATTGCAGAGAAGATAATGTTTTTTTAGTCTCAGTTCAGGATCTGACTTTGGATATTACTGCTTTAAGTAAAATTTGAAAGCACTTCTACGATAGTATTCATAAAACAGCACCTGTACTTTTACAGTGAGTACAGGTCACAAAACAGAGGTTAAAACCAGAATAATTCCTAGATAAGGCACCACCTCCCCTCCCTTCACTTCTCCCAAGCTAGTGGGGGTATTTATTTACTGGTAGATCTACCTTAATTTACAACCAAAACATTCATTTTGTCCGACTGGTTCTTAGGCTGGGTCACAAGTTTAGAGCTGTACAAAACATACACAAACTTACAAGTTATTTTAGAAGCATGCCTGGCACGATGTCCAATTACAAATTGAAGAAGCTCACTGTAACAAATTGTTAAATGTAAGTAGGTAATGATTTCAGTGAGTTAGGGCTTAACATTGAAAACTGGGCGACTCACTACAGACAACTGAGATGTGAAAATCTAACTGTACCATAGATTCAACCTTTTTTTTCCCTTTTCACTTCAATACACACAATACATTACTACACCAAATGCATTTACCTGTACTGCAAGATCAGGATTTTGGCTTAATGACTGCATCATGCTTCTCATATAGGGTGCAGACAACATATTCTGCATAAGTTGTGGGTTTTCTGTGATCTGCTGTAATAAGCTCTGCATTCCTGGTGTGTTGAACATACCAGCTTAAAAAAAGTAAAAGGCCACTTTAGTAAACATCCTATCATCAGATGAATTAGACTACCTAAAACCAGGATATAATCACTTGGTTTCTAAGAGTTTTAGGCCCTGAAACATACCTCAATGCAGTTCTGCCTCCACAGATATATTTATCCTAGAAGACAGAGGCTGTATCCAACAAGCAGTCCTACTAAGTATCCAAAATTATTAGCTGTTTTCACATTTGTCTCCAAACAGGAAAAATACTATCATTCATCTAGAGATTCCCTACCTTTGTTATTTTAGGGCAATACACAAGTCCTATTACCACTCTTAGTTTACTTTTTATGTTGATTTTTCTACAGAGGACTTTGCTACTAGTCAAATGTTCTACAAAAGTAAATAGCACTAAAACCTCTGAAGCAAAAACTCTCTTTCTAATGAAAAAATAATTTCCTGCAAGTCCCAACTATGTGCAAATATATAAAATTGCAGTAACAAACATACCTCCTAGTCCAGGTCCAAAATTTGGTACAGTTGAGCTCTGCCCTGTGCTGCCAGAGGTGCTATTTCCAGCACTACTACTGCCACCGCTCTCACCACTGGTGGTGGTACTTGTTGTGGAAGTCTGCGAGCTGGACTGAGGAGCCCAGGGATTTGGTAGAGGATCTCTATTTTCTGTACGAGATGGCTGACTGTCCCCTCCTGTTGATGCATTGCTTACTAAAGAAGCAAATGGGTTACCGCCAAACTACAGAGGAAGGAAAGCAAACATGTATTATCTACTAAAGCAAACAGTTTGTGCATCTGCTATAAATGGCAAATTACCTTTCCAAAATTCCACAAGAAGGTAAGTGTTGATGGTTCTTGATAAATTATACTCACCATTCTACAGTAATTCATTGTAAATATTCTGAAAAGACGTCAACACTGAGAGATACTAGCACATCCAGAAAAAATTAAATCACATTTTTTTGAAAGCAGTGTTGCTACTACACTGGTATTTTGAGCACAGTAAGATTGTATCTTGCATACTGGTTTCCAATGTCAAAGCCTTTTTTTCTTCCCATCTTAGGTTTCGTAAGTTACTAAACACACCCCTAAAAAAGATATTCCTGGACCTCAGAATTTTAAGGCAAAGAATTAAAGAAATTCAAAGTGAAGTAATACAGGAATTCATTACCTTCAAAATAGCTTCTCACATACACAAAGCATCTGTATTTCTTCAAGCTTAGAAGAACACAATTTTTAAAGCTCTTTGCCCTCAAGAGGCCACATAGTGACTTCAAGCTTCAAGAAATGTTTTGTCACACACACACACATTTTGAAATTTACATTACTTACATGTCTTTATTTTAAAAAAATATTTACTTTCAGTGGCATTTGCAATCTTTTCTCACCTGTTCCTGTGCTGCATTCAACATTGGCTCCTGAATATCTGTGTACATACGTCGCAAGGCATTGTATCCACCTGGTATACTTTCAAGGTTGCTCAACGCTCGGTCTTGGTTTCGCATCATTTCCTGCATCATTGCAGGGTTTCTAGCAAGTTCTAGTGTCTAGGGAAGTGGAACGTTTAATCTGTATTAATAAGAAATCCATTCTAAGGTGAATGGATTTCAGCATTTGGCAATATCTCAGTTACCACTGTCTAACACAGTTTGAAATTACGATTAAAGCCAAATCAAGATGTCAGCTTAGCGGGACTCAAGTTAATTCAGTACTTAGCCAGCGTTCTACCACAACTGTTATTACGCTCATGAGGTCAGGAAGCACTGGCTAAACAGAAGAAAAAACTAGAATAAACTATTCTTTTATTATCTTCATCTTTACAGCACAAAATACTCCTACCATTTCTAACATCATTACAGCAGGCAGTTTATAATATGAAATTTAGAATACCTACATTTTCAGAAGCACCTATTTTTCTTCTGATACCTTTTGCCAAACAGCGTATGTTACATACCATCTTATTTTAAAAGTACTCAGAAATACCCTCAGTTAGATAAAACGAAAATATGCGGTATTTTGGATAATTACTACTTCTGGTAAAATCATTGTTGGCTAGACAACAGAGGGTTTCAAGTGCACCCAGGGGCATCCAACTAACCTCAGAAGACGTGATTACACAGTCCTCCATGTCTTTCAGAACTATGTTGCAGACCTTCTGAATTATCAGTCTATTTTGGACATTAACAACTAGAAACACAAATATCAGTTGTCTACAGCAATCTTTTATGGATTTTCTAACAAGGCTAAATTGTTACAGTATAATCAAAGGTCATGAACTTACAGAGATCCTTCCACATACCTGTCTCATTATATCCGGATTATTCAGCATGTGACTGATTTCTGGATTTCTCTGTATCAGTTGCTGCATTTGAGGGTTAGCCATAATTAACTGCCTCATCAGGTCAGGATTTGAAAGCATGCTTTGAACAAATGGATTTTCCATTATCTGAACCATCATTTCTGGGTTGGACATAAGTTGCCGTTGCATCTGACTTTGCAACTCTGAGAAGTTTGATGTATTTAAGCCCAGGCTACTCAGACCCGCAAAACCACTGAGGCCACCTTTAAGAGAATGAACAAAGAGTAACTGAACTTTCAGCTTCTAGTATACATCTAAACACATCCAGGTTCTTTCTAAATACGAAATACTTGAACTTATCCCACACTTTAAAATAATGAAGACGAATGGAAAGTCCATCTTTGCAAGGCTGTTAAGGAATTGTCCACTAAGAGTTCACTTTCTTAAGTAAGAAGACACATAACCAATAATCCAAGAAACGTGTTACAATTCTAACAGCTTTTTCTTCTCATTTTCAACAGGTAAGATACAAGGGATGTTTGACTGTCAGGGTCTTAGGTTCCTCCCCCCATCCCAGCAACACTTACAATGCATTTATAATAATCATTTATCTGTCTCTTGGTTAGACTATAACCAAGAGAGATTTCCCAATATGACTCATATTCCTTATTCTAATTAAGAAGTAGAGTTCTTCTTCTCACTAATGCACCAAGAACTAATTATGCTTTGAATTCCCCTCCTTTGCTGAGTCCAAACAAAAAATCTGAAAAGGTACTCATCAGTCTGAAGAAATGTTTACACCTAAGAGAGCAACTGCTTACTATGGTTAGCTTTTCCAGTTCTACCTCTTCCCAGGACCCCAAAAGCAAATGGCATGAAAAAGAATGAATCAAAAACTCCACTAAAACCACTAGATAGTATTTTTAAGTCAATAGACGACAGCCTCTTTATCCATGAAAGAAAAGACTGATGCTATCAGGCTTGGAACCCGAGAAATACTGAGTTGTAAGACTAGCAGCAATTTTGTTACTTCTGTTTCAGATCTTGGCTTCATTTTACAAGACCAACGTCATCAAAACTCTCCTCACAGCAATTCAGATGCACTTTTAAGGAGCACAAGGACATTGGAAGGAGTTTCATTACCCATAGTGCCAGAATATAGCATCAGTGGCACCTTACTACTAAAAGTGAAACAGCACAAGTCTGAAGTTTGTCGTGAAATACTGGAACAGGTCACCCAGAGAGATGGTAGGTACCCCTTCCCAAACATTCAAGGTCAGGTTGGATGGAGCTCTGGACAACCTATCTAGCTGAAGATGTTCCTGCTTATTGCAGGGGGACTGGACTAGATGTTCTTTGGAAATCCCTTCCAACCCAAACTACTCTTATGATTCTATACAAAATTAAGGAAACAACTTTCCTCTGATTACTTACTCATCAGAAGCCTTCTATAACCAATACCATAGATACCTGTAATCACTTTTTTAGGTGGTGAGTTTGTTTGCTTGTTTTTAAAGTTTTCCATGCTATCTAACAAATATTCTTACCCAAGCCCAAAGGGTTACTATTTGTTGAAGCTGGTGTTGAGGTACTACTGCTTGATGTTGAAGTGGTAGCAGTACTCCCAGTGGTGTTTGCTTGTTGAGCTTGTTGGTCTTGTGATCTAAAAAATGCAAGTTTAAGAAGTTGCAACTTTAACAAGTTCATTTCAATAATGCTATTAAATACAGGAACAGTATCATACTTGAGAATCTTAATTTACATTTTGATTCTTTCTCAAAAATCACACCGTTATCTCTAGATGGCTTCCTGTAAAATCTTTCTGAGACATCTGTAATATCATCAGTTTTACAGAACAGTAGTTTGAAACATTAAGAAAATGTTTCTTACCATAATGGCACCACTGCAGCCATTACCATCTTCTCACCCTATCCCTGGAGCGACCACCAATGAATTGTTTCCTCAGTCCTTTACCTTGCTTTAAGGATCTTTGCCTTATTCTGTACTCAAGTACTACTGATTATGTCTGGGGCTTAAATAAAGCCTAGCAAGATTTAATGTTGAAATTTATTTAATGCCGCATCATTAATAGGATGCCTTACTGAATGTGAAATTCAGTTAGCATCTTATTTCATTAGAAGACAAATATCAGAATCTCAATAAAATTTAAGACTTCAAGAACAGGGTAAAAAAAATGTTACATGAAGTTAAAGCCAGCACAATTTAGCACAGGCACTAACGCATACTCAAGTCATATGCTGGCCATGCCCTTCTACTGCAGAGGCATAAACATGGATGCTGCCATTTAGTAAAAGAGATCAAGGAACTGAGCTTGTGTAAAACTAACCTGGCCCCTATTCAAACAGAAGAGGCTAGCTTGAAACCCAAATGAGTTCTCCAGTCTGGTTCAACAATTAATCTCACAAATGCCTGTATCTGCAGGACTACAGCACGAAGTAACTTGTAGAAGCTATGAAATCAGACCTCACACAAAGATTTGAGGATTCAACAGTACACTAAGTTTCATGCCTCGGTTAATCTCAGAGTACCTTTCTGCTATAATAAAATTCTGTGCTTGTTTCACTAAAGCAGAGACTAGAAAAAAACTAAAACAACAGAAAAAAATCCAAATAAACAAAACAACCCAACCCAAGCCCAAGAGATGCCTCAGGTCCAGAAGCCTCCCTGCTATTTCTAAGAGTTCTCTGACTCCAGACAAAACATTAGCTACCAAAACCATAAACAGAAACTAGAGGAACACGAAATACTTTTCACTTTGCAAGTTCTTTTACCAAATCATCAACACTAGCTTATAAGTAGCCCATCTGCTGCTATACCCTGCTCATTTGACCAGTGTTCTTGTAAACAGGTAAATAAAACATAGCATGCCAAGTCATGAAAATCTAGGATGCCATGGGATCAAGTCAACTTATTCAAGTTCTTACTATGTTCTGGGTGTGAAGGAGGAGAAGTTAATTTTGAGATCTAACAGTTCTTGTTAAACTTGTGATTCCTACAAATTTGGTTTTGCATATTTTAATATATATTCCTTTCTTGTTTCCTTTCAGGTCTATCAAAACACAGACATATTTTGTTGAACGAAAACCTGTTCTAGAGAAAACCTTTCAGACAGATGCTAACAATCCAGAAAAGGGAATACCTGGATACTTAGCTTTGACATAAGCTGCCCTGACATAAGGCATCAGGTGAAACTCCTGAGAAGAAGCATTAATATTCTAATATTAACAGCAACTGTGAACTTTGAACACAACACAACTGCCATCTGCCAAGCGGCTGTAACTTCAGTGAGGAAGATTATAGGCTGTATACTGACCATGGATCTTCCGCTAGAGGTACTTGGTTTCCCTTGGTCTAGAAAACACATCAATCTTTCCTTCATAAGCAAAAGGAAAGTAAAAATGATAAAACTCTATTTGATATTTCAACTGAGAAACTGTTTTGAGAAGCAACTGTACCTCCTCATGTAGCAGACAAAAAAGGCTCTCAAAGCAGAACAGAAAAGCAGACAAGACTGAAAACTTGCAGTTCATAGTGCTTCTATGGAAATTTGGGGTATATACCCTCAAGATAATGCTTTGAGTGTCAAGTCTTTCAGCCTCAAGTCTTTGAGTGAAATTCCTGTAAAGTGCATATCATCTTTTATATCCACTTTGCCACTATATTTCCTCCGATCACTTGTAAACAAATTATATGTGTTGACTTGGAACTTTGTATTCAGAAATTCAATGCATCTTCATTGCCCGTTGCTGATCGCTCACTATTACTCTGACACTGTATAGGCCAGGTTACAAGATTACAATGGAAGCCTGTATCATTCTGGGAAACATAGCACAGTGATAAAATTATCTTTTTCAACAAGGACTGGTTGGGCTATACGAGGATTCCTATTTCAAAGTTACACTCCTAATTTTGTTTAGAAGGGAAAAGATCATCTTCAGACCTAGTTTTGGGAAAGAACTTTTGTTTATTCAGATATATGGCAGCAACAGACAACAGAAAAGTAAATGTCATACAGTAAAGCAGTTGGGAGCAATCCAATCTTGATACTCATGGCCAAAAATCAGCACTTGCCAGGCCACACCAGAAGGGTCTAAGTCTTACCTTTTGGACCAAGCATAAAAACCAGGTATTTTCATATGCAGAATATTGACATGGTTCAGGACAATGTTATTTTCTGAAAAGGTGATTTTCATTGTGCTGGCAATTCTCTTTAGCAGGTCTTAGGAGCCTACTTTTAGTTTACTCGAGCAAAGACAGTAGGTGAAAACATTACTGCCTCATTTGAAGACAGGCTACATACATACAAAAGGTCTGTAGCTGGTGGGGTTTTTTTACTTCCTTGTCTGAGACATGATCAAAACATTCTGAAGATAATGGTAATACAGTCTTCTAAAAATCCTCAAAAAAAGCAGGAGAGAGGAGAGACATAGATTGCAATGCTGACGGGACCAATGCAGGGACACCAAAAATACTCTGAAAGCCATAAAAGTGGCATTGTGCATGGGTGCTCCTTTGCCCAGAGGCAAAATGCAGGGAAGTAAGAGAGACTGGCACTGCTATTTCCATATGTATAGTTCTCGTAGGTTCAACCTATGAATCTGCTGGTGACTGTGCAAGTCAAAAGCATCCTTCTATCACTACACACAAAGCCTCTCTGCCGCACTCAAAACTGCAGGCAAAAAAAGCAGAAGTCATGACAACAGCATAATACTAGTTTAGATGCATGAAGCACAGAATTGTGTTACTAGCTAATACCGTATACAAGATCAGGATGGCTATCAGGCCTAAACTGCAGGCTGGGGAGGCATGGAGCAGGGAAGGGAAACCTCTGCCAGTGCAAACAAGTGTTTTGACAGAAATGCAACTCCAGGACAGAGAACATAGTCCGACCAGGATGTGACCATGGAAATCAAGACATCATTTTCAACAGGTGCCTCCATTTAATACTAACGCTACTAATTTCAACAGGTACATAAATTTAATGCTATGTTACTAAGAGGCCTCTGGGACTTAGTAAAGCCTTGAAATAGAAAGCATATTTGTTTTCTCTCTTGAGTTGCAGGCTCTTACCTTCATCATATGACATCTTCCCACAGGAGATCCTCACCACAGACAGGAAAGACTTAAGTAGAAGGGGAGCAAGAACACTCTCACTCTAGAATAATGCGCATTTCATTGACTAAGCAAGCTACATTCAATTGAGGGATATATTACCCTACTTGCTGAAAGGATTTTTTAGTTTAGCCTTTTCCTTCTGGACACATCACAGGAAGTAATGTGCAGATGACACAGCTCAACTGACATAACTTTCTCATTGTCATTTTAAACTTGCTTCACCAAAACAAAAAATTCTTAAACTCCAAGGCTTTCTTTACAGCCAGATAAACTAGCTGCACTAAAGCAGTTCTCTCAAAAACTTTCTTTCCTTGTTTTACCAAACAGCAAGTAAGGATTCACTGCAAGTCTTCACACATGAAAAGAAAAGCTATACAACATATCTTTATGGACGGTTACAAGCTGGTATCTAGAACTATGGAGCCAAAATACAGCCAGCATTCAGCACTAAAACCAAAAAGTTAAATAACAGAAAAGCAAGACACTTGCATCTAGAAACATGAATCCAAATAAAATACAAGACAAACCAAAGAAAAGAGCACTGTAACTTCAGACTGTTATTCTGCACCAACTGTGACTAAGGAGCTGATTGAAGTGATTTCGTCAAATCTAGGTTTGCCCAACAGAAAGCTGGTAAGAATTCAGAGCATTTTCACTTCTTAAAGGTAAACAGAAGATCACTTATCAGTAAGGTTACCTGTTTTGCGTTTTGATAACCAGGTGAACAGTGAGTCCATCATGAATTCCATGCTGAGTCAATGTATCTTGATCTTTTAGAATTTTTCCAGCAAATATCAAAACAAGCTGATCAGTGTGGGACTTGAAACGCTTAGAGATTTCTTCCTTGAACTAAACAGAAAAGTTAATATTACACAATTATGTAATTGAATACTGAATTATATTTTTAAATTTATTTAAGGACAAGTTACTTTGTTCACTTTAATGTATTACCCTACTTGCACTGCACATTGTGTCACACCATCTAGAAACTCTTATTAAGTTTTCTATAATTTTTTTGTCCGTAGAAAGGTGAGAAATAGCTATTTCTTTTTTGTACAATAAAAATCAGAAGAGTTCCACATCTAGATCACTAGTTATATAACTAGCAAATAACAAAAATCTGACTCCACTTAAAGACTACTGTGGCTTCAGTTAGGCATCCATCCACGACAATAAACATATACAAGTATGTATACTACTTATATATGCGCTTATATATACACACACCATAAATACTTTTATATAATTATACACTAGTGTGCACACAATTATATACTAGTAAGTATACACTAATACATATATACACACATACACGTGTGCCATTGAAGCCATCCATTGCTGAAAGACTGAGGATGCAATGTCAGAAGTATGATAAATCTGTCTACACTTTTGCTGGAACTGAACAGAGAAGTATCCTCTATTCTTACACGTATTTTTGCTGCCTTCCATGTGTCAAAATTAAGCTTTCCCTTCCATGCAGGCAAAAGTTACCTCTCAAGTGGCTCTGCTTTCTCATTCAACATATGACACAGCTACATGAAATACTGTTGCAGCCCAGAGCATGGCCAATACCCACATTCTTCAGCTGACCAGGAAATCATACCCTCATTAAAACAACTGAACACGGATGCCTACCATGTACCTCCTTGCCTTCTTAGCCAATAATAACCATGTTATGCTTTGACTGAGTTCTGATTGAGATTTATTATTCTCTAGAAAAATGCTCTCACAGAAAAAAAAGAAGAAAAAAAAAGAAAAAACAACAAAAAAGCCACAGAACTTAAAAAGGAAGATATCCAAGAAAAAACGCTAAGGAATTCCCGGATTAAAAGAAAGCCTGTAAATTTATTCAACAAAACTAGTCAGTAACCTAAGTTTTTTAAAATGATCCCAGACAGTTAGAAACTCCTTCAGAAGTTCACCCTATTTAACAGTTTAAGTCAGTTGACCATACTACTTTTAAAAACTTCCCAACCAACTTACGGAGGTCTCACTCTATGAATATAAAATATTAATCTTTCAATTAGTTATGAATAATTACATTTTCTAATAGGTAGCACTAGAAAAGTAAAATCCCACTGTATTATGCATTGAAGGTAAGTCTCTAATTGCAAGGGTTTTTTAGTATAGGAAGAAGGGAAAAACCAGATGGGGTGTCGTGGTTTAACCCCGGCCGGCACTCAAGCACCACACAGCCGCTTGCTCACTCCCCCTCACCCAGAGGGATGCAGAGAAGAATCGGAAAAGAATGTAAAACTCAAGGGTTCAGATAAGA
>JAVJGI010000057.1:43375263-43385441 GCA_035590275.1 Ibycter americanus
AGGCCCTTTCCCACCAGGCAGCTTTCCAGCTGCTCTGCCCCAGCCTGTAGCGCTGTGTGGGGCTGGTGTGACCCAAGTGCAGGACTTAATACAACCTCATTAACCCTCCCTCCCTTCTCGTCCTTTGATTTATACACAGATATTACTCCCTAAATCTACGGGCCATTCCTGTAAAATATTCATAAATGTTCCTAAGATGTCCACTGAGTCAATTTAGTCCATGACTTGGGTTCTGTCTGTTATGATGGTCATTCAGGACAGGAGAGGCATGTCATGTTGAGTTACTGGACATCAAAATAAGCTCAGGCTGGGTCACTGCTGCAGTTGCCTGGCTTTTTGCAAGGGTCTGTGAGAAAACGCAGTCCCACAAACAGGTCTGCCATTTCCCAAGGGAGGAACATCCCATGCTGTCTTTCCCAGCCAGTTCTCTAAACATGCTACAGGGGACCTTATCCCCTTCTACAATACACAGGGTTTTTGTTTGAGCAGGCCCAGGTCAGTTAGCTAATCCTCTGATATTAATTTGCCAAGTGGCTTCTGCTAAATTTGCACCCCACTGCTGACATGTCCCTGTGCCCACTGCCTTCAGTATAGTCTTTTAACAGTCCATTGTATCATTTAATCTTTCCAGAGGCTGGTATGTGATAGGGAATGTGATATACCCAATCAATGCCACATTTCTTGGTCAGGTGCTTATGATATTGTTTCAGAACTGACTCCCATTGTCTGACTCAGTGCTGCCTGGGGTGTCATGTCACCACCAAAACTTGCTTTTCAAGGCCCAGGACAGTGTTTCAGGTGGTGGTATGAGTGCCGTCCTGGCCACATTTCTTGTTCCGCAATATCTAGGGCCAGCTGGACAGCTTTTACCTCTGCATATTTACTCGATTCACCTTTCCCTTCAGCAGTTTTTACAACTTGTTATGTGGGACTCCACACAGCAGTTTTCCACCTCCAATGGTTTCCCACCATATGACAAGACTTAATGGTGGCATACTTCATTCAGGTCATGATAGTCCACTGTAAATCTCCACCTGCTATCAGACTTTTGTGCTCGCCATATGGGACTGTTAAAGGGCAAGTGAGTCTTGCTGTTCACTCTTTGGCTCTTGAGTCAACAAATCAGCTCCTGGATGGGAACAAGGGAGTCTCAGTTGGGACGATATTGATGCCAGTGTACCATCATGGTAGCAATTGGTACTTGCTGTTCTTCAACATACAGCAGCCCCACAACAGAAGGATCAGCCAAGAGGCCAGGCAAGTTAGACAGCTCTTTAATTGCCTCAGAAACGGCAGTGGCTACATCAAAAGGCCCAATGGTACCTCTTCAGATTCTCTTTTGAGAGAGTCAATGGCAAGGTTACGTGGGACCTCTGGACTGGTGACAACAGGATGACTCTGTCACTTGTTTCCTGTTAGGCTCACCTCAGCTTCTAATGCAAACAACAGTTGGGATCCCCCTGTCACTCCAGAAATCCAGATGTGTTCAGTGCCCTTGTATCCTGATGGCATTAGGATACACTGTGCACTGGTGTCCACCAAAACCAAAGGAAATACAATTGTGCTTTTCCTCCACTTGGCTGGAGGGAGGCCCCCCTACTCCCAATCACAGCATTCATTACCTGACTCTAACTGCAAACCAGTAAGTCATTACACCATGAAAGGTGCCCATCTCTCTCTCCGTTGCCCAGGCTATGCTACAAGGACTAGTCACATGTGTGATCCTACTACAGACCAGCATGGTAGAAGGCATGGGGTTCAAACCCACATGGACATAAATCCATTGGATTAGTATCAGAAAGAAGAAAGAGGTCCTCAGCCAATCTACGGCATCTTGGGAATTGCTCAACAGCAACCAGAGCAGTAATTTTCCTGGAAGGACCCTTTTTAATCACTGCTTTTTTCTACAATTCATGTACACAGACTTCCAGGACCAAGGTAGGTGCACCATCCACCACCCCACTTCCTCACATCCTCCCCCACTCACGCAGCCAGAACTACAGGGTGGCACATGGTGTGTGCCCGTGGTTCCCTTTCCTTTTCAGCAGAGAAAAGCCAACCTGTGGTAGCCCAGATGCTGGCCTGCACAGGGGCAAGGAGGGAGACAGATTATCCACATCCTCTTTGAGTAGTGAGACCTTGTGGAAGTCTTTCCACAGATGAGATGCAGGCCCATAGCAGGGAGGGGAAATAGAGATTCTCTTTGAATAGCTGGAACTGTCAGACCACTGTGTACAAAGCTAATGCCTTGATGTCAACCCAATCTATCATTACTAGGTGGCCGGTGCATGACGTTGGTGTGCTCTGTACAGACTTCTGCCACAGAGACTGTGTGCACTGTATGTCATTTGGATCTTTGGGGGCCCAATCGTTGTCCATGTCACTGCAGACCACCTCCACCAGCACTATTTCCCTCAAACACTGGATACTTTCTCTGTGGTAGTCCACTTGACTCACTGGGATATAGTATCTTCCTTAAGAGGGTAGTACCTTGTCTTTGTGCTCAATAAACTGAGCCACTGGAGGCTGCAGGTGGCCGCATCTCTTCTGATCCCTCTGTCAATCCCACGGTTCCTAGCAATGGATCCCAGCTGCTGTGCTTCCCTACCTTCTAGTTCCAGACTGCTAGCCCCACTGTCCCAGCACTGGAGCAACAAGGTAACAATTCACTCATCTTGCTGAGGGACAAAATCTTCCTGCCTATCGTGCAGCTTAGTCATAGATAGGGACCAGGTAGTTTCTGCCTCTTATAATTTCTCTTTCCTCCACTGCCCTGCTGCAGGACAGGCTGCCTCTTCTGATTCTTCTTCTCTCCCCCTCTCAGGAGGAGCTGTTTCTTCTCTTACTGAGTTGACCTCTGCTTCCACTGTTTCTTCTTGACTACAGGAGTAACTATTACAGTTAAGGGTTCAGTCTCTGGTATAGTGTACACTCGTGTGGCCTCAGAGCAAGAGCCTTTCTCAGTGCATGTTTGTGGGCTCTTACATCAGGAGACCCTCTTGCATCTTTGAGGGCACTGGACAGTGGCTTGACATGGGCCAGGTCCCAACACAGCTTTAGAAGTCACCGTGTTTCACCTCCTCTCCTTCAAACGGTGTACTAGTTTGATGGGTTTACAAGCCTGTTCAGCAGTGAAATCCTCAGCTATCAGAGGCAACAACAGCCCTACGCACCTGCCCAGCTCCTCCCATACACCCTGCCATCCCAGGGATCAATTGCTTTAGAGCATGTTCCTGTGTGGCATCCCCGGTTAGGTGTTTAACCTTATGAACAATAACAAAAATGAGGAACACAACACACACCAGTGTGAACAGTCTGATTACACGAGGATATTGAAGGAAATGAGAAGCCATTACATCAAGACGCTATAAAAACCTCTCCTGGAAGAGAGGAAGGGATAGGTGCCATTCTTTCGTCTCCCCACAAAATGTCTCTCAGAGGACAAAAGGGGAAAAGTGTAGCTGCTCGTTTTGTCCATGAGATGGTTATTGGAGTACTGGGACACCAGTGATCTAAGACCCAAATACCAGATTAGGGTGAAGGCCAGTGGTTTTATCATAGCTCTCCCAAGCAAAGGAAAACAAAGTGAATAAACAACACACTAAACAGCAAAATATGAAAACAGTCATTAATAATTCTTGGAGTCTGTTGTACAGCTAGAAAGAATCAGTTATTGGAATATTTGAGGAAACACGAAAATCAAACATGTAAGCACCCAAAGTAAATACTATGCCAGCATCCTGATCTGCAACAGCCACTCAAATAATAACTTAACTGAAAAGTTATAACAGCTAGTTTAATCTAGCACACTCTAATCAAATATGTTTATTATCTCAAAGGCCTTGAGCCACATGTTGAGTGCCAAAAAGGACTGTTGTGGGTTAACCCACAGGTTAGACTGCTAAGCACACACAGCCACTCACTCATTTCCGTCCCCTCCCTCAGCCCCAGTGGGATGGGGGAAGAGCAAAGGAAGAGTAAAAGCAAGAAAACTTGTGGGTCGAAATAGAAAATGTTCAGTAAGTAAAGGTGAAGTGAAAGAAGAGAGAAAGAAAATGAAACAAAATAAATGATGCAAAAGCAATCACTCACCACCTCCCAAGGCTGACTGACACCCAGCCAGTTCCCAGATCAAATATGGCTCACCTCCCTAAACCTCCTCCTCTCCCTTTTAGTTGCTGAGCATGGTGTTATATGACATGAAATACCTCTTTGGTTAGTTCAGGTCATCTCCTTGGCTGTGTGTGTGTGTGCCTCCAACCTTTTGTGCACCCCCCAGTCTACTCATTCGGGGGCAGAAGCAGAAACAGAGAAGGCTTGATGATGTGCAAACAACATTCAGCAAGACCTAAAACAGCAGCATGTTATCAGCATCGTACTTGTCACAAATCTAAACCACAGCACCCTATGAGCTTCTGTGAAGAAAATTAACTCCATCCCAGCAAGACCTAGGACACTAGCACAGTTAAAAACAAAAATCTAACAAATAAAACAGCTCAGCCTCATAGAATCATCTTGAAACTGACTAGCCAAAATATAACATTATTTACCTCTACCATGATTAAGATGACTGTCTATTCAATCATCCAGTAAAATAAAGCTGTATCCCAGGGATTAGACAAACATAATTATACAAGACTGTGAATTAAATTTAAATTGTCAAATTAAGCACAGGTAAGTGTAACAGTTTTACATTTTTTGAAACTGAATCAAAGTTTAGCAGACTGCTCTTTCATGTAGTTATTTAAATAATCAACTTATAATGAAATACCTGGCATTTCTTTAGTTCCCTCTTTAGCTGAAGAACTGTGATGTGATGTGGCTCTTGGCTGGTCTCAGTCCCTGTGTCAGTTTCCTGCATGGTGAGAGCTTCCTTCCTTACTTCCTGTACCATAGCAATCCAGCTCTGCAACCTGTCCCGCTGATTTTGTTCTAAGCTAACATCATCATTCAAACCAACCAGAAATGGGAAAGCTTCATCTACACAATTTCTGTAACTGACACATTGAACCTGAAGCCGGGTGAGCTGCTCCTGAAGTGAACTGATACGAGTTCTTTCTTGGTTTAAGTCGTGTGAACACTGATTACCGACTTGCTGGTTATGCAAAGCTTCTCGAAGCAATTTGATTTCAAGTTCCATTTCATCAATTCGGTCTTGATCAGGGTTGTAATTAACAACTGGCTTATTTCGAATGTTTTTGGCTCTGTTGGCGTATTTGAGGGAATTTAAAGATTCATCAAAGTCTGATGAGGATGGACTTATACATGTTATCATGACAGTCTTGGCATTTCCTCCGAGGGAGTCTTTCAGAATACGGGTGATTTTGGCATCCCTGTATGGAATATGTACACTTTTCCTTTTTGGGTCTCCAAGGGCACTGATGACATTTCCCAAGGCCAACAGACCACTATTGATCTGAACTGATTCTTTGAAGCGTTCACCAGTATTTCCAGTCTTTGTCACCCTCTCTGATCCCGCCAAATCCACAAAATGAAACTTCGAAGCAATCATCTGGACTGATTTCCAAGGTGAATCCTGTGTAGCATCAGTATTTTTCTGAGACTCTGCAGACTGTTTCTGACAAATACTGATGGTAAAAATAGCATGAGATCGACTAGAGTGCTCGTTCATTTGTGTTGTGCCTGTGTGACGAGCTGCATTGCCACTTTCCAAGAGGCTTATCACTTCATCTGCACATTCTACTTGGAATTCCTTAGCACCGACAATCACTTCAAGCACCAAACCAAAGAAAGTAAAAATAATTCAATTAATTCCAAACTCTTCAGCAAAATTTTGCAGCAATTAGAAATAGACAAACTATAAACACATATTAGAGAAACATACAAGCCTGCATTATTATGAGGTCATAGCATACAGCTATAGCAAAATAAGACATCAGTATGTGAAAAGCATGACATAAAACACACTTGAAACCTGCAGGTATTTCATATATGGGTGTATTGTGTCATAGCATTTGAAACAGTATCTTAAACACTAGACAGCTTTACCTATTTACATATTGACATATGCAGTTTGCAATCTAGCGCTATCTAGAAAAAAGTATGAGCAAAGTCAGCTCAAAGGATATTTTGCCACTTCAAAAAAAAAACCAAACCCCAAACAAACTGAAACTAAAAATAAAAAAGTCTGTAGTAGAAATGATTCCTAGCCTAGAGTAAAAGCAGAATTTCAATTCCATATAGCTTGGGTAGTTTGGCCTACTTCCACCAAGTACTCCTACCAAGCATATTTTTTGTCCTTTATCCTTTGTTTTAATGAAGGATGGAAAATGTCCTAGCACAATCTACTGAAGCTGACTCCAACTGTACTGAAGAAGAGAAATAGTTTAAAATATATTGTGGAATCTTTACGAATTGTCCACAAGATTTGTGCTAAATTACTCACTTATTTCAGCTACAGACAAGAAAAACCATGCCAGCTCAATACAACAGTATATTACAGCAAACACAATTAGAATGCAAAGAATAGAGAAGAGAAGAGGGGAGGGGGGAGAGGGGAGAGGGGAGAAAGAAAAAAAGATTATACAATCTCATAATGTAATATCCCTGTTGTGGATTCTTTTAGCTTTTTCATGCAGTGGACAGGAGAACTACAGGGTAAGTGCCAGTTTCAAAGCCTCCAAAAAATACCAGATGCTGCTCTTAATGAACTGTTCTCTTCCACTCATTTCATAGTGAGAGTGGGACAGATATTTAGAATATGAGGGGCTTAACAATTATAATTTTGAAGGGAGAAGCAGAGGTTCACTTGTTCAAGTGAATAATCACACATTATTGTGTTTCTAGACAGCATTTGCGGAAGCAATAACCGCATTTGTACTTCATCATTTGTTGCCATTACTGATGGAACATCTATATTGTTCACAGGCGCCTAAATGCAAAAATCAGCTAAACTTATGAATAAGCTCTTTCAAGAGAAGGCAAGAGTAACTTGGGCACACAACTGAAATGCAACACATCAAATTTCAGAGCTGAAATCCTACCTGTATTTCCCTTTTCATCTTCTCGGATATGTAATTCTTTCACAGAAGTCTCCAACTCCAATAAGTCTCGAAGTTCTTCCTTGTAAACCTCTATATAAGATACTTTCACATGGAAGTCCATGTGATGGCTTTCAGAAATATGCTGAAATAATTCCTGAATAGCCCGTGGGATTATGCCCTTTTCATCCTCTGCAACCGAAGCTAAAACATGAGCAAAGACGTCACAGAAGATTGCAATCATTCTGCAACATAAATTACAAAGACTGAAGACTGAAAGAAGTCTGAGAGATTTGCTGCTCAACATACTAAGGAATCTGAAGAGCTTAGTGTTCCCAAGAATTTTTGTAAAGATTTGTTTTTCTGGGGTTCAGAATACTTGTATACATCCATTAATAGGATTCAAAGTTAAGTTCTAAATTACATAATGTTATAGTCATGAAAGTCATGAAAAATACGGAGTCTACTTTAAATCTATACTCCTCAGAGTATAGATTTCTTCTTTATTCCTACTCTTTACGGTTAGCAACAACATTGCAAGGGCATTACATTGGATATTAGGAAAAACTTCTTCTCTTAGAAGGTTCTCAAGCATCGAAACAGGCTGCACAGGAGTTCTTCAGTCACCCTCCCTGTAA
The DNA here is from genome assembly GCA_035590275.1 of Ibycter americanus. Classification (NCBI taxonomy): domain Eukaryota; kingdom Metazoa; phylum Chordata; class Aves; order Falconiformes; family Falconidae; genus Ibycter; species Ibycter americanus. The sequence goes on from JAVJGI010000057.1 coordinate 43,382,903, forward strand.
GTATTTAAAAGACACGTAGATGTGGCACTTATGGGCATGGTTTAGTGGTGGACTTGGGAGGGCTAGGTTAAAGGTTGGACTTGATGATCCTAAAGGTCATCAATCAAAATCAATCAATCAAAAGATTCCAACCTAAATGATTCTGTGATTCTATGATTCTAAATAAAAGGAAGATTTTAGTACCTACCAAGAGATCTATAATAATCTATCTATATCTATTTGGAAGACTTAAATCATAAATTTCTACAATGTCATAGAAATGTCTCTCAAAATAAAACCAAAAAAGCAAAGAGTGAGCAAGCAAACAATCACCTAAACTGGACATTTTCAAGGTAAGATAAATGTAGCAAGAATCTCCAAAACACTGCATTTTAGGAAGAAGTTCTAGTTTAAGTTGGATGTTTAAATGAGGAATGAGAAAGAGCACTTCATAAATTGTTTTTTTCTTTTATTTTTTTGGTATAGCCTAATTTATAGGGAATTAGTTTTTAGAACAGTTCAATTATCACATAAACTTTGAAAGCTTTTTTTTTTTTTTTACTATTCCTTTTTCCATTATCCCTTAAAAATTCTGCAGCATCATCTCCTATGTATTAAATATTTAATGTGTACAAATACACTGCTCACCAGTTTAAAAAACACTCAAACTTTCTACAACCTACCAATGTGGCCACCTCCGATGGTGTAAGTCTTCCCAGAACCTGTCTGTCCATACGCAAACACTGTAGCATTGTATCCCTCAGTCAAAGACACCAGAAGAGGCTTAATGCAAACAGTATAAACTTCTTCTTGGGTTGAATTTTTTCCAAATACAAAATCAAAAGTAAAGACACGATCTTTCCCAATGATAATTTGTTGTGTATTTGGGACTAATCTCACACACACTTGGTGGTTATGAAGTACTTCTTTGGAAAGCAGAGGTCTGATTCGAACTGCTACTTTAACTGGGATCTCCACCATGCCAGACTCCATCTCTGTGCTCCCCACTCAGTATTTACATAGTCTACAAGAAATCTGTTACCACTCCTGTGTCGATCTCATTCGTACTTGTCTGTAACTAACAAAACAAAACAGTGTTCCATGTTATATAATAAGAATTGATTTCCTGCTGAAGTAGAAAGTTGACATTTCCTAAAGAATACATAAGCACCATTACACTCTTGAAAAGTACCTGATATAAAACCAGCTATATTAATAGCTGTTAAATAAATAAATTGATTTTACCTCTATTAATTTCCAAGCTAGCAGACTTAACCTTAAGTCTGAAAGTTAGCTGATTTTCTGCGTGAACATAACGCAGCCATATGATGCAACAATATCATAATAGCTTGTTAATAAACACTGCTGAAAAAGCATACGCTTACAATGAATCCTCTCATTTTCCTGTTCCTACATTCATGCTGCATAGGCAATATAAATCAGTCAAACCAAACCTTTTTCTCCAGAAGTTACACGTACATATACACACACACGTGTTTTAAAACCCTCTTCCACTTAAGAAGCACCAAGCATTTGTAACTTGACAAGCACAGAGAAAGTAGTTGTGTTGTCTATGAAGGTGTGATTTTAAATGTATCTAATTACTACACATAAATCATTCCTCTGATTTTAGTATGCATCTTTAAGCACGTACATAATTATTTTTATTAATTATACATTTTAGCCACCATGTTTCCTTATACTGCTCCCTGTGTAGTCATTCTTACAACAAAAGCAACGTACAGTAGCACAGCTGTAAATATCAAGAAAGAGCCTTTCTTTACAGCTGTCATTCATCAACATTTAAAAACCCTCACAGGTACTGTTTGACCCCTAGCACTTCTTTTTTTTATTATTTTTTTTTCCTAATTCTAAGAATCTTTTCAGTGCAAGAGAAAGTCTGCTGAACTTCCTGATTGCTGAACTCCCACACACTGCCATTAAGAAAGCTGTATTACCAAACTGGCAGAACTCATCAGCTAAGCCCCCAAAATTCAAGTTTCTTGAAAACAGCTTTAAACAGTTGTTGTCTTGTGGTTGTGAAGAGAAGAGGTTTTGCATTTCATTTTATTCCATTTAGTCTGAGAACTTGGCCATTCAGAGCTGAGAAACTCCCTGAAGTTGAAAAACCAGAAGCCCCATTTTAACTGAGCAGAAGTAAAACAAGTAAGCAAAGCATGAGACCAAACTCAGACATATCATAAAGGACATGGGCATCAGGAACAGCTATATAAACTTACTAACTACAAATTCACAGCCCATTTTGATCGATTTCTGGTTTTATTTACCCAGGTGCATTATTTTTATCCCCTAGCAAGTACTGCTTTGAAGTGTGGACATTCCCCCCTCTCTTTTAAAATTATATTAAAAAAAAAAAAATAAAATCACGGGGGGTTGGGAAGAAGAGGCAAGTCCTACGCACTACTTCATAAAAGAACGCAGGAGTATGAAACAGGTGTATGCCAAGGCCTGCAAAATACTTTGGTGTCGATACATCCTACGCTCTTGGCAGCCAGAAAGCAGGAGCAAATATACCGCAAGGCCTTTTGCGGGCCGGGCT